>CM029113.1:2674007-3291507 GCA_016859345.1 Istiophorus platypterus | reverse complement strand
ATGAAGTCATTTCATGATGACTGACAAAGAAGAACACATCCTGGGGAGCATTCTTGACTTGCTGTGCAGTCATAAATGGGTTTTTCTTCACCGTGCAAAAGATTTTCTGCTCCTCCACTACTTCTGGAGGAGTAGTACTTCTAGGTCAATCAGCTCGTTTGCCATTTCTTGGTCGCACCTGCTCTTTTAGAGTGTTTGTTTTGGCGAACCGACTGCCTTTGATATCTCAGATAGATTTTTGCTTCTTCACTTGCATGGTCACCTTTTCACTTCTCATTTTAACAGATAAGCGCACCTCATCTAAATGGCAGCTCTCAGTCAGTTCTGAGCCTTGTGTGAGCTTCTTTGTAGGAGCCTTGAAACGACACACAATGGTCTGAGATACATTTTCCTGCCAAGTTCCCAAAAAATATTTAACCCTTGCAATTAAGGCACTGTGTGTTAAGAGGACTACATCTCACACAGATTCCTTTTTATATTTATGTTGACCTTCTCAAAAAATAAAGCTGAGGCCATTATTTTATTTTAAATTGAAGGTGTTGAAGCAAAGAATCAAAGAACCAAAAGCGTGAAACGGTACAAATACTAAGGTTTGGGAATGTATAGTATCAGAAGAGTTCGACTATGATTCATTAATTTATTTTGGCAAAATCAATATAGAAAAATACTCCAGATACCAGATATTATTCTCATATTTGTTGACTTAAACCAGGTTAATTGACTAACAAGGTGAAGAGGTAAATTTGGAGTGCAAATGGAGTCACTGATGGGACAGTGCTGGTGTTGACCTTTGCCAATTGCAGACTATACTAATACCCACAGCACCGATAAGGTGCAAAACTCAGGTGATGACCACCAACCATTTCCTCTGTCCGCAGCTTCCACTCATGTGTCTGGCTGGTTCGCTAATGGATGATAGCAAACAACAGCTGCACTTTGCTTCCCTGTCTCAGGCACTGAGTGGTTTTCCCTCATCTCTCCTGCCCTAAGAGGAGACACGAGGAGAGTGGGAGCTATGGAGAGACTAATGGTTGTTTGTCGGACACATCATTTTGTCACTTGAGTTTTTGCTCATTTCACTTGATGGTCGAGTGTGCACTTTGCTGCCAGAATACTCTCCTTGCACCTGTGTTTACTATAGCACCCATTTGGCTGTGCTCTAAGCAGACACTTGAATGAAAATGTGGCTATATCTGTCTCAATTGAACAATGGCATTTAGTTCATTTAGTAAATAAATAACACATGGAATAAAACCTCAATCTGCCTAACCAAAAGAACACCACTGTACTTTTTAAATCACTGCAGCAGCACATTAGCAAATTAATGAGTAATAGATAAATGAGAGGCGCCGTTCATCTCCGTGTCAAGCCAAGTTCAGGCCAGGGTTATCATCATTGTTTCAGTGAGTCAACCATCCTCTCAGTGTCTGGCAAAGCTCAGACCCCGCGTGTCCCTCTGCATCAAGGGAGACAATAATACTCCTCCTAATCCACCTCTCACTGCATTGCTCACCCAATCAATCCCCTGTGGAGTGGGACGTTGCCAAGTAGCGGTTGCCAAGTTGTGGTTGCCCTGGCAACAGGGACTCCGGTTTGCCGTGATGTCAGCCAGGTGCGGTCTGGCAGTTTGGGCTCTAACAAGGCCTACCCTTGTTGGGAATAATGAGCAAGATTCTGCTGTCATGGCGATGGCTCTCTTTGTGTATGAGGGATGTCGACGAGGGTCGACTCCCAATTAGCTTAGAATGTGTGAGGGTGGACGTGAGTGGGTGGGCTGGTGGGTGGGAGTGGGAGGTGTGTTACAGTCTGTTTGTGATTGTACAAATACTGTAACATAGGCGTCAAACACAGTCACATATACAAAAAATGATGGAGGAGTCGTTGAAAAGGGCCGTTTTAACAATGAGAGACCTAAACATTGTCTGTAGTGTGGCTGTGAATTGCTTGACAGTTTCTAATACTAGCGCTGATACAAAACCGGACCTCAATACCGGCATCTAAATGATTACTTATATTAATACCTTACTTTAACATGTTTTCTACAGATCCTTTCTTAATCCAACAAAAGAAGCCAAAGTCCTCAAATGGTAAATGTTATCTAAGCACAAAATGCCATACAAGTCTAGGATTGGAAAAAGTATGAAAGAAAAGAATAAGCGAGCAAGACATGAGTCTTATAAGCTTTAGGTTGGTCAGCTTCATATCTTGTATCATAACTTCATATCGGATTCGTCAAAAATGGACACTTTTCAATATTACCAAAAAAGTACTGAAGTTTGATACCAAAGCTGTCCCCTGAGGCCGTTAAGCTGATGCATCAGTCGAGAAAACCTCGAGTCGACTTGTATTTGTGAGGCACGCTTTTTGGCCGCCTCGTAGTCCAGTAGCGCTGGTATGTTAGAGTACTTTTGTCCCACTGCATATACCGTGGTGCGGAAATCTAAATGTATTGAGTATTTTGACTATTTTGAGATTTCGTGTACTGGGTGTCAGTGAAAGCCTTTGTCGGTGTTAAACTTCAGAGATAGAGGACATGGCTATTTCCTGGAAGCAATGCGCACCAGTGTAAACTAAATTTGTATCAAACTCGCAAAAATAGCAGCAGAATAGTTCATTGAGGGCAGTGTTTGGTGTTCCAATACTCTCAGCGCTGGTATTCGGCCGATGGCATTGTCAGCAGCTGTATGCTGTCTCAGCTAATGCAGGAAGCTGGCTAGCCTGCGAGTTAGCCATAGCGATGTCTTCCTGCAGATAATGCTAATTTGAACCTCGGTACAAGAAGAGTGGAAGAATACAAGCATTGACTACCAGCTGTAACCTCCCATTCCTGACTTTGGCCTCGCTCAAAAATTTTAGAAGGGAATATCTCTGCACCGCTGGCAGGCTGCTCAATGACAGCCCCTCTCTACATTAGAACATGTTTTGGAGCATATTTCAACATAAAAATTATCATAAAAAGTTACATACTGCAGCTTTAATAAGGTCAGTTTTGGTCCCAATGATGATCAGATGGTGCATCCCACAGGCAAACCCCATCCTCAGGTGTCAGTGACCTGCACCTTGAACGCCCACCGTCCATCCTGACCAGCTTTGACCTCTGTAGTCCGGAGTCCACTTCCTGGACAGGCAACAGACATGTGGTAACTACATTTTTCTTTGTAATGTATTGTACAAAAGTAAATAATAGTATCTGGGACAAATTATACTACAATAAAAATAAAACAATAATAAAATTATAATACATCCAATATGCCAAAAAACTTAGTAAAGTGCAATATAGAAATACCTAATTAACTGTTGTGCATACTTTCATACATGTTTCTGTAGTTCTTTCAGTCTAAGATACATTAAAGAATTACAAAACAATTTTTGGAATACTATTGAAGTTTCATCCAACATCATCTTCAATTAAATTAGGCCTTACCTTCTCTTTTCCCCAATGAATATCTCAGTTGTTCTTGTATATTCATTTTCAAGAGTATGACTTTGCATGCCCTTGTCTTTTTGTATGTCTGTGCTTTGTGTGTGTGTGTGTGTGTGTGTGTGTGTGTGTGTGTGTGTCTTTGTGTGTTTGACTTGGTGGGTGATGGAGGACTGGCTGCAGCCTGACAGCTGCTCTTTGTTCTCACATGCCTTTGGCGTTTATGAACTTTATGTGTAAGTGGGCCTTACATAATTACAAATGAGCCTCTTTTCCATAGAAGTTGCTGAGTGAAAGCCATTATGTCCTGCAGAGCTTCTGGAGCTGCAAAGTTAAAAAAAATAAATGGCAGATTGTGGTGGTCAAACATCCATTCATCACTCATCACCTTGATGAGAACAATTATCCCTCTGCTTCATTTTACTGCTTGTGTTCTTTGGAACGGGCAGGGGATATATTCATACAGTGTTTTCACAGACATAGGTAGAGAGAGAACTTCCATCTCAGTGTGAAATTAATGGTTTTGCAGGGGGCATTTTTTCAAGCATTGGTCTTTTTTGTATCCAGTTTAATAAAACAATTCATTTGCACTTCATGTTGGCAAATTCCACTGCTCACATTTGTGTTAACTTCTTTCCTAGCGATGGGAATTTGTGCGAGTGTTATTTTCTTTTCTTTGTCTCCAACCATCCTACCACCCACATTTTCTACCTTGTAGGTTGTTTTCATATTTTGCTGACACTGTGGTTTGCATGGAGTCTGTTGCAGACTGTCTGGTGTCAGTGTACTTTTTTGCTTCAGGCGTTAGCCTTGATTGTTTTCTGACCAAAACACATCATTTTTCTAACCCCAAGTGCACTGTAAAATAAATCACCTTAAGTTGCCATTATATGTGAAAACATGACCACTCAACCAATTAAATATGAAGCGGGGGGAAAGGAAAAGAAAGCACTACAAGATATCTGTCCTTTTCTCTGACAGTTTTTATTTCATAAGCATTTTTTAAACTTTAAAGGGCATTTTAGTGCCCCAAACCCTCATTAATTTCTCACCCTGTGCAAGCATTTGCTTGCTTGCAGGTTTTGTATGAGTGGGCTTGTGTGTGTTTGTGTGTGTTTGTGTGTGTGTGTGTTTGTGTGTGTTTGTACTTGTGTGTGTGTGTGTGTGTGTGTGTGTGTGTGTGTGTGTGTGTGTGTGTGTGTGTGTGTGTGTGTGTGTATACGCGTGCAGCAGAGGAAGTGGCGTCTGGCCAGTGCAGCCCAGCTTTGTCTGGCTTTAATGCCTCTTCATTCACTGTACTCACATCCAGGCAGCGCCCTGACAGCAACTAATCTCCTCTTTATCTTAAAGGTTTGCTCAGCACTTTGGTGTCCCATTCAGGCAGCTGCAAACCAAAGATTTCAGGCAGCAATGCTACACTAGTTTACTGCTTCACTATGTCCATTAGTAGTCATTGTACTTTGGAGGACTGAGCATATACAGCTCCGTACTAGCCGCAGGAGAATCGTCAGACACGTCCAGACACAAGATTGTCATTTTAGCCAGTGAAAGTTCTCCATGCCTCATCGTGATACATGTCTAGAGGAGAAAAAATAAATATGACAAACTCCTGATTATACCAAATTTGAACATTTTTAGTGACGCTAAAATGGCAGGTCCACCACTTTGATCCAGAAAGAAATTTCTCAACAACTACTGGATGGATTTCCATGTAATTTTTGGTCCCTGGAGGATGTGTCCTAGTTAATTTTGGAGTTCCCATTAGATGACTTTTCCTCCAGCTTCATCATAAGGGTGATTAATTCTTTTTTCTTTTTGTTTGTGAAATGTCTTAACAACTATTGGGTGGATTAGTGTGAATTTTACTAAAGATGCCCATGGTGTGCAGAGGACCAATCCTATGTCGGTAATTTTCTCACTAGATTGCATCATGGTGACCACTTTTATTTCTATTTTCAAAAAAACATATCCCAACAAATCAGGCAACTTTTGGGCTGACAATAATCAATATATGTCAGTGAATGTGCTCTCCTGTGGCTTTGGTTTTCTAGACTGACTTTGATCAGTGAGTGGGGCAGAGCAGCAGCACGCTCAGTTGAGCAAGCATCCGCCAGCGAGAAACGTGAATGAGCTGTAAATGTGAGTACCTAACGACCAATCACTGATCCCAGTTGTTTGTCTTGGGAAATCTCCTCTGTTTTGTTGACTTACCTTAACTTCCCTATTTATAACACTTCTCTTTCACAGTCTATACAGCAGCCAGATTTATATACATTATGATTGATTGATAGCAACATCTTCCACGTGGACTGGCACAGAATTTTGTACGAACATTTGTGGCTTTCAGATGATGACTCCTGATAATGTTGGGGATTTCTCGACTTCACTTCTTGTTACACCATGGCGTTGACATTAGTGGCTTTGGCTACAATATCGTGACAGATGATGGATGGATTGTCATGAAATCTGCTGCAGACATTCATATTCCCCTCGGGATGAATTGTAATATTTGCTGTATTCAGTAACATTTGCGGAAACACCAAACTTCATCTAGTGCCATCAAAGTCTAATTTTGTCCATTACTTTTGTGCATGATCAAACACATGCAAAACTAATGGCATGTCTATCAGCTTCAGCTGTGCTTTGTATTATGTGCTCATTAACAGGTGTTATCATGCTAATCCAAGATAGTGATCAGGGCAAATATTGCACTCGTTAAAAATAAGCATGTTAGCTTGTTGATGTTAGCATTTATGTCAAAGGATCGCTGTGCCTTAGAGTAGCCTCAGACAGCCAAAGCTGAAGGGTCAATGTGGTATATTGGGACACATGTCTAGAAAATGAACTGTTATCTCTTACATGTGTGATCCATTAAGCTTAAGTCATCCTTTTTTCACATTTTCTCACCACAGAAGACAGGATGAGATCGTGAATATGCAAACATTAGGACCCTTTGCTCTTGAAGATTATATGAGTCATTACATATGTTGATCTACCAGCAGCCACAGCAATTAATGACTTTGCAAATGACTATCTGTGCACACACTATACGACATTTTTTATATCCAGGATAAAGAAAAAAACACTGATGGATTATGTTTTTTTTTTGTCCCAGAAATTACTCATATTATATGAGCAAACATTAACAGAACTAATTAGCTGGAAAGGTCTTGATATGAGATATTTAGACATGAAATAAGCAGTGCAAATAATGAGGATGTCACCGCCTGTGACATTACCCCTTGCTCTCAAGGCCACGCCCATGCTGTTTGTGCACTGCTCTGGATTTGGGATCGGTTGAAAGGAGTGACGTCATTGATAAGCCCACCCCAAAACCATCGTTTTATACCAGCGGGTTTTTTATTTTTTACATTTATCTTAATATCACTTGATTATATTTAACCCTGAGTCCTTGCACATTTGAAAACTCAGACTGAACTTGTTGAAGTTATTTTTTTCCATTGGTTAATCTGGGACATAAAAATGATTGAGGTATTTTAATCAGCTTTGATGTCAAAAAGAAAACAGGACATTTCACTTGGGAAATAGAAAAAGATGGAAATGAAATGAAATCAAAGATTCTTGCACTTTATATGACTTGTGTGAATCAGCTATCGGACACTGTCTGTCAGCTATGTGGGACTTTTGTGAGTGCTTTATCAGAAAGATCCAGTTAAGGCAAAAATGGCTCCAGCATTTCGCAGTCGCTGATTGAAAATGTCACACACTGCCTCCTTGAAGACAGGCCAGGAACACAGAATGAACATGGCTCAAAGGAAATATTTTCTCTCAGACCTTATAACTTTGACTAATAAGGATTTGTCAGGTTGAGGCGAGCTTCTGGCTGATGACTAAGCATTGTGTCTGACTGAAAGATGAAGAGAATTCACAGTTTATTGGCTAAGGGTCAAATCCCTCAGAGGTTTTCACTCAGCTGGCTAACATGCTGCACTCCATGTGCTTCAGTATGTGAGGGAGGCCTGGGAATTCCTTATTTGCACTCCTCTCAGCTGCTCCAGTAAAATAACAGTGTGTCCTTACTTATCTTGGCCTTCGAGCTAAATTAATGAATCTCATTGATTTGGTTCAGCAAAATAACACTGTGTCCTCAGTTAACTTGGTTTTCAGCCTAATGAATGGAAGACATTGATCAGACAGTGATATGCTGGATGTACTGTATGTGGCTCTGCAGTGTTAGACCTTTATGTTGTAGGCCTAGATATCTTTAATGCCTGCTTTCCTCTTTTTGCCACTCACATGATCATCAAGAAATTCAAAAAATTAGGAACAACATTCAAAACAATACCACACAAAAAGACTTTAACTCCATCTGGATTCATGATCATACTATTACAACATGGCCTTATTAATACATCATAACACAACACTCACAATATTATAATATTCATATTATATTGATAACATTTCATTCACAATAACTCTTAACCAGAGGCCCTAGAGTGCGATCAGACATAGGAGTCCTTTGTTGTAACTCTTTCTCCTTTCTGACACATATTTTTGATAGAAAACAGAAAGATAGAAATGTAACACTTCATCTTCATTTTCAGTATCCTTTTACCCTAATGATTATAGTATTTATACATGCAGTAAAAAATGTAATGTGGACACCATCTGACCTGTTGGCACATTATATATTATTATAACTTTGTAAACATGAAGAGGAAACTAGCTTCGTAGCTAGTTTCTTCTTAGCTTTGAAATTAGCTGCAAAGAAGAAGAAGAAGAAGGAAAAAAGATGAAAACAACAGAAAAGAGACTAAGGGAGCATCCCTCTTGTATCCGATATTTTACATGTTTATAATAATTCAAGATCCCACACAGACAGCTACAGGTATTTTATGTTACCAGGATCACATTTCCAGAGATCAACAAAGACTAGGAGCCCAGAACTCAAAGAAAGGAAATTCAATGCATGATGCGTAAAAGCCACACACCAACCACCAGATGCTAAATGCATTATATATCCTGGAAGGTTAATACAAGTGTAGAAAACAAACCTTATTTTTTGATGCAGCTTTTTTCAAATGATGTCACATGTCCACCCTGTAAACTTGGATTCTAGCTTTAGCAGAGTAGGTGCATAGCAGTAGCAGTTGGTCGATTGATTGTCTCTTCATGTGCAGAGCACAAAAGCATCAGTGTCAGAATTTACCAGATAAATTGAGAGGTGAGTAATCAGTCTTGGTTGTAGCATGAAAACTCTGGGTTTTCGTGACATGATTATTGTTTTTCCTGTAAAATTACAAGAATGCCTGATGTGCCTGAACATTTTTTAAATAGCTATGGACTTGAGTGTCTATTGCCTTGCCACTTGAAATGTAGTTTAGACTTGTTCTCTTAAGCTGAAGCATGGAACGGAAAGGAGCCAGGAAGAGAGAATATTAGACAACAGAATTGAGAGTCGGGAAGTGGAAACAAATTCAGAAGGAGGCATGAAGAGGCTTTATACATGCAGTGAACATTCTTCACCACGAACTGCGGGAGCCAGTGACACATGAAATATGAGAGACAGCAGCACTCTCCACTATTTATAGCACTGCAAGAGAAAAAGAGAAAGATAGAGAAGGCGGCCATACCACATATACTCCAGGGCAGAGCTGGCATAATTTTTTCATTTGCTAAAGAGGAATTGTGCCCAATTTTCAGAATGCACGTATGCAATGGCAATGGCAATGTCATTGCTTAGGCCAGTGGGATTCGTGAACCTGCACAAGTACCTTCCTTAGGTTCTGTATCCACTGGCCATCACTTTTCTTAATTTTCACAGAGCTAAAGAGATGCTAGGGGGAAGCACTGGTTGTGGCTTTGTGCTTTTGCTTTGTGACGATTCAAACCCGTCTGTAGCTCAGCACTGTTTTGCACAAACTACTAAAAATGTATCAGTGCTGCAGGGAACACAACAATATGTCCTGGTCTGCATGAGATAATGATGAAAAGAAGCCAAAAGAAACCAGAGGGCACGCAGCTTAATTTCATTTCTGTTGGTTTATGTTTAGATGAAGCTGTGACCTGTGAGTAAGAATCAGAAGAGACTGGAAATCATAATTTGGTTCTCTTTTAGTCGCCTGTCAAGCATTAGAAATAGCTAACCACTGCTAAGCTAACTTAATAGGGGTCATAAGGGTGACTGTGACTATTATTGGATGGATAAATATTTGAGGAATGTTCATCATTTGGCATCCACTGTGTTGTTATTGATGTAAGATGATTTAGAGTGATGTGGCCCAGAATTGAATAACACGCTGGCACTGTCGGGCCAGAGAAGAATCAGATAAATATAACCTGATTTGGAGGAAGACTTTGATTTGTGGTGCTAGATAAAGGAATAGCTTGGCCAACCACTTTTACAGAAACTATTAGACCCGTGGGGAAACCAGGAAATTATTCTTATCTCTAAGAAATAAGATCGAAAAAAGCCATCTCTATTCTGTTTCCCTAAGACAGACTGCACTTCTGCAGTTCAAATAAAACTCAAGAAGAAAGGCTGATATTTGCGGGCGCTTTTGAATGGTCTTTGCTTCTTGACGTTTCGCTGATTCTCACAGTGTCCTCACTTGCATCATGCTGTGCAAACCACAGTCATCTGTGCTGTTCTCATGCTTGGAGTCGAGCTTTAGCCACGGTCTGAGGCAGAAGCCAAGGGCGTTTGTGCCTCTTTGATGCTACCTTCCAGAAGCAGTTTCTTCAGTGATGTCATTTCTTCTGAGAAAAGCCCATCAAAGTCGGGCTGATGTATTATGCATGCTGCTACACTAGCTAGCCAGTGTGCTTGTAGTGCTCTGGGGTAGTAATGGTGATGCTTGCTGAGCTGAGAATAGCACTGGGAAGCCTTCCTACTGTGGGCTGAATTCCTCAATAGACAACCCTTATCTTCAGTCAATGTATGTTTAGTTTAAATAATGTGAGTGAAATGCTATAATTGTGCAAACAAGGCACAGACATATCAGTGGACAGTGCATACTGAACACTACAGTAAAATGTACGGGAAAAAAATCTCATTTTAGAATACTGGCAAACATTAAAAAAAAAAAAAAACGTAGTGTTTGCAAAAACCTTTTTTTTTTCCAGGGGCCTTTGGATTTTCCTTTCTATTGGAATCCCAAGTTTTAAAATTTAATGGAAGGCTGGAGGAGCCATGTATGCAATCATTAACTGTTATTTGTTTTCTTAAACCCCATAAAAATTAAATTGGTGATGGCAAAACACTTTGTGCAAGGTGAAGTTTATGAAACAATTTTTTTTTCAAGAAGTTTATCAAAGACTGACAAAAAAAATCCCTATTTAAAAGTCATTATAAACACTGTCCATGTGCTCTCCTAGCTTATAGATTTCATCTAAAGATGCAAGATTATAAGCCACTCATTTTTATTTTCAAGGTATTTAAGGTAGTCCTGTTTTGCTCGTTTAATATTTGTGCTCCATTCCTCTATTACCTTGAATTTACATTTGACCAAATATTTAGATATGCAGATGTTCAGTCTTTTTTGAGCGTTTCCAGGAGTGAAAAATCAAGCAGTAAATCACTGATCTTATTGACTCAGGGTTCACTGAATGAGCCGATGAGGTCACTGAATCTGCAATGAGCAGGATGGCTTAAACTGAACAGCACACTGCACTTCTGTTCAGTCAGGTTAGACAGTTAATTATGTTGGCAAATGCAATCCTTAATCACCTTTTTGTTTCTTCACACAGTGTGTGTTCCTCAAACTGATTTTGTCTAATTTTCTAATTGTTGTTGCAAGAGTGAAAATCCTCATCTGCATTGGCTCCTGACACAGCCTATATATCAAACTACTGAAGACACATCTGTTTGTTACCTCTGCCAAGAATGGTTATGTAATCACCCATGTCTGTGTGTGTGTTTGTGTATTTGTTTGTGTGTTTGTTTTTTGGTTTATTTGTCAGCAGGATTATGCAAAAAGTACTGAACCGATTTACACCGAACTTGGTGGAGGGATGGAGAACGGGCCAGGGAAGAATTCATTAAATTTTGATGTGGATCCAGATCATTACCATGAATTCACATTTTTTCTCTGTGTTCTGGTGTACATTGTTTGAAATTGACCTTGACAGAGGTCTGTACTCTACTGAGTGCATTTTCTAGTTGAGGCTGTTGACAAATAACTGACAGCCACTGACAGGGGATAAGAATGCCAATTGGTCGGTTTGTCCACCACTCTGGTCCAGAATGAAATATCTCAACAACTATTGGATGGATTGCCATGTAATTTTGACATTATAGTCCCCAGAGGATGAATCTTAACATTCAGGTGATTCTTTAACCTTTCCTTCATGAGGCTGACATTTTTGGTTTTATGTAAAATGTGTCAGCTATTAGCAGTTCTTGCTTCAATGAAGTGATGGATTTCAATGAAATTTGGTACAGTCAGAGACTAAAACCTTATGACATTGCATTGAAATGTCTCAACAGAAATTGGATGTGTTTACAAATTTGTAAGGTAACATTCATGTTCCCCCAAAGAATGACTTAAAATAACTTTATGGTTCAATACCTGTTCATCAGGTAAAGATTTCAGGTGTTTGGTCATAAACCTACTGCTACACAGACCCACATTCGAAGCTTTAGACTTGGTCTTTCTAGAAATGCTACAGCAGCAGTGGGCTTCCTGGAACTCTATTCCACAAGTTCAATTCTGTGTAACTTTTTCCACATATACATTACTCTACTAAAAGTTTTTAGTAGCCGAGTTCTTGAAGAGGATGATCACACAAGGTCATCAACAGCAGCAGTGTTTGACTTGTTATACTGTTATCACAAAAGACATTCTGCTAACCATTGTGCAAGTGTTTAGGAGCTGGAGTAAGGAGCATTAGGTCATTCTCGTTGCTGTGCAACAAAAATCAACAATCACTATTTATTTAGCCAGCAAAATGAAAATGGAGAGGACAAATACTGAGATTTCTTTTCTAACAGGAGCATGTGAGTATTAGTCAGTCCGAATCAACATGGACAGTATTATCATAGAGGGCAGCATGCTTGTGCTCACAGCAGGAAGGTTATTGGTCAAACCTGCTGGCTGGCACATTGTGTGTGGAGTCTGCATGCTCTACCCATGTCAGCGTGGGCTCCCTCCCCCTGTCCAAAGACCTGCAGGTTAACTGGCACTTCTAAATTGCCCGTACGTGTTAATGTGAGCGTGAATGGTTGTTTGCCTCTATGTGTCAGCCCTGTGATAAACTGGCGACCTTCCCAGGGTGCATCCTGCCTCTCGCCCTGCTGGCATTGTCTCCAGCCCCACAACAACCCTTGAAGGGTAAACGTTACAGCTGATGGATCAAAGAGTTTCATCCTACATCTGGATATTAATAGATGGTGCCATTTCAAAGACTGTATTCCCAGCAGTGCAGCAAGCGTTTTGGCTGAAGCTGGCACACGTTCACCAGCCTCAGGCATTATTGGTGGGGTTTAAAGTCAGTTTCTGTGTTATTGCTGGGATGTATCTTGGGTATTTTATCTCGGGTATTTGGTCCTCGAAACAGGAGCTGAACCTGTGCAGTAGTACAACAACAACTGCCCCCTCACCTCACTGATGAATATGGGAAGTGTTGTTCTAACAAATGCTCTGCCAGCTTTGCCCAACAAAACACTGCAATTTTTATTTGACCAGTGCTGTTAACTTTTTGGTGTCTCTGCCTGTAACATTCACGCATCAGTTCTCTCAGTCACAATCAGCTTTGTCATGATGCTTCTGTCATCGCTTCATTTGAATTCCTTAGTGGGTGGACGAGGTTTTAATTTGTCTTTTCACTGTGTTTATCACCACCATTATACCCTCTGTAATTATACCATGTGGTGATGCCGCTTGCGAACGTAGCTAACCCAGAGGATCTGTGGAAAATGTATAATTCATGATGTTGATTGTATTTTTAGCTGCTCCGGCTTGTTGTTTGAAGACAGAGATGTAGCCTTAAACAAGGGCTACTTTGTAATGAAGATGAGGATCTACTCCTTGAGTGAACAGTTTGTTTTCCTTCTCTTTTAACTTTCGTCCATTGTCCACTGGGAGGTTGTGCTGAATGAGGTTGAGCCTTGGGTTTTTTTTTTTTCTTTTTCGCAGGTCCCCCCCCCCTCTGTATTTTAAAAGGTAAAAAACATAATCGACATCAGCGCCTGATTTAATATCTTTCTTTATTCTTGTTCAATTGATATTTTCTTTCAAGCTAAAAAAGAACGTTAAGTACGAAGCAGAGCCATTCTAGTGAGTGCCATTACACTTCATTAAAAATTTAATGTCTTAAGCTCTGAATTGCACACATTTCCGTGTTCGTTAGAGTGGCACAATTTAGACAGGAAACGTGGGACGCGCGTTCTTTCATTTTAAATTGGAGACGACTGACTACATGGTGCTTGAATCATGTGAAACACATCTTTATGAGCGCTAACAAGACGTCCGTTACATGCAAAACGATTCACTTTGCTGTTGTAGAGTTTACTTCTACAAGGTGGATACTGGGCTGATGTGTGTGTTTCGGAACAGTCCCAAGCGATGGGAATCTTGGTGAACTCTCTCCCTCCCTCTCGATGTCTAGATGTGTGTGTCTGTGTGTTCATCATCAGGAGCACATTATCAGTGACCTGCAGTAGTATGTGCAGGTCAGCTGTGTACTTCCCTGTTGATGGCGTCCCATGGATACACAACACTCTCAGCCGATCAAACTGAAGCTTTACGACTTATTATGCCTCCACACCAGCTCAACCATGGCTGAAAGCGTTATGTTTTCATGTTGTCCATTCAGACGAATGTACAAATGTACTCATTCTTGTGAATACGATATCTCACAAATGGCTTGAGGGAATTTCTTAAAATTTCCCACAAATGATCACGAGGACTTGAGGATTCAATATTTTAAAGGTCAAAGGTCAAGGTAAATTATTCCTCATAAAACATATATTTTTGGCCATAACTAAATAATTCATACAAAACATTCAATAAGTTTTTAAAAAATTCCCTCTGTCAAAGTCTTTACTACATATATTATATGAGTCTGGATAGAAATGGATTTAAACCGCAGCCTGATGTTGGTGGAGGCAAACAACTGTGAGGCAGTAACAGAAGCTGTTATTGTCCAAAATTGATGAAAGGCATCATACAACAGGACCAGTGTCTCTTTTTAAATAACAGTCAATGAAGTAATACAACGTTCTTTCATTTCAAATTTGGAACCCTTAAAATTGCTCTTAAGCTCTTGCGCACTCCTATTTTCAATCCAATGAATCTGCTGCTATAGGCACCAGCACTCTCCTGGTTTCAGTATGAAACCTGGCTGCAGAGATTTGCTTCCATTCAGCCACAGGAACATCAGCCCATATGTCTGAGTGCAGCCGCATCATATTCTAGTTGCACCACAGCTCCATCATGGCTCTGCTGCATTTTCATTGTCCTCCAGATATGTTTTAGAAGCAGAGCATCATCAAGCAGCCTGTTTGTCAGCAGACACATTCGTTGTATTTTTTTTAGAGTGAATTAGCCTGTAGTTTTTGTGTTTTACATGCAAATTTAACACTTTTTCTCATTATGAGTCTATGCGGCACGCCAGCTTATCTTTATTTTGTGTCTGTAGTTCCTGCAAACTGTATGTTAGCAGAAGGAAAATAGCTGTAGCCATAGCTATTAATGGAATGGAGATTTTCAGTCGATAAAGACAATTGTATTTATTCACAAGTTCATTTTAAAACTACAGAGATGAAAGATGCTTGATTAAAAGTTGACTTGTTGTGTAAAGATAGTGGAGTAGAGAAAAAAAGCCTGTGACGGAGCTGGAACACATGCAGCTGGGTTCAGGTGACACTTGGAAGTCATCAACTGAATGTGGTGTCAGACAGCTCTTCATGATGTGCATCATCCTTAACTTTTCTCATTCAGATAAATGAACACAGTCCAGTCATTGAGTGACAATTAGATAAATTGCAGGAGGTTCACACAGTCCATACAACCTCGTGGTATTATGACTCTAAAACCAGTGATATATGACATATGACTGGTCTTTAACCCACAGGCCTCCCTCTTCTTTTTAATATATATTTGAAGCAAATGATATAAAGTGAGTCTGTACAAGTTTTCCAAACTGCAGGGGTGACCCTGAATAACTTTCTTGAAATATAACAAGCAGATTCATCAATATGCCTCAGTTCCATCTGTCCAAGGATGAACACACATACTGAGGATAAACCTGTAATAGAGATTTCATGTCTTAACTCCAAATGTACAGATTATTGAGTAGAACTTCAAGATTAATAAAATCTTTAAAAGCTTCCTGAATTTGATATTTGAGTGTGGAAATCCTTCACACCAAAAGAATCTGGTGTTCTTGCAAGTATAACAACCCAAGGAGAAGCTTGTTTTGTGTGTGTGTGTGTTTGTGTGTGGAAGAGACAAAGACATTCGGAGTAAATGCAAGAGAGGGAAGTGACTAGGGGGATTTATCTCTGCTTTATTTCCATGTATAGAAAATGAAGAAACAAATAGAATTGTTCTGGTGGGAGACAAAAAAAATCTCAAGGGGCATACAAAAACTTTTCTCTTCACAAGAAATGGAGGTTAAAAAAAAGACAACAAATAAAGAAACTAGATAATACAAACCATTATGACAACAGAAGTCCATCACACACACTCCAGGGGAGTAGCAGACCATCAGCCCATAGGATGTCCATGCTTTATGTCTTGTTTACACAACACTGCCTGCATTTATTAGCCTTCAAATATACTGATAAAAAGAGGCAGGCAGCATCTCACCTCACACTCCATATGAATCATTGCAAGTTTTTTGTGCTTAGCATATTATTTACATATTCAGTTCACAGCCTAACTCTTGTAAAGGACTTTCACATGCGGTTGTAGTTCTTTGAACTCCCAGTTGAGTCACTCTGACCTTTGTACCTCTGCATCTAGCAGATTTCCTACAAGTCCGCTATCTTAAATGACTATACAGTTTGCTTGACCCATTGGAGCATACGAGCAGCAGGCCACCTTAGTTGCTGTATATACTCAACGTTATAAGCCAGGCTTGTTTTCCATCAAAAATGACTGACATGCTCTGGCTCTTGTTTCTTTCTTGGTGCATGTATGAGCCCACTGTAAGGGACAGGTTTAGTTGTTTGAGGGGGCAATTAGACCAAGCCTACTAAGTGAAGAACAAACAAAATGTCTTAGAGGACTGACCATAGTATTGTGTGATTAAAGATTTGTAATTTTTGGAATCATTTCAATTGCTCAACACTATTAAACTAGCACAGTGACATGTTTTGTAAAATGTAGCGACCACACAGAAACATAACCACCATCTCCACCTTGTTATCCATCCTCCCATTATGATTTTTGGTGCTGGGCATGTAGCCTCCAGTGGATCTGTCACAGCATTTGCACTGAAAATAGCTACCTGCTGCTGCTGGTACCCAGTAAAGTTGTGATTCAAGAAACCAGAATGTTGAGCTAAAACATGCTAAAATGGTCTATAGAGCCAAAAATGAACAGCAAAGTGGGTGATCATTCCCCGTTATTGATTCAAAAATATCGAATAAAACAGTTTTGAGAGGAAGACCATATTTGCCATGTTGCTTCTTGCTATTAACACCAAAAAACAGAGACTTCCAGACTCCTCCAGCATTTTTCCTGCCAAATCATACCCGAGATCACACAGTGGAAACTGAAGTGTTGAGGCCTCTAGAGAATCATAGCATCGCTGGAAAAATTTATTTTTTCATTAGTGTCCTGCACTGCATCTCCTCATAGAGATAGTCTTGACTTATTTGTAACCCATTGTCAAGGCACGTTACACTGATCTTATGTTATTACTACCACTGGATTTTTAAAACAATGAACAAATGTTCACACAGGTATTCAGTAGGTGATTAACGATTCACTTAACTGCTATGGCCATTGTGTTGATTCAGCCTGAACCTTGTACCTTTATTTCCCTCCATTACTGAGGTGGAAGCAATAGAGTGATAATGGGTAAATGAAGTTAAGGAGTGATAAGTGTGTGTGGTTATGGGGTATTTATTTTCATGTGCATATTTCTCTCTCTGTGCACATGTGCCTGTGTGCCTGTATGTAGGCTATATCTTTATGTAATACTCATCACCAAGAAAAGGCAGAAAAACCGACGTACTCTATATGGTAATGTGTCTTTTGCTATAGAACTGGAACTATTAACTAGAGTATATACACACAGTAGACCCCTTATTAGGTACATCTGTACAATCTAACACAATTCAATACCACATGTCTGCCAGAATTTTTTTTTACAATTTTCTATTGACATTGTCTGAAATGTGTAAATTCAATTATATGTCTATTACCAAAGTCATAATTAAGGTGGTGGCCTTGGCTATGTTATACTGAGAGGTTTTCATGATTGTTTCCATTCTATTTACATACATGATGGAGACAGTGTCAGAAACACCTCTGAACATAATGCAGTTCCATATAACACCACCACTAAACATGACCTCAGTACTAGAACACTATAGGCATCATGAAAATAGACTTAATAGCAGAACATTTGTATTTTATTGCATTAGATTATACAAGTGCACCTCATAAAGTAGCATGAATAAATATTCAGGCAAATTTCATAGTATACAGATTGGTTAAAACAACCACATTAGTAATATTAAGGACATTAAAAGGTGTTTAAAGTACATTTTGTGACTTTTGCCAGTGAATTTAATAGACAGTTTTTGAGCTACATCATCATAAGATTTGCACACTAGTGAATCAACCGGAATTTCTTAGAGCTTTTGGAAGGTCAGCATACTGTACTGTACTGACATTGTTTTTGTGCCATGAATCACAAAGGAATAGTGAAATGTTCACTGTCTCGAGAGGGAAACCTCCCTTTCAGCACTGAATGAATAGTGAGCTATCCTTGCAGAGGACTGGATTTTAATAAGCTGTTATGCAAACATGCTGTTGACGAAGACATGACAGCATTAAGGTAAGACAGTGCACACAGATATTGCCTGTTTATGGCTGTTACATTAACTGTGATAATGGCTCTGTGATCAGTACTTTGGTGATAAATTTGATGTGTGACAGCTGACAGAGGAGGCAGACTGATCACATTGTTAAAGTTATAATTTTTTTGAGGTGTACAGTCTCTTTTTGAGATCCCTTGCAGCTAGTAAATATTGATAAATCCTTTACTGACAGTTTTGTAAGTTAGCTTGCCTTTCTATAAGGGGTCATAGCTACTTGACCTTTACATGTGTTCTGTACATGTGTGCCCGTTTGTGCGTGTGTCAGCACACAAAGAGATGGTGAGATGGTGAGAGCAGGCATTCTCCAGCCTCTGGAGAGGTGTGCACCCTAGTGCCTTCACTGGCATCACTAATTAAAACACCAGACTTGGATCACAGAGAAACACAACTAATTGAATTCCACTGTTGGATGTTTATTTTAGCCTGTGTGAAGTTTAAATTTAGGACTAATAAACTAGAGCCTTCGACAGAATAACTGTGAAGTCATAAAAATATGTGACAAGGTACAATTTCTTTGCAGGTTGTACAGTCCAGCCAAATCATTTGTGGGTGGATTAATTAAATACCCAGCTTTTGTGGTTTCATATCACGTAAGACAGTAAATCTTTTTTTGCACGGTAATAAATATCTATTCTATTCTACTCTCTGTTTGAAGTTTTGAAGATATGGCTTAAAGAAACTTAAAAAAAAATTGCCTGAAAAAAAACCTGCTCTGTATGACAATGATTGACTCTTCCAACAATTCAGTTGAAGCCAGTGAAAACCACAGCTGTTGTGGTTCTACATCACTGCTTTGGTGCAACCTGACTAGTTAACATATTTGGGTACTGTAAAAGCTACGATGTAGCCTTAGCCCTGCTGAGGTATGTGGATATTTCCTTTAGATTCTCAATGTTAAATGTTACTCTTGGGTGCTGCAAGTCTTTTCCCATTTACTTAAAGAAAGAGAAAGTCTAGTTTTGCTAGGTAGGTTTACCAAAGTCCTACTTCTTCATTATTTCCTTATAGTCATAATGTCGGTACCACTGAGTGGCTGCCAAGAGCTGAGCACAATTTCTTCATCAAACACAAGTAATGCTTATTACTACAGAGCTCAAAACATGAAAGTTTTAGACAGGACAACATTCTGACAAATGTGCTATTTGTAGAGACTAAGTGACAGTGAGGCCAAAAAAGTAAAGTTTGTCCTAATTGTGACACCAGGGAACGTCCTTGGCAAAATTACATGAAAATGTTCTGCAAAATCGAGGATAATCTGTGAGTTAGATCATGAAATACATTGTCTTGTGTATAAAACTATCAATTTGGCCAGAGGGTGGCACAAGATGAACGTCCGTGGATGAATCATTACAGGAGTTTTTCCCCTGGAGAGCATAATTATGTTCAGTAAATTCATAGCTACTTTGATATTTGAAGTGAAGTGAAATTGAAAGTTGAAGTGAAAATATTTTACCTGATTTGAAGCAAAAGTTCAGGGATTTCAGTTTTATTACGTGGGGGATTACGTGAGTACCTTAAAGTTTAAAGTTACATACGCCTCAGTTTAGTCATTTTTTTGCACATTTTCTTTGTAAATCTTAATCCATGTTCCTTCCAATTGTCAGATGTTCTGCTCTCTTGTCTTTGGTATTGTAGATATAACTTATCCAAATAAAATCTGTTTCTTAAAAACAATAGGTTTTTCAAAATTATGACAAATATCAACATTTAAGATGAAGTTGAACTGGAGAATTGCTGCATTCAGACAAGTTTAAATATCTGTTGATTCTCTTTGGAGTGCTTGGATTTCAGAGTTGATGGTGACACTAGTTAAAATCTCCAAGAGTTTGGTGGAGTGTTGAGATTGTATTGATTATATGATAAATATACTTCTTGATGTATTCACTGTGGTAGTGATTGCTAGGAGTAAAACAAAAAAAGGTAATTTAACAACATCCTGTACAGCTTATTATCCTCATATGCCGCCATTTGTGTGGCCATTCTGTTGCTCTTTTACACTACTGTAGCAGTGCACATGTAGGAAGAAGACACACACACTCTGAAACCAGTCTAGTCTATGCCAGGGATGTGCACCGTGGCTCTCTCTGAGTTGATGGAAATAGGGCCATCGGCAGGGAGGGAACTGCCCTGGTCACTTGCCACGGCTGCCAAAGGTGGAAATGTCTTAGGAAACTTGGGGAATGGGATGAACCTCCCTAACCGCTGTTTTTTTCACCTGTTCACTGGTTCTTGCAGTTCCCGGTGATATTCCTCTTGATTAAGCTGTGAGTATTTCTGTTCTGCATCATAGTTTAGTAGATTCAATTTATTTTACATCTTTGTTGTAAATGTTAAGTGGTTGTCATCAAGTCTAATCAGCGATATTTAGTTGTAGTGTTTGTGTTGTCAAGTGCCTGAAGGTTTGTTAAACCTGAAAGACCATCATCAAGCTTCTGTCATCCCTTAGCATGTGAATTCTTCCATAACACCTGCTGGCAGACTATTTACAGTTTCTTTTCTAACTCGTATTTACACCACATCTTTTTTACTATTGCACTTGCTTCCTGTTGTGTTAGCTGCATGAATATGAAGCATGACTGTGCAGGGAAAAGAAAAGAAAAAAATCAAAGTGAAACACCCAACAGGCTGTAGTTGAAGATTTACTTGTCCTTGGCACATCATGCCATACAGTAGGTATTTTGATTGTACAATTAGCAGTATTTTCTATCACATACACCAACAAACATCAATGAGCATCATTAGCATTTATGCCAAAAATAGATATAGCTGTTTAAAATGAGGGCATAGTCATGCAGACTCAATTGCATTGTGAACCATATTCAGTGAGCCAGGCATCCAGGCAGTAAAACAACAACACAGCAGCAGCTCTCCGAGGTGGTTTGGCAAGTGTTTCCATGCGCTGTAACAAGCTTTGTGCTGTGATGCTTTTAGTAATACATTTTTATTAGATAATAGATTTTTGATGTTGCCAATTGCCTCTTAATGATTTGTCATCAGAGCTGCTAATCTTAATTGACACTCTGCGGAATGCCTGCTATATCACTGCACTACTGTAGAATTGTGTGTTTGCATGTTTGCACGTGTTTGTGTGTGTGAGTGTGTGCACTTACTATAAATGTCCATTAGCATCTGAACTTTTACCATGCATAGATTTAGTTGATGGGTGATTAACCCTTAATAATGCTTGCAATGCCATCTGCCATTGTCTAACAGCGGCAGTTCTGTAGAGAAACATCCTTTAAAGCATCATCTTTTTTCAAAGATGTCCACTGACATTGTATTTCTTATTGTATTGCCTTGTTTGACAGCAGACCTTTTAACTTGCCATTGTAGGAAAGCCAATATGTTGATAATCAACTAACAACGGCTTCCTTTAATTCAAGTGTCTCAGTAAGCCATGGGAATTTGACGGTGAGTCAGCATGCTTAAAATCAGGACCCTGGTATTCAGCCATGATTCATTTTATTATTTAAATCAGTGTTTTTCCAACCATGACATGCCAAAATATCTTCTGTGAAAAAGGCCTGTGTCTGCTTCTGGTAAAGCATGATTGACATTTTTATGGTTATGTTTGGGCAAGGTGAAGTGCTTGGTTAAATCTAGGGAAATAATATTGGAGAGGTAAATATAAAGCATGAGCTGGGACTGCATTGAAATTTTCAAGATTTACCTGAAACCTAGTCTGTTCACAGATAATGGGAGTTCTATTGCAAAAGTAAAAAAAAAAAAGAATTGGTTTGGTCTGAGGGCAACATGTATGAAAATGAGAAAAATCATGGGGCCTGGAGTTAGAGGCTGGTCCTCATTTCTGCTTGAGGCCATAGGCTTGAAGCTACATCTAGCGCTACTAGCAAAACACCCCTGAATCTCTGACAGCTGTCAGAGGTAGGCAATGGGTAATATAGGCACCAGGTTTTGACAAGGAAAAGGTAAAGATGATGTTATCTTTGATTCTGTTGCTTCAGCTTTCATCCTTGTTTTTTTTTTAATTGTCCATTGTGAGTCAGACAATGTCACAGTCTTGCAATGCTAAATAAGTTGAGCATTATTAAACTCTGGTCTCCAGTGTTAAAACCTGTGCTTTCAGAGATTCACAAGTAATCCAGCCTTGGCCTATTCCCTGTGTTCTCCATGCAGTATAAAAGTAACACCAGCGGCCTATGACACTCATCAAATCACCAGCACCCATCGATTTCTAGGGTCTTGTGCGTGTCAACTTGTTTGGATCATCTAAGGGGAACTGCACAGTCGAGTGCTAACTTCCTGGGGAGTTCGCCATTATGAGCAACCCTTGTCACGTTGCACCTCACCATTTGATTCATTGTCAAACTATTTAAAACTGTTTATTAGTGTAGCTTTATGGATTTCACACTTACTGGATTGAAACAAACAAGGACAGTGAACTTAAAAGAGCCCCGTGGTGTCTTCTTGTAAACATATAAAAAAGATATATTTTACTGCAGTCCTTCTCCACCAAAATGAATTGTGTGTATCCTTGAGGTGTAACAAACATGCGAATTGCATTTCCTTTCTGATAAAACATACAAAACTGATTTTTAAAAAACATTTTAAATCCTACATTGTTTACATCAGCGTTTATTAGATATTTGTCTTCTTTTTCCTGCCTCTGCTGACATATTGCTGCATTTCTTGCCGCATCACTACCACCTGACAGTCAGAGGAATAGTGTGAAACCACTTTGCACTGTGGAACTATGTTTTGCGTCAGGTGCACACTCGTGCATATGCATGTGTTTCCTCATCAGTGTGCATGACAAAAAAAAACAGAGACCTTTTAGTAAAAAAACTGCTCCATAAGAGGTCCTACAAGAGGTCAGACACTCCACAGGGAACTTGTAATTTTGGCAACCAGGTTTTTTTCCCCCCAATTGGCAAAGCAAATTAGTGGTGGAAATATTTTTTAGGAGACAGGGTTGATGTTTGATAAAACGATTTTATTAGTTTAATGGAGTATACTGTACCTGGCTGTAGCAGTTAGTCAACATAAAACTCTGCTTGACGGGATTTAACGATCATCAGAAAAGGTATCATTTAAATATTGGTAGAGTTCTTAGCACTGTGAACTGTTTTTCTGTTTTGTTCAGCAGCCAGTGCAAAACATAGATCAGAGGATTTACATGCAAACTTCCATCCCCAGTACCCCATGTTTAATTTAGTTTGTCTAATACACTATGATGTTTTAGAAACAGGGTTGAAAGAAAATCACATCACAGAACTCTCATAGGTAACACTCCAAAATTAAAGACATGTCTCTGCTGTTGATGCTGGGTCTCAACACAATGAGAAACAAAAAGTGCTAATTAGACTGTTAATATAAGTGTTAAAGTTGTGTTATTTTGAAATGGTGGGCACAGGGTCTAGACAAAAGGACAGATGACTGGTGAAGCCAAAACAAAACACAGCAGCAAGTTTTAATGAGGCAACAAGGGACTGCCCGTCAAACACATAACAAACACTCACATCCCAGAAGGGACATGCACACAAGTATAAACACACAAAAGCATGCTCTAGTGCTCTATGCACACACACAGATGCTGAAATGCAAGTAGATGACACAAATGCATCTGTACCACAGGAAAATAACATTTCTGCATGGACATTTAGCTGATTTGCTGCTGATCTGTGATGAACTGCGTCTTCACCAAAACATGCCCATCTCAGACCTGACTGATGAGCTTAGAGGGTCAAAAGATTAAGCTCAATATTCCCCCTGTCAGCCATGTCAATCATAGCATGGTGATCTGCATTTACAACGTTGCAGCAATATCAGAGATTACCGCTTTGAAATGTTGGGCTAAATACCCCTGCATTACGGCGCTGAAATATAGACCTAAAAATCCAAGATTATACTTCAGTAAAATAAAGCCTTTAGGCCTAATCCATATTCAAAGTCTTGTCTCTAGCTGGGCTGTGGGCCTCTATAACCTAGTTCTGATGGCTGTTATTGGGGAAAGCTGCTTTGTACTGGTCAGTTGTGTGATGAGGGCTTGGACACGGTCTGTTGAGTTGACCTATATTTGGCTGCCTGCCCCGTCTGCACAGTCAAAACCCGAGCTTCTCTCTTGTTTTGTTCTATAGGCAAATTTGGCCGCTGGGCAGTCTTCTCCAGTCTCTGATCTAGTTCTCTGATCAAGTTCAAGCTTGAACGTACTGTCATGTGGAATAGTTCATGCATATGGATGCTCCCAGACAATCTAGAGAGAATTCATGCACAGTGCAGAAACTTAATTCGGCCGCAGTATAGAGAAATTTGTAATATTGATGCAGCAGTGTATTGACAGCTAACATGATCATAGAGTCAGTGATGGGAACCGCATACAAATAAGAGTCTACAGCCATGCTAGTGGCTCTGCGAGGCTTTAAAGTAATGGCCTGAGCTAAATGCTAATGTCTGTAAGTTTAGTGTTAAGAAAGTTAAAGGTTTTTTCAAAGTACTTAAAATTCATGGGAATCCATCCAGTAGCTGTTGATATATTTCACTCAGATCCACAGATGTTAACCTTATGGTAGCATTAGATGAAAAGTTAGAGGATCGCCGCAGGATTCAGCTTGTGCAGACTGTGAATGTCTATACAAAATTTGAGCTATTTCAGTCTGGACCACAGTGGTGGACCAAAAGAAAAACAGATCGTTACCAACCCCACGCAAAGATGATAATTTCTAACTATATCACTATAGCTCCAAGGAAGTAGGGACTTTGCTTTGGACTTCCATCCATACTAAACTGGCATTTCTCACACTGAAATTATGCCTTTTCAAAAACAGGTAATGGATGAATTTGAAAATGCCTTTTCCAGACATTTTGCTTTTTATATTGGTCTTTAATCTTAAACTTCCTAGCAAGGATTTCTCTGACTCATACTACTGAAGTATAATCTCAGTCTGCAGGTTGTGTTCCTGCTCCAGAACTCTGCCTTCCAGATATATTTGTATAGTAAAAACAACAATCTACGCTAAGCAGGACAGAAATACACAAGATAAAAAGTGACATTGTTTGTGCAAACATTATGAGTATGGCCATGCAACTGAGACTAAGTAAATACACAAAGGAAGTGAATGAATAAATGGACTTCACAATAGCGATAATGAGATATGTGCTAGTCACATATTGTACAATATTATATTCTGTGATCAGGTCATAATATAAGGGATAACAACAGGTCATTGCTTGATCCCATAAACTTGTTTTCATTCTGCGTGCACCTTATCTAAGAATACGGAGATATCCGTTTGTAAAGAAGTTTTATTATGGGAGATGCTGCTCCTGCCCCAGCTTTTTAAAATTTTCATAAAGAACCGTCATGTGGCTGGTTTTACAATGGCCCATCTCCTCTGTATTAACACTGCATGCTTTACTGCATGAGTCATGCATATATGCATGACTCAGTGTGGCTACAGTGAATGCTGGATCAAAGAAAACTCTGATTGTATTGAAGGGAGTTGGCAAATTTCCATCCTCTTTCTTGAATTACAAAGTCAAGGAAGTTTTTCACATCTGTTGGGTCTCAGTAGCTTAATTCCTTCTTACTAATGTTCTCTGATAGTAATTCTGAATTGCAATCTTCCTTCTAATGTATGAAAACTTTAATTCAAAAGAAAGAAAATGCATCCCTGCTAATTTCAATACACTTAAGGCTTTTGCTGCTACAGCCTGCTATCTGTAAGGCTAACTGGTGAGCTACTGCCGCTGGTGAGGTAATGGGTAACCTTCTAGTTTCCAAACCTGTTTGCCAGCTGAACAATAGGTCTACACTGTTAATTCATGGACTCCTGTCTCCTAACTGTCTTAAAACCATTTTGTGGAGTTTATGTTCTGAAACAGAAGGTTATAATAGTGGTGTAACACAGCTACTAAGATAGATTAGTTTCCTCCATTTTCAACTCTACAGCTCTCTCTCAAGTCAGCACTGGTAAGATGGTTTTCTAATGGTCAGAGGCATGAGTTTGCATGTCAAAGTTCACCAACGTTGAACTTAATGTGAAAACATTTGTGTGGATTCACATATCACTGCTAATCAATTAAAGTTAATTGAATTTGCTGCAGATTTTCACTGTTCTAAAAGCACCTTACGGTGGTTAATGATAGCTAATGTAAGTAAACTTTAGACAGATATTACTATAGCACTGACATTACTGAGTCAGTTTGATAAATCTTCCTCACTTGTGCAAGTGATATGCTAAGATTTAATGTGTCATATAAACATTTGGGTGTCAAGTGAGATCTAATCTCACATGACACCCAAATGTTTATATGTAGAAGCATTAGGCATTTCTTGTTACCCACTTGTCCCATTCCAGTCCCATTCCAACCCTCAGTTAAGTAAACTAATGATGATGTATTTGAGGCCACTTAGTAAAGGAAATCTTTGTAAATTACGTGAAATTCAATGTCTCTAAGCCGTAGTTACCACTAAAGGCCAAAAAGGATGCTGCACAGCACAAATCACATATTCCATCTTAAAGACAGGTATAACAAGTTTGTGGGTGGGCATTTATGTGATCGACAAATGAGTCAGCCATCGTCAGTCATGCTGATTATGCAATTACAAATCACTGTGATTCAATGCCCCCTTTCTTGAAGCAGAAAAAAGGCAAAGATGAGAGCATATGAGAAGGATTCGGTTTTGTATTCTATATAGAGAGAGAGGGTTTGAGAATGATTAAGATGGGTAGAGGCGATAATGAGAGTGATGATATTGTGTGTGCTGTGATTTCAAGAAGAGCAAAGAGGAAAGAGGGAAAGGGAGGAGAAGTTGTTTGACTAGAAGGAGGTAAGTAAGAAGGGATTTAGAAAGTTTAGGGGAAGGATGATGTGCCATCACATCCAGAAAGGAAGGAGAGACAAAGGTGATGGTGTGGCGTCTGTGAAGCAAGTAGCCATGTCACGAAGCTAGTCAAGCAGTCGGATACTTATGAGGTACAGCGCACGCTCAGAGAAGATGGGGTTGGGTGGGGACACTGGGAGGGCTGAGGTGCACTGTACTGTTTCAGGTTCAAATCCAACCCGCAACCTTTGGGGTCATCCTCCTTTCTGCCACCCTCTGCTGCACGCTGCCTAATAAAGCAGAAATGTGCTGAAAAGACGAGGAGATGCTGAAATAGGTCAAGTGAAGAGAAGTGGGCAGGGAGAGGGGGAAGGAGAGAGGAGGAAGTTTAAAGGCAGAAAGGCAAAAAGAGGGAGGAGTAGGATGCAAGGAAGACAGAAGGCATGAGGTGGAAACGAAGAGAAAGGGATGTAGAAGAAGTAGAAAGGAGGATGGGAATGAAAACGTTAAGTTCTGAAACAGTGATGAGGGATAGGTCGGTAAAGAAGAAGAGTGCACACTGTGAAATGGAAGACAAGCAAAGCCAGGTCAGCCATATTAGCAGCATTCAGTGACCAGAGATTGTTGCCTAGCAGCATGCAAGAAATTTTTTTTCTTCTCTTCTCTTCTCTTCTCTTCTCTTCTCTTCTCTTCTCTTCTCTTCTCTTCTCTTCTCTTCTCTCTTCTCTTCTCTTCTCTTCTCTTCTCCATCACCCTTCTACTTCTCTCGTATCTCTCTTTCCTCCTCCCCTCCTCCTCTCTTCCCTCTACATGTTGGCATTCTATCTTCCTTTCCACTTTTCTTTTCCTTTCTTCTCTCTATCTCTTCCCTCCTCTCAGCTCCAATCCCTACACCCTGCTCACAGGCTTCACTTATGTTTTTACCTTGGTGCTATGCTAGTGCTGTCTTATGCAGACAGCCAGCCTTTTTTGTGTGCATGCCTGTGTGTGTGTGTGTGTGTGTGTGGTGATTAGCCTGTCATCAACGTGTAGAAACTGGCTGATGCAGCTGTTACACCAGCTCTGTGCTGCATTGGGATTACATGGCACATGTGGAGCCCATGTCCTCCTGCGCTTGGTCAAATACAGGATGAACCATGGTGTCAAGCATGTGATTTTGGGTTTGTGTGTGTTTATGCCACTATTTCTGATGCTAGGACTGTGATACTTGGTTTCAGAAACAAGGTTTTGATTTTTTTGGAAATGAAGTTGTTCATAGAATGTGTTTTGTGTTGAAATAATATTGACACATTCTATATTATTCAATGCCATGCAGTTGTATGGTGACTGCTTCCACTATTACTACTGTTGTAACTACTGCTTCTACTACTATTATGACTGACTATAATATCCCTACAACTACTGTTTCCATCCCTATAAGGGTGACAGTTTGTAGTCATAACATCAAGTACTCTTTGAAGTTCCTTTGTCAGGTTTCCAGCTCTGAATAAAATCTGTATCTCTGTGATTCACTCATGCTCAAAAATATGTCATCGTTAGTTCTATGATATATAAACCATCCATAGTTCACATGTGAGAAAACTCTATTGCTTTGTGGAGGCTATAAAATTTAATTAAATGTATGATCACACAGTATCTGAAGTCTTAACTGACTACGGAGTTTATTGTCTTCATTTACCTAACAATTAAAAATTTCCACTGGACATCTTTCATATGAGCCCTTAAAGGATAAAATTGGAAATTTGATATATTATATAGATGTTATTGTCAGCAAATAACATGAGAAGAAAAAAACCAACACGGAACTGATCCTACTAAATAGTAGTGTATGTGTTTCCAAAATATTTGACATATCTCACTCCTCTGTGCCACAGTGCTCCATTGTTTCCTTAAAAAATATCCAAAACATATCACTGAACCACAGCGTTACCCTGGGTAACCCGACCTTTCATTACTATGAACACTCACACTGTAGTCTATTCTGAGTCAATCCCATATACACCTTCCTAGAAATACTCACTGGAACACCAAATTTGTATTAATCCACATCTGAAAAGTCAGATCTCAACTAGTCCACCATTTAATCTTGTTGAAGTAACATTTGCTTAAAATGTGGGCTGCCAGGTGTTTAGAAACTTGTTTAGCCTCTAACAAAAAAAGAAAGGTCTTGGGGCTGAAAGCTAGATGATGAAGAGAAGTTGGACTGTATAGAGAGATGGACTAACACACGTCTACAATAAGATTTCTTTATTGCACTGCTTTCTGTTATTACTACAACATAGTAATAGCTAATAGTTGTAGCAGCACTCAGCTATTTATGATGACTACCCTTTCTGCAGGTAGTATTACTAATTAGAGCAGTATTACTGCTCAAATGCAGGGAGAGGAGTAGATTTTTGCCTTTGGAAGTATGCTGGCTCTGTGGGCTATAATGTGGGTACATGCCTTATGCTGCCTCGTACAAATTACTGTAGCATCATTTTCTGCAAATGTGTACCTTTTTGGCACAATTCAAAATGACACACACAAGGGCTGGAATTGCCTTTGTTGGAACACGCGCAAAAGACTCTGCAACATAAAATATACTCCTCCAGTCATATATTTTCCGAGTGATACCACAACCACTTTTTATGGTACTATACTTCTACAACTCATACTACTGATGCTACTTCCACATTACTACTGATAGTAACTAGCAGTACTACTTCTATTACTTTTATTTCTTGACTACCACTAGTCATTTTAATTTCAGTGCTGTAAAGTCTGCACTCTTTCTTCTCACTGGCCTAGATTTTATGTCACAAAGATGTAGTGGTGCACCTGTCTAGGATGTGTCTCTGCCCTTTGCCAAATGCATTCTGGCATAAGCTCCAGCTCTCCATGACCGTGAACATGAATAAGTCAGAGAAAAAAAAGTAAATACTGTATAAACAATAGCAAAGCACATCAATCAGAGTTGATCATGAATGAATCAGTTATTTAAGAATTATCATATCAAAATGCATCATGGACATCACATTGCACATGGACAATATGAACTGGCTGGAATCCAAGTCTAATAGCAGATTGGTTTGATTGGTTTGTCAGTGAACTTCTATTTTGCTGCAACCCCACTGTGTTGATGCTGTAAATGTGTTTGCAAGAGTGAGTCTTTCTTCACCTCTTCCTCAACTGTAACATCCATATCTGTGTGTATGGTTTTCAGTGCGCACAAGAGTGTAAGAGAGTGTAAGCGTGACAGCCACTCAGCCTAAAAGCTGGCATGTCAGTGTCTATATAACAGTAAAAGAGTTGCATGTTCCCTTGTTTTCCAGGAGGTATGCCAGTGCCTGAGGTGGCGTCTGACACTGCCAGTGCTGCCACCATGTTGAGCCCCGTCCTCAATGCCTCCAATGGAGACGGCTCCGAGTCTGAAACCACCTCTGCCATCCTCGCGTCCGTCAAGGAACAGGTTAGAAAAACTCTGTGTGTGCATGTGTGCGTGTGTGCGTGCACGTGTTTGTGCGTGTGTGTATGTGTGTGTGGTTGTGTCCATGCAGCATACACAGAAGGTTGTCACAATTAATGAAATGAATACCAGAAAGTACTGAGGATAATACCTCCAGTACACAGTAAACACAAATGATGGAGGGGCCATCTGAGCTAATGTGTCACAGATATGTCACCAGATTTTGATCTGTTTGTGGAAAGCCTTAGGCTACAATCTTATTTTGAAAAATGTCCTAATGTGGTGGGATACATCATTTCCCACATTTTGTCAAAGTCTGAGCAGCTACCACCTTGACTTTTTTCAGTAAAGCTAACAGTGGGCTATAGAACTACACTGTGTTTAGTGTTCATTATGTATAAATGAAGGCCAGAATAATCATCATTTTGCCAGAATGTGCCTGGATGTGTGTCTCTTTTGCGTTATCTACTCCATGCATGTAATGTGTGCATCCCTATACATGCAAATTGTATGAGAATAGCGGATCACATGTCACTTGTGTTACTTTACCTGGCTTTTAACATTTGAGTAGACTCTACATTTAGCTCTTCTTGAAGGAGCCTGGACTAAAGATGTGATCTGCACAAGAAATTATACCTGCCCACATTTTATAAACAATGTTAAACATTTGCATATACAGTTTTTTTTCCCAGTATAACTATTCTGGATTTTCAAAATTTGTACTCGAGATAAAGTAATCACAGTGCATTACAACCCTTTTTCTTGATTCTTTCTCCAAAAGGGCATCCTTAACTTTTTCAAGTTGTAATACAAAACTTAAGACGTGGGTAGCGATTCATAGGACTGGAATCACACTAATATCACAGAGAAAAAAGGTCATTTTTCAAGGGTGGCTTCACACCTAAACTGTCTGAAGCAGTCCAAAGGAACTCCGGGGCATTTGCCAGTTTGATTTGGTTGCTTTATGCTGGTGTGAAACCTGAAAGACTGTGGACTTCCCTGCGGACTGTGGCGCAGCTCAGCTGTGGTGTGAAGGCAACGAAATGTACCAACCACTGGATTTTATTATGGTAGATATGCAATTTTAGCATTATTTCAAAGTTCATCTGCTGAACCTGAACCCTCAGGGAAAAAAATCTAATGAGTAGTCTTAAAGGCTGAATATACATGCATGAAAGATCATATGGTAACCATAGTAACATACATACATTTGCCACCATTCCTGCAGGGATACATCAGATGGTGAAAAGGAATTGTAACAGAGGTGGTATGCACTATACTCTGTGTAATTTGGCAGTTCCTCATTAAAAAGTGAGAATTCAGAATAAACCAAAACTTTCCGATGACTTAGTTACTCATTAACTGTCATTCTTACATTAGTCTGGACCAAGTGGACTGGACTACAGATTTAAACACGACCTAAGAGTGAATCATCACTGCTGCATTTTTGTTTAGTGACAGCTGCATATGTTTGACTCATTAGTTTATCAAATGAGTAAATATTATAGGTTGAAGTCCAAGATTCAATGCAATTAAAATTCTACAGCAAAGCTGGTAGTCACTGGAGGCTATAATGCTCAGTGCACACCAGGAGACAAAATTGTTAACTGAGGCAAACCTGGTCATTTGTTTTAGAGGTAGAGGTAAACTGAACTGTTGGACAGGTGGAAATTTTAACATGCTGGTACCGGTGCTGGGGTCACCACAGTCATTAGGGTTTAACCACCGAAAACCAATTATGTCTCTGCCAAATTTAATGGTAATCCATCCAGCAGTTGTTTAGATATTTTAATCTGGAAGTGTCTAACAGATGCTCTGTTGGCATTGTCGACCCCAAGAGCCAAACAACTGGTGTATTTAAAACCTACTCTCATTCCGCTTATGATCCCGTTTGAATAGCACTCCAGACCTTTGCAGCACGCTCTGTATCTCTGCTAGAGGCTAGAGACTTCATCAGTCGCTTCCAGCATAACACACCCTAAACTCAGACTAAACTGTCTGTGGATGAGCTGCAGTGAGGTTAACATAAGCTACAGGTTTTGGAGGAGGATAAATGTGTGGTATAAGAAAAGACAGTATCGCAGATTCTGCTCCATCGATTTTGATCCTGTCTATCATGAGTCTGACAGTATCTAATGTTAAATGTTTCTGATGTAACATTGCCCTCCTATAACAGTAGATACCACAGCTAAGAAAATTGGCCCTGTCTAAAGTTGGAATGAAAGGATGCACATGTAACGATGTGTGCTCGTTCGAGCAGTGCGTGTGCTTGTGTGGGTGGGAATGGACACTTGATTTTGTGGACACTGTGTGTGTGTCCTTGAGTGCTATAGGATGTGAAGAAGACTACTCAGAAGCTAAAGATAGCCAGTGAAAATGCTGAGAGTAGAGCAAATAATGGATTCTGCATGTTGAGGCCTTACTGTGAGTTACTACAATGTTCTGGAGGACCATTCCTAGTGTAAGTGGGTCATGTAGATGTGGACATACACACACATTCAGGCCATGGAAACACACACTTGCAGATGATCTAGGGCATAGTAATGGCCCTCTGATGAGAATGTGTAAAAAGAAAAAAGGCTGAGGAGGAGAAGACGGGAATGGATGGAGGGAGTGTCAGCTATTTGAACAAAGTGGAGGCGAAGAGATATCGCTCACTCGCTCCTTCCTCCTCTATAGGCTGGAGTTGTTATGTTTCATGCTCCTGCGCCACGGCCAAGTTATTATTATTTTTTAAGTCAGTCATTTGTCACTTCCTTTCATACTTGTTTTTTTCAGTGTGTAATTTTTCAATATGTTTGGGCTGTTGCCAATGTTTGTTACCAGGCATTGAAAAGGAAGCAGGTATTTGTTTTTCTGGAAATTTTCAGGCAGTTTGGGTCACACACGAACACACAACCACACACACATACACACAGACACAGGCACTAATTGGACACACACACACACACACACACACACACACACACACACACACACACACACACACACACACACACAAAGCCTTCCTGTTCATTCTGGTTCATAAAGACAAGGTCAGGCATGAGAGACCAAGAAAAGGCTTCACGCACACACTTGGATACACAGACATGCACGCATGTGGTCTTCTGACATGCACACACACACACACACACACACACACACACACACACACACACACACACACACACAATGTACACAGTGCCAATCAGAGTCCTTTGCCTCTGCTGACTCACACCAGGAGATCCCTACTGCTATTTTCCTCTGTTTCCTTCTACCCACATGAGATTGATTAGCCATTCGCCATTGTATTTATCACATCTGTCAGCTTTTGTGCTCATGTGGTAATTCATCTCTGCTGTCAACACATCTGTTTTTGGGGAAGTACAGTGCAAAGTGTCAGCTCTGAAAGAGATTTCTTCCAATGTGAGATGTGGGCTATTTGAAAAATCTGACATATTGTCTTACTGAATGACAGATAAAGTGGAGGAGGCACAGAGTATTGATTAGCTGTCTTTTTCCTGCAGCCCAGCAACTTTCCAAACAATCCAGTCAGTTCTGAAATATCAAGATATGGTTAAAAAGAAATCCCCAAACAATTTTACCCTGCAGACAAGGACACTAACAAAACACTTCAGTAATTCAGAAAATACATGTTAAGTTTCTACTAAATACTAGATTTGTGTTTATGGGGTTCATATTCATAGGCACAAAATATAGGAGGAAAGGTAAATGGGATATTTCCGGGAAAAGCAAGGTGTAAAATTTAAAATGAGCCATTAGCAACGCTTTTCTATAAATAGTTCAGACAAAGAAATCACCCAGTTAACCAGAGTAATTTTTTAATTTACTTAAATGTAATGCTGTATATTCTGAGTCGAACCCATATACACAATGCTTATCCTGTAAATATTTTGCTTAAATATGTAATAATCCGAAGTTGAAAATAATCCCCAACAAATCCACTATTTACTCCTTTTTGAGTAACAGATTCAAACTCAAATATCTCAGTGGTTACAGGATGGATTGCATTGAACTCATGTGCAGACCTTCATTGTCCCCAGAGGATGAATCCTAATGACTTAGGAGACCCTCCGACTTTTTCTCTCACGCCACGATGATGTTGATGTATGTGGTTTTGAATGAAAGGTCTTACCACCTATTGGATGTATTCCTATACAGTTTGATACATCCATTAATGTTCCTCTCCGGATGAACTGTAATAACTTTAATAATCAAAATTTTCATCCTCCGGTCAATTTCAAAATGTTCAGTATTTCGATTCATAACCAAAACTAGTACCTTACTCTTCAGCCTCAGCTGTCTTTTTTAATGTGTTTGTCTAGTAAAAACAAATGTTAGCATGCTAACATAAAAAACTTTAAAACTTTAAACTAAGCCAATGTTGCACCAAATTTGCATCAGGGTATTATCTCTGGTACTGTTAACAGGTTTACTGCACTTAATCACAGCATCACAGGGCTTCCAGCAGCTTTATGTTTGTGACCTGTAGCATTTAGAGCAACTTTTTTTGTTGACAATAAGAAGACAAAAAAAGATTAACACCAGACCTGTCCTTTGAAATGTACGATAAGTATCATTGCAAGGTAGCTCTCTGTTCAGCACATACACAATGCAGTCGTCTGTACTTATTTTCCCCGACTTTAAGAAAGTCTATTCTATACTAGTTACAGAGCTCTGAATCAAACTGTCAGATATGAAATAGCAATTCAGTTTGATTATCTGTTTACTGAAATGTGACTGAAGCAGTCGACTCTGAACTTATTAAATGGTACTGATTCAGTGGAGTTTTAAATTAATTTGATCGAGTTAAAGGAGTTTAAAAGTTTTAAAGATAACTAAAAAAAACTCCCACATGCAATTATCATAACTCATGGAGACTTTTTCTAATTTAGGCACTGATAGTTTTGCTATGTTGATGATATTAGATTGTATACTTAATATTTCTGCACATACAGTATAACCTCATCTTGCAGAACAAAATTCAGTAGTTAGAGTGTCCTCTCTTAAACCAGTATTCCAAGTTCAGCTTTCTTAAACAGCCCAGCATCAGAACATATGTTGTGGCACATGCAGATCAAATTAATTGTATCTGGGCTCATTTATGCATGTTGTCTAAGTAAATACACAACTCAACTGAAAGACTGAAGTGACAAAAAATCTTTGCTCATGATGATAATTTGTAGCAGACTTGATAAATATCCCCATTATAGTTTCAGGGATTAAAAACATAAAAAAGCTTAAAGCATATTGTGATCCTCGTTAGAGAGAGCATCCCTGTGTTCATGTTGTGTTTATTCCCACACTGGAAAGAGCATTGCATCACTGCTTATGCCGTCCTCTCCATCATGCTGAAAACATGACCTCCTGCTGTGTTTTTACAAGCCACAGCACTAGCACAACATAAGTAATGTCAGAAAAGAGATGTTGCAGCCACTGCCTCCTCAGAGAACAAAACATGACAGTGCGTTCGGGGATGCAAAGAGGAAAAGTTGATGAAAATAAAGGAATTCACAGGGGGGGGAAATTCAGCTGAAAACACAAAGATGAAAATCTATTGCACAGGGATTCTACATGGTATTAAAGCTGAGTTTTTAGGCAGAAGATGGTGTTTCTGCAGCCTCTCATCCAGAGGATAATTATTGGGAATCATGGTGCTCTGTGGAACTGTTCTCTCTAATTGGCAGTGGAGCAGAAAACAGCTTCTCTCTGGTCTGACCTACAACTCATATGAATCTAAATCAAAAAGAGTTTAGTCTGAGGTAATTGAAGTTCTATCGTATTTTTCTCATTAAGTCTTATTAAACTCATCTCAGTTCTTCTCTTCACCTGCAGCACTATTATTATAAAAATATTGTTACCGGTGACATACTTTAAATTGATCACATTTTCTTTACATATTTGGTAGTCATTTTTAATCCATTTTAAAACACAAATACATAAATAATATACAGTTGTGACTGGTATTCTGACATGTGAGATGATAAACAACTCAGGATTAAAAGCTTTTTGATAACAGTCATCCTTCTACTCGTTGATGATTCATCATTAGGTTCATTCATTTGTTTTCTTACCTTCCTGTCAGCCTTACCTTCTACTGTACTACACTGCTACTCTCTTCATTTGTTTAATAAAGGGTCAATGTGTAAGAATTGTCCAACTGTCGAATTCATACTCCAAAGAAACAGGAGGCAGCATATTACCAGAAAGTCAGGGTGTCCACTGCCCACTGGTTAGCATGCTAACCTCAGTAGGTTTCTGCAACATAAAAATTAGATGTCCTTCAACACTGTCAAAGGTGTTATTTCCTCACAATCTGCCAATAATCTTAATTATTTTTGGAATGTTTTGAACTGAAACATTTACATATTGCCCCTTTAATGGTTAACTGAGATTTGTTTAGAATTGACTAACTCATTAAATAATCAAATATACAGTAGATCTCTTCAAAGTTCACAACAGAGTTAGATATTCATTAGAAGTGGTTGTTTTGCTTTTTATCCTAGTGGGAATACACAAAAAGGAATATTTAAGGGATGGGGGTGGAAGAATCATGTTTATTTGTGCATCTAACTCAATATTTAAAAGTGAGAGAGGAGCCCTGCTGAAGCAGCAGTTAGCAGAGGACAGCAGCAGCCAAACAAATTTTCTTCATCAGGCTGATTGACAGCAGACATTTACTGGATAGTAAAGGAAGAGACCTTCATTCTTTCATGTATTGATTATTTCATTTTATTTCCCCACCCACTTTAGCAAGCCTGAAGAATCTGCCACGCACTGAAACTCACACTGCGACCATGTGATACCCTTAAAAAGTTCAGAATATACAAACAGTGGGAGATTTGTGATTTAACTGCTGTCTGTGGAGATAACGCTTCGCTAAGTGTGCCAAAGAAAATAAAAAATACACATTGGTGATTTGTCTGTTTGATGAGATGGGAGACTGACAAACTGCTTTTGGTGACAATGAAGAAAGTCCTCTACTTTTTGTTATTTCCAGTTGAAGGACGACTTCAGGCCAGAGCCCCATGGGAGAAATAGGACAAAATATCACGTTTTATTTCTGCTGTGCATTGCTGCTGTGTGTTAATATATTTTCAGGTGAATCTGTATGTGTATTTGTCCGTTTTTTTCTGTGTGTATGTAAACTGAAGGAACCACTCACATGGATCCTCCACCTTTAGTTACAGTTACCTGTCCAGTTTTCTGCTGTTGTGTGGTGTATAATGTAGTTAACGAGGATAAAAGTGGCTGATTTACCATCAAATTTCATAATAACTTCTGGAACAAGTCTTTAATTTCAGACAGTGGTATGCAAATGCAGACATCCCACTTCTATAGGGGTGTTTTTTGATCTTATCACCTATAGATAGCGGCTAATTAAACTAATGTTAATGCTCTATGATGTGGTTGAAAGCAGTGTCTGTGGCAGACATGTTAATGTTTCCTGCCGACTTGTTGGTTTATCATTAGTATTGCTGCAAAGGAGTCCTAGATACGAACATAATGGCTACATACAGTACATTACTTGATGTCATTGCTAAAGGCTAAGGTTAAAGATACATGTCCCAGGTAAACAACAACTGATAATCCATATAAAGAAAACAGATTACTTGTTTAATTGTTAAATTGTGTAGAGCTGTTTATCCTTGTATTTTAATTATCAGGAGGAAAATTTAAATTCAGACTGATATTTCGTGTTAACACAGCCCTGTTTTTTATACTGTTTACCTTACATGCTTGTTTGTATTTTCAAGCAATATAACAATAACTTTCAGTTTTAGCAATATAAATACCAAGACTTTTAGGTTAAGGGCTTACCCACGTGGTTTGTATACACAACACTATCTGGGAGAGCAGAGCCGCTAACATTAACGTAAACTCTGAAGTATCCAAGTCTAGCTTCCACAGTAGGGAAATACTATACAGCAGATCCGCTAGTCATGGACTAGGCTTTTTTGTAATAACCTTAAATCCCACACAATGATGCACATAATGAATGATTTGCTCCTTGGCCCTTGGAAGTAACACTGGATTAGAGTGATACTGAAGGTAACTTTAGTAAATTTGCCTTAGATTAGATAAAAACACTGTCAAATCCATTTTGTAAAATTAAGCTCTTGTGTGTTTGGTTTTAAAAAGGCTAAAAAAATGATACACCCTTAAGGCCTTAAATAAAGAGCATCGGTCGTTCTATGGCCTCGTGTACACTGTTTTAGCATGTAGGAAAATCATTTCTGCCACGCCTAGTTACAGTTGCTAACCTATAACTAGACTGCAGCTCTTTGGATCTGGGTTCAGTGAACTGTTGATTCATGTTTACATGTGAATATATGTTTACGCGCATGCATTATTTGCCTGTTTTCACAGTGTCTGTCTGTAGCTCAAACTGGAAAACAGTGACAGGAGGCAGAACAATGCATTGTGGGTAGGCTCCAGAATGGCCAAGGGGCTCTTACTTTTGGCATCTCAATCTAACTGTCAATTTATTCTCTGCTACCTGCTACAGAAAGACAAAAAAATGAGTGACAGGGGATTGACAGGCTGGCGGTGTAGTTAGTGTGTGTGTGTGTGTGTGTGTGTGTGTGTGTGTGTGTGTGTGTGTGTGTGTGTGTGTGTGTGTGTGTGTGTGTGTGTATGATTGTTTGTGTGTCTAGGCTTTGCTGGTTGAGAAGTTGAGGCCAGTGGTCCAGACTAAAGACATCAACTCTGCCAGTTATATTATGCAGAGAGCTGAGCAGATGGTTGACACTGCAGAGGGAAAGATACCGCACTTTATATTTGATGAGCATAAGTCCAGTGGTAGACGTTGATTATTTTATTACAGGCAAATGAAGAAAGACAGATGCGGCAACGTAGCCTGATTTCAGTGCATGCATCATTGAGCACACTGGGCCTTTTCCAACCGGTGCTATTTTCCACTCTTCCTGCCTTTTCCCGCTTCTCCTTTCACAGATACAGAACATCCAAATTCAAGGGCCATATGGGTTAAATGTATTGGTGGCTGATGTGTGGATGACATTTGTAATGTCTCATATAATAAGGTCTCAAGTGTACTCATAACTTTAACAGCAACACAAAATGTTCTATACTTTCATACCAGCAGTAGTTTTATAAATCTCTTTCAAACCTTGAAACCTCTCTTTTATGACAGGACCTTAAAAACCAGCACAGTGCAAACCCTATAGGATTCATCTTTATTTGATATAATTAATTTTATAATGAATCATTATACTTTTAAAATTTGTGCATATTCATTTACTTTATATGTTTTCTGTGTTCTCTCTTTTTTAAATTCCTCTAATATTCCTCTATATCCTTTTTGTTACTAAGAATATTTATCCCTGGCCTCTGTCAGGATCACAGAAGTCACACCAGCAGGTGTTGCTTTTAATGAGATTGATTCATCATTTACCAAAATTTTGAGCATTTGTAGATAAGTCCAAATGCCATCTGTCTGTTAAATGAATGAGAAAAGTAATTTATGGTGCTCAACCATGGTTACAGTAATAAAATAATTCAATTCACAGTAATTAGACTGAATGGAACAAAATGGCATGAAGGTCAAATAAAAAAAATGCAGGGTAAAAAAATAAGAAAAACAATTGCAAGGCTGAACATTCAAGCTGTTGAAAACACCCTCAACTGGCCACATTAAAATGGCCAACTTAAGGTATATGGGAGCTGGTACTGAACCACCAGCTGCAGCAACAGAACTGAAGGCGTGTGATATAGGAGCAGGGTGTCATCCAGAGTACGTATTAAATTTTCTGTAGAACATTAAAGCAGAATTCTTATAGAATTCACCAGTCTCCAGTTCCTCTTGGTCTCCTCCGTCATGTCACATCACATCTACGGTGAAAGTCTGTCTCTAATACATTTACAAACAGTGCACATTGATAGCCTTCCTCATAGATTAAACAGATGTATATCATTTTAGTATGAGCGTTATCACTTATAAGGACGAGCTTTGAAATATTCTCCACCAGTGTTGGGCAGTAATGCATTACTAGTAAAGTGCCATTGTAATGTGATAGCATTATTACAGCTAAAATGTACGAATGATCAAAAAAATTGAAGGGAAACCCAACATTAAGATTCTTAGTAAGGTGCTGGGTCACCATGAGCTGCTAGAACGCCTGCAGTAGCCCTTGGCATGGTTCTCTAAGTCTCTGGACTCTACTGGAGGGATCCACACTGTTCTTCCAAAAGATTTTCCCTCACTTGGTGTTTTGATTATGGCGATGGAGACAACTCTCTATCACATGGGTCCAAAATCTCCCTGAGCTGTTCGGTTTGGTTGAGATCTTGTGACTGTCAAGGCCAGAGCATAGGATTCACATCATTTTTATACTCATCAAACCATTTAACGACCCCTCAGCCCTATGGATGGGGACATCGTCGTCCTGTTTCTCTAGTCATTCCTCAGGTTCTTCCAGTATAAAATACACAAGGATGATGTTGGTCTTGACCGACTGAGATGACATGTCAAGAATGCTGTAAAGGTGATGTTAAACTTGATGTCATGTCCCATCATCCGGGTCAGTTCTCATACGTCACAGATCATATTCAAGACAGGATAGCAGCAGGTCCTCACATTTGAGAAACTAAAACTTAGAAATTGTTTGCCCTTTTAACTCGGAAAATGACCCAAATCATGAATCCTTTATTAAGATAGTTGTCTATTCATTTTCTGACAACTGACTAATCAGTTAATCGGCTGTTTCGGCCCACACGTTTCCAAAGCAGCGTTGATAAATCAAGTTGAGCCAGGACGCCTCCAGTCATTTGGCCCATACTAGAAATACTGTTCCATACCATAGATGTTCACTTTTGAATTAGAACAGTACTTGGGCAGTCAGTGACAGTGTTTCACAACAACAACACAAGTCCAGCCAATCATGTGGATTTAGAAAGACCTGTTGTGATCTTGTCTGAGTCGTTAAAAGTTTTGTATTTAATTTTGTCGAATCTTGAGTCCATCCAGTGAAACTGTTTCCACTGATGACAATAAGCTCTTATAAGGCGGAGCTGCTCATTTTCCTTTTTTTCCAAACAGCACCTGCAGATGCAATTTGTAAATTTTTTTTAGGAGTGGCACCACTGAAAATCTTCCCAGCAACAGGCAATAAACTGAGCCAAAAATACCAAAACAGCAAGGTGCTGCAGTGTGATTAAAGCAACAATGTCACAAAAACTCCAGAGAACTCTCACCCTTTAGATGTTTTTAGGCCTTTACCTCATTTGTCCTGGCCTTGAGCATATAACATCCCTTTTTTTATTGCCCTACAATTTGAATAAAATATTTTACCTTGAGTTTATCTACAGTGAGTTAACGTTACAGTTGCTCATAATTTGATAGCTCTAACCCTGCGCTTGGAACCATTTTCCAGTAAGAACCAGTGAGATGTATATTTAAGTAGTCTCGGTATCTGCTGAGTGCTAAATCTTCTTGAATCTGTCTTCCCTCATGCTGCAGTTTTCATTTCCATTATCTCATTTCATTTCTCTCTCCTTGCTCCCCTGGTCTCTGTCTTTCTGTCACACCCCACCCGCTCATCTGGGCTTGTTTTCCTCTGCCTCCAGGATGATTTTGTTACTGACTGGATGCACTTAATAATTTTCCACCCTGAAACAATAGCTCCAGACAGCAGTGGTCTTAGCCGTACAGCCACCTTGACATTTTGTCATTGAACAGCCCCCTCTTCTGAAACAACTAAATGCCAAGCAGACACCATGGGGCACAATTAGACCGCTTTACACTTGAGAGAGAAGGGGAGACATCTAAAGCTAGCACACACACATATACACACATACACCAACTTTGCTCCCCATGCAGCCCATCACTGTCCTGCAGTCATTTATTTTACTTTACTAATTGCTTTAATGGGGTTTTCAGGGGCCAGTCTGTTCCTGTAAGCTTGTGGCTACACACTAACTCTCTATCTGTCTTCTCTCTGTCTCCATTAATAGGCTCACACTGGAGCTGAATCTTTAGTAATACAATCAGCTGACAGCACTTCATTGTAGAACCTGCCCATTAAGACGTAGTTAATTGTTGTCCTTTCTACTTAATTGCTTATCAAGCCCTGATTACTCACACACACACACATGCGTGCACACCAATAAAGTGTTTCAGTTGCAGTTCATAATACCAACATTTAAAATGTAGACTTGCACAAATAAATTAATTATCCTTTTATTTTCATTCATTTAAGTCACACCCAATCAAGATTACAGCCACTCACTCATTATTTCCTCTGTCGAGAATGTGTTTTTTAAAGTTTGCAAGGGGCTGACTTCACAAAACTCCATGAAAGTGCTATGATAAGAAGATTCTGTGACCAACCAGTGACAGAACAAGTTTAAACCCTTTTTTCTGGCAGTGCAGATTCTTTGTTGAAGTGGAACTGGAATTATACTCCTATGACATGTAAGTTTTCTTTTGCACCATTTTAAGATAAGATTTAGTCAAGTTGCAGAGGTAGCATTACAGAGTGAAAAGGGGTGTAGCTATGTAAACACAATTAATGAAAGCAGAGAGTAGAGATGAATATGTCCATTACTTTGCTTATTAGCTAACTCATAACATCAGCTACAGGAAGTATTGAATCCACAGAAGGTAAAAATATGTGGGTGTTTTTACTGTACTATACTAATCTAACATTTGTAGTCATCAGAAAGAAAGGAGCAGACCATATGATTTTCTTGTCGTTCACAAGGTCACCACATCAGAATAGGCAATCATGGTGCCATGTATTTCTCCTGCATCTTGGTTTGAAAACTGGCAACACTATAATTTTGACTAGTCATTGTTCACGTCTTTGCCTGTTGTCAGGGAGGAGGCTCAAGAATTGTAAACACACTGTCAAGCACTATCAAGAGCATGGCAAACCAACAGGAGATGATATAATCCTAAAAGAGCACTCTGCCATCTTGTTGGTTACTGTGAAGGAACATGTCATAGGACACGCCACATTAGGCAGGATTATAAAAAATTTCAGACATGCCAGACTTCCTGTCAGGATGTCATGGGCTGTCCCAAACACCACATCGCCGTCCTTCGATTATGTCATACTTACAGGCCCTTTCATTGTTCGTTACACTCATATTCGACACATGAAATTTGTCGACCATGACAACATCATGTAACTAAATTTGTGAGGTTTGATCCCTGCTTAAGTATGGACTCTGTTAGCAGTAAATGTCTCTGGCCGGCTGCAGCTTCAGTCTGAACCGTTGCCACTAGCCAGAGCACCGTGTTGACTGCCGCAGCAATCCATCCAAAGCCTTTCCCTACCTTTCCCCTTGCTCTGTTGCCAACGCTTCATGGACTTGTGAGTACAAACTGACATTGAATGCGTTGCATTTCGATAGCTTGCACCAGTAGGGGAAGCAACCATTTATGTTGGGTCATTAGCTCCCAGGCCATTACTCAGGTCAGTATCATTTTCTTATTTCAAATGCAGAGAATATACGAATGTGGTAAATGAGTGAAAAGTTGCTACCCAAACTGATTTTAAAGGTTTGTTTTTGAAAAAATTAATAAAAAACACTTTTTTGGGAGATTGAGTGAAAATTGAATTTTTTGGAAAAGTCCAGTTATAAGGGAAAAATTCTCTAGTGTTTTTGTATTTTGTTTTCATAATTACAGTAGTTTAGAAATTGTCTATTGTTTTTTTTCACAAGTGGTTAAAATATCTGTCTTTTTTTTAAATATAAATATAATTCTCTTCTAGAATATGACATTATCAAAATATAGGATTCAAGCTTTCTTTTTTAAAGAACATAGGTATACATATTAAAATGCTAGTGCAGTGATTTGGTGTTGTAGTTCTATAAAGCAGGGGTATTGGCCACAGTCACATTTTGAAAATAGTAAAAAGAAAAAGTTTCTGTGCCCCCAGTTTGTAACACAGGCTTTCTGATATAAATGTGTAGATTGCAAACCCCCACTTTGATAACCTCGATGACATCATCGGGGTTATCCTCCCAGACATGACCAAGCCTCTGCAGAAACAAGAATACACAGGCTGAGTAGTACTCCCCATGATGAAAGACAGCGTAAAACCAGTGAAGTGTCCTTTTAATATTGGCAACTGGTGCAGACCACTGAATAGCAACAATATATCAGCCTTCCACAATAGGTATGGTCTTCCTCCAACATATACTGTGTACACAAACGCAGACACAAACACACACACACACACACACACACACACACACACACACACACACACACACACACACTCGTGCATTTTCAGAGATGCTGTGTATTTACATCCTGTGCACCGAAGCTCAAACATACTGCCTGAAACACTAAATCGATCAAGCTGACCTGTCTAATTTTAGCCAGATGCTCAGCTGATGGGCCACTTGTGCCTGATTAAACCTGTGGTCAGCCTTTCTGCAGCTAAACAGCTGTGTAAACTGAGCCAATCCAAATTTGAATAAAGAAATGACTTGGAGCTGGAGCTTTGCATGTAGCATGTATTTGCTGGGATTGGTTAGTGTCATTCAGAGTAAGGGTAGGTGTACACATCAGGATAAAGGAAAGCAAAAACAAAGAGATAGTGGGGACAGGGTCTGAAGAAGGTTTGCACAGGGATTTTTGGTTTTTCAGGAAGTGTGTACAGCACCTGTTGGGATGCCATGGATTTGACATCCCTGTCAGATTGCATCTGGGTAAGAGATGGTTGTTTTTTCACATAGCTTTTTCACTTTGTTTCTACAGTTGCAAAATTAAAAAGAAAATTAACATTCAATTTTGTGTAAGATAAAGGCTTTTAGGGAGGTGGTAAAGTGAAGTATTTGAATAGAATCGTTAGTGCCTTCATGGGGGATTGTTAGCTACCTACTGGTGCTGGTGAGCTGAATGGTAACGTGATACCTACCTGGGGACATATCCACTGAAGCCAATTTTAAATATATAGCCCAAAATCGCAAAATTTTCTCAAAGGATTTTATAGTCTGTAGCTTTGACCAAAGACCATAGCTTTGGAATAAAACTAATCTCAATCAGTCTCCCTGTTTGTTGTAACCAGCCCCCATGTACACCTGCGTGCCTCCATTGGGGGTGTTAGCACAACAGGTCCGTTTCTTCCAGGGAGGAGGATTTCAGGGGGGTTATGTTTATAGGGTACCAAGCTAGCAGGCTTGCTAAATGACAGTCTGGTTGCTTGGATGCTAACTGGGCAAACACGCTGTTGAGACTGTAACCCATCCATCTTCTGTGCAGCAGTTTTTACTCCGGGGAGATAAAGGTTATATAAAAGTGGACGGTGCAACAAAATTGATATGATAGCTTCCTTTTTTTCCTGGCTCTCCATTCTCTGAAGGCACTGACAGGACATATTGCTACTGGTCAGCGGCTCAATTCCTTGTGGCAAAGTTCATGAAAGTTGAGCTGCATTGTGGTAGCTTATTGCCTCCTTGTGTAAATCCATTGAAATTGCTGGTCTGGTCTTAAATGCTTTGTCTGTCTTGGCCCTTGCTGCATAATACAAAATAGACTTATAATTTACTTTTTACTACATCAGAGTAATAAATAAATCTGTTTTATGTGCTTTCAAATTCTCAGTCTGTCCAGATGAAAGAGAGTATTAATATGAATAAGTCTTGACAGGCCAGAGCTCTGTGTAGATTCGGTGTGTGTGTGTTTGTGTCTGGTTGAATCAACTCCAACTAATTTGCTTCTTTGCCCCCATAAACTCCTTACATCCTGTTTTATTACACAAAATTTGACTGAGGCAGAGAACACAGTGTATTTGTGTGTGTGTGTGTGTGTGTGTGTGTGTATGTGTGTAGGCATGTGGATATGTTCTGCGAGTGTGTGTAGGCATGTGTGTGTGTGTGTGTGTGTGTGTGTGTGTGTGTGTGTGTGTGTGTGTGTGTGTGTGTGTGTGTGTGTGTGTGTGCAGGCCTGAGTCTTCTGTTTTCAGTGTGTGTGTGTGCGCCTCCCTCCATCTTGCCCCCTCTCCATCTTCTGTCTCTCCTGCCCCCCCCCCCTTCTCCCAAAATCCCTCCTTTGCTTTCAAGTGTTGTTGGGTGGGGGGAGCTGGGAGGGATGGGAGGGGGTTGGGGGTGCAGATGGTCTGGTCAGAGAGAAACACAGAGACAGAGAGAGGGAGAGAGGGAGCCAGAGTGAGAGAGGCAGAGAGTGACTGGCGAGCAGCAGCTTTTTTGGAAGGGTTGGCCAGTGGGAGGGCCCATTGTGATGCAACGTTGCATAAATAATACCACGGGGCTTCTAAATGGTCGGTTGCTATGGGGACCTTTGTGCCTCAGTGAGCACTGTGTGTGTGTGTGTGTGTGTGTGTGTGTGTGTGTGTGTGTGTGTGTGTGTGTGTGTGTTCATGGCCCCTGAGAAGGGACACATAGACAGAGAGAGAGAGAGAGAGAGAGAGAGAAGGGGGGGGAACTGAGTCACAGTCAGCTCAAGTGACACCTGTAGTCTCTCGCTCTCTCTCTCTCTGTCTCTCTATGGCTCGCTGTGTCCTGACCCAGGACAGATGAGTGTTGGGAGGAGAGAGAGGAGTGTTGACGCTTTTTGACCGGAGGGGAGCAGGGGAAGGCGGGATAGCTCGTGGTCTAGTGTCTCTCTGTGAATTATGGTCCATGTAAAGGTATGTGTGTTCTCTTTTCCCCCTTTTTAATTTCCTTTTTTAGTTTTTTCCACTTTTTACCACCATTATATACCACAATACATTCCATCATGGTCTGTGCTCCTTCCTCTGTAGTAACAGGTGTCTGCTTGTCAGCCGTGAATTGGGGGGGTGGGGGGGGGCAGAGGGGAAAAAGGAGGGAGTGAGCGCTTTTGTTTGGCTGTTTTTGAGGAGCCTTACAACCCAATTCTCACGACTCGCCATCCAGCTAGTTTGTCAGCCTGCCTAACCTTGCAGCCTCTATGCTCTCAGCTGAAGGAGAGCCAAACAAGCAAAATAAAAAAAAATAAAAAAAAAATAAACAAAAACAAAAACTGAAAAACAAGCTTTTCATCTTTTCCCTCATCTGTTCTGGTGCCTCAAAGTAGGTTGTTTTTCTGCCAGTTTTACTCATCTTTACATCAGCTGATGAGGATGTTCAGATTGATTTGCCTGCAAAAGTTAGACACAACAGGGAAAAGCTTGCAGGTTTTTTCTCATGCGATGCTGTTTGAGATGTAAATAGAGTTGTGGTTTTCAAGCAAGGAGGTTGATTTGTGTTTGCATCAAAGGTTTTTCCTTTTATCTTCTTCAGGCTTTAATCGATGAACTTATAGACATTGAAATAACACATGTACCTCTGATAACTGATTCCATGCTATAACTTATAACCAACTTATTCTGACGAAAATTTATATTTTTATCAGCACTGGGGTGTAAACGTGACCACATATCATCATGTTGAAGTTGTGCGTGTTTCTCTTGCCGTTTAAATGAATTCACACTTATGAGACTTCAGAGTGATGTGTATGTGAGAATTACAGCATATTAAGATCAACAGACTCTTCTGCATTCACTCCATTTTCCACTGTGCAACTGCTCAAGTTAGATTTAGTGAACATACAGTATATGACAATTGATAAATTGCACAAAGCACCTAACTGTGTCATGAAGTGAATGGGAAACTTTATATTATGCTAGCACACTTAGCAGGTCTATGTATCCACTATATGACACAGCTGTTAATTTTAATATACATGTGGAAGTCGTGTGTTCTACACAGGAGTCTGCAAGCTGCATACAAATCTTGATTAATAAAGATGCTAATGTAATGAGCATTTATGCTTGTGTTTGCCTCTGGATGTGTGTACATGTGCATTTGTATGGCATGCATGTTATTATGTATGTGTGTGTATGTGTATGTGTATGTGTGTGTGTGTGTGTGTGTCTGTCTGTCTGTCTGTCTGTATGTGTCTGTGTGTGTGTAGTTACCATAATGAAGAGAAGATGGTACATAATTACAGTGAAATCTGAAGTTTGATGGGTTAACTTATTATATTAAAGATTCATTATAATCAAATTGTATCATTATGGTGGACAGACTGGATTTGCCTGAGGCATCATCAGGGTTTAAGCTCCCACAGATCAGCACTCTGTGCTCAGTCAGTACTCTTGGGGAGAAAATTGTGTAATTACTATAAAAAGCAATAATGTTTCTTCTTACTGGGGATTTTTTTTTCCTGATATTTTAGTGGTATTTCAAATATTTAAACTATTATGAAATTACGTGGTTTCTCTGACTGTGTAAACACAGCAGTCTAACTTTTTATTCACTTTTAACAACATGCAATTGATTTCTGGACATATGTAGCTTTATTTGGCCGGAAACTGCACAAGGGGTGGGTGCCAGATGTGTAACAGGCCATTTGCATAGCATAGTGATTGTTGGAGCATATGGTCCACTGGCACTGGGTTGGTCAAAGTGTCTTGTCTCACTTCAAAGAAAAGTGACCCGCCCATCAATCCATATGAAATGTATGAAGGTCGATTCACCCACAGGTTTCAAATGTAAACCCCTGTGTGTTCTCCTAAAGAATAGCTTCTCTGTTTTCAAATGCTGCACGGGAAACACTACTTGATTATATCACCCATTCTAAAATATGGTGTTATAATTCCATCACTTTTACTATCTGGAAACCTACCAGAAAACAGTCAGAAACCAATTTAAAGTCTGATCATAATTTTAGAACTGGTGCTCCACTGTGTAGGCAGTTTGTGTTCTTCAATTGATTTGCAGTCCAATTTGATTAATTTGAACTTTGCAAGAATTTGTGAAATCAGTTGTGTTTAATTGGCTATAATGATTGCAGCAGCAGGCACAAATACTATAATCAGCTGTTTGTTTGTGTATCGAGTGATAAATGGTTATTTATTACAAACTGAACGACATTAATTAAGCATAACAATACTAGGTCAAATCCTAAGATATGGCTGGATTGCATATGGTCACCGTGCAAAATTGAGGAGGAAGTTGAAAACTTTTGTGGAGCCACTGTAAACGATTACTAAAGCTTGCTGGAAAAGTTATTAAATGTCAGTGATGCAATATGCTAATTAGCATAATTGTGACATCAATTGCGTTGTTTTGTATTCTGCCTAGTGTCAGCCATTTTAACCCCTTTATCTGTTTCCTTCTCTCCTACTCTTTGTGCTCACATATGTAGTCTAATTCCTAATAAAGCTGCTTATTTACATGTTTTTCTGTTCCTGTCGTCTGACAACGGAATAAATATGAAACAGTGTCATACTAATGCGGCCCATTAGGATGAATTGTTAAGAAGTCGCTTTGAAGCCATTCCGAGCTGCTGCTCTGCTCCGCTTAAATCCTGGTGTTATAATTGCAATGTCATCTGACAAAAAACACTTAAGTTAAAGACGACAACTGTCCTTTGATTTCAGTTATATTTACCTGTAAAATGATCCCTCAGAGGGAAATTTAGAAGCGCAATCACCTCTGTGTCAACTTCTGTGTGGTTGGTTGAAATAAAGGCATAGAGATGTGCATCTATGGATGGAAAGCCAAACCTCGTGCATAAAGGAATTTAGTGGCAGCTCTCTTTTATGGAAAGCAGTTAAGGTTTCATCCAAAAAGGTTGCTAGAAATGACTACTACATTTTTATATTATTTTTTTATTTATTTATCTTTTTAATTAATGTAAATTTCTTCTTTTTACTCTTAATGGGCATTTTTTGTTAATGACAAAACATTTTTGTTACATATTAGGTCTTAACTGGGGGAAGGGAATGACAATCTGTTCTACCCCTCTCTTCATATGCCCCACCACATGTTAACAGCAGGATGAAAATCTATATGTACAGTTTATAGATGATTTGCCAGGTGGACATCAGACTAATTCTTTCATGTGAAGCTGAAACTTTACATAAAAAATAATTCAATTCTTCTCCCAAAACCCCCCTAACTTCATCTTTTCCATGCGTTTCAAAGTTGTAGAATAACAAATGTCACATTTGTAATGGCTTTAGTTTGGTATGACACCGATGCAACATATCAAACTCTTTTAGTGAATATCTGGCAGTGTGGAACTGGCAGACTGGGTGATATCTGGTGTGTTTTCCCACCACAGACTGCAGAGTCCATTTCACAACAATTAAAAATGTGTCAGCGAAAACGGAGCCAAATTATGATCAGGATGACTATAAATGTGACAGTAAATAAATAGACAGATTGTTTTGACACATTCTCTCTCTCTCTCTCATTCTCCAGGAGCTGCAGTTTGAACGTCTGACCAGGGAGCTGGAAGCTGAACGACAGATTGTTGCCAGTCAGCTGGAGAGATGCAAGCTTGGCTCTGAGACTGGAAGCATGACTAGCATCAGGTGTGTGTGTGTGTGTGTGTGTGTGTGTGTGTGTGTGTGTGTGTGTGTGTGTGTGTATTTTTGTGCATCTCACACCCGTCAGATCGTCTTTTGTACACTCAACTTGTATGTGTCAGCTGTGCTCATGCAGGTGACTGGCTTTACAGCTGGCCACATTAGAGATACACTCCTTCATTTGTATCTAGATTTCATCTCTTCATACACTGTTGTTTTGCTTTTGAAGTCACAAATGTAAACTGATAACTGCACACTTACAACTGTAGTTACTTGCTAGATCTGCATGTACATAATTTTATGTCGTCACTCTCTTAAGGATTTAAACAATACATATCAGAGTGGAAGTAATACATCTGGTATTTTTTCCCTTTGCCTGCTTGGTGGAGTTGTATCATGATCAATTACTATCAGTTGATGTGTCATTGCTCAGAGTTGTTTCATGAGGATTCTGGGGTGTTATATGAAGTCAAATTGCACTATGTAGTCTTTTGCCATTGATAAATAATCACAGCACTTTGAGACATAATTAACCACAAATAAGCAAAACATTTTTTTTCTGAAAGGATTTTACTTCATTCTCATATATTGATTTTCTTTATGCAGACATTTATCTCAGACAGTGCTACCTAGATCGTTAGCTTATCAGACTGTTCAGTTTAAAGCAGCATCAGTAGATATTTATGGCCATTCTGGGGCAGTGGAAAATGTTGTAAGCAGAACAATAACATATTATTGCTGTATAAAGTTCTTTTAGTGGTATCGTACAAAGTAATTTTATCTATTGGTGTTATAAAATATGACCAGTGCAGCTTTAGGATACTATAAACTAAGCTAGCCTAGTTCATAATATGCAAGGTAGTTAACCTGCAACACCATAGAAGGGTGTGTGAATAAAAACTATACTGAGACCCTTCAGAGAGCACTACGGCCTGTCATTAATATGTATAAAAAACTTTAACCCCATAAAAATTTAATTCAACAACAGAAAATATTTTTTTGATTTATAAGAAATGTCGTCTACTTTAAATATCACAATAAAAACAAGGAACTACTTTTACACAACTTCATTGCATTATGTTCACAGTTTAAGCACAAATATTTTTATCAGCGCTTCAAAATAAACATGCAGAATAACAACTTTGTAATAACTTTGTAATACAACTTTTTATTTTTTATTTATAAAGTCAAAGGCTCAAGGATGGTAACGTATGACCTCTAATAAAGCTCATGTATGTGCAGAGTGTAGAGCCTTTAAAAAAGATATAAATCTGTCAAAAACTCAATGGCAGACAATAGTTTATTGATCAGTATGAAGTTACCTTCCTGAAGCAATTAACAGCAAATTAACTACACATTCTATAGGACCATTAAAAACAGACGTGCACGACGAATGTTTCAGATTGAAACTTTTGGTTTTAGAGGTAATCTGGATTGGAGACGATTATATGACTTGACTAAGGATCAAAGATTGTCTCATATAAATAATGGATGCTTCATTATGTACTTTTATAAATAACCTTTATCAGAGTTAGAGCCAAATATATACAGAACATAGCTGTGGTTTTGACACCCATGATAACATGCGAACCCTTTAAGCCCTTTAAATCTCATTTATTTCCTCCTTTTTTGATTATCAGATGGAAAAAAAAACATTTCAAAGAATTTTTTTTGCAGGGTTTTTCAGTTTTTTAGAGAAAAAAAATGTCTCTTGAAGGCTTGAGCATAATCATGCTAATCATAATCAAATTCATTTCTATTACTTTTATGGCTGAGCGATCAAAACAGTTGCTTTTAGTGGTTTGAATCAATTTTGATGGCACAGAAAATTAATCAATTAATCCTCATTTTTGCTAAGGTAACATGCCATATATTGTCAAATAAGAACAGCAATAGCTTCTCAAAAATAATCCAACGATGCGGCTATCACAGGAGTCCATTTTTCTGTTCAGGGCCTTGATTTTTCTGTGAAGGGAGTAAACTATACACACTGTGAAGCGGCTTTCAAATTATCTGCTGCTGATTGAGTTAGAACCTGAGTCTGAGACCTGTGTCTCAGTGCTCTGAGCCCAAAGAACAGATTCTACAAATTCCATACCAGTCCCTATGTGAAAACAGCACTCCTGACACAATAGTGGTAATGCACTTAGGTTACCTCTCAGGACAATGTAACACGATTAAAGCCTCTGTCTCCGTTCCTCTCTCACTCTCCCTCTCATACACACACACATAAATAGACTCGCACACAATTCATCATCTTTTCTGCTCTTTGATTCTGTTGAGTGAGTGGGGACTCCATCCGTCTCAAACTAATTACTCATCTGCCGGCATTGTAATTCTCATTTCAGTTGTAGGGATGGACCAACAAAGAGAGGGAAGATGGTTTAAAACTGATTCATTTAAAAGTCTAATTAATCGGTGTATGCATTTAGCTCTTCAGCACTGTCACAGGGCTGTAGTTAGGGCCTCCATTTAAAACAGCAGCAACATGGGAGATGGAAGAGGTGTGAAGTCCAAAAAAACACATCTCCCACTTCATCACCCAGCTGCGCACAAACGAAATGAAGGCTGCCATCTTGCTAACTCGATTAGGTGGGTTTATTATTTAGTGAGGAGCAGAGCGTCTTGTGGATTACACTGACTGCTTTCCGTGGCTTTTTATAGGCAGTCCTCTTTGTTTGACTTCGAGGTAATTACCAAATGGACAAATGGTTTGGCAAAACACAAACAAGTCCACCAAGGCAGTATGCAGCAGGTTTGTAGTGCCTAAACTGTGTAGGATTTATTTTTCAATTACCTCTGGAACATTAGTATTGTTGCTGTTCTGAATAGAAACATTGGTTGTTTTCTTAACCAGGAAAGGCAACGTTGAATAAAAATGACCGACATTTAATCGGCAGCTACAATATATTCACAAGAATTTATCTTGCTAGCATTCATGGCAAGGCCTATTGACACGGTGCATAGCATTTAAGTTACAGTAGGAGCTTGAATATATTTTGAAAAGTAAACTTAAGTTAAAATTGTTTGTTATTCCATTTGTCACTCTAATGTATATAATATCATGTGCTTTTACCTGTTATGTATGTTTATTTCTTTTATTTTTCTCACTTTTTCTCTGGCAAAGATAGTATAGGTACCTTAGCGTGGATGCATTTTTGCTGTTACGATATTTCGGTTTTGTCTTAAGCATAGTGCCACCGTGTTTTAAATGCAAGCTGTCCAGCTGCAGTTTAAGACAGGTAATTTAACACTAGCAAGAGGTGATTTCTGCTGCTACCTAAGAGTTCTCGCTCATAATTCAGTGTTCATGTTAGCTAGCCAGTGCCTTCAGTTGTCTAGCCTAAAAAAGGAGCCCAACAAAGCAAGACAGCTGTTCTATTCTTTGAAATTTAATTTATTGTTTCTTAGCAAGCTGAATTTTTAGTTTAAAAAATGATGGTAATGTCCATGACAGTTAGAAGGTCAGCTACTGTGATGTTGTGTTTGGGCTTTTCCTGCTGTATTGTGCTGCACAGATGCCGTATTGTTTAAAAAAAACAAAACAAGACAAAAAAAACCCTCAACACATATTGCAGGAATATATAGTATGTTTTATCCTTCAATTCGTTTTGCAGAATGGTACATTAATGGAACATGGAAAAATCTTAGCACAAAGTCCACTTACAGTGATCAAAGTTCATTAGAGAGCATTGATTTCATAATTTGGAGACCAATTCTATCTGAAGGCATTTCATATTTGTATCTATAATATCATGAAGATGAAAAATCTGGACCTACTACATTTGCTAGGAAGCTGCATCGGTACTTCTTTGTAAACTCCTTCACGGACAGTATCTTCCCCGAAGGAGCAGCTCTAGTTTCTACAACCAGACAAAACCACAGGCTCACAGACTGAGGCACAATAGAGATAATAAGATCACTGGTGTTATGACCAGGGATAATACAATAGCTGTGTGGGGTTTCCAGACACCTTGGCAGATAGTTGTGCTAGATGGATTCAACAGAGAATGGGACTGTGTCACTGTGCTCAGGGTGACTTTTCATGAGCTTCTACTGTGTTCCTCCAATTATTTCTCAACTTTCCAACTACGACGTTGGAGAGTTGAGAAATTATGCGAGAAAAACTTTGCCTGTACAGAAAATACAGATTTTTGTTTCACAAGACAGGACCCCTCAGAAATAATTACCATGAGAAGTTTGTGAATCACCAGTTCTTCTTGTGGTTTCAAGTGAAGTCCTTACCGGTCGTTTTTCTTTGTCTTTAATACATGGATAAAAGAATCCTAATAAAAAGCAAGCAACAGGGTATCTGAAACAATGTTAATCTGTCCCCAGATGGTCAGGCTAAACCACAGAAAAAGTTGAATTATGAATGAGTGTTAATCGCAGCTGTGTGGCTGTTGGGGTGCTGGGAGTTCAGGAGCCTTCTCCTGTTGTGTTGGGGAAGATAAAGACTTTCAGAGGTGCTAATGAGTTCTTTAGCTCTGCCTTTGTTTCCCGTCTTAATCAGTCACCGCAGGTCACAGTCTGCCACATCATATGCTGCTGCTTTTATCATCTCAAAAAGCACAAATCCACTGTGTGACTCTGTGTGTCTTTTGTGTGTGTGTGTGTGTGTGTGTGTGTGTGTGTGTGTGTGTGTGTGTGTGTGCGAAACAGTTAAAGTGAGACAATGATTTGTCTGCAGAAAGAAGATTGTGATACTTTGTGGTTTTTCTGGTCTTAGATTGAACAGGAGGTAGAGATGAGCAGAAGAAATTGTGAATTACAGTGATTTTGGTTACATTGTGCATGTCAGTCTTCACCATTGAACCACTATTCTATTTTTGAATGCATCACTTAACCTCAAATTCAAGCCATATTGTCCCTGGTGGTGACTTAAACATTAAAAAATGAATGGTCTATATAGCTTTAGTTGGTATTTATGAACATACTGCACTCAATATTTCATTTACAGAATAAAAGGTTCAACAAGTTTTTGATATATATAGTTTGTAGCTCATGTATATTACAGAACCTAATTAGGTAAAATAGCTAATTCTTGAGCTGTTGGAAAGCAGGCAAAGCTTTTTATTCTTGCCTGCTATCGCTAAGGAAATTGATTTTTTTTGGCCTCAGGGAGAGCTTCGCCTCTGCTCCTCTTCTGCTCTTTTGTTATTCTCTTTCCCTTTCACTCTCTTTTGTATCCTCTTGTTTTATTTGCCCACTTGTCCTTTCACATATTTATAACTTTGTCCATCTAAATATCTCTTCAACATCTATATCTGCCCCCTCTTCAAATTCTCAGCTGTGGTTCTGATCCAGACACAAGGTTAGGTTGCTAGAGCAGTCCAGTATAGCCTTACTATATTGAATGTTAATTCAGTTGGCGTCAGCCACCAACTAGACCAAGGCCTTGCTCAAAGCAGAGTTTTGGTGCATTTTAAAACCAACTCTGAAGCAGAAGGTCGAGTCTAATCTCTCCCAGCTACATCATTTAATAGCAATCTGTGAATTAAAATGTAGGAATAACAAACTAATCTGCCCTTGATTTTGACCAATGAAGAGAGGAAGACAGGAAAAACTGACTGTACCGCTTCTCTCGGTAGTCTATGTCGGAGGACCTCTCTCGCCCTACTGTTTACCTGATCCCTGGCTACAGTCCCTTTATCTAATCATCCAACTGGACCTCTGACAGCGAGCACACACCCAACAGATACCAATATCTTGGCTCTGGTGGCACTGTGGTCGCCACTCCACTCCTCTGGTTGAGGAATAGCCCCCTCCCAGGGCAGGCTGTTTGTCTGCCTCCTTTGGCTGTGCATGTTTGCGACATTTGTCTGATAATCGGATGCCTGGCTGCGTACGTGTCCCGCTTCTGAGTGGTGTGTGTGTGCATTGGCATTAGCTGTAAACACAGCACCCAGCGAGACCCACCACTGTCGAGAAAATGCGACCCGTCTCGCGAGCCCAGCGAGGGCCCATTACCCAGAAGCTGTCAGGGTGCTTGGCTGCCAGCTTACACTCAAAGCACTGTGGCCCTCCCTCTGTGTCCCCTCAGCACACATACACAAACAGAGTTGTTTGCAGACGGGGGCAGCTTATCGAGATATAATGCCTTTTTTCATTAAATTGAATAACTCTTTCAAAGAAAAGGTCCCTAATAGTCCTTTGAGTGGAAAAGAGTTTCTCCACTGAGACAATCTGAAGAATGCATTATATTTCCATGTAGAGCATTTCCATCAGTCAAAGAGCCAATATCAGGCCTGTCAGAAAAAAAAAGTCTGTTTTTTTTTTCAAACCAATTTTGTTGTTGAGTAAAATATTTAATAATTAATAAGAAAAAAGCCTAGAAATACAAAAATGATGATAATAATAAATCATTCTCCTTTGGCTCATCACCAGCATCAAAAAGTGCACGTCATCTCATATCAGTGCAGAAGTGCAGGATAACTTTGATAAAGCTATACTGTCTGCACTAATGCAAACAACCAAAAGGACTCCAACGGAAACAACTCATCTATTGTCATTAACTTATCATAAATATATAATTATTAATTCGAAGTTCATTTAGCTTTATCTAGTTGTATTTTGAAACCACCTCAGAACTTATGAATATGAGTTCACCTGACTGGTCTTTTGACTTGAAATGATGAGATGAATGAGAGTTCTGTAGTTTTGACTACCCACCAAACATTACTTTAGAGGTAAAACTATACCGAGACCCTTCAGAGAGCACCACGGCCCATCTAACAGTCTTATCAGAGCATGGATTTTTTTTTTTTTAACATAAAAATCTGTGGTTGCTATTGTTAGTTTCTAGTGTATTTTGAATCATCAGTATTCCATCAACAAATAGTCTAATTAAGCCCTCAACTAGGCCCAGCTTGAACAGAAATCTCTAATGCTGCATACACACAATCCACATGACACATTATATACATATGGCTGTGACTTTTCTAATGAGAAAACATGCTGTGCGGTTTTCCCAAAGCAATTCAACCTTGCCATAGTTGTTTGTAATGTCGGTCAATTACGTAACAGACAAATTCCTTTTGCAAACTTTGTGTTTAGACACTGGTGTTTACAAACACCTTCCCAAAGGAAGAGTCTGTAGCCAGAGTCACGAGCCTGCACACTGCTGCATGTGCACAGAATTGTAACAAATCTTTTAAGCGTCAGAGGGATGGTGAAAACAGAGGGTTGGAAAGAGAAAGACTGCCAGAGAGCAGAGGGAGGGAAAGAGACACAGAGTTGGGGAAAGCAGAAAGGAGCTTTGTCACGACTGTCAATTGAAGTCACCCCAATTGTAGTTTTATGTCACTATGTGCTGTAATTATACAGATGCTGCATGTTAAAGTGCCTGATGTTTAATGGATTATTGCAGAATGTGGTGAAATTAAAGATAAGCCCTCTTGATGTGGCAGTACACTGATTTTACTATAGGTTGAATTCAAAGGACAGTCAGGAAACTCCAGTGAAGAGTTAAATGGCTTGACCAGGGCCTGGACACCACAGGGCCTCTGTAACAACTCAATAGCCATATACAGTATAATATTGTTTCATCAGCTTGACAATTTGATGTCTGATTTTCCTTGATTTAACAAGAGCTGAGCTGAGCTGATGACATGTTTAACAAGTCCATTAGACATGATTATGCATCGCTGCTTTTGGGGGTCTCAGGGACCACCGATGTAAAACACAGACCTGTAGATCTGTGCTCTCAGTTTGTGTTTGATAATGAGGCATCAAAACCTCTGAATGTGACTGAACACTGGAGATTCTACTTATTTCAGTCTGTCCCTACCAACCACGCACAGCAGCTAATGCTAGCTGGCTCACTGCAGATATCAGCTCAGGCCAGTTAAGAAACAAAAACAACAGGTGCAAATGAATTAGTTTGCAGACTTTTCTACTCTGTCTGTGCAAAAACTGACTAATAAAGTGCAGAGTGGCAATGTAATTAGTTGTAGCAGTCCACACACAATGATAACAGCTTTGCAGGTGACTTAGATTTTTCCGTATTCTTGATTAATTGTAAGACTTTAGGAGAATTAAGACCTAAAGTAACAGGACATTTTAAACACATTTTGGTCTTTCAGGTAAATAAAAAAAAACAAAAACAAAAAAAAAAAACCCAATGAAAATCGTGAATTGGCTGAAATCTCAAAAAAAGAAAATAAAAACAGAAAAAAACAAAAACAACAAAAAAAACATTGTCCACCCATATTTGGTGTAATAACAATATTTATGGTCATTACCTGATGTTTCATAACCTATGAACAAGTGCATGTAGTGGCAAGGTTCTGAGAAACTACTTCAATATTTACACTGTATAACAGGTCATGTTAAAGATAATGATAAATTAAGGCTTATTTTTTAAAATAATGCTAACATGCGGATTTTTTAAAATATATAGTGTTTACCAGCTTAGATTAGCATATTAGCATACTAACATTTTTTTAATAAGCAAATGATAAGGGATCCACAGAAGTCAGTAGGATTCATCCTCTGGGAACCATAATTATCTGTACCTTATTTCACTAGAACCTAGCCAATAGTTCTTGAGACACTTTGGTCTGGACCAAATTGGTGGCCCAAGAGCCAGGCCATAGAGATACAACACTAAGATTACCAAAAACCCTGTTATGTTCAGTATGTAATATATAAAGAAGGCTATAATGACTATAAGTGTTCAGCCTTTAGATCAAGAGTGAGCCCTTCATATTGTGTGGTGGACATTTCAGATTCATCTTCTTGTTTTGGAAAGACATATGTTACCAAAAGAACTGGGACCCCATTGTTAAGATGCATGCAGTCCAGACTTAATTTTCTGGACAGTTACACATTTTAGTTCTTCAGGCTCTGATCATCAGCACATTCAGTTTGAAATAAAAATAATGGATACTACATTAAAGAGCCAAATCTCAGCTCTGAGTGGGTTTGAGCAGGTTTACATCAATATTATTAGCTGTGTAGGAGATTTAACCCATTTAACACATAGTGCCCAAATTGCAAGGGTTAAAAGAAATTGAACACTTGGCTACACAATGTTTCTTCGGCAGAAGCGTGTTGTTTCAGTTAGTTCATGCCTAAAAAAGAGCTTACAACTGGTTCAGAGTTGATTGAGAGAATTAGACTGAAGTGGAGTTGTCTGTCTATGTGAGGAGTAAATAGACGGCTGACAAATTAAATGAAAAACCAATATTAAGTGTCTTAGGAAGGTGTTGGGCCACCACGGCGCTGCCAGAACCCCTTGGCACTGATCCTACAAGTCTCTGGACTGTACTGGAGGGACCAACACCATTCTTTCAAACGATGTCCCCTCATTTGGGGTTTTGATGATGATTGTTGAGAAAGCTGTATAACCTCCAAGTCCTCCAGGATTCCTGTTTCTCCACTTGTTTTTCATTTTTTTCATTTAATTTGTCACCCATCTGTAGATGGCCATGCAAATGAAGAAGATAATAAGGATGCTCAGCAAAAAGTAAAAATCTGTCGGAGAGATATCAAAGGTAGTGCACTTGCCACAGTCAACAGTTACGTGCACTCTAAGAAAGCAGGTGTGTATAGGAAAACTAGACCCGGTTGACTGAGGAGTAAAAGTTGTGCGCTAAGCGGTAATTCATTAGCAGGTTGAAGAAAAACCCATTTATGACTGCAAAGCAGGTCAAGAATGCTCCCTAGAATGTAAGCAGACATATTTCCCTGTTGACAATCAAGAGAAGATTTTGTGACACAACCTCTGATGATTCGCCACAAGATGCAAACTCCTAGTAAGTGGGTTTGAATATGCTGAAGAACAAAAAAATGTGTAACTGTCCAAATACTCACAGTCTAGGCTGTAGTAAGTAAGTCAGATTTCTGTCCACAGTAATGCATCTACTTTCATGTTACAATTACATTCTACCAGTGCAGTGCACTGCAGTGAACCGGTGATGCTTTTTAGTTTTTCTGTTTCATTATTCATTTTTTTTTCCATTGGATAAAAATTTTAGAGTTCTCTCTCTATCACAACCATGAACTGCATCAACTAGAATCACATCCATTAAACCCTCCTCTCTAAATGCCAATGCTCTGAATGGGTATGTCATTGTTGTTCCTGAATGAAATGCATACAGAGTTTTAGTTAAAGGCCAACACGAGCCAATGTACCTGAATGTTGAACACAACTCGGGTGATGTGTTTGGTATTTTCAAAAGTTGAAAAGGCTCTAAAAGTTTTGATTTAATAAAAGAAAAGAAGAAAGAAATGTGGTGATATTCACAATGGAGACCATGATGCAACACTGGGGCAGTGCACTTAATCATTAATCTGTGATCTTTAATTTTTTTATTTCTTTCTGACAATCGAAGGGCTTTGATATTGAATTATGAATACTCTCATTTATCTTCCTCCTTACTCACCATCTTGGATTTAAATACTTATCCACATGTCTTTATTAGCAATATGGAAATACAGTGAGTACAGTGATGATAATGGTGTTGTTGTTGATGATGTAGCTGATGAGGATTTTTAAACCTTCATTGATTGTGAGAAGACTGAGTGCTTGATGATGACAGTGGCTGATTCATCCCTGTGTTCTTGCTATTGATCTGGGAGAGAAAGGAAATAGGAAGGAGGGTGCAGGTAGCATTTTAAACACTTGCATTTGGTGTGATCCATACTGAACTCTACATATTGATCTGATGGAGTGAATGTGGAGAAGAGGAGGAGAAATGAGATAAGAGAGAAGGTCAGCATGGTGTGATCTATACAGGTCTCTCCCAGTTGATTAGGTGAATGGGAAGGGGGAACAGAAATGTGGCTTAAATGAATCTGACTGATCATTCCCACAAATACTGGTTTTATTCAGAAAAGTCAGCTTATCCCATGAACAGCTACCAATCCAAATTCAGAGCTTGTAATCTACTCCAGACCTATTATTCTGCTTAACTGTGATAATTTACGTTCATTTGTGAATTGTCCAATTACTTTTGAGCCTCTAAATATAAGGGACCATGTATAAAAATGCCTGAAATTCCTAATTGGTTAATGTGTTTTTTCTGTTAGACCGGTTAAATTAAGGCCGAAAATCTAAGCTTCATCAGATCTTGTGCACAGAGGCAAAATCATGAAAATCATAGTTGTCCAAATACTTGCACACCTAATTTGAGTCTTATTCATTTCAAAAACCCAGAGTTTAAAGAAATGGGACGCAAAACCTGGGATAAGTATGGCTACTTACTTACCTAAGCATAGGTCAAAATGCAATATGTCAATTAACATATTTATGATGTGTCAACACAGTTTGAGCCCTTAATTAGTTTGCTTCTCCCCTATTCTCTGTTCCCACATATACAGTATTTTATTCCCAACAAAGCTGTTCTCATTTATGTGTCTTTTCTGTTTCTGTTGTCAGACAGTGGAACAAGTATGAAATAGTGACTGAAATGTGGCCCGTTAAGATGACATGTTAACCTGAGGTCATTTTCAAGTCCTTTCCAAGCTGCTGCTCTGCTGTTTAGATCCTGGTTTAATAACCAGGACATCATCTGACAGTCACTAAACACATAAGTTAAAGACAATGGCCTTTCTTTGATTTCAGCTATAAAACAATCACTCACAGAGAAAATAATAGGTTCATTCATGTCTGAGTCAGCTGCCTGACAGTCAATTCAGTGAGAGAAATAAAGAAGGGTACCTTTAAAGGGAAAGCTTGACTTCGGGGCAATACTGGCAACTCTCTCCTGAAAAACTTAGCTCAGGCTTGTGCCAGTAAATGCCCCATGGTGATGTAATAGAGAGTGTTTGTAGCAAATCAATTTGAAAGGAGCAACAGCCACAGGAAACTCCGACACTCAGTCGCCTAGTCAGTCGTGGGCATTCACATTTGGCAGGCTGGCCTCATTTTCATGGCCCAGCCAAAAATCAGATGGAAACCTAGAGGAGGAACACAGAGAAAAAGATGATGGAAAGCAGAGTAGGAAGTAGGGAGGCAAAATGGATGCAAAAGAGGGTAGTTAGAAAGAGGGAGGAAGTGAGGGAATAACAAGATGATCCAGGAGGTAAGGAGGGGAGAGGGGGAGGCATTGTCATGTTAAGCCCTTTTAACCTGCCACCCTGCAAACACACGCAGACACACACTGAGTTAGCATGAGTCACTCGGAGACCCAGACACTCTTAATAAACCTAATATCCTCCACCGTCACAGACAGGCTCTGTCTGTCACGGATGTGTGTGTGTGTGTCTGTGTGTGTGTGTTTGTGTGTGTGTGTGGTGTGTTTTGTTTGTGTGTGTGTGTGTGTGTGTATGTGTGTGTGTGTGTGTGTGTGTTTGTTTTGTTTGTGTGTGTGTGTGCATGTGTGTGTGAGTGTGTGTTTTGTTTGTGTGTTTATGTGTGTATGTGTGTGTGTGTGTGTGTGTTTGTTTTGTTTGTGTGCATGTGTGTGTATGTGTGTGTGTGTGTGTGTGTGTGTGTGTGTGTGTGTGCTAACTGGATCCCAGTGTTAGTACAGTCATCTGCGGCTGTATTATTGATCTGCCAGCAACACGGAGACAGGACTGTCACAGTTAAGCTCCGATGAGAACCTTCTTAGTACACAAACATGCACACACTGAGACACACACTGGGAAATTTTGCACACAGACACACAAACATGTGCTTTAAACCACAAATACATATTCATGCTGACTTGAAAGAAGCCCACTCTGAATCACACAAGCTTAAATACAGAACTCTGGGTAGACTGGGTAAATGCAATGCAAAGCTGCTACTGTTTAGGACCAATATTTAAAAATTGTACAGCTGTTTTTCTCAAAGTAAATGTTTGCTTCTCTTAAATTTTGTTTTTTGGCATTGTGAATTATTTGTAATATGTTATTTGCATTATGTATCATCAAATAATTTCTATCAAGAAATTATTCCAACTTTTAGAAGCTTGGCTATTGATTTAACTTCATAGTCATTGAAAAGGCTATTTATGGATATTAGTCCTGTATTATTTTGCATTAATTGCATTATTTAGAGGTATTAAAGGTAAGCAAACTAGGTTTGGATGCATAGTTTCCCAATCAGCAAGTGGTGCATTGTGCAAACAATCCGGTGATACATCTAAGGTTGCTTGAGTTGTTCTGTCACACGTTTGATATATGTGGAGATGAATATTTATTATCTTAATGCACATTATAATTGATGCAAAGGGTGATGTTATATTGTACTCTACAGCACTACATTGATAGGACAGCTAAAGATACTATTTACTTTTCCATTTAGTATTTTACATAAAAACACATATAATAAGCTTATAAAATAAACCATTTTAGATTAAAACAGTGATTTAAAATATTTGACATGTGAGTTCTTACAATAAAGCAGTGTCCGGTGGGGCACAATCACATTTCAGATGTCTGAGTTGCTAGCATTCCCAACTAAAATACTTTTCTCTTCTCGAGTCCTCACATAGTTTCATTTCAATAACTGTTCAGGGCCAAAGGAGGTAAAAATTTTCTGTTATTTCACAAAAAAACTGCAAACAGATGTGTGTAGCAGAACTTCTTCTTTGCTCTCCCATTAATCATCTTGTACCCCACCTCGCTAATTATCTAGTGACCCTTTGGAGGGGTCCGACCTTATGTTGGGTACTACCTGACAAATGTAGCTTGCTGTGTACAAAGTGGTTAAATTGCCTTCACTTCAATCGAGGAGGTAATTGTAATTCACTGGGAATTACTCATGATGACTCTGTATTAACAATCTAACAATGTAATATAGTATAATATGTAATAATATTGCATTCAAAGGGCATTTTTTTACTTTGATACTTTAACTACCTTTTTCAGATGTTACCCTTTTACTTTTAAATGAATGCAGGGCAGTAATGGATTATTTGTAATGGTTTATGTTTACACAGTGGTATTGATCCTTTTACTTTAGTAATGGATTTGATGGTTACAATGGAAAAGATTATCTCATCCCCATCAGAAAATGTCAAAGATTTATTATATTTGCCCATGTAAAACTTTAGACAATTGAGAAGTGAGAGAACTGATGAATAGCAGTGTATCCAGAAAATCAGATTCTATAAAAACTAGAAGAGTTTTGGCTTGACTGAATATAATTTAATCGCTTCAGCTGCCTTAATGCCTGAGTATTTAGAGTCAAGCCTTGCATGTATATTGTGGTTTTGCAATAAAAAACAGGCTAAGTGCCTCTTGCCAATTCAAGCCGCCTCATCCACACATGGGCAGATGAGAGTGAATGAGAAAATCATACACTACTCTATGAAATAGATTGTTGATAGCAAAACCTAATTAACTTAATTCCTTGAATGGAGTCATGGCAGTTTGGTAGCCAAGCACACCTGGGAGGCAGCTGCAGCAGCACAATGGGACTGAGGGAAGATGAGCAGCCATTTTTGCTACAAAGTGATGTTTTCCTAAATTTAGCTCTGGATGTCTGCCATCCAGTAAAGTGGCTTGGCTGGACCCAATCGATGCTGATAAGGAGACCTGGCACACGGCTTTTGATACAAAATGTATGTGTGTACACAAGTTGTGTGTGCAACAGGCCAAGTCCAAAGCCAGCAAATTGATTTGACATCTAGCTAGCTAGAGAGGCGATGGCTACAGCTTTGACTTGTCAGTCGGGAGAGAGGAAAAAAAAACCCAGTACACTACTGCTGAAGCCCTAATGCTTGGACTAAATATAGTGTTTTGGCACCAGGACTATGTCACGTATGGGTTTTTGAGGAGAACTTGTCTAGGCGGTAGCCTTAGAGACACAAATCCCTGTAGAAATGTTGAAGTAAAGTGTGTGCTTCAGTGCAGCAACTTGAAGGAGCCCTTTATGTTCTTAACACTAGTGGATAAGAGAGTATGTCAGCTTGTGTTATATGAATGATTTGTAACAAAGTTGAAGTACTCCATCCATTATGAGACAAAACCCCAAATTTCTGCAGGAAGAAAACACTGCTGTCTCCTTAATAAATGGCCTCTCAGCAGTTGTCCCAAAGGGAGGTTTTGTCTTTGTCTTTTGACAATCACATTTATTTATAGCTCTTGACAGGCTTGATATTTCGGCCCGTGATAAGTGGAAAGGAAGGAAAGGAGATGTGGATAGCGTCGGCTTACTGAAGTCAGCACACATCAGCTTTTGTTTGTACAGTGCATGACTGAAAAAGATGACTGATCATGCTATTCTGTGAAGTCCTGAAGCGCTGCTCTCTGAGACTCTGTAGTCATGCAAAATGCTCAATTTTGATTCGATTTGAAGGAAGGCTTGAATGCCTGTACAGTACCATGAGAGAGCTGTATCACAGCCAGTCATTTCTGACATCATGTTTGTCAAGAATAGTTTCTAACATTTCTACCATTTCCAAACTGATTGGCAGTTGGAGAGTTTTGGCACATGGATTATTTATCTGCCGAGAGAAATACCAAACACATACCTCGAGGGATTTTATCTGTCTCCAGGCAATTCACGTCGTGGTTTTGGAAAGACTGGCCGGAATCACACAGAGAACCAAAATGTCCTCCTCCTCGCTTCTCATTCAACTTCTGGCCCTGAGTCAAAATGGCCGCCTCCCACACTGGCAGACTAGGAAGTCAATCTGACCAATTTACTGGGTCACAGGAGACTTCTGCTTCTCTCTCTCGCTCTTTCACTCCCTCTCTCTCTCTCCAACCATTTGTTTGGAGCATGTGGACGGGGTAACAGAAATGGCGAGCAGCGCCTCTTCCTGCTGTGCTTTAATCACTCGCTTCAAAGGGTCTTGTGTTTCTCTGTCTCTAGATGGCAGAGGGGAGGAAAATGAAGCTGTACTCCACCTCGCCTGAATTCCTGTACATCAGACCCAGACGAGACTGATATCTCCCCTCACCTTGGCTGTCCTAGCTCCAGTTTGGCAGCTCATGCTGAGCTTTTTTTTTTTTTTTTTTTTTTTTTTTTTATCAAAAAGGAGCCGAATTTCACCAAAAAATATTATCAGTTTCAGCCAGACACAGAGCTCTGTGTTCAGTCAGTGATATTTTTATAGGTGATTGCAATCTGCTGCATCACTGCTGGCAAGCAGAATTATTTTACTTGCATTTGCAACTACACAGAGTTGTTTTTTTTGGGGGGCGGGTGGACTTTTTCAACTTCTCTCTTACTTTAGTGAGGACGTATGTGCTTCAACAGACAAACTCATCATTCAAAGTACAGACATCTGACTTGATGGCACTTATTCTAACACAAGTACTGCAACCTTGAAGTTATCTGGACATTACCTGCAGGATATGAACATCAAACAGACTCTGCCCTTCCAGCTCCCTGGTGCAAAATCTGTGTAACATCCAATTGAGCCAAAGTGTGAATAGAGCAGGTCATTGTGGTGGGCGAGATGATGAAGTTTTTATCATGCCACCCCTCACCCAAACCAAACAGAGTATTGCCAGTAGGTGAGAACGTGTCTGAAACGGACAATCTCCTGCATGTGTGAAAAGACAACTAAGGACAATGTCCAGACCTGAGAAAACAGCTATACACACATACAGTACAGATGTCTAACCCCATATGTGTTCCCCTCTTGTCAGAGCATCAAGTTTCACCAAGACCTTCTCTACAGAGCATCATCTCAAATCTTAAAAAAAAGTCATATTTCTCCCAATGTTCCCCAGCCTAAATGATAAAATAGGTTTGACAATCAGCATGTTGACACGTTTTTCAGTGCCTTCTAAAAAACACTTAAAACCGTTACTAAAATGATCAAAATGACTTTTCTCAGCAATTAAAACTACTCGTGAAACCTGCCATAACTGATTTTTTTGGGGCAATTGAGGGCAACAGAAAAAAAGTTGTTTTTGACACATGATTATTTACACATCAAGAGCAACAGTATCATTGATTTGGTGTCATGTTTTTTTCCACCTGATGAATGTTAGCCCAAGCCCTACCAAATCCTGACTGAAATATCTGGCCCTTTAGCTAAACCATGCTCCAATATGTTAACTAGTTAGTCTCGAACTTTGTCTGTCTGCCAGCTACTGGGGTTTTTTTAGATGTTGTTTGCTGAAAACAGTTGAGTACTGTGGCAGAAAACAGTGCTGTGAACATGAACCAAAACAGTAAAGTTCCATAAAGCTAAGGGGAGAAGCAGATTCAGGTCATAATTCTCATTAGGCTCATCGCTACAAGCAACCTTTCACATTGTTGCATTGTTTTCACATTATCATTTTTGCATTGCTATCAAGCAATGCTATAACAGTGTCACACAACACGTCCCTTTGTTTCTGCAAGTTGAATGTCATTTTTTGCACATTCAGAAAAAGTCCTTCCCAAAGAAAATGTTAACACAGGTCATTTTAAGAGTTTGACTAAGCAACCAATGCTGTAATTTTTCTGTTGAAGGCAGCCTATAAAGAAATGAATGAATTGACTCTGTGCTGAAATTCAAGGATAATTCAGCAGTAATTTCTGCCTGTAGAGAAGCACTATCTACAGCATACTTGGAATTCAGTGTCTTGCTCAAAACCCCCTCAGTAGGTCAGACTCCAGCATACACAGGGGCTTAAACCTTGCACAGAAGAATTTTTAACCATCGCATTACGCCATCCTGCCATGCATTATGCACTACATGACCCCCTCTCTGAGTCATAATGTTCAACAGTCCCCTAAGGCTGTTGACATTTTCAACCTATTGAATTCTCTCCTCTCTTGAGATATGAGATACAGCCAAAGTAGACAGCACCTGGACAAAGCAGCAACAGTTTGCTACTGTTCCAGTATAATGTGTAATTAGGTAAAAGTCAGGTGACCGAGCGAGATAAAGCACGTAGATGCAGAGCACACTGGGGTCCTCCATCTTCCTCAGACTGCAATTAAAGGACCACAATAGCCATTCTGGGATGTGCCTAGACTTTTTCCCCTACTGGATGATGGGCTGTCTGACAGCCTCCAACAGTATAGTGACAGGAAAGTCACGCTGGAGTCCCATTTCAATAATAGCAGCTTCTCTGGACTCGGTGTGTATATTCCTTTATAGCATAGCTGTGTGTTTTATTTGTATTCTAGCAGCATTTACAGTGTGAAAGGTTTCAGGTTGTCTTGTTAGAGTCATTGATAATGTAAAATTTAAAGTTTCCAAGGTGCTGTTCATTTTCTTCATTAATATCTCATTTTTGTCTCCAAGCTGGTTTTAAGTCAGCACTCTCATACTAAGAGACAGTTCGTCTGATATACAACTACTGGTTTCCTGTGCTGTGACAGGGTCTTGCTGCAATCTTTCAGTCGTTGGGTTCTTCTAATTTACGGCTGCTTCTGCCACCCAGCAAAACTTGGTGTTCTGTATCTTAAATACAGAACAACTCCATCCCTCAGGCTACCTACTACTTCCCATACTATTAACATGGTGTAGGGTATGCTACAAGCTGCTACCTTCCTACCTTTATTTTGTCATGTAGGCAATAGAGCGTGGCTATAACTGATATTTTTATTATAATAATGCATCAAATGACACTGTGAAGAGGTTTCTCTTAGGGATGAACTTTCCAAGCAGCTGCAAGAAAACGTAAAACCCAACCATGCACTTCCTGCTCAGCACCAAACAGCTGACAGACACAGTTAGTGACTACATGGTGAACATAGTGGAGCATTTAGCAGCTAAAGAGCCAGAAATTTCCCTCAGGACTTAGTAGAAACTAAACACAGAGCAAAAAGAGGGCGAATATTGAACTTACGATTGTAAGGAATACAACTCTAAATGATACTGTTTCTCTTTAACTACTGGATGTGTAAATAAGCAAGTGTTTGCAGATAAGTTCACTCTATCAACCTAAAGAGTGAGGATACATCAGTGTTGTTTTGACAACTTGAATGTGCCCTGACAAACTCAGTTGTTGCAGGTTTCATCTTTACCCTGCCCTCTTCACAGTTTCAAAACTGACAGTGACCCTTAAGAGGCAAGTGACCAAATGTTACCACCAAATGGTCATTTGAAGTGGAAGACTTCTCTCTCCCAAGACTGACCCAGCCTCACTGATGGCAGACAGTGGGCAATTGCTGTATGAACCAGTGGCTAATGTTAGCAAAGCCTTAGAAGAAAAACTATTAACCCTGGTTGTACTCTCTCTCGATCCCTTTAAAGCTCTAAATCGTCAAACTGTTTACAGTTGGGGCCACTGTAGTGCCATGATCTGTGACACAAGTGTAAAGTAGCACTTCAGAATTTATTTTTCATTTTTTTACCTAGGGGGCAGTATTAATCAATTTTTTCTGGGAAAAGGCCAAAAACTGCCCTTGCAATGACCACTAGAACCACCCTAAAAACATGGATTTAGTATAATGTTGATAGAGGGATTGTTTAGTAATTATCAATATATTTTGGCTAGTTCATAAATATTGTTAACTTTTTGCCCCAGACAGTTAATAATACTTTGATGCCAATGTTTCTTAAAGAGCAATTTTTTAACTCATTAAGCTTTGCTGTTAAAGAGCAGCCCAATGCAGAGCTCAGATACAACTTTTGCTTGGTGTCTATGGTTACAGCGGTAAACACCCCCTGTCTGTGAGCGTTTTAAGAGTAGAAGAGTAAACTGTGGTACAGAATGCTTGCAGTGCCTTGCAGTGTAGCTCCTGTTGCATTTCATGATAGTTTTCCTGGAGGTTTGATAGGCACAGATTCTCATTGTAGAAAAAAACTGTGACTGTTCCTGCTCTAGTTATGACAGAAACAAATGCAGGAACGAGGTTCGACCCAGAAGATTCCTGTTGTGAACCAGTTCCCCACTGTGCTGCTGTGTTGTAACACAGTAGGCAATGGATTACACAGGTGAATAACACCTCTGTAACATATGGGTTGCAAGAGGGTGACATGGAGACTTGAAGAGGTGGCAGAAATATATACAGATGGCTGACAAATGAAAGGAAAATAACAACCAAGAATCTTAGTGAGGTTTTTCACTGCCATAAGCCACCAGAACAGCTTCAGTGTGCTTTGACAAAGATCCTACAAGTCTGTAGCCTCGACCGGAGGGATCAACACCGTTCTCCAAAAGATATTCCCTCATTCTATATTTTGAAGATGGTTGTAGAGAGCACTGTCTAACACATTGGTCCAAAATCTCCCATAGGTGCTCATTTTAGATCTGATTACTGTGAAGGCCTATGATTCACACAAATCTTCATACTCATTAAACCATTTAACAACCCCTCAGCCCTATGGATGAGGACATCGTCATCCTGGTTAACTAGTCATTCCTCAGGTTTTTCCTTTCAGTTGTCACCTGTCTATATATGCTGATTTGATCTCAAACAATTACATGTATCAATATTTGCTTGGAAAACCCCCCAAATGAAGATATTTTAACTCAAAACATTTCATCACTTTGCACATACCTAAAGCATAAAAAATGAAAGTCTTTCTCTCTCCCTCTCTCTCTCTCTCTGTCCATATATGTATATATATATAGACATACATGATTATGTCAATGAGCATTTTACTTAAGGGTTTCAGTTGGCTCTCAGGTAGGGAACTACATATAAAGTAACAGTTATACCCAAATTTAGTATTGCCATTGATCTAGTATTTACCCTGTAATGCTGATTGAATGGCAAAAGTCCTTTTCTCTGAGCTTCAATTCAAAAAAAGTGGTGAAAGTGCAAACTTTCCAGTAATGAGCTTTGAATGAACTGTCACTGCTCTGCTGACTAATGTGGATTTTTGTTCAGGGCTTCCAGCAAGTGATTTTCTTGCTTTTTAAACTGGCTGCTTTTATATGTTACACATGCTCGACTGATCTGAAATTCTGACAGGTTTGTCTGCAGAATGAACAATTTCAGAGATGTCGGTAGCTGCAGGCAATTTTGGTTTAGTCAGGTTTAATCCATCCCTCACACAATCAACACAATGTACTATTGCTAAACAAAACACTCGTCAACAAAACAACCCCGCCACTATCCATCTGCCGCCGCACTGTATTTCTACTAGTAGAAGCTGGCAACCAAACACACACATTTAGCAGGAAAAAAATCCACCAGAGGGGCTGCACAGAAAGCTGCTGGGGCCGGGTGAAACCAGACGGAGCTCCTGCTCGCTGCAGGGACAGCAGCTGGGTGAAATCGGTCTGTTACCAACCCCGTACCCTGTCATGGCTCCTGGCACCACACTGTGGCGAGACTGTTTGTATGTTTCTTTTTTTATGGAGATAAAATCTGTTTCTGACTTCTTGTCTATCCAACATCTGCCTCACATCCTCACAGGGAGAGAAGTTGTGAGGAATGGAGGGAGATGTTCAGCGTAGATGAACATTCAGGTTTCTTCATCACATGGTCTGCTGACTGCCGTTGAATGCACACGGTTCCTGTTGGGGGAGGGGTAGAGCCTAGGAGTCTACAGGGAGTGTCTTCTCTTGTTGCATTGACTTGCGCTCGGACATCATTTCATATTGCAAATTTCCAACCAGCCTCTTTTCATTTACTTATTTTTCAATAATATTGTCTAAACCTGGGGTTGCAGATGGGATGGCAAGTCATTTTTCATGCCACCGGAGCTGGAGTTGCGATCTGGTGACTATCAAAGCCATAGTGTGTGATTCACATCATTTTCCTACTCATTAAACTGCTCAGTGAGCTCTCATGTCTTGAATGGAAGCATTTGTCATGTTTTTCCCATTATTTATTGAAGTTTTCCTTTATTTTTTCAGTCTGAATCAGTCTTAAATCTACAGCATTAGTGTGTTTTTTGGCTGACGTAGGAGAAATCACCACCAAAAAGCAAGATTGTGTATATAGAGTCAAACACTAGTGACTGATGGTGAAAAGAATGAAAAGAATGAATTTCTATGAGGCTTCCGGGAATAACGAAGCAAGTCTAACTTTTCTTTTTTTATGTTGAAGGAAAAACTTTGAGCAAATGAAGCATTTTAATGTGAATTTAGATGACTAAGCTTTTCAAGAGAACAGTGTCGCTGTGAAAAAAGAGTGTGGGTCAAATTGCATGATATGTGTATAATGCAGCTAAAGGTAGCTATGAATATCGTTCAGCTGACAAGCGCTGATTAATGTCAAAAATGAAATTTATGCATAAAAATAATCTACATTTGCAAAAGTCCTTCGCTGTGATTTCATTATAGTAGCCTTTGGGTCTGTTTTGTTGTTATGTAAAGTCTGTAAAACGGTGCCGAGTAAATGAACAACCACAGTGTGGCTTAAGCTTTTGAATCTAAATTAGGGTTGACACAAGCAGTGGCTGCAGCATTGTTTGATGGTTTCTAAAAGCTAAAAAGACCTTGCTTTACTTTCTTTTTTTTTTTTTCTTTATGGGTGGCTCCATTATCTAACAACTCTGTCTACTAGAGGGCCGGCCATTGTGGTCAGTACAGATAACAGATAATATGCAGCGCATGGAAATAGATGCATTATATGGACAGGGTTCAGAATGTGTTTATTGGGTGGATAAAATGACAGGATTTTCATTGCTATCTCTGGCATTCACTCTTTTTAAGCCCCCTTCATTGGATTTAGTAGAGCCTTCTCTCTCTCTCTCTCTCTCTCTCTCTTTCTCTCTCTCTTTCTCTCTCTCTATCTCTCTCTCTGTCATACTCTGTCTCTCCTCCTCTGTTTCCCCTTTCCCCCACCCTCTCTTTGTATTATACTCCCACTTTCATTTTCTACCTCTCTGTTTATCTCTTTTATTCTCCCTCATGCTGGTTGTGCATCATATACCTTCTCTCCACATCTCTGTCTTCTTCCTCTCTCTGTCCTTTTTTTCATTCTTTCCATTTTCCTGTCCCTTAATGCAGCAGACTAGTCCGTTTGAGAAATGAGGTGGTCAGAGAGCGGTTGTTTGATTTGTAACATTACCTGTTATTTCTCTAGGAATAGAACCAAATAGCCAAAATGCACACATTAAAGCAGCTGAAAATATCAGGTCAGAACGTACAACAGGAGTCGATCATTATTTGAAATTACAGAACATTATGCTTCCCATCTGCTCTTTTATCCAACTGAAAATAACAGCTTCATCAAGTGGTACTTTTAACTAAAATGTCATAACTGGGCTCAAGTATTGCAATAGAAAGCTCTTACCTAACTTGAAAATAACTTGATTTGAATGATGACGCATATTGTCCCCTTATCTTCACATGTACATATACATTTGCTGTAAAGATTTGTATTATACTCCAAAAATGGTATGGGGTAATGTCAGGCAATGAGTCATACTGTCTAATGGACCCAATTTTTAGTTAAGTACCATTAAGGTTTCATTTTAGACACCTTTGCCTGCCAGATGGCTGGGGAACGTTTCTTTCTATTCATATTTTAATTACAAGCTCTTAATAATCTAATTTTTAGGGATAATATTAGTTTATCGAGTAAAGGTCAGTGAATAAATAGAGTTTTTTTTCCATTTACGTATCTTTTGCTCTTTTTTGTTCATTAGTCGTTTAATTGACAATGTGAATTATCATGCTAGATTCAGAATAATTATCCACACTAATAAGGATAAATCTGAAAACTGTTTAAAAGGGAAAATGACATGCATCCTCACTGGTGTTCTCACATCTTTCTGGCAAAGATCAGCTTCCACACAAAGACACCTGAACGACAGGAAAACCTCAGTTGGTTAAATCTCTGTTCTGGCCTCTCCTGATCTCCATGATTCCCTAAACTGTGTTTTAATGCAGCCAGACACAATTGAATTTTTCTCATTTATACACTTGACTGTTTCTGTTGTCAAACAGCTGACAAGCCAGAAATTGAGATGTGATTGCTGCTCATCAAAGTAAACATCTGTTTCAAATATGTATGTCAGTATGTTATGATCATGAGACATTAATTCATGGTATTGACAGTGCCTAGGTTTGTGATCGACTGGCATTTAACATGACTGTAATATGTTGGGGCGCTCAAAATGACTGATTTCCTAGTACAAATGACCATGTACTGGGAAAAAGCAGAGCTTAAGACCCGTTGTAAGAACCATAAACTTTTGCCAATTTTCAAAAGTTAAAAAAGTTTGTGGAACAAAAAGTACTTTAATTACTTTTTGTTGATCAGTTTTTAGCCAATGATTTCAGTTCTCCGTTTGACTTTCACGCTTAAGGGGAGTTTCCTCCAATGTTACCATCCTAATTTAGCAAGGTCAGTCTTTGTAGCTTGTAGGAACAGCTGGAGGCGCGTTGAGATAATCCGGTATTGTTGTAGAGCAGTTTGGCAATAAACAACAATGTGCTTCACTTGCGGTTACGTTATTTAAGATTATGTAATAGGTTTGTGATTTGTGCGTAGCAAAAAAAAGCAGAGGATGAGGACAATGAAATACAAGATGGCATCTTTTTTCATTAATGATTTTTAAAACCTTTTATTGGCTTCCAGCTCTTACTCTAATATTCAAGCTTTGCACACTCAAACACAAAACTCAGTGTTGATCTCTACACACATGCAGTGTCTTTAATGGACACAAACTGAGCCACACTCATACCCGTCTACACATGCACAAGGCATTATATCATTAGCAGTGATGAAGTGCTATGCTGTTGTGTGACCTGCAGCAGGCCCGTTGATCACACTGTCAATTAGTTTTCTCTCGGTCCACTAATTATAATGTCACATCTCATTGATGTGCCATAGAGATTCAGTGGGAAAGAACACTAACTCTGTGTGTTTCTCGGGCCAAGAGGTCAATGAACTGTTGCAGATAGTGAGGACTGATTAGGTCTACCTGGTGGTCAGGGCAGGGAGGACTGCAGGTTTGGGCCAATATATGGGGGAGAGAAAGAGGAGAGGAAGAGGAAGGCTGTGGCTCGGGTGGTGAGCATCAATTTTTCCAAGAGTCCCAGTAACATCCTCAAAGAGTTTGTTTTGTTTGACCAATATCCCAGCATATTAATATTGCAATAATATACAACAGAGAGAAGGAAAGGAGAAAATTCTCATTGTTGTCAGCAAATAAGCAAAAATATTTGCTAAGAGGCTGTTATGCAGCGCAGACTTTATTGCATAAGTTACAATCATGTTGAGCAAATTCTCATATTTGAAAAGCTAAAAGCAGCAAAAGTACGGCAATTTCAGCTACACTGGCAATGTGGCCTAAGGGCAGTGTCAGTAGGTCCCCCACTTTCTTCCAGACTGAAATGTCTTAACAACTCTTGGATGTATTGCCACGACATTTTGCGTAAACATTCATGGGCCCCAAGGATAGAGCCTACTGACTTTGATGAACCCCTGACCTTTCTTCTTGTACTACCATATCTGTAGTTTTCAGTGAAATATATAAACAACTATTGGATGGATTGTCATAAAATTTTGTACAGACATTTGATGTCCGCAGAGAATGAATCATAACTTCAGTGACTTCAGTGATCTCCCGATTTACATTTCTCACCAACATGAGGGTGACATATGTGGTTTTAAGGGGAACAACTAAACAACTATAGGATAGATTAGCATGGAGTTTGTCAGAGACATTTCCTGTTACCCTCACGATGAATTGTGAAAACGTGGCTGATATCCTGACTTTTCATTTGTCATCATCAATAAGTCAAAATTGAAATTAACCAAGACTTTGGTTTATGGATAAATAACTCTGACACCAAATAACCGACTTCTAATTCCCGCATTAAGCAATTACCAAATATTATCATGTTAACATACTGCACTAAAGCACATTAGCATACTGATGTAACATTTAGCCCAAAGTAGCCTCAGAGCCTCACAGTCATAGTTAGGTATACAGTTAATTGCCATTTTTGTTAGATTAAGGGTTAATTTTTTGCCTTTATTTAGTTTAATTTATTCTCTCTAAAGATATTTTGGAGCTGCATATCTTGATCTCTCTTCTCTTCTTTTCTCTTCTCTTCTTTTCTCTTCTTTTCTCTTCTCTTCCTCTCTTCTTTTCTCTTCTCTTCTCCTTTTCTCTTCTTTTCTCTTCTCTTCCCTTTCCTCTCTTCTCTTCTCTTCTCTTCTCTTCTCTTCTCTTCTCTTCTCTTCTCTTCTCCTCTCTTCCTCTTTCCTCTGGTCCTGCCAGCTCGGTTTTCGATTTCCCTGATAGTATGAACAAACTCCTCCATTTCCCCTCAGACAGACATCTGAAACCCCCTGGACTGTTTTGTATTCCAGCTCTAGCCCCTGTCGATGTAACCACTTGGTGATAAATCCGCCTGGCCTCCTTCCTCACAGTTTGCAGCAGGGTTTCTATGTGAGCACTCAGCTTGCGTTTAGTTTTACCTACATCACATCCTTACCATCGGTAAATAACACACATTCGCCTCCACTGAGACGATTGTTGGCTCTCTCCTCCTTTTCAGGGGGAGAGGGGCAACATTTTGATTCCAGTAGATGCAGGAACAGAATGTGGGGACCAGTGTGCCCTGCCCTTTAAGAAAACATTGAGTCAGCCTGTGTCATCAGTCCTGGCTGTCTGAACCCAGACTAGTGATAATAATCCTCATCATCCTGCTCTGTCCAAGATATTTCTTCCGATATAAACACACTCCATCCTCTATGACATGGGTGAACTCCTTTCCCTGCTTCCCTGCTCTGTGTGAATCATTTGTGTCTTTGTGTAGTAAATGTGTGCTATGTATAGCTTGTGTGTGTGTGCACATGTGGGGGTGTATTGTTTGGAATACACCTGATAAATGAGCAGTCTGCTTTGCTGACAGACAGTCCGATTAGCATGTAATGCTTGGCTCCCCCTCACAATCCGTCACACACCACACACACAGAGACACACACACAGAATGGAGGTAATCAATGGGATGATTTAATAGCATCTCCTCTGTGTCTGCAGCTTGTGAATAGCATTCATCTCTAGGTTTAATATTGAAGCCTTGGGGTTACAGATATGGAGGATTTCATACCAAAATGCTATTCATTTTGAATCATGCAGCGATAGTGACAAGAGGCAATATTGCTACCTGACATTAATCTGTCAGAATTTGAAGATACTGATGATGACACACCAAAAAATATAGTTCTTGTTTTTTTGTTTTTTTTTTAGAAAAGGTCTTTATGAGATAGTTTGATATTTTAGGAATTACACATATTATCTTTCTTGCCAAAACTTAGATGAGCCCACTGTCTTATCTGTTTGCTAAACATAAAGCTAAAATCAGCAGGCTATTATCTTAGAGGCTTGAAGACTGGAAGAGGGCGCAAAAGTAGTGAGCAAAGTTTAAGAGTATCTGCCCTGTAAAACCACAACTTGTACTTTTTTTTTTTTTTTTGCATTTCTGTTTGCATATGGGTTAAAAAAACAAGATATAGCAGATTAATGAGTGTGCTTTAGAGGCACTATATTTTTAGAACTTTAGACGGACCTAGAATTTCTCTCTGCTTCCAGCATTTAAGATAAGCTAATAACCTGCCTATTCTAGCGTTTGTATATATATATATATATATATATATATATTTGTATTATGTATATATATAAAGACAAGAGACATGTATGTATTTTCTTATCTCTTGGTAAGAGACCGAACATTTCATTCGCATTTTCAAAAAGATGAAACTTTACCTTTGTAAATTGCCTTATCATCCACTCCACATATGTGAAAGAAAAAGTAGCCCGTGAGTTGTAGCATGTTTATTTCATATCTGGAGCTTCACAGCTTCATTATAATTTACTTTATAAAGCTCACAGGTTTGAGCATGTAACCAAACTCTGAGTATCAGTATCTTATTAACAAGTGGTTGGTCACTGGCTGGTTGAGGACAACTCAGCCATGAAATGCATTTAAAAGCTGCACTCAGTCCACTTTAGGCTGTTTGATTCAACGAGCCTCTGAAGTGGGTGCATCGCTTGCCGGGAAATCTCAAAATTCAAGTGCCTAATGCTCATCGGAGGAGCACCAAATGCAACTTAGCTGTGAAGATTTATTCAAAGTGTCTCAGACGAGTAAAATCTAATGATATTCTCAGCTTGTTGGAATGTGTCATCTTTTGAAGCCACGCTTCTGTGATTTGCTATACTTGTTGGCACTTAGTTAGCTGTACTGCATTGTACCTGCAGCCAACTTACATTGTTGTGGCTTGACTTGTAGCTGGGTGTCTAATGGTAGCTCTTATGTATTGTAATGCAGTCTGTCCTGCTACGGGTTTCAGCCAGGCGAGCTGAACAGGGCGTTGTGATGAGTACCCTGGTTACAGCAAGACAAAACTGGACAACAGATTCCTAGAAAATGGTTTTTATTTACAGGAGGGTGTTGACCAAGCTTAAAGGCTGACCTAGCAGGTATTAATCCACAATACCTGGGAAACAAGAACTAATGAACTGTGTTTTATGTATTTGTAACATTGAGGTGAGACCACAAAACTTTGAAAGAGGAAATGACACAATGTTCCTGTTATGAATGAAAAGTTGAATTCATGTGAAATAAAAAAAAATCATAAAAACCTTCTGAAATTCAAAACCCTTCAATACACTAACACAGACTACTTCTAGGAAACTTTTGCTGAGTAAATGACTGCTGTGCACCAAAAGTTAAATCTATTAGCTCAGTAATTAATCTATTAGTTATCAGAACAAGAAATGTTGCGCCTACATCAGACTTGATGATGACAGGGCTGTTAGTATATTGAGCAGCTCAATCAAATCAGTTTTATCATATTTGTATATTATGTAGTGTGATTGGTATGTGTACATGGCCAGGAAAAATCTAATTATCAAATGTTATTGATTTTACAGCACATACACACAACTAAGGGCAATCATAATAGACTTTGTTAAACTTTCTAAAACTCTTTCCTATTTTTTTGCAAGTAGAATTGAGCTATTGTGCTACTGTGTATGTGTCTCATTATCGTCCTGGATTTCAGCCATATACTGCAGTTTTCCCCTTGTGCTTTGATAAGCTGTTTAGTAAAGATACTATGGTGGTGGATAACAGAGCAGACCAGAAAAATCTGACCTGTAATTATAAGTAGGAAGCTGACATGAAGAACTCGTTTAAAGTAAAGCCCTAAGGAGAATAATATGAGGATTGATTATTGAGTCCCGGAAATATCACATTTTTTCACATCTGCACCGTGAAATAAAACTGCTCACGGCCAATAAATTTAGTTTTAAGAGAAGGAAGGAAGGAAAAGCAATTGGAGCCCAGTGCACACATTGCTAATTGTTAGTGAGGATGTTTACTCCAGTTAAAGTCACTCTGAAAAAAAATTTTTTTACTGCCTTCTGCTATAGATCCACTCTTTGCAGCTAAAGCCATCTTTTATCTGTGTTAACTCTGTCTATCTTGAATATATCCCATTAATTATAGGACCTACTAATTTTCTCAACAAAAAATTATGATATGAAATTGAAAAGAAGTGATTGGTTTACTCATGGAAACGGGCACTGGTTTGAATCAATGGAGATATCTTGTTTTGTCTCGTTTTTGTATGTATTTTCTATGTGCTCCACGTATTGTTTTGGTACATTTTCATTTTATGTTGCTCTCTACAGACTCTTTTAAAGACTATTTTCAAAGCCAGTTTACCCTTTTTTTCTTCTTAAATCCTTTTCTGCTCCCCAAAAACATTTCTTTGACAGAATAACTTTGTTGTGGGATAAGATCCCAAAGTTTTCCCAAAGAAACTGAAAAAACAGCCTTGTTTTCAGCTTGACAACAATGTATTTTGTAGTGTATCTAATTGGTTTGGAAAAGGGCCTCTGTACCCAAGATCTTGAAGAGTTTTCCCAAACCATAACACACTATGATTTGACGTCCTTCGGCTGAATGTGAAAAACACTGTAAATAGGCATACAAGAGTGTCAAGGGTGTCAAAGTTATTTGAAATTCCTGTCACATCAGTTTCTATTTTATTACAATACTATAAAGTGGATTTTAATGGGAAAAAAGACAGTTAATGGCATGTAAGGCTGATGACAATACTGTTACAATTTAAGAACAGACTGCACATGCACCAATAAATAAGGGTACAGTAAAATGTGTATTTGCTAATGTCTCTAACACTGTTTGCATTCTGTCTTTTGTCTCTTGTAGTTCAGCGGATGAAAAATTTCGCTGGAACAACCAAGGTATTATTGCCTCTTACATGCTCTCATACATAATGTCTGGCCACTTATTGTTTGCATTGCTGACTTTGCTTATTACCTTGTAGCCACTGTCAAAATCCCCCATCATGCATTTACAATTTATTGATGCAATCCTGTACAAGAACCATGATGGCTGCTGCAGTTATAATGCCTAGTCCAAATCCCTCTCTGCACCAAAACCCGAACAGAAAAAGGCGTGTTGTTACCCAAACTCCTGTCTCTCTAATTCCCCAGTGAAACCTCATTCCTTCTGACAGCGGACTAAAGGTCAAATAGCATTTGCAAATAATTCTCAACATTTAGTTTAACCTGTTTGTGGTGCCAGATGGGAAGTGTTTTCTATCAAGGACAACAAGAATCAATGCGTGTGAGGCCTTTAGACGATTAGAAAGTCAAAGTAAGACACCTCTCTGGACTTGACAATGTCTTTGACAGCCTTTTAGCTGAAAAACCACCACATTTTCATGGCATTTAGGTCTTTCTCTCTCCCTCTTTGTCAGTCATGGTGAGATGTATGGGCTGCTAAAACTAGATTGATTATCTGAGTGCAGGGTTGGCAACCTCTGCCAACAAAGAGGTGACTAAATACAAGAAAGCCAAGAGGTTTGTGGTCAAAACATTTCATAGGCTTTCAGTGTCTGCTGTGGTCTTCATCGATCTACTTTGCTCAAGCTCAACCTCTCGGCCTCAGAAAGACTAAATTTTCTCTGTTGTAAAAAAGGAAACCTTTGGCTCTCTCCAATCAGACCATTTGATCTCGTCATCGCTCAGGAATCATTAAAACCCCATCCCTTCTGGCTGAAACAGGTTTGAAAATGAGTTTTGGCTTTTGTGTGTGAGGGTGAGAGTAAATCCACTGTAATGTCACAGACAGCACTGGAAATGCTTCACCAAGAGCAACAACATCAGTTAAAGTCATAAAATCAGCCCCCTAAATCCTCTCACTAAGGCCGCTACTATTACCATTTCTCTCCCTTTCTCAATAAGAGATTGATGTTGCTCCTAAGACTAATTTTTAAGGTTATATCCCCCTTGGGAGACCGTCTTTAACTTGAAAGCACTGGCCATGTAATCAGTGTCTTTCTGACAAACAAAGAGCCTGGTATTTAACTACAAGTGGGCGCCCCGTAGATTTCTAACCCACAAGATTAGTTGCTGGAATATCAGTTTTTACCTTTAACCCAAGACTAACATTTCACATTACTCTGTGATGATGTTTGAATGACGACATTTATTTAGTTGCCATTCAGTAGCTTGACGATAATGAATTTTAACTTGCAAGATTAAGGTTTTTTGATGGTTGAGATGTAGAAAGATAAGCAAATGTGGGGAGAAAAAGCACATGTCTGAGATAATCAGTCATGGCCGGATTACCAACTGGGTAAATAAACAAATAACTTGGTGCCTTTAACAGGGATGATGAGGGCCATGAATGAAAAGATAAGTTTAATCCTTTGTACCTGGCTGGTCCTACATGCTTTTCTCTACCTTTATATCCAGTCTTATGACATTGTCACTGCAAGTCATAGGTACACAGAAAAGCCATCAAATGGCATTTCACTGTTGTTATACAAACATTAAGTTGCAGTTTTACAGAGAAACAGACCTGAGCATGTTTTAAGATTTTTTTTTTGTAGCTCCACGAATTTTCAACAAGCTGTAAATATTTGTGTATGAATAGAGAGGAGTGCCACTGCTCCAAGGTTTTAATAACCATCTTAGCTTTAGTACTGCCAAAAAAAGTAACAGTCTAGTAAAACAAACAAAAGAAAAGTAGATTTTGATGGACTTTACATTCTAAAAGTCCAAGATCCTGTAGTGGATAGTAAGCACACTTAGCTTAGCTCTCTCTCTTTAGCCTATATTTGCTTTTTGTGAACCTGCAGCATGAAATTTAATATCAAATTATTTGCTAGCAGTTCTTGTTTGCACGGTAACCATACAACAATATTTGGGTTACTTTGAAATAGAAGAAAATGTCAAAACATGATGATTGTGAGCTATGTTAGAATGGAAGGAGTGTCTTTTTATGATTCTAAATGGATTCATGGATGTGATGTATCCTTGGTGGACACCGAGGATGCTCCCCTCCAACAGTAGGGGCATTATGTCTGTGTGGACCCATTTGACTTTGAGTTATGACTCCGGGAAGAATGTGTGTGATTTATGAATCAAATTGTGTCAATCGGGTTTAAACAGAACTATTATTTTAGTTGATATAGCATTTAAAAGGTGCATATTCTAAAATAAATTGATATTAACACAAATTATTTTTACATAGTGCAAACTTGTGGTAGGATAGCATGCACTGTATATGTACATGTATGGCCGCCATGTATAGTCTGGTGTGTCTACTGTTCATGATGGGTATTTGAAGGATAATGGGCACATTCAGCATAGATATGACACAGGAGAGTTCGGGGTCAGAGGACAGCCTCTGAAATTGGGGGTCAGAGGCTGCCCTCGCAGGTTAATCCAGCCATGACTGTATCTTAAGGTCAATTCCAAAAGTGTGGACAGATAAAGGACCAATTTGGAAGGGGCAGAAGAAGTTGTGTCTTTCTTTCCACTCAGGTTTGTTTCCTATGTTGTCTGTGCACATACAGATGGACAAAAAGACATAGAGGAAGAGCTAACAACAGGCCTAGAGCTGGTGGACTCTTGCATCCGATCACTCCAGGAATCAGGCATCTTGGACTCACAGGACACCTCTACAGGAGACAGTAAGCAATGTTACGCTTAAGCTTAGAAGAGAAAAGATGAAATGCAATTGAAGACCAGCGGGAACCGATATTCCACAGAACTGGAGTCTCAAGGTTTTTATCTAATTGATGTCTGTGAATTCAACAAGCAATTGTGATTCGTAAAGCCAGTCTCCAGTAAAAGTAATATGACATTGACAGGAATGTGTCCAGTGCTTCCAGGAATAAATACTAAATAGAAGACAACAAGATTCTTTAAAAAAAAAAAATGCACACTTACTCTCCCTAATTAGCATGTTCTACCCAAATGCTGAACAAAATGGGTTGTCTTTCATTAGATTCAATCACTATGTCTAAAAGTGCAACCTAACAAAATCAAATAATTTCAGTTACCATAAGATCTGTATCACCTGTCTTAGGGTGTCCATGGTTACATTTTTGCCTGGATTTTCTGTGGATGTGTCATTTTCTGTGGATCACATATGTTTCCCTTGTTTGTTCTCCCATTTTGAATTCGTATGGTTGTCCTAACTACTTCAGTTACTACCTTGAACAAAAATCACCTTTTTTCTGTCCCAGAGTATTTTTCCCAGGTTCAGGCTGCCAGACGAGCGTCTAGAAGGCCACATGCAAACGCTTTCATGAGCTGGATGTGGCCTCAATCCGTACTTAGCAATACAGAAGCAAAATTGAATTTTAGATATATTGTAATTTTTGGATATTATTACCCTACGCCTGTCTTAATTTTTAACTGGTTTCCAACTGAAGACAGTTGCCTCCTAAACCTTGAAGCATGACCCATGTCTTTCCAATAGTCAACCCCATGGGAGAAAAGTAGGTGTCAGGGGGCCTACAGAGACGTGCCAGTAGTTTGATATGCTAATCCATCCTTGCTGAGGTGTCAGCTGGCCTGCTGTTCACAGTGCAGAGAGGGGAGGCACGCATGAACACCCACTCACACACACACACACGCACGTTCTATATCTTTGTGAGGACACTGGCTGCCATAATGCATAATGCTGCAGGCCTACTAATAATATCCCTCTCCTATTCTCAGTCACCACAGTTTCCAACCCTATTTACTGACACCTTTCCCATAGATCTTAAGTTCCTCACAGCATTTTTATACCTGCCAAAGCATGATGTTAACTACTTAACTGTACAACGCTGTGCACCTGTGTCATAGCGAATGCATTTGTTATGTTTCTCCCCTCATTTATTCAAGTTGTTCCTTTAATTTGTCACCTGTCCATGTATACTGCCATGTAGGTATACTGTACAATCACACAGTAAGGCATGATGGAAAACACTGCAAATTGTGCAGGCCTGCATGCATAAACTTTTTATGCACACTTGTGCACTATCATGCATAGGTACTCACATATTGTACACACATGAAAAAGTTGAAAAAGGTGAAAAAAAGTTGCTAGAGTCTGACCAAAATGTAACCTTAACTTTAACTGACTGTTAACTACAAGCCTGCCCCAAATAGCAAATTCCTAATCCAATGTTGCATTAGTTTATGTATTAAAAGTTATGTCCTGCTGTTAACTGGATTTAGGGAAGTTTAAACTCCAACTAACACCCCAGAGAGGGTGTTAATTTATATTCATCTTTAAAACTTTTTCTTTTGTAACATTCAATTAAACATACTATTTCAAATAGGCTTATGTTCATAAGAAATAACAGGCTAACTCTGAGATTATTTTTATACTTATAATGCTAGGACTAACAGGCATTACCGTAATACGAGAACAATGCTTTTTCTCTCCATGACTTCTACAACTGAATACAACCTTTAGCCTCAGTCTTTAGCAGAATGTGATTTTTGTTGCTATTAAGGGTTAAGGTTAGGTCTAAAGGATTTTTTTGTTTTAAAATGATGTGGCTAGAAACACTAGAATGTCAGCTGGAGTGTTGTTTTTGACCAAGTCATGGAACTAACATTAGTCTAATTAGCTAGCTAGCTAATTACAGCTGATAAAGTCTACTGGAATCAGTTGCTGTTCACCCAAAAAAAATTATGGTTACAGGCAAGAAATGATAAGCCTGTGTTTATCTTCCTCTGGATGAAATCAAGGACCGATTGTTCCAAAAATTCGAACTTCAAGTGGTGAATCTGCCACCATCTGCCAGCTAATGGTTAATTAGTATTTGTTTGACTTTGGTTAAAAAAAAGCAAAAGGGAGCGATCATTTAAAAATTCCATCTGGCACAAAAGCCCATGACTGTTACTTAATGCTATGGAAAATGCATACAGGCATTTAAAGAAGCTTCTTACACACACACAGGGCAAAAAAAGATATGTGCAAAAACACCTGCAACAAAACACACACACACACACACACACACACACACACACACACACACACACACACACACACACACACACACACCATCGGGATCCACTCCTTTACTCAAGCTGCTGAGCAGATTAGTGCGACACAGCAGCAGAGTATGCTGAGTGTCTTCATACTTCAAGCTGGTGTTGCTTGCCAGTGTGCATGTTAATCTGTGCATATGTGACTACGTTGGACACAGCTATTTGGGACTGTGTATTCAGTTATCTGTGTGTCTGTTTGTGAGTGAGCACCAGAGCGCACATGACTTCGATGATTATCTAAAATACACAAATGGCTGAAATATTAAAATCGTGTCAATAGAGAACACTGGTCACAAAGAAAAGCCCCTCAACTTTTTGAGATGAGTGGATTTGAAATTAGCTAGAGTGGGTCATAGTGCGCATCTGCATGTATGCAGGTATATGCAGATGTGGTGTATGTTCATGCATGCGATCACTAAGCAGGAGTGAGTGAGGAATGAGTGTTTGTGCACTCAACTCTGAAACGATATTAAAATGCACAGGCAGAGACCCTCTTATGGCACCTCATGACTTTCCTTCTAATATACTAATACACCCTTACCTTTTTCCCCAACAAATACACTCTTTCCCTCACGCACGCACCCCAGATGGATTCAATGGAGCCTTCAGTGTTTGCCATCTGAGTGATAATGTATTTATGAGGCCTTTCACTTCCCTTAAGGCTCTACTACGCATATGAAACAAACCTGAAGTGGCAAACAAAAACTGTGGAAAACATCCCCTGGCTTTGTACACACACATCTGGGTTTGTGTGCATGAGTGTAGGTAGTGAATCCATCTGGAGAACAAGATTTTCACCACATTCTATGTTTTGTATACCCATGTGTGTATGTGTGTTTGTTTACTTACAGAAGAAGAGTCTGTATTGGGCATTGAGGACTTGACCTAGTAAACTCACTCAATACCTTCAGCTTAATATCACATTTTAAATAATGCGCAATCACCAGCTAAACAGCCTACAGCGGCCCGTCACTGTACTGTGGAGCTTTATTTTCCATCGTGCTTATCCAGAGTGACTCCATTTGCCTTTAAGTGCTGACTTTATCTGTCCCATGCAGTGGATATTGACTGCTGGCACACTATGATCTTTATTTCTCCTGTCTTTAATAATTACAAGCAAGCAAAGTTTCCTCCTGTCGCTTCTTTTCTTGGTTTGATTCCTAGACTGCTGGCAAAAAAAGTGGCTTCAGCTGAGATTAAAGGGACAGCCACTGTTGATGAAGGACAGCTCAAGAACTCCTTTAAAATCATTAATACTAAGCTTTAGGAATTTATAGGTCTCTTGAGAGCTGACATAGTGCAGTAAAGTTTTCTCCAGTACAGTGAGATGTTCGCCAGAAAGACAAACAGATGTAAAATTAGCTGGAGTACTGTCCTGTATATGCACTGGTCCTGAATTTATGCAATACTGAAGCAAAGTGCTACTGGGGGACATTATATTTTAAATAACATTTTGCGTAAAAAGTGAGTTTTATTTCTGTAATTAAAGCTGTTGATGAGGCACATCATTGCTATCATCACCGAAAGTGAATAAATCAAGTGTGCATCAAAAATTTAACAGGAATTTCATAAAAGGGATGAGAGAGTTCTGGCTCCCACACAGCAGCTCCTGCTTTCCTGTCCTCCTCAAATGATTCAATTAAAATTCATTTCAAACTTTATGTTCCATCCAAGCGAATACACAGTTTACAGTTCACAAAACATTCTGTAGATGCTTTCTCAGTATGTTTCATGCATGTGTCCTGCCATTTACATACAGGGTTTCACAGTAAACTGACACAGGGTACCCAGAGAAAATAATTATATCCACATTAACAAATTGGTGGTGTAACGTTCATTGGCTTCTGTAGGGACATGGTTTTAAGGTACAAAGTTACCATTTGCCAACCCAGGGATTTGACGGCTGACCAGCTGCTAGCTCAGTAGTAGCCCACTGTCTGACTGGCCAGCTGGAGTCTGACCAGCTGATCTTTGGTAAGAGATGTAGTAATAAAAATGGTGTTGCACAGCAGTGAATCATTGGTACGGAGACTTTAAATTTTACTACAGTTGATAGATAACATGCAAAGTGTAGATGATGTGTAATGAGCCAGGGACTAAGCCGAACTGGTTATGTTTCACAAAATGAGAAAAAAACATGATAAATGAATGTACCTCCAAAGGAATGGCTTTTCTCTAGTTTTTTCTTAAACCTCAGCAAGACAAACTCATAAACACCTGCTTTAAATCTACTGTATGGGTCAGTTGAAAGTACTTTATATTGAAGAGTGAGATTAGCCTAACATAACATATCTAGATGCCTAATCCTGGCATCAGACTATACATTGGACATTGGGCCTTGACCAATCATGGGTTACTCTCTTTCCTCACTTGCATGATGTACATGTATTATGTAAAAAGAGATTTCAGAAACTCATTTCATCCTCCTAAGAGCACCAATCAAACTGGTCTAGAGAAGGCAAAAAACTCTGACACACTTGTGTTTTTGCAGTGGGATGTTATTATTCATTCCAGATGTTTTGTCGTTTATTTTCCCCTGATAATGTGTCTAAATAGGAGTCCTGTCAGTTGCATTTTTCAGCAGAACAGATACATGCCTCTGTTAATCAATCCATCCCTCTCGACAGGCCACACAACGACCAAGTTTAGCTCTATGTGAAAGCTCTTTGCTGATTTACTTTGCCTCCATGAGTTCAGTAATCTTTGTACTTCACATGAAATGAATTGTATTTGGTCTGAAATTTCACTGACAAAAATGCTGGTTTGACTGGACCATAAGAGAAGAGTAGCGACACCTATTAAATAAAGAGAAATACGGCTTGACGGCTGGTTTAAGTAAAAGCATGACACTTAGGCAAAATAACCTAACACTGGGCCGGCTCTATAGATTAACAGGAAGCTATTGCAGCGGTATTATCTTCTCACCTCACTGCAGACGATAAAGATTTGTTCCCCAAAAACTTAATCTATTCAACAACATTTTGTAATCTATTATTTATTTGTTTATAAGGGAACAAATAACAGCAATCATTGAAAAATTTGATTATTTAATTCATTCATGAGTGAGTTTTTGAAAGTTTATTTATTATTGGCTTCATTTGAACACTCTATTTCTCCTGCTCAATTATACAGAGAAATTTGGAGTGAAGAAAGAGAAAAAGTAGTAGAGAGTGATAAACAAGGTGATAGAGCAACAGTGAGAAAGGAGGACAGAGGAGTGTGTTTTAAATGGAGGTCAGGAACAGAGTGAGATTTAAGGGTCACAGAGCATGAGAGGAAAAGTGTGGAGAGGGGCTAGAATAACATAGTGGGTAAAAAGCAAATGGATGTCTCAAAAAACAGGACAAGGACTCAGATTTCATTCTATTTCAGCCCTCAGTCTTCTCTTTCTTTTCTTTTCTTCTCCTCATTTCAAGGTCTGTTACAAACTCAGCTGTATTTGTTGTATTCACACCCATTCTTTCCCATAAAAAAAGGAATACATTGTATAAAATGTTGGATGTAAACTGGGTTATGAAATGCCCTCAAGGCCATGAAAAATCTATACACAAAGATGGACTGTTACAGAAGTAAAAGTCATCTGAAAACAGTTGCATAGAAGAAACTTGACAGGAGTGAACCCAGGCTTAACACAATGTCTCAAACCATGATATAACCTAACTTCGAATCTCTTCAACTTCTTCAATCTCTTCAAACCCAAATTCCTCCGTTCATTTACAAAAGAAAGAATTTATCAATTTAGATGAAAGAAACCGCACTTGTGTCTAGACATCAAGTGTTTCTTCACTGCCTTTCAATACTTTGTTAATACTGTTTTTTTTTTTTTTTTTCTTTTTCATATTAGGACAAGGACTCCTGTCCCAAAGCGCTTTGCAGCTCAACAACCAGGATGCCTATGCAGCAGCTGGTTACCACAGTAACCAAGGCCTGGCCCTTGGGGAAACAGTCACAGGCCGCAGTGGGCAGGTTGGAGGGGCAGTTCACAGCTACAACCAGGTGCACACAAGAATTAGTCGGAAGGTTTCTTTGCCCTGTTTCTTTTTTCTCCATTTTTTCTGTTTCTATCGCCCTCCTTCATTTCCGTCTCTCTCCGCCCATCTGCTCCTTCATGCTCCCTCCCTCTATTTGCACATTCTCCTCTTTATGCCTCTGTCTCCGGTCCCACTCTGTGTCCTCTTAATCTTCTCACACCTTCTCACTCTACCCGTTTCTTTGTACTGTCTTTTGTCTCTTCTCCCCTTCTCCTCTTCCTCTTCCCTCCATCCATCTTCCCCATCTTCATTCATTTGCATCCCTTCATATTTCTCGTTTGTTGACCTCTTCCTCCCCTAACTTCTCGCATCTCTCTCCCCACTTTGTCCCTGTCTAGGTGACATCCAGCCGTGCAGCTGCCCAGTTGGCAGGGACAGACTCTCCTTCCCAGTCCCAGAGAGACTCATTTGCCCAGCAGGCCCATGGCAGCGCCTTCCATATGCCCACTGAGGGAGGATCTGCACCTACAGGACCATCAATGTATTACTCCTGTGCCACTCTGCCTGCACAGGTACAAATCCCTTAATAGATTAGTGTGATGCTTCAGGTGTCGTCTGACTGATGCTTTCTCCACTCTTCTCAGTAGTACACAATTTGTGGAATCCTTAACACTGCTATAACCCTGCTGTAACCATGTGGGACCAAAGAGTGTTACAGTTGCTGTTAGCCTTTTCTGTTGGTCCTATCTATTCTGTTACATATATAAAATATGCGGAGGACAAAAGCTGCAGCATATGTGGGTTCACAGCAGTTTCAAACTTATTCCAGTGGCAACCCAAAATCACAGCAATATTCAAAAAAAGCATCAAAATGTGTACATCATGAAAACATTTCATATATATTTTATATGAGCTTTCCTTTTCTTGAAACAGTGTATTAAGTGATTTTCACTTCATAAGTCCAGATGTACAGTCACCACAACTCAAAAAAAGATCAAATTACTTAAAACATGAGATGCTATTCTTATCTCGAGATAACATATCTTTACACAAGCAATATCTGTTTAGAAAGTTACCCAAGCAGTTCTCAAATCTCTAGTCTTCAGAACTGGACACATGTGAGGTAACCATTGAGCCACCGTGCAAACCTTATACTAATACTGTGTCTCCAGCTATAGTAACATTGAGCTGTCTACTGACCACTTTAGTTCAAACTGAATTTTCTCATCTATTCAACTATTGGATTGCCATAAAATTCTTCACAAACGTTTCATGATTTCAGAGAAGAATCTTAAGTCCTGGTTTGTATTGTATGGAATGGGATGTAAACCACCTGAAGCTCTATTGTTGCATTTGACTGTGACAGGTTGAAAAAAGCATGCAAGCAAACTTGTGTAAACAAAAGTCTTAACCTTGAAATTATGTAATTTTGTCCCCAGGTAAAGTTGAGAACATAGTGCCATGCAAGCCAGGACATTAAACTTTACATCAGATGTTTTTCGGAGCTTAAAATAAGTGTCAAAGTATACTGGAGTATCCTATAAAAGATATGTCCCTTGTATCTAGCTAAACATTATCCCAAAATAAGACAATTTTGCTAATTAATACAAGGCAAATTATTTTTACTTTAATTAACTCAAAAAGCCATGCATAGTCAACACTAGATAATCCAAGCGAGGGTCAGGTGACAGAGCCGATCTATAACTACCACTAGTGAGCTAATTTGCTAGCACTCTCAATACTTGACCATCACTATTAGCTGTGAGAGCCGTTATTATAAAGTTATCCTATATACCTCATTGACTATGAATGTGTTGTTTCATGAGTTTGCACGGGAAAAATATGGGAGTAAGAATGAATCATTGTAGATGTTTTGTTTGTTTACTTTTAAATAAAAATCGTACCCTCTTTGAAGGACCAACACATTTTCAACACAATGAACTTTATCACCACATTTCTCTAGACAAACATTTGGAATAGTAAAAGTGTCAATGGGGTCATCAGGTGGGCACCGTCCTTTACAGATGTTTCTATGATATGCCCACAACATTTCCAAGGCGCCCATCGGCAACACCTGGCATCCCAGGTGCACGCCCCTTCTGCTTTTACCCATTCTTATCCTTTCGCCATTGATGTTATCTCTTGGTGCAGGTGGTGTCTTCCGTCTTGGTCCAGACCCACCGACTTGCCTGTTCGGCAGCACCGGAGAGAGCTTTGATGGCTTGAAATTAGGCTTGGCCTTGGATTCTCATGACTTTAAGCAGCCTAGTAGTTTACTTGCCTACGAAGCCTCTGCAGCTGACTTCAGTTTGACAAACGTTAGCCTTGGTCAGTGTCTGCTGCCAGCTTGGTGTACTTAAGGGACTTGCGTTTGTAGGCTCTTCCACTACTTCCTTCCAGGGCACAGTAAACCTCTATAATGTAGATGGTGTGAAGTGAAGAGGACCAAAGCATGAGGTCTGGTCTGAGGTTTGTAGTAGCAGTCTCAGTTGGAAAGTATAGCCTCGGATTCAGCTCCACTATTAACCTCCAGTCTTGTGCCCCTCCTTACTGTCTGGTGTTTTGTTTTTTGTATTTTTGTTGGTCAAACATTAACTTTTTTTGCACCTTCACGAACAAACTGACTTTCGAGTGCAGAATGGAGAATGGAGTGGTGGAGGAGGGCATTGAAGGATGTCCATCTGGTCTCCAGAGTAGCTGCTAGGCAGGTGAGCACCTGGTTTTGTTGCCAGGTGTAACAGCCTTGTGTCAGGCTTGTCTTGCAGCCAACCAGAACATGCTTCAGACTTGCTGGGGATGGACAGAGAGGACACGCATGGTCTTCACTGTACCATTGGCTGAGATTTCCAGTAGATGGACACTGTAGTTGGCTCGTAAGATGATTCTGGTTTGAAGTGCCTGTATGTACCACAGCTTCTTCCTAGGGAACTTTCTCTTTTCCACTCCCTCCCATCTTATCCCCTGTCCTTGCTGTGCTTTAGAGACAGCTTTTGCACACCTCATTGCCTGCTCTTGCCACTGCACTTCCTCAATCACAAGTCATCTGCACTGAGCCCCAGGTTTCTGCCAGGATGGTCAGCTCTCTCCAAGACCAGGGCTTTATCTCACTCATTGAACATGTCCAACAATGTCCTGATGCTTAAGGGCTTACTTTGGTCCACTTCCTTCCAGTTGCAAATGTAGGAGCTTTGTGGGTTACACATGGATCTCAGGATTCCATCAGTGTCATCTCCAACCTTACTTTTGGCACACTTGTACTCCTCTGCAAGGCTGGACACAGGAAGCAAGGGAAACTCATAATCTTTTTTTTATGCTGAACATTTTTGCTTTCCCATATGATGCAGAGGGTTTTAGTCATCTTTTCAAGGACAGTTGTGTCATGCACTCCTTCACTGATTACCCTCTTACCATACACTTAGCTGAACTACCAAAGCTACTGAAAATTGTTTTACCGGATTTTGCGGCCCCTCAAGAGTCCCCAATGCTTATCATTTCTCCAACTTGCGAAGATGGGATAAACGTAAACCCTTTCGTTTGTTTGGGTTCTGTCTGCTTTTTTTGAAAAGGACAGTCATGTAACACCATTTACTGACCTACATGCATGTCCCAGATTACTGACTTTACTACCAGCCCATAAATGCAGCACAGCAGTTATAGCTAAACCAAGAAATTGATCTTTTGGAGTCATTTCTGACCCACCATCTAACCAGTTCATTTTTGGGCCAAAGGCTAACAGTCCAGCAAATCTCAGCCAAATTGCCTTTCAGTTTTTGACACATCTTGTTGACAAATATACAAATATAGAGAAAAAAATGTACTTTGTTGACAGATGAAAGAATCTAGGAAGCACTAAACAGATCCTGACAAACAATGATATATTTGATTATATACTGGCCTAACAGAGCAAAGATTGCAACACTCAAGTATGCCGTGGTGAACTCCTTTACCACCAGAGTATTAGTTACATTTTGGCCAGATGTTGAGTGCTTTATACACTACAAACAGATGGCACCACAGTGGAAGCCAAACCATGGCTACTCTTCCTCTGACATGCTTAACTGATATCTTGGAAGCAGTTAAAGAAAAAAAAGATTATCCTGCATCTTTCTTGCAATTAGTAAAATGGATTTATATGATTTACAAGCTGTTCCTTGTATTAAGTTGGTCAACAGGTCAGCCACAATGCAGCAAACTTGTATTAAATCCTGACCTTTGACTAAAAAAGGTGATGCTTTACTCTTTTATTGCATCTCTTGCTGCACTGTGATGAATTAATTTTTCAGGCTGAGCTTAGGATTTTAAGCTTCCGTGTGTTAATCATGTCTTTGAATTCAGTTCAAAAGATTTAACAGTATTCTTCCACTGTATCAGAAATTGGCAGCATCCTCACTTCAGAGTCCCCAATGCTTATCATTTCTCCAACTTGCGAAGATGGGATAAACGTAAACCCTTTCGTTTGTTTGGGTTCTGTCTGCTTTTTTTGAAAAGGACAGTCATGTAACACCATTTACTGACCTACATGCATGTCCCAGATTACTGACTTTACTACCAGCCCATAAATGCAGCACAGCAGTTATAGCTAAACCAAGAAATTGATCTTTTGGAGTCATTTCTGACCCACCATCTAACCAGTTCATTTTTGGGCCAAAGGCTAACAGTCCAGCAAATCTCAGCCAAATTGCCTTTCAGTTTTTGACACATCTTGTTGACAAATATACAAATATAGAGAAAAAAATGTACTTTGTTGACAGATGAAAGAATCTAGGAAGCACTAAACAGATCCTGACAAACAATGATATATTTGATTATATACTGGCCTAACAGAGCAAAGATTGCAACACTCAAGTATGCCGTGGTGAACTCCTTTACCACCAGAGTATTAGTTACATTTTGGCCAGATGTTGAGTGCTTTATACACTACAAACAGATGGCACCACAGTGGAAGCCAAACCATGGCTACTCTTCCTCTGACATGCTTAACTGATATCTTGGAAGCAGTTAAAGAAAAAAAAGATTATCCTGCATCTTTCTTGCAATTAGTAAAATGGATTTATATGATTTACAAGCTGTTCCTTGTATTAAGTTGGTCAACAGGTCAGCCACAATGCAGCAAACTTGTATTAAATCCTGACCTTTGACTAAAAAAGGTGATGCTTTACTCTTTTATTGCATCTCTTGCTGCACTGTGATGAATTAATTTTTCAGGCTGAGCTTAGGATTTTAAGCTTCCCGTGTTAATCATGTCTTTGAATTCAGTTCAAAAGATTTAACAGTATTCTTCCACTGTATCAGAAATTGGCAGCATCCTCACTTCAGCACGTCTTGACCACGCTCATCCAAATTAATGGAGTGTTTAAAATTATACTTTTAGCTCTGTAACTGCAAGACCTTGCAAATATTTCTTCAACTCATCTCTCCATTTGGCACAAAATGAAAATGCATGTTTAGAATTCTGAGGGAACTTCATTTGGCGGGCCATTGCTCGCAGTCGCATTTCAAGTTCATTTGGTTATTAAAGTTGAGAGTCATCCCTTTATGTTTGGTCTGTTAACTCAAAGCTCTTCATCATGATGTTATCACAGATTACAGTCTCTTCTCCGTAGTCCCCAAGCTCCGGGGGGGATTGTTCATCTCTCTGAAAATAATGATATGAATAAGAAGAGTGGGTGAATATTTAAAGTGAGTGACATTCCCTTTTAATGAAGTACAACTTTTCTATTACAGCGTGTCAGCTCCCCTCTGCAGGCAGTGGGATCCCCTACCAAGCTGCAGCGCCTGGGATCAGCCTCCTCTGACATGCCCAGCTATGCCACACTACAGAGGGTGTCCTCACCCAAACAGTCACCAAGCCGACTTGCCAAGTCCTACAGGTTGGTTCAATTGAGGGCTCATTATTAGTAGCCCATTACGTAAGAATTTTTTATGGGTCCCAAAGCTCAAAAGAATGTATTTGCAGTGGGTCGATATGGTTGTTGATCAATACCAATGACTCAACGGTTACTTCACCTGGTGCTTAGATTTTTGGCTTTGACAAATGTTTTCCAGCCTGTACTCCGTTTCAGAACAAAGGCTCAGTGCTTGTATTAGTAATGTTAGACTCCTGTACTGATAAATAAAAGGTAGTTTTGCATTATACTTTATTATGCCTCAGCCTGCTGCATTATGAAAAAGAAGCTCGAACCAATCTAAGTAGTGCCGTAACAAGCGTTACAGCAGATGTACTGCATGCTGTGTGCTTGAGTATATGGGTGTTGGCTTTTTGAAAACAAGGTTTTCGGAACCTGGTCTATCTGAAGCTTTTAATATCCCAGACAATTAAAGGCTTCTACATTGTTCTATGCATTAATTGGAGGCTTTAATGCACTACACATGACCAGTACGTAGTTGAATACCTGAAGCAAATTTTTTACATGGAAAAATACATAACAGTGTTAAACAAAGAACACAGTAACAGCCTGCTGGTGGGCCAGTCAGTACAAGCTCATGCTGTGTTGCCAAATGTTGTTCAAACCCACAGAATTTTTATTTTAATTCAAGTAAAGGTCCCAAAATTTCTATAAATATCAGATAGGGCAGATTGAATTTTAAGTAAATTTGTATAAAATGATCCACAAGATATTTATTATACATGTATTTGATGGAATGGTGCAGCCACTAGGTTTAAATATTTTATAAGTTTGAACATTTTATAGTATCAATAAAGAGCTTAAACAATCTAATACAACTTATGTATAATCTTCTCAGACAGAGTGGAATAAATACCAATTTATATTTTTCACTTCCACGTGGCCACAACATAAATTTTACCATCTGCCCATGACCGTGAAAGTCCACACAGAAAAAAAGAGAAAAACTGGAATTTGTCTTAAATGCCTGTAGTATTTAGTAGTTATAGTAGAATGGGATGATGACTTTGAATGGAAAATGTTCATTCTGGACAAGAAATGACGGTCAGACAAAAACAAAAACAGTTTCATGTCCTCCGTCCTTCCTAGCACCTCATCGCCCATCAACATGGTCGCATCAGGTGCTGCTGGCTCCTCCTCACCCCTCCCCATGGCAGCCTCCCCGGGGGGTAACCACACCTCGTCGCCCATTCACCAGCTCAGCTCGGCAGTGGGAAGCTACGCCACGCTGTCACCCACCAAGCGCATGCTGCATCACATTGGAGCAGACAGCTACAAGATTTCCCACGAGCTGTACGCCAACGCAACCCTGCAAAGGCCTGGAAGCCTGGCAGGTAGAGGTCAAGACAATTTTATTATTACCCTTTGTGTGTAAATGTGTGAAATACCACCGTGTCGTATATTCATTTTTGGGAAATATCCACTTTAAATTTATTTGAGTTAATATTGTAGATAGTTCACTCTAATCATGGGATATAATTTTACATTATTCCAGATGTTACTTAATAACCAGCCTTAATAATCGTGTATTAGTATAACTTCAATGTCTGTTTACTTGAAATGACTGTTTTTTCATTCATTTCATAATACTATTTGTTCAGAGAGATGATATATTATGGGTTTTCATTAGGGTCTCACATGGCATTTCTGAAATAGTTCTATTATGACAGTGACAGTTAAAGGTCATGTGAACCCACTTTCAGTTTATGTGTGATTATTATTTATCAGCATGAGCAAAAGAATATGAAAGAAAACACATATTACCAAATATCTTATTAAACTGGCTTGAGGTTTTATCTAAACTTTATTAGATTGCAAATGTACTCATGAATGTCTGAACAATTCATGAATGAGATTCATTTTCATTTTCTCCACTGAGCAACTCAGTTAAAAAAATTCCAGTTGGGCTTTTTTTGTTCTTTTGAAAAGTCTCTTACGTTTCGTTAAAATGATCTCAGACAATTTAAGATGGTTGATATTAATATTACCAGTCACAGTTGTTATGTAAATATGTACGAGCCTGGCAACTAATTTTACCCTAATATGAAAAATTATTGTATTCACATGTCTGTGTCTTTTGTAACTTTGTTGAATTTTGGACAGCTATTTAGGGAATTGGTTGCTGTACTTCCAAGAAAATATCTAATTTGGTGGTAAACTGTTCCTGTAAGCTACTGATTAAATGGCTTATTTTATTTTAATGGTGTATGTAACTACAGCCAAAAGCACTCTAATACACTTTGAATAAGATAATGACAGGATACTCATGCTATTTTAAAGTTAAAAGGGTAAAACATGAAAGCATTTCTATAAATGTCTTATGAAGTCACTCAAAAGAAGACTTCAGTGGTCTTAAATTCATTTTCTTTCTCATTTGTATTCCCTATGTTTCTCTCAGTTACTGATCATATTGATATCTCCAGAGAATATTATTATACATCCACTCAGTTATCCATCTATCCATCAGTTCACCTGTAAGCATATCAAGCTCACTGTTCACTGTTTTCCAGGCTCCAGAGGTTCCTACAGCAGCCAGCACAGTCACCTGGGCTCTGAGCTTCGACCTCTGCAGTCTCCTGAGCACCATATTGACCCCATCTATGAAGACAGAGTCTACACCAAACCCAACCTTAGAGGACAAGGTAAGCAGACATGGGGATATAGAGGCTGATGAAAATGAAGACATGAGATGGAAAGCTATTTGTTTAAGGATTTCAAAGCATTATCTACAAGCATGGAGTCTATAAAACTGAATCCCAGAAGAAAAGGGGAATAGAAAGGAGGTTTTACAGGGAGAGTATGAGCAGAAAGCAAACATCTGACAGGCAGTAATATGCAAGGGGTGCACAGAATTTCCACAAATCATACAGTAGAATGGCTGCAGATTTGCAACTAAGGTCGTTGAGGAGAGGAAGAATGGGGTGGGCACAAGGAGGGATCAAAGAGGGCTGGAGTTGATAAAGATTTGGGATTTAATAAATGGTGAGAAGAAGGTTTGGGAACAAAAATAAGAAAGAGGAGATCAGTTAGAGGAAGAGGTACCGCTTTCTTATAATGCATCATTTATAAAGTGTCTATAAATTGTTCGTAATAGCTTTTTCGGTGATTAATGAATAGATCCCTTTAGAGATCTAATATAAAACAGTAATAAGAAGAACTTCTGGGTTGCCAGGTTGTGAAAAATGATCCTGTGGAGTCATCAAGTCATTAATAATTGTTGAGGGGATTCCTTATTTCTAATAAGCCATCATTACAGTCATTACAGTCAGTTACAAATAAGTCATTTTGAATAAGTCAGTAAAGTAATGTGAGTCATTAATAAAGGTTGTTGTGATAATCTTTTAAGTCCTCAGGTCAGTGGTAATAAGATAAGTGGTAATAAGTTCATCAGACTTACCGAAGGGAGTAAAACTCAATCTGTGAAAACAGTTCTTTCATTTCTTTGGTGGTTCTGAAAGGAGCTGTCTGACAACTCAGAAAATAATCCTAATGATGTCATCACGCTTATCGCGGTGTAAGCATGGAGACTATATATTCTGAACTGAAAACCCGAGTCACACTGAGGCATGGGCTGTGAAAGACATATACATTTAACAGGGAGGGGAAGTTTAATGAAAGATCCTATTGGGTTGTGTTATGGTAATATTTGGAACCCAAGTGATTGGAGCCTTGAATTTAAACTCAGGATATCTCAGCATCTGCCGCTTCAATTTTGACCATTTGTGATTTTTTAAATGTGTCCCTTGCAAACCTCCCAACTTCGGGAAATTGCAGCACTACCTTACTGGATTAGCTTAAACTACAGTCAGAGGCAAGTAAAATCAACCAGGAAACCCCAAAGTTGTTCTTAACAGCTTTAAACTAATCTATAAAGCCGGAGTAAAGGATTTAATAATCATTATTAAAGTCATTAATTGTAACTTATGTACATTTTTTGAAACTTCCTAATTAGAAAGAGTTAGAAGGATTAGGATGGTATATGAAGTGATACTGTAAAACCATTAGTAACTTCGGGAGTAGATCAGAGTGAGGCTGTCAAGATTCCTAAGAAATTCTTCAAATAGTCAAAGTCTAGAAATAGTTTCAGTGTTCTGCAAATCACCCAGTGAACCATCTAAATATAAAAATCAGTGTACACAAGGACATCACATGATAGCCTGCATAATGTCAGGAATCAAGGAAATACTTTATAGTACAGAAAAAAAAAAAAAAAAAAAAGAAAAAGAAAATCATGGTCCTAAGAAAAAAAATGTTGTTTCTTTACTGGTGTGGCATCATATTAAAGGGTGCCATAAATAAGAGACTTCCTCTTTCAATCTGATCATGTGTCTCAATTTCAGTATCCACAAGGCAATGGGGGGGTCCAATCAAATTCTTGTCTCAGTCACAGTCTGTTAACTAATTAGTTTCTGAAAATTAAATTAATCTCAATAAAAATTAACGGCTTGCGTGCTTTTGAAATCAAAAGCATCAAAAATCAAACTAAAAAAAATTTTTTTATGTTGTGCCGCTGGTTTGGTCGCCTGAGCGGTGAACGTTGCTGTAGAGAGAATAAGACAAAGAGAGAAATATGAAGGAGAATCTCATATTTTTTCCACAAGATTTTACTCCAATAAAGAGATTCACCCTAATAATAAAAGGGTTTGAGGTCATTTAGTCACATTCCTCCCTGTACACACTAACAGGTCACTTTGAAGCATCAAATTAGCAATCACCATTTCCGGCTTTGTGTCTGTGAGTGTAAGTCACGACGGCAGAAAAAAACCCCGCACTGTCTGTCAGGAATACTACTTTCGCTTAGATCTGCTTTTCATTTTTTCTCGGCAACACAATGCGGCCATTGAAGCCTGGCTATGTTTCAAGGTCAGTTCGAATAGTTTCACGATGATGAATAGAGTTGGAAACAAGCGGACAGCAGTTCACACCCGACTTCACATCACAGGTGAATTTCCTCAGGCCTAGTCAAAGTCCCTGCGGTTATCTAGTTACACATACACAGTGACCTAGCTCACCTCCCTCAGAGTGAACTGGTGTAACTGCCCAAATATTTCCTAAACTGGATTCTTTTCTCTGTTTGAGGCTGATAATGGAAGGTATGAAGGTTCTATGGTTTTCTGAGGTTTTGATTACGGCAGTGATGGATTACACACTCCGGCAAACCCTCGGGGGCCAAAAAGTACTAGGATGACCATATGACAGTTGCTTTCCCATTCAAGTGAGTGGGAAAGTGGTCTCAGACTGCTGGGCCCCACTGTAGACAATGCTCAGAGAGTGGGATGAATGGGAGGGGGTCGTGGCGGACATCAGTTCATTTTGGCTCTAGTGGTCCCTGCACTTGGTTAACGCCTTAGAGGACATTTTGTAACTGTTATCAGGAAAAAGAACAAACATGCATGCTTGATTTGAATGCTTTTCTCTGTTTGTGGTTAAACTCACTTAGTAAGCCCACTTTATCACCTGAAGTTACTCCACCCTGAGTTGTAAGTTGTCACTACAGTTTGTCTCATTTATTTACTTTCTTTTTTTTTTTGCTTCTTCCCATTCTGCTTTATTCTTCTGTGCTGTTTTGTTCCATTGGTGCTGGTGTTGTTGCGTTTTTCTCAATGTGTGTATATGTGTGTGCGTGTGTGTGTGTGTGTGTATGTGTGTGTGTGTGTGTGTGTGTGTGTGTGTGTGTGTGTGTGTTTGTGTGTGTATACGTGCATCCTTGTGTTGGCACTTGTGTTTTGTTGTCTTTGTCCCCCACTCCTCGTCCCTCCTGGGCTACATCAAACCCAGTGGTGAACCAATTGTACCAAGAAGTCCTCAACTATCTGCTCTGTCCCTACGCTCCTCTTCCTGCTTTAGCCCCGCCCTCCCCCGGTGTCGACCCAATCCCCTTGCAGCGAACAGGAAGCCAGAGCGCCACTGCCACCTTCCAAAGAGGCAGCTTCGCCACTGGAGGCGGGGCAGCCGATTACGCCAACCCATACCGCACTCTGCAGTTCTGCCCATCCACAGAGTCACCTTACAGCAAGTCGGGCCCCACCCTCCCCCCTGAGGCTGCCCTGGGCCGGTCTCCATCTGTGGACAGCATCCAGAAGGACCCAAGGTGAGGAAACCAAAACATCTTTCCTTTGATTCAGCTCTGGCTTTTTGATGAAGCCCTTTGTTCCGCTCCCTTTCCACTGCCACTGAGCTTACTGAGGGCCAGATTCACCAAATTAAAGATTTATCAATGTCAATATAAATCCATAACCTGGAAAAACATTAAGCTTTGATAGTGAAAAAGAGTTAAAGTGCAGTCCACAAAAGATTGTCAAAGCTGGAAGAGTGACATGGTGACACCATACAACAGTTCGTAGCACCTCAACAAATAAGTGACTGTCAGGATTTGACAGTCCAGCGCAGTAAAAGTCTGGCTGAATCTGGGCTTTAGTATGAGGCACACATTACGCCACATCTTTCACTGTCCTCTCTAGTTTGCCTGGTGTTGGGGCTTGTTCACACTGCCGAATGAATGCCTGTGTACACATCTAGGTCCAATTTGAAAGTTTGCTGGTACTGTTTGGAGGGAAGTGCCTCTGTCAGTGACAATCAGTCACAATCTTTGCAGATTCATAATGTGGAAAAGTCTGCCCGAAGTCTGCTTTTAAATCAAGAGAGCTCTGTGTACGAGTGTGTGTGTGTGAGAGAGAGACAATGACGGATAAAGACAAAAGAAGAGAGAGAGAGAGAGATACAGCAGAGACAGCGTAATAGCTGTTTTTATCATTCTTTTTATCATTCTTTTGTCCTAGTTAAAATCAGGTTTGAAATACTATTCCAATTGTGTCTTGGATTTTCTTTCTTAGCCTCTTCTCTCTGACTTGTGTCTGCACTATATATTTTCTCACATCTTTAATATTTCTAATGAGGTAGTCACTTTGTGCTGAATTGCTTTATTATGTGGTAGAAATTGGAAACACAAAAGCATCTTTCTGTGTTGTTAGCGTAGGTGGCTCTGGTTATTGTTGCCATTGCTCTTTCCCATTGTCTGAGTGTTTATTTCTCTGTGCACATTGCACTCACATTGTCTGTTTGTACACACTTTAGCTCTGGCATCATTTTGTGTAGCTTCCAGCATCCACACATCTGCACTGCTACATTTAAAGGCCTGACTTGTGATGCATGGCATTTTGCTTTACATTCACAACATGCATAGTCAGTGCTATTTGAGCAGCTTGTTGTCCACATTGTGTTAAAGGGAGGGTCCCCCAGGACTGTAATTATACAGGAATGTTCTGATCCTGTAGTTGTCAAGTTTCACTGGTAACAAGCTTGCTTTGCTGCTGCTGTTCTATAGCTCAAAGAGAAAATGTTTGGAAAAGTATGTTATTATACATTATATAATAATTTTTCATGTCAACAAACCCCATAGAAAGGCCAAAACCAACAATGTCTTGGTTCACCTCTCAGTACATTTTGGTATCCTTTATGTGTCTGTGGCACTCAGCCACAAGCACATTTGTTTATTGTGAATACATTTAAGATTTTCATTTTTTTAAAAAGGAGTCAATAATTTCTAAAAACAGGTGGTCGTTGTAGTTTTTTTGCAAATGTAATGGGAAAATGGGAGACTACATTTGGGGAGTATTATCTGGTGCAGATTAATAATCCTTTGATGTTCTAGTGAGTATTTACAGCACCAGTGCAGTATATGTGGGACTGACACAACCTACAGTGCCTGTGTTCATTGTAATGAACTGGCATTATTCTATTGACAAACATACCCAGATTTTGGTTAATTGGCCATCTGGTCAACATAGCTGTTGTGTGCTAACGCTTCAGTCATTCACATTAGATTATTCCTACATGCCTTACTAGACATAATATATATGTAATCTATCAGTGTGTGAAATATAGGCACCAGGAATATGTTTAAAAATATATAACTTTTAATGATTAAGAAGCAATCAGTAGATTTAAAAGGAAAAAAAAATGATGAACTGTAACTTAATTTTTTATCAGAAGAATTTCAGGTGAGCAACCATTTATTTATCATTTGCCACCACTTCAATGTGGAAAAAGTAGCTATACTTTATATCATTTTGTTATCATTATCTTGTTTGAATTTAACCTACATATAACAGGCTTAGCAGCTTAGCTTGTCATTTCCTCACCATTAAGCTTCTCTGGTACAGCTCCTGCTTCTCTGAGATAAAGCTTTCAAGTTACACATGGATGATGTTGTCATCTATGTATCATTCAACAACTAAGTTGACTAACAAGCCCACTTCATAGAAAAAAGACTTGTAGTACTCCTTTTAGGAGGATGACACAGTAGACACAAAATATTGCTGTGTATATAGGCAGTACACTGTATATGTTTATTTCGTATGCATGCTATCTACTGCACAGAGGTTGAGATCTTATAAATTCAATGGCAAACACTTGTTTAGAACCTACAGTAAATCTTTGCTTTCTGGGTCCAGTTGAAAGCATTCGGAGAGATCTGGAATTTGGGTCCAGATGTTTAAAACTTGCTCAACTCTGCAGCAACTGTTATCTAAATGTCTAGTCTGGTGTAAGAAAAGAACAAGGCAATACCCAGTTTGTTTTATCCTAAGACCCTCTCTTTACCTGACATCCCCACCATCCCCCCACCCCCTGCTCTACGTGCATGTCCTTCACCCTGCCCACCCCCTCCACCACTGCCTGATGACCAAATGTTGAGAGAGAAAGACGAGTCTAGTGGCTATTTATTGATTTCTATTTACGAATCGTCACTATCATTGGTTATTGAATCATTTGTTGCCAGACAGCCAACATATACCTCTCTCTTGTTTCTCTCTGCCTGTCCCCCCTCGATAGGTACGACCCTGAATTCCTTGTGTGGAATCAAAATCAAGCCGAGCAAAGAATGACAAAGTAATCCAACTATTTATTTATACATATATACATTCTGTCTCTATCTTACCTTTGTCTCATTCACTGAATCTCTCCATCTTCTCGATATAACACCAACAGACGCAGATGTTAAGGTTAAAGGCAGCATGACAACATTTCACATTTCTATTGTCACCCATTTATGCATAGTGCTGTAGCCAACAGGAATCAGCTTTATTTTAGTGATACATGGACCTGAATTAGACACAAGGTGAGATTACAGGCTTTCAATGGACTTGGCATTTAATCATGGCATTGCGTAATATTAAGTGGACATCCTCCTTGACCCGAAACACTTAGAAATGACTTCTTGAAAAATTCAAATCAGTCTTACGAAAGATGAAAAATTTAAGTAGAATTTTTTTTTTTTTTTTTAATATTTGTATTCAGATGGCCCACCAGAGCCTCCGTTTTTTAGATTGTAAATATTCCTCATTCTCTCCTTGGGCTTTCCATTTATCCATCCATCCCTCCATCCATTTAACCTACCTGTTGATTTATTCAGTCACTTGTTTGTTTCCATTGTCTGCCCTGGTGATTTCTGAACATGTTTTGTGACTGTTGTATTCATGTGGCTTGCTCAGTGTTAATTTTGGCACGTAATTTTGATTTTCATTTGGTGGTATTGATCTTTTCAGTAAACTCTCTGCCAGAGAGCCAATATAACTGCCAAAATATCCAACCGTTTGCTTCAAGCAAACATAAACAGGAAAATTAAAGTGTTAGACAACTAACATCAATCTAAAAATTGCCTAATGAAATTAACTTTTTTATTACAACACCATACTGTTTTGCTCTTTATAATGAGATCATAATGTAAGCCTACGCTGCTAGCCAGTATGTTTTCATGGTTTATCCCAGCTGCTTTGTTCCCACTTGTCTAATTTTCAGAGATATTGTGTATGCACACAGTCCATAAATCCTTGTCCATCCGATTGTTATCCATCCATGTAGGTCATGAATATAGTAATTTTTGAAAATTGCAATAGATTTTGTCATTGTTTTTTTGTGATCAAAAGTTACATTTCATTAAGTTTAAGTCTTATTTTCATCTTGGAACAAAAGGTTGTTAACAGAAACACTCAAGTGTGTGCCGAAATGAAGGAATGGCTAGATAGGCTATGTGGAGATAAAAAAAAAATAGATAAATGAATAAAATCACTCATTACCTTGCTTCAGCACAGTAAATACATGGTAAATGATGAGGCGTGAGGTCATTGGCATCGTCTGCAGCTGACTCCCTTATGATACCTTCATCCTGTGAAAGCCTCAGACAAACGTCAGTTATCTGATATTGGCACAGTCTAGCAAATCAAGGCACGTTACTGTGGAAACAGTCTCTTATGTACTCCAATGGTTTTCCTCCTCCAGGCTGCCAATAATTTATGGAAACATTCCCGTGAACACAAAGAAAGATTTGTGCTAAACAAGATCTGACCCAATCTTAAAAGTACCTCATTTTATTTCATGCTCATGAGCACAGTCTGAATCTCTGATCCATGTTCAGTCATGGGGTTGTGACGGAGTGAGTGTGTGTTTGTGCTTGTGTGTGTGCGAGTGTGTGTGCATGTGTGTGTGTGTGTGTGTGTGTTTGTGTTTGTGCTTGTGTGCGTGTGAGTGTGTGTGCATGTGTGTGCGTGTGTGTGTGTGTGCCTGACATCTCCTGACCTTTCGTTCATCTCATCCACCCTCAGTGGGCCAGTCAGAGAGCAATACACATGCACTGTCAGGATGACACAAAATACTGACATACACACCTCTCTTTTTTCTCTTTCTAAATTTCTTCAGTCTTTCTTTTGTTTTCTCTCCTCTTTCCCATCCTTTCATTCCCTTTGTCACTCCTACCTGCTTTCTCATCAGTATCAAGGCGAGGTCGCCTCTACACACACACAGAGTTAATCCAGGATATTGCTGGTTTCATATGTGTTGATTAGGTCTGTTGTTCACTATTATACTTACAGCATATGTATGGAAATGTGAAACTGAAATATGTGTTCATCAAATACAGTAACACATTTCTTTAACATTTCAATAGCAGTGACCTTTCTAATCTTTGTGCTAATCAATGAATACAAAACATTATTATATAGAAAGACCTATGGTGGCCTTCCAATCCAAACAAAAAAATGTATAAACAATTTCTTTACATGCTTTAGAAGTTGAGAAGGTTGTTTTGTTAAATTCAGTTACCTTAAGGCAGTTTACCCTATTGAAAGGCTACAGAAGAAAAAAGACAGAGGATTGTTCTGAAAAATATGTACTGTGTATTTTGACCCCACACAATATGAAAGCACCCCCCTCGCAGAGAGCCAGCAATAATCTATACCTATCCCTTGAGATTATCCTTGGGCAGGATTATCCCTGTGGCTCAGGAGGTAGCGCCGGTCGTCCACTAACCAGGAGGTCGGTGGTTTGATCCCGTGCTCCTTCAGTGTCTCAAAGTCCTTGAAGTGTCCTTGGGCAAGATACTGAATGCCAAACCGCCCTCAATGGCTTTGTCATTAATTGCTGTATCCCATAGATCATTTTCACCAAACTAAAAGTAAGGAGAAGGGAAGTCTCGACAGCGTGTCCTTAAAAGGTTCACTATTGGCAATTGTGTTTTTTTCCGCACTGCACAGTGCGTGATCAAAAGTGAATAAACCCAATGTTGCCTTTACATGTTTCTACAATGAAAGACAAAAGAAGGAGCAATAAAAAGATGAATATACAGTTGAAAGACTTTCAGACCTGAAAAGTTAATTAAATGTAATTCTACTCCCTGGCTCACTATCTGCAGTTACCACTTATACAGAGAAGGAAGTAATGTGAGGATTTGCCTGCTAACATGATAAATGCTGTTAGCAATTGTAGACTAGCCTTCCTGCAACATCATTCCTCATTCCAATGTGCTAAATTGTCAGACTAGGAATTTCCTCTCTCTTAATAACTCTTAATGATCACCACTGGTCCTTTAACATCCCCTATTTCTTTCTTTTTTCAGAAATGAATGACAATATAATATATAATGTGCCAGTTTCCTCTTCTTTAAGTTTTACCTTTTCCGTTTTTGTTATATTTTTGCTTTTTTTATGGAAGCACTAATATTTGTTCGTACATGAGAAACTGCGTTTTCTTGTTTTTTCTTCACAAAACGTTGGATTAGAGTCTGTAGACTAAAAAGTTTAATGGGGCTATATATTACCATATCCTCTATATTAGTATAGGACAGCAGTTGTATAATAGAGGGAGCAGACAACTAATAGAGAACGATTTTGTGAAGTATACGATCTTAATCACATGCTGTTCAGTAAAAAACACATCACCCTTGTGGATCTGGAGAGATGGAGAGAGAGAGAGACAGAAAAATGAGAACAAAAGAAAACAGAGCGAGCTTATGCTACGACATCACTGCAAGGACAATTACATGGACTGTTGAGTCTAACCAGTGTTGTCCGTCATTAATCAGTTACTGTGTTAATTACTGTATCAATCAGTTGCAGCATATTGTAGACAGATCCCTGGTGGCCTGCTGCAGCTGGTCTGAGATCAGTTTGTCCTATGATAGTAACAGATACAACACCGGGGTCTGTTTTATTGTACTCTCTTCTATTTTAGTTAGCTATTAATACACTTTGATGATTTGTTGTTAATCAGCCACCTGACGTTGGCAGAGGTCCCGCTGAAAATGAGTCAGCACCCTGGTCTTTTTATTTTTAACTTCCTCTATTCATTTCTCTCTTTTCCTCCGCTATCAGTTTACGCTGCAGGTTTATCCTACCTGTCGTTCTCCGCTTCTGTCGGTCTTTCAGAAAATTAGTCATCAGACAACTCCCCCCACCGACAGTAGTCAGTGGCGGCTGAACACTCACACACACACACACATAGACACAAAATATAGCCAACACAAATCGCATAGCTTGCTCTCTGGTTTCAAATCTCTCTTTTCCGCCAAAAACCCCTGACTCACAGGAAATCCTCTCTGCCTGATATAGAAGTGCATCTGCCTGCAGCTCTCACATTACAGCACCTCGCCCTGCTTTCTGAATACATAATTCATAGATAATTTCTTTATTTACCAGGTTTAATTGTTGGTTTGCCTACAGCCTGCCATCTTGTATTGTGGTGTAAATGTTTTGGCTGTGGGTGACATGATCGCACATGGAAACAAACACACACTCATACACACACACACATACTCACACATATACCTAGACAAGTGGTGATGCAAGATAGCCCACCTGGTTGGCTAGGAACAAAGAGTGGATTGACAGTTTGTCAGTACTTTGTCCCAGTCTACTGAGTCGCCAAATGACACATTAAGCTCTCTTGGAGGATTTCGGTCACACACACAGATACACAATGGCACACATGCTTACACTCATACATATATGCACATTTTCTGTGAGGGGGAAAGTGTCATTTAAAGACCTTTCTTTCACATTCAGCTCTCTTCTCTCTTTCTTTTCGAATGTTCCTTTTCTGTTTTACTGTATTTTCCCTCTTGAATTTGACTTGTTAAGATTGGAGCCATCTGCAGGGCAAAGGGGACAAGGTTACAGTTAAAAATAAATGTCGCATTTACAGGAAGCACAAAAATGGCAGAAAAATAGAAAGGAAAGGAAAGTGGCAAGGAAAAGGTGACATTTAGGTCAGCAATTTGCTTCAAGTGCCCTGAAGTGAAATAGAAACTGGGTTAAGATTAATCTTGATGTCAAAATCTATTTGTAGCAGTCATATGAACAGCCTTCTTCTCTCGTGCTTTCATGAAACAAGTAAAACAGTATCAAAATGCAGTAATCTTATCACTTTTTTACAGGTCTGAAGTTATAATTGCCCTGTTTTTGCATTCCAGTGGGTCCATTTGCATATTGTAAGATTGACCTAAGCTTAAAAATAGGTTAAAATTCATCATTTAAACTGGTCTATTACATAAGAGCTGGCCCAAAAAGATAAGAAAAGACTAATTTTGGAGCAGAATAAGTAGCCAACCTGAATTCAGAGCTATACAAGGTGGCTCTAGCACTGCAAATCAAAACTAGACTTGCGAGCAGATAAACTGGGATCCAAGCACTTGATGTAGCTGGAAAGTGAAGGCTCTCTTATTTACTGCAAACCATTAAATTACTGCAAGACACCACACTGGGCATTATTTTCACTGGTGATGGGAGGGATATGTCCCCCAACAAATCCTGTTGTTGCCCCCCCCCCCCAATCCAAATGAAATAAGATCTAATCTGATGTTAAAAAAAGAATCATACTGTCACCCAACAGCTTTATGAACAGTGGCCTCGCAGGTCTAAAGATAAGGGCAAGATCCTGTCATCGTTTTTGAAATATATCGGAAATTTCTCATACAATGATATTTTAATTTACAGGTAACAATGTATAATTTTACTAATCTAAAGAAAAGAGGAAACAGTTGAACCCTAATCAAAGCTAAAGCATAAAAGGACAGCGATCCTCATCGTATCAGTTCTAAATCAATGACACTGAATATACTCCGGTTAGTACATTGATAATATAGACCTTTATTTTTAATTTTCATTAATTAGACTTATAGGAGACCAAGTTTACTCTAATATGTTATTTTCTGCTAAAGAAAACAAAGTTGTTTTGTCGAATGTGATTCATCAGCAAGATGATGGCATGTAAATATGTTTAACTAAAGAACTGACCTCGCTCACATTGTAAAGCTGTCAGGCTAAAGGTATTGTTTCTAATTACAATACCCTGATTTTTATTAAGTCAGGGGGTATGAAATTCATTAATACACACACACCATTCAGGCGCAACAGTAAAACTGGGAACTGGTTTTAATATTGTTGCTGATACATTGTTCAGTTCATGTAGGATTCTTTTTTTTTCAGATTAACAATTCTTTATAATATATCCGTCATATTCTTCTCTTGACTCCAAAATGAAAACAGTTGCAAACATTTCCTCAGTGAAGACTTTTGCCCCAAGTTCACAGATGGCTCGGTAGTATTTGCTCATCCTGCTGTGATGTTGTCACACTTTATTTGGGACCGGGAGCACCACGTCTTCCTGTGCTCCCTTCACTCAGAACGAGTGTAACACACACAAATGGAGCAAAAGAGGGAGAGAGACACTGAGTGAAAAGTGGTACAGCTCCAGGCGAGAGTTAGTGAATGAATGAACCGTTATAGCACAGCTTTCTGGGGCATGACACACACAGGAGTGAAGACAGACACTCTCTCCATTTTATTGAGATTCTGACCATAGGTAGATTATTAGATTGTTAGTCTGCTTCAGAATTTGATTCTGTTTAAGAGACATATCCCAGAACAACATATTGCATCAGTATGGTCAGTTTATCAAAGCAGGTTGTACAGTGTTGTATATGGAGCTGTGCATAACATGTACAGTTGAATGCTGAACGTGTACATTTGTTTTACTATGTGTCTGTGTGTGTCTGTGCGTGTGCATGTGCGTATGTTTGCCTGTGGAGCATCACAGCCTGAGGCCTTGGGTTGAGTTTGATCTGCTGTGATGAGCCACTTTCTCTCCGGGGCTGCGACTATTCTCGGCTCTGGTTCTGTCGTTGTAGTGCTCTGATGCACACTTGTATGCTCTTTGTGAGTATGTGGGTGTGTCACATACTCTGCCAACAATTAATCTGTGCCCCTTCATTCTTCAAGTGTTACTAGTCCATTCTCTATTATATACAAGTACCAATTGTGTGTATCTGTGTCTGTGTGTTTTCTGTTTTGTTTTTTGTTTTTTTATTTGTTTGTGTGCTTGTATGTGTGTCTGAAGGTACATGTGCGCACCCCCGCTTTGACCTCACACTTCAGGAAGGAGTCTAATGTGTGATATAAATTTTAAAGGAAAAGACAGACAAAAGTGAGAACAAAGTGAGTGAAAAAGAGTCTTTTTATTGTAATTATTCGTACTTTCACTTTGGCCTTCAAGTTGTGTTTATGCATTGGCCACTGATGCGCAGGTAACATCACTGTGTGCTGTTTTAAAGAGCAATAGACCTGAAAAGCACTTTTGCAACCTTATTTACCCAGTTCAGTAGCTGTGCCTTACCAAAAAAAAAGATGGAGAAACAGCTTAAAGAACATTAGTGTTGATGGACTTCTCATATGAACATTTCCTGTCTGTGTCTTGCTGTAAGAACTATAAAGTTTATGAGCGAGTTGGGAGGTTAGTTGTTGCATCCTGGCCTGCTGATAGCCTGCTGATTTGGGCTCATTATTAACATGATCAGCAGTTGGAGCAACAGCAGTGGCTGTGACAGTTTGTGGAGACAGGAAATGTACTTTAAAATCTTTAGCACCCAATAGTCACAGTCAGCATCATAAATCACACTCCTTCTTTGAGTCATAGCGCTGAACACAGAGACAGTTGTTTGTTTTTTTTATTATTGTCCGCTGGGGGTTCTCAATTGTCTCCATTTTGTCCAGAGGTCTAGATGATTTCAGTGCATAGCCACCACCTCCATAAAGACCTGTGCTGGATACTGACTTTGCCTTCATGGCATTACTTGGAAAACTTAGTATGCTTTTAAAATCACAATGTTGTACTATTAGTTATATTTGCCATGATTCAACCAAACGGACACCGATAAGAAGCAGACTTTGTGAAGATGAAAAAACAGTCAAAAATTAGATTTAATCTGGTGGTGACACTAAATGTATTTTAATTTACTGTTGTTTTCTAGTTTATATTCTGTAAATATTACCCTATTTTGCATTATTTTCTTTGTAAAATCTAGTGGTGGAGGTTTCCTCCTCTCCATTCTGAACATATAGAGATCCTTGTGATTCTATGGAAAAAATGCGGATCAAAATCTGCAGTCTCTGTTCTGTGTAAAAATGCATTCTTAAGTTTAACTGAACTTAATATAAGGCCTGAGATGGTCAAATCCCCCAAATGTACAGTCATTTTGTTAAAAAAAAATCCCTCTTCCTGTTTTCCCAGTCAGTGTTTCCCTGCTGAGCTGCAGGGGAGTTAATTTCACACTAAAATAGCTTTGACTCTGGAAGATACACACTTGATTTGAGTGACTTTGTTAAGACACACTTTTTATAAGATATGGTTAAAGTTTTGTTTAGTTTTTTCCCACAGAACAGGAACTGTTATTTTCATCCCCCATCTCTCATATCTAAATCACATTAAGATGGGATCCCTGCACAGCCTGTAAGAACAGACGGAATCATCACAGCCAAAAATAACTGTTTCAGTGTTCATATGGGAATGTGAGAAGTACTTCAGAAAATTTGGACCCATCCTTTAGGACTAAAAAATGACAGCAGTCATAGTAAAGAAGCATAAATTGAAATTATTCAAATAAAGTTCAAATATTCAAGTAAATGTACTCGATAACATCCCTCCACTGGTTCCACTTCTCTCACACCTCTACATCCACTAGCCTTTTTCTATTTAATACAGTTTTATGTTTTTTCTTTTTACCAGTGGATTGGTTTAACCCCTTCAATTAAGCAAATGATCACATAAATAGTTGTATCAGTCACATAAGTGTAGCCATCTGTAGCCAAGTGTAGTTTGCTGGTTATTAAAGAAGCCTCATGTCAACAGACATTATTGCTGGTGTCCCACTTTCTAATTACAATGTGAAAAAAAGCTGTGGGTGACATGATTGCACATGGAAACAAACATACACACACACACACACACACACACACACACACACACACACACACATCTGACAGCTCGCTCAGCCATAACTTTAGATGTCTTATCGGTCAATTAACCCAGAATGTGACCTACACAAGGTTATGTCAACTCTGATCCTATTTATTGAGGCACATACTCATATATGTGCAAAACAACATTTTCATGTTAATGATGGGGCTGCGTTTGTACAGTATTTTTGTATGATGATGGGTCTGGAGGGTGGGACAAGAAACAGAGAGACATTGAGACAAGAGGGTGAAGAAAAAAGAAAAATTGTTAAAGAGAAAGAGGATTTCAAAGAGAAAAAAATAAACTTTGATATTACTCTCTCTTCTTTCTGTCTCCAATTTCCCCATTTTTCAAACACTAGGTTTATCCCATTGGCCTATTATGAAACTTAGAGACAAAAGCTTTCTAATCCTGGCACTTCTGCACTGCCTTTGATGGCTGGGTGTGTATGCAAGTCAATGAATGCGTATATGTGTGTGTTTGACTACCATATTGGTGCGTTGGATTGTGCATGTGAGTGTGTATGTGCGTGTGTGAGTGTGTGCACACTTGGCATTAGCTAATGCTGCTCTAAGCTGCATACTGAGTTGTCCTACAGCGTTCGGTAATGTGTGTGATTGTGTGTGTGTGTGTGTGTGTGTGTGTGTGTGTGTGTGTGTGTGTGTGCAAACCTGCGAGTGTTTGTGTGCATGTGTTTACGTTAGATTAGACTGAACTGAAATTATCTCCACAGGGACATTGGGCTGTTGCTGCATCAAGAATAAGATACATCAAAGAGAAATTCTACATAAACAGGGCTTCTGTATGCAGCCCAGACTGCTCCCAACTGTCAGAAAAATTCAAATCAAAATGTGCAAAAGTGAGGATTTAAAAGCAGGAACTGAATGCGGAGAATGTATCAAAAGCAGCAGAACATATTTAAGCAAAATTATAGCAAAATGAACACTCGGGAAGTATCAACTCCTCCTTCCAGCCACCATTAGGTCTATAAACGATAAATCACACTGGGGGAATAAAACTTTGCCCCAAACAAAAAAAACCTCCCCTGCTCTAGGTGGTCCCCAGAAACCATCGCTGTCAAGGAAACGTGATACTTTTCTTGCCGTTGGCTACAGATAATCTGCATTGATAAGCCCCGCCTCCTACCTTCATCCCTCCACCTGTTTCCTCACTGTGACTTCATTCTCTCACATCACATCTTTCTCACATTAATCATCCATGTTTCGTCTTTCACACACGCCCTTGAACACATTTATGGGGTTAGTTAGAGCTTAGTGTGTTTTTGTATGTGCGTGTGAGTGTCTGTGCCTAAAGCTTGCCCACAGGCAAAAGCACTGGTCGACCTAGGTTACACACTAAAACCAAATCTGCTGGGGCAGTTAGAAGAAGGGATTCATCATCCCAGCAGGAGGAAGCTCTTACAGTGCATTCAAGATGGCCGCTGTTATTATTCATCTTCCAATGACAATGCAAAGCTTTTTTGCTCAGTGAAGGTGTCCTGTATGTATAGCATCAGGTGCATAAGCCATGTGTCACATTTGCAAACTTTGTTGAATAGAAATCGATGAGGAGAACTGGCTGAAATTACCAGTGAAGTTACTTCTTTTGAAAATACTGCAAATGATGCATTATACCCCCAGAGCAAAGGCACAAAATTAATGGCGGAATGTCACTTTTATGTTGATGAGGTTAGAAACAAGTAGTTTGTCCACTTTTGACATTGGGACATCTACATTTGTTTTGGGGAAGCTGTTGATCTCTGTACATAAATCAGGATACTTCACTCAATCCTCATCTTTGTTTATTAGGTACTGCTGGACAAAACCCCTGGGGTTCACATGATTAAATATATTGTTTGATTTAGCACTATTGGCAGCAGAGAAATTATTTATCATTCTGATTATTACTTAGATCTACTTTTTTGCTAAGTCATTCACATTGGTGAAAGAAAGAATACCACAGGGAAACCCCAAGAATTTTACAAAATTTGGCAAAATTTGTTTGGATGTTTCAGTTATTGATGTAATTCTCATAAGCCACTGGGTAAGAACAAGTGTCTAGGCATTGATGTGTCTACACAGAAAAATAAAATTCTGGGAGGTGAAGGTTGTAGATCAGATTGTTTAACCTACCACGCTACTTTTTTGACCTTACAATACAAAAGTTACTCACTTTAAAGACAATGAGCATGTTCTGGCTTTGCTTCCTAATCGCTTTCTGTGAGTGTCACTTCAGCCTGGATTTCAGTGCTCTACAAAAGTGAGGTTGCTATGGTTACACTACATCGCCAAAAGACTGATACTAAAGAATAAATAATAAGTATTATACCCAACTGTAACTGCTGAGCATTTTATTCCAAAGTCACGGTGATCAATATGTCGCTATAGAGGTCACAATGTTATATCTGGGACTACCTCTATTTTCTGTAATTCAATGACATCTTCCATTCAGCATTTCTTTCATTGGTTTCTTTTATTGGTCTTGGACTTCCTGAATGAATGAAGCCTGTTCCTGAGGTTTACTTTCCATATTTTAAGACAAGTTGGTGTCCTTTAGTGGAGTTGTTATAAAAAATTGAAAGTTTAACACTAATTACTTTGTGGGCACAGAAAAAAAGGAAAGCAACAAAGGTACTTACAATATAATAACTTGATTTCATCCATATGCGTAAAGTTCGCCAAGGCTCTCTTCCGAAGTCTTTTTTCAACTTTATAACTGTAATCTCTGCTGTTGTTACTGAGCTAACCACAACCCATCAACTGTCTCATGAACTTTCCTCTTTCGTTGTGTTTTGGATCTTGGGTTTTTTGGGAAATGGTGTTTTTTTAAAAGTCTGCACTAAAAAAGAAATAGTACATAATCACTGATATTAGATCTATTTCCAAGAGATTACAGTGTGTCTCTAAGCATATAAATATATACATAAATATATAAATATCAATGATATTTCTAAAGATTTTATTGCACTGGCTGTACCCCCCCCTCCCGAACTGTTGCTATACTTTTCCTACTACTACTAAGTTGACTGTAACTGCACCATTGCATTAAGATTTCCATTTTTTTGGAACTCAGAGGTCTAGCCAAAATCTTAAAAAAAACAGCCCCAGACTAGAATTACAAAATAATCAAAATCAGAATCATAAAAACTTTAATGATCCCCGAAGGGAAATTGCTTTGTTGTGCTTTGTATGTCATGCTTTGCATAACACACAGTTGGGAAAGAGGAATAAGTAGAGTAATAAGTAAACAACTAAAAACTTTTATAAATAGTAGTAATAATAAATACACATGAAGTGAATAGAAAAATGTAAAATGCAAATGTGCAAGAAGTAAGGTGTGAGGTAGAATCTCCAGGCCCCTTTAACATCAGCAGACAGCCGGTTCAAGATCCTGTCAGCTTCAGTCCACAGAGATCACGAAGAATGCACTGGGGTGCAGAGTCTGGAGTCTTATGGTAGCAGGGTGGATGACATTGGATGCGGTTGCCGGGTTAGCAGAGGGGGGAATGTAAACAACTATGATGATGGCATGTAGGAACACCTTCAGATGTAGTTTGGACTTAGCCCCACAGTTAAAAGTTTGTGTCTTAGCTGCTGAAACATCAATTGTTAATAAAAGCGGCAATAGGCCTCTCAGACTTATTCCTGTCTGCCAGAACCATTCAAAGCCGTCAATAGTAGCAATGGGTTCTGAGGTATTTTCCTTTAGCCGTTTCTCCGTGACACAGATGGCACTACCTTCTTGGACGTCCCTCTGATTTCTCACTAGAGCCTCTAGCTCATCCATGGCATTGTCCAGTGATCTCATGTCACCCATGATGATAGAAGGGAGACCTACTCTCCATCAGTCTCTGCTTTCTGGATCTAGCTCCCCTCCCTTGTCACTTCGTTCTTTCTCTGCATAATGAGTATGTCCTCCTCCACTATACTGAGAAAATCTACATTGGCAGGTCTAATGCCTTTGGTACAGTCTTACTGTTAAACCTCCATCTATTGGCAGAAAGGAAATACAAAAGTACAGTTACGATTTTTTTAATGTTAGCGCTGAATGTAGTGACCCCAAATGAACAGTTATTTTAGTCGAAAATAATTTAAATAAAACATAGAGCAGTAAGAGCACAAATCTTTGCTTTTAATGTGTGTTTCTGTCTTTTCTTTATTCATCTCCAACCTCCATTTCTGTCGCTCTCTCTTTGTTTTTCTCTGGTGAGAATTTTAAATCAGCCTCACAGTAGGGAGGCAAGTTTCCTAGTAACAGGTTCAGCTCCACAAACACACACACACACACACACACACACACACACACACACTCACGCGTGCACACACAAACAGACAAACTCTAGTTGTTCTATATTCATGGAGACCTGTCCTTGACATAATGCATTCCCTACCTGACCTTAACCAAAATGCCTCGCCGGAACCCTTACCGTAACCCTAACCTAACCCTGATTCTAACCTGAGCCCTAAAAACAGGTCTTAACCCTCAAACAGCCCTTTGAAATTTTGGGGTCCAGCACTTTGGTCCCCACATAGCTGTGGTAGCTTTCAAACCCCACCAATATAGTAAAACAAGCACACGCACACACATACATACACATGCATCAAAACATACTGTATTTTCTCTCTCTGTGTCTTTGTAGGGAGTTTGGCTGGCGGGATCCGGAGCTGCCAGAGGTGATCCAGATGTTACAGCATCAGTTCCCATCAGTCCAATCCAACGCTGCTGCCTACCTCCAGCACCTCTGCTTTGGAGACAACAAGATCAAATCTGAGGTACTGATCTCTGAAGAGATTCACCAAGGGACAGGATCTTCATGTACGACTGAATTCCAAAACTCTGCTTGAAGGGGTCCTAACTTGTCCTGTTGCATATATACATACAGAGACACAAGAAATATTCATTCTTTGGTCCTTATTCAGTGTTAGTTACCCGTGAGTTTAATCAAAACACACACAAAAACATACTTCCCCCTTATTTCTTCTACTGTGCAGATATTTTCTGATTCATGTGCTTAGGCTTTGAGAGTTCTGCTCAACTTTGCTTTTGAACATGTATGCTGCTGTTGAGGTTTTCAAGTGGGATAATTCAGTGCTTTGAGTGCCACAAGTAAGATTCCACTGGACAAAGGGACTCAATAGAGAGTGAGTGGGTGAGTGTGGCTTTGCTGAAGTGATCGACAAATAGAGAAATACTACTGCAATATTTCTACAGTGTCGTTATTATTGATTCATTTTTACGTAAGCAGTAACCTTCCTATAACCAATCACTAAGTACAGCTATGTGTTTTCTTTTCAAGAGCTGGACTAGAAGATCAATGCTATTCTTATCTATGTGTAGAAAAAAATGAAGTTAAAGCCAGTTGGGTATCTTAGCTTTATATAAAGACTGGAACGAGTGGGATACAGCTACTCTGTCCAAAAGTGTCCAAAAGTTTCCAAAAGTAATGAAATCCACCTACCAGCACCTCTTAATCTCACTAATTAAACAGTACATTTTTTTAAGTGTATAAAACTGATTTCAAGAACAATTAGTGGTTTACAAGGTGATGTGTGCCAGACTATTTCTTGGCCAGAAACAGACCACCAAGAACTAGCATGTGTACATATTGTGCGACTTCCCAGTGCTCTGTGTTGTGGAGCACTGCGAAGTCCCACAAAGCTAAATCAAGCTAACAAAGCTAAATCAAGCACATGAGAGGGCCACTCTTGTAGTTCACGGAAAGCCGCAGATTTCGCTTTTATAAAATTTTGTATATTATGTGTAATTTTGTAAAATTTGTATATTTGCTATATGTCACAATAATGAAGGGAGGGATGAGGGATGTTTTCTTTTACTTAGATCATACTCCTCTGCTGCATCTTAAAATATACTGTCTGGTTACCAGTCAGTAAAAAAAAAACTGTTCTATAATATTTTGTGGGCTTAAGACTGAAGATTAGTACCTTTATATATGTATCTGTATCATTTTTCATTTGTTTTTGCTTCCTGGTAGATGTATACTTCGTTAAATTGACAAAATGATAAGTCAGGCTTATTGCTTAGTTTGTGCACAAAAAACTACCATGCATGTGGAGTAAGGGCAGTTTAAAAGGTGCTAAACAAAGAAAAAAATTAATACACTGGAGGCTAGCTAGAAAGAAACAAAATCACCCTGGTGAGAAAAATTTGGCAGACATCATGGGGGACCTGTTCTCTGAATGAGCGACATTTTCCAAAATAGAGGCTGAATACATTTATTAATATATAGAAATTCAAGAAACACTGAAATATGTGAAGGTGTCATGGAGTGCATGTTTGTCATATCACACCTCAGGGTGGGAGTTTCAAGATACATCTTTAATCAGGGGGAACTCCATCCCACATGTGTGCAGCTGTCTGAGCTTCACCAAACTGTATATGGGACTGCATTAACTCCTCATTACACACCCTTAGCCTATTGTGAATAAAGCTCGGTTCCTGTGTTCCTTCTGTTCTTTAGAGTCATTGTCACCATGTCTCAGAGAAAACTGTTTTCTGTCTGTGTCTTCAATGTCAATTCAATTCTTCTCAATTTAACTTTGTTAATCCCCATGGAGACGATGGATTTAAGAGCAAACAAAGTTCTTCAGACAGCAATCAGCCAAAAGGCATTAAAAATAGAGTGGGAGGGAGCTGGATAAGACAGATGACTGATGTCGAGACTGTATGGAAGAATGAAGTATGGTAGTATTTAGAGCAAGGCTGCCGGAACTACACCTCAAGGGCCAAATTGTTTTTTGCCCTTGAGAGAAATGTCCAAATGGTGAAATAATAGACTGGATGCTGAGGGATATGCGTGACCTACTGCTGGTTCCGTCTACTAGCACTGAATACATCGTAAGGACGTGTTTGGTGTGCTTGATTTATTGTGTGTATGTCTCTTTCTTTGAGTCACTAAGGCGAGTCAAACAGGGAAGAAAATTAGCAGCAAAACAGTTATTGAAGTAAATCAATAGATGAACCTACCAGTTAAACATGGGAAAATGTCAAAATTCCAGCAACCTCAATTGATTTCTTATTTCCTATTTTTCTCTACCACTTATCATTATCAAGTGATCAATTCTGTTTTTTTAAGACTTTATAGACATTACACACAATAGGAAGGCAATCCCTTGTATTTTTTTACATTATACAGGTAAACAATAATTTGGTAAATCCAAAACACTAATAAATATTAAGTATATTCACAATAATAAAAGTTATAATTAATTACAATCTTTGCAAAGACAAATTCCTCTAGTTATACATTTTTGCACGTTTTGATATAATGAAGTGTAATTATAATTCTTTAGTGATTTTTCACATAGCAGGCTAACATTACAGGCTAACAGGAGCTAAAACTTATTTTAACATCCAGCTTCTGAATAATCACTGCCCGTTCGAGATTTATACCCATGGTGCATCAACAGAAATTGGCTTCATACCATTATTTGGCGCACCAGAGACACTATGTACACGATATTCTAACTGCCTTGTCTCTAAACAATCTCCTTCACTAAAATGTCGCTTTTGTTTTTATAGGGAGGAGACAGTTGGCCCTATGTCCTCCCTTTGTCTAGACCAAGAAAGCACAGAGGGCAGCAGACACACAGAGGCACACAAAAAGACAGAGAGCGCAGTGGCTGGCATTTAAATAACAAGACTAGGTCAAAACCTAATATGTAGCTGGACCCTTTATCTGTTTGCCTCTCTCCTACTCTCTGTGCTCATATATACAGTATTGTTACACAGTAAAATACCTGATAAAACTGTTCTTATTTACGTTTTTCTTTTTCCATCATCGGACAAAGAAACAAGTATGAGATAGTAACTAAAATGTGGCCCTTCAAGATGACATGTTAACCAGCAGTCACTTCCAACCCAATTCCAAGCTGTTATTCTGCACTGCTAAAATCGTAATTTTATAACCATGACATTGTCTGACAGAGTCACCAAACACATAAGTGAAAGACAGTGGCCGTTCTTGGATTTCAACTATAATTACTTGTAAATGATCACTCAGAGAAAAGGTTCAATGGTCATTCCCACCTACGTCACTCACTGATAAATTCAATTAGAGGCATAAACACACATGGAGCAACACCATTGGCAGGGCAATAATACTGACTCTCTTCTAAGGAAATTAGTTTTTTTCCAGTATTAGGTTTATGTTTAAAGGGGTCAGAATGCTCTGTATATATAGTGACAAATTCAATTCAATTCAATTCAATTTTATTTATTTATTTATCGCCATATCATACCAGACCTTATCTCAGGGCACTTTTCATATACAGCAGGTCTAGACCAGACTCTTTATAGTTACTATTCACAGAGACCCAACATTTGAACCATGAGCAAGAATTTGGCGACAGCGGTAACGAAAAACTCCCTTTTAATAGGTAGAAACGTTGAACAGATCCCAGCTCATGGTGGTGGTGGTGGGGGGGGGTCTGCCTTGACTGGCCGGGTTGAGAGTGAAGGTAGGCTTTTTAAGAAGAGGTTACCGATATGTTAAAGGAGTGCAGGACATAGCCCAATAATAGGGACATATTGATTATGTCTAATAGAGAAGTGCTGACTAAGACTAGAACTTCCTTAAGCAGCCTGGTTGGGATGGCATCTAAGAGACCGATTGATGGTTTATAGGAAGAGATCATTGAAGGAGTCATGGCTGATTTCAGGTTTAGGGCTGATTAACAGGCTTGATTTGAAAATGGCTGCAACTCCACCTCCTCGGCCAGTGTCTCTAGGAATATGAGTATTAATATGACTGGGGGATGGATTCATCATGACACAGCCAGGTGTCATCAATGTGATGATCAGATATCAAATCATTAACTAATACAGCTTTGGATGGGAGTGATCTAATGTTTCAGAGTCCACTTTTAATTCTCATACTTTGCTGTGTTTCAGTATTGATGGTCTTAATTTTTTTAGGTTTTACAGTCCAGCTCCTCTTCTGCTTGTTTTTGAGTTAATTAATTTAGGTGGTCAGGGACAGACACAGTCTCTATGGGGTATTGAGTGGGTGACAGCAGTAATGGAAGCACAGATACTCACACAGCTAGCCAACCAACTGTGTGACTTTATCACTCGCTCACTTGCTCACTCACTCACTCACTCACTCACTCACTCACTCCCTAATTCCTCTACTCCCTTACTTCCCTCACTAACTCTTCTGTCCTCAGATCCGGCGACAGGGTGGCATCCAGCTGCTGGTGGACTTGTTGGACCACAGGATGACTGATGTCCACCGCAGTGCCTGTGGCGCCCTGAGAAACCTGGTGTACGGCAAAGCCAACGATGACAACAAAATTGCCCTGAAGAACTGCGGAGGCATACCTGCTCTGGTCCGACTGCTCCGTAAGACCACAGATGTGGAGATCCGTGAGCTGCTCACAGGTAAAAAAACAAAATTTTTACATATTTTGATGTTAATGAATGAGTAGCCCTGGGACTCTTTCTAGAGTCTACATACTTTTTCTGGGAAAAAAATACCTAAGACTTTTTTTTTAAGTCCACAGTTTAAAAAATTTTGTGCATTTTTATACAGATTTCATTCATTTCAGGGTTTTTAAATTTCCCTACTTTTTGGCTGACAAAAGAAGGAATGAATTAAAGATTTAGTGTTTACCCACTAGGATTTTATTCCTGGCAGTGTGGAAATGTGCTGAAAGATCCCTGCAACTCCTCAATAAGAGATAATAAAGAGTATGTTCTGAGACAGTTATTAGATTTAGTTGAGTCAGAGTTTAATTATTTGTTTTGACTTGTGTTGTAAGACCTTTTTACAGAAAACTTTACGTATACTCAATAAAAGTTTAAAAATTTAAATAATTAAATATTATGACAGAATAGTAGAGAGAGGGGTGTTGCGGGGACCTCATTATTTCTAAATGTTTTCTGACTCCTACATATAACCACTAGGAAATTCAAAAAATAACAAGAGGATACTCTAAAAGACATAGCATCGAAATATTTTGTATAGTTAGGATTGTGTTTTTCTACCTAAAAGATGGTATAGTTTAGGGAGTAAGCACTATCTCAGTATTATCACAGTAACTAAAATATGAAAGAATAATTTCAGACAATTAGAGCAGAGGCCATTTTATGATTAATTATGTGATTGGTTAATTATTAGCTATCTTGAGAAATCCTGGTTTGAGTAATGTATCCTTGGAAAGGCAAACTATATATTACTGGAAAACTCTGATGTGCTGATACAGTACATTACATCATACTAATGTACAACTGTACAAATGTGATCCATTTATATACATATATACTAATGTACTTACAGTCAGTACTCCAGGTCCCTCTCATGTACAACCACACACACAGTATCACCCTATACACACACAATACACTTTACTGTACATGCACTTTCCCATATACACTTGAGTACAAAGAGACATACACACACACAAAGGAGAGAATTGTTTACCACCTGTCTGCTTCCCAGCATTCATCAAGTGTTGTTGACTGAGCTTCTAGGGTAAGGCCTACATTGCACTGCCCTTATCCGTATCCACCACAGGTTTGTGTCTCTGTCAGTAAACACAAATATCATCCACATCGTAAAAGAGGATTCATTAGTTCAAGGTTCTAAACCCACTGAGGTCTTGGTTGTAAACTCACTGCCAAAAGAATTAAAGGATTACCAGCAAAGCCTGTACCAGTGTTTTTCACAGCTTTTAGTATGTATATATATACAAATATATATATATAGTCCCTCTCCAATTCCCATTCACATGCATGGCTACAGTAAGAGAACTTTCACCTATGGAGGGGGATGGAGACACAACAGAGATACAAGAGGAATACCACTCTCACTCAAACTGATCTATGTCCAGAATCCCCTGGGGGGTTTATTCCATTCCAGGAGTCAGATGAGAAAAATGGATTTTTCTTACCCACGCTCGTGAAGACATCTCAGCTGTAGGCTTGTAAGAAGCATGACATTTTCAAGGCTTGTCGTGTCAAAAATCATGTTATTTCTGCTTTGTAGACCAGCATATTAATGTCCCGATTCTAGAGCATGGAACCAGTGTCTTTAGTGTGAGACTATGAAAAAGTAAAGCCTGGACCCCCTGCATACAAGAATATGGGGGTAGGACTGATTAAAATTCAGATTAATTAAGGAAACATTTCGGTGATTGTCCAGTGGTTGCAACTCTAATCATAGTCTGTCTGGGTGCTTCGTCCTCAGTTGTTAAATATATACGCTCCTCTCTGACTGTCAAGACCACAAAATCTGTGTACATTGTGAAAATTGTGCATTCCCAGTTTTAGTGGGCTTACTGTATGCATGACATTAATGTCATGTAGGAGTTATGGTAATAAGCAGTTTCTGCAGGCAGTACCAACAGGAATAATGTCCTTAATGAAGGACTCTACACCTCAGGATTTACAACCAAAGCCAAGGTTCAGTGCCAATGCAGGAAGTAGTAGTGTGCCCTGTGCGTAGCGAGGCAGAAAATGATGGCATAGAGGACGGGATGCTGTGTGGGGGGTATAGTATGTCTAACCTTACTCAAACTTCCACACAACCACAAGCTTAACCTTAAGCATAATGTAGTTGGAGAGAGTACATACTGTTTTTAAAACACTGGCATTGGATGTGATCAATAGCAAAAAGTTGACATAGATAGATAGAAACCTGTGACCTTCTCCCACCAGACTGTACATCCCTTACTGTGTTTGCTGGAACCTGTTTCCCAGCTTCCCCCTGTGAGCTCAGGGGAAGTTTCTTTTTCCACGTTTGCCGTTTTCCTTACCACTCTGCCTTCAGCCTCTGTCAGCTCTGTCTGTTAATGAACAAATTTCAGAGTATTGCAGAAGCATACAATATCATTGTTCTTGTCTGCAAATAGCAGGTTGTAATTATGATTTCTTATAATTTTCTGAAAGCTCCGATATGTCTGACTTGGCACTTCATAATACACAAGTTCCTAAAACAGCGAACGAAAATGGATGTCTTTTGTAGGTGAAAAGATTATAATAATTACCTTAAAGGACATTGTACTATATTTTCCACTGACAGCATTTTTAGTCCACACACAACCAAATCTACAGCTGTCTTGAGTGGTCAAATGATGTGAACACTTATAAGTCGCAAATATGTGAATCTTTCCCGTTATTACCTTTCATCCCACATGATGTGGATGCAAGCTTATTTTACTGAGTGTTCTATTCTGCTGTTACCTCCAAATCAAAATCCGTCCTTGCCAACTCCCTCAAAGGCTGCAACTGGGTCTTTATCCACTTTCTCCTAATTATTTATAGCAGTACTTCACATCAGGGTGACATGAGATTCTGGTGAGGGACAAACATTTTCAGAGTTATTTGTGGTAATAAGGGACGGTCATGAATACTAACATGAGCTGAACGGTCTCCCAGCACAGGATAACCTTATCAGGAGTGTGAAATTGATAGGTGTCCTCACATTTCCCACATACAATCACATTTGTGGCAGGGTATGACCTACGTGTATGCTGTGCATTTATGCATATTTATATGTGTGTAGTGAGTATAGAAAAGGGTGTAGGCTTAGCAGAGATGGAAATAAAAGGTTTTTTGTATACTGCTAGACTCTTAAAGAAGATTACCATATAAATTAGAGCAGCAATTCAAGGCACGGAGCACAGAAATCCCTCCTGTCACAAATTAATCAGCTGTACGACCGACCGGATGCAGACAGACCATGCTCTCCTCTCTCCTCCGTCTCTCTCTCACAGAGACACAGAGGAAGTAACTCCCTCTCTCTTATCCCACTGTGGTGAGGTTTTCGTAATTGGTCTCCCCTTCTCTTTCTGTCTCTCCCCTGTCCTCTTTGCCTTTCTCTGTCTCCATTTTTTCCCTCTTTCTCTGTAATCTTGCCTTCCCTGCCTCTTTCTCTCTCTGGTGAGCATTTTGAATCAGGATCACAGTGGGAAGTCAAGCTGCCTGCCTCGCTAGCTTCGGATTCAGCTACACACACAAACACACGCCCTCTTTCTCTCACATGTACAGTTTGCTTAATGGCACAAAAAGTCTCAAACAAGGTTGTTGCCCTCTGATCTTCAGTCTCTCTCCCTCTTGTTGGTTTAATAATGGCTTTCTCTTGTTTTACTTTCCTAATCAGGACTACAGATGATTATTTCAAGGGAATACAGCTAAATGAGCACAGGGTCTACCTCTATAGCCCAGATGCAGCATATGGAGAGAGTAGGCCACATACAGTACATATATACTGTATATTTATAAAGCCAGTTTCCAGTTTTAATGTTGTGGCTGATTAGCGTAGGTTGCAACACTATCGCTTCATAAAGGAACTATGAGAAAATGTCCCGGACTCAATGTTTTTTGCAGAGTGCATGTAGCTCAGGCTTGTTGTGCTCCACTGTTTTGGCCTGAGGGAAACGTTGTGATGCTACGGTGATGCATTTGTCTGCAGAGGCACTTAGAGCAGCCTAGAATTTGTGTGTCTCAGCTTTGATCTACAGGTAATGATCCTGCCTTACATGTGCTATGAACTCATTTATGAACTACTCATTAATTAGTTTGAATGTATAAAGGTAAAACTACTAATATATCAATTTCTATCCTCTGTGATTTTTATCTGTGACAATAAAATCAGAGATTTTCTTTTAGTTCTGTTAACTTACAAGTCAAGTCATGTTAATTCCAGATACGATACCTATTTGAAGAAGAGAGGTTAAGTTGAGCTACAGAGAAACACAAACAACATAATATCTGTCCTCTCTAACTCAAAGATCCCTGGGCTTTCTTTAACTTCTTTATTCCCTTTTGAAAATCCACATACTGTCAGTAGTTGTGGTTCCACTTGTCACTACAATGCAACTTTTTCATCCAGTCACAGCGGCACACATCATCATTAGTGACAGGTCTGGATTGTTCACATTGGTGTCAGCTCCTCAGATGCAGATATGGATGTTGTCAGGCTCACACTGTGATGGGAATGCTCCACAGTCTGGATCCATTCCAGTTACAATGCTCAACCAGTTTAGACAAAGTAAAAAGATGGAGATCGACAGCTTGACAGAGTAAAGGGGTGCAAAGGCAGATTAAAAGCTACTGTAAAAAAAAATAAATAAATAAAAAATTGAATATTTACAAAGTTAAAACAGTTTAGGGTTTTTGCCAGAAAGTCATCCAGCACTTTAGTTTGTTTTTTTCTCCCCAGTTGAATTTTTCGTTTAATTGCAACATAAAGCACTTTCACATATAGAGCACTGTCAAAATATTGAAAAAAAAAACACAAATATCACCAAAACCAAAACATGTGGAAACTAATACTTTTCTATTTTATAAGATAATTTATTGAAGCAAATATATAAAAGGAAACACAAGAGGAGAAAAAGTAATAATGGAAAATAATATAAAAAGATATTTTTCCATCGACATATAAAAAAAGGCCTGAGTATACAAAGCTAACATGCCATGTAACCAAAGTTAATGATACAAACATAGAGTAGCTGTGTTTCCTTGAGTTACATTGTGCTCATTAACCTATTTTTCAGTTCTTTTAAGTTTTAATGCAGTTTCTCAAAAGTTTTAATTCTCAGGCTGTTTAATTGCAAGTAAATAATATTTAAATCCATTAACACCAGATTAAAACGTATTTTGGTACAAGTGATATTACCTCTAAATTTATGTAGAGTGCTGTAGTTTATTACTTTGTGTTAGTCTGTCTTTTCTTTTTCTGTGTCTCAGAAAAATACATGCCACAGTGTAGTTGAAGTCAGATCTTATGACTAAATAAGCTAGAGCATAACAGCACAGCAGCAGAGGTGTAGAGATTTTTTTCTTCGCAAACCAACTCTGGTCAGCCTTGGATGATTTATTGGTACACTGTGTTTCCAGGACCCAGACTGAGTAATAATGATTATACAATATGGCCAAAGTTAGACCAGCAATGATTAGTTGATTAAGTTGATCAGAAAATTAATCATCAGATATTCTGATGATCAAACAACCGTTTAGTACCTAATGAGTAAAAATGCCAAACGTGCTGTTACAAGCCTCTCAGATGTGAGGTTTTCTGAATTTATACATGATTACAAACCGAATATCTTTGGATTTTAACTGTTGGTCAGATGAAACAAGACATTTGAACCACTGATGTACTGTGGAAAAGTATAAATGGCATTTTTCACAATTTCTTTGAAATTTTATATACCGAACAAGTAATTGATTATTTGAGAAAATATCTGGAAGATTAATCAATGATGAAAATCGTTGCAGCCCTAGCTGAAGCTCATTAATATACAGCTTTAGGCCTGTTGTGGACTAAGTAAATAACAGTAGTTTATATTCACCTTTATATTCAAAGAGTAAAGCTGACATCCAGTTTTCTAGTTTTGCAGATAATAAATTGGTGAAAAAACTGATAGCAAGGCTCCAGGTGAGGTTTCTCTGATGTGCTAACAAAACTATCACCGGAGCTGAATCTAAATGTATGTTGTTATATGGTGTTAAACCGTGTGATGTCTTTTTTTTTTTAAATTACATACACAAGCAAATGACAAAAGCATTTTCTTCTTTGTTCTGAGAACATTTAGATTAGACACACAGACTAAGAATAGACTAAATTTATATTATAGTGGAAAAATTATGAAAATACCATAACTCAGTGACAAGCTACAGAAATAGCAAAGGATATATACACTGGCCTTGAAGTACTAGTTTTTGAAATCTTACTCATACTTAATTCTTTCTCTCCTCATTTCTCCAGCATTACACTCCCCTTTAAAGTATAGGTCATAATATATTTATTCAGTCAATAAAAAAAAAAAAAAAATCATCAGTAGATGGAGTTTAAAACCACACTGCATGAAGGGTGCTTGCCTCTGAATATGACCATATCTATAAAGCAGAAATTCAAAAAAAAATGCAGCCTCCTGTAGCTTTTCACTTTTCACCCTGCTTAAAAAATGTCACATCTGTACATAAGGAATAAAGATGTGAGCTGGGACATTTTCATTTTCAGCGGCCAGGCAGCTGGCTCAGTGTGACACCTAGGATCTTAAACGCTCCGACTACTGAACTCCACATTTTCTTCTGCCTGTAGATGACAGAAATTAAAAAAAAAGTGACAACTGATTCATCCACTGAGCTGTTTAAAGGCCTCATCAGCTTCTACAGAGCCACCTGGCACGTTCACAGTAGCTGTCATACGAAGGTGGTCTCTCTTTACACAAAGGCCCCTTGCTGTTCTCAAGGTCAAAGCATTAGTAAGGGTTCTTAATAAATGCTACATATGTATGTAAACTTGAATACAAGCAGCTGATGAATGTGCTTACACCACCAATTGCATGTTGAGACAGTAATTACTGCCGGTACAGTTTGTCTATTAGGTGTGAGAATTTAGGCTTTTGATTTGTTATTGGGGCAAAAAAAAAATCCAGAAAAGTCTGTAAAAATTTCTTACTAACATCTCTTGGCAGATCTTGGAGTGCTGGACACTCTGGTCCCCATGATCTATTGTTGAGATTTGGCCAAAAATTCCCTTGAATGAGTCAAACAGTAGAGAAGCGTATTTATATTTTTGGAGCTTTACTCAGTGTGTTCTGTTATAGTTGTCAAAACCTAATATTACCATTATTTAACTCCAAACCAGTTCAAGGTTAATTTTAACAGCATTGGAAAGGCGAGGTCCAGCAAATTGTAAAAAGTAAAATAAAAAAACTCACACACAAACCCACACAAAAAAAAACACTTACTGTCTCCCTTTGTAAGAGCGACTTTTCTCTAAAGGTCTCAAATCCAGAGTGGTTCAAACAACTACAGGTGCCCAAAAACATCCTGAAAAAACATCAGGACAACTGAGTAGCAGAAAAAAAAATAGAATAAGATGAAACAAAAAGATGTGTTTCCACATAGCAGAAGAGAGAAATATGACAAGGGAATGAACATACAGTGCAAATGAGAGATATAAATGGGAAATGGCTTCAGAGACAGAGAGATAGCCAACATATTCATTTCTCCTCCTCCCATATAACTGCATTCATAACCTCCTGCTGCCATTCATGATGTAAGGCTCAGGCAATTAACCTCCTTCATCTGTCATACACTTATGGCTGTGTTTGTGTGTGTGTGTGTGTTTGTGTGCGTGTGCATGTGTGTGTGTGTGTGCGCACGTGAGTGTGTATGTGTGTGTGCATGTGCGTGTGTATGTGTGTGTGTGTGTGTGTGTGTGTGTGTGTGTGTGTGTGTGTATACTCTCTAGACCTTGGATGCATGTGTGTGCGTATGCTCGCCTTCATGTTCATGTTTATTAGCAGGCATTAATGTGATATTACAACATGTGTGTCTGTGAGTGTGTTTCAGATCAAAGATAAATCCCGCTTCCTTTCACCTCAGGGAGATGATGTCATACTCTGCACAGCGAGAAGGGAGGCGGGCAAACAGCTGACTTTATTCAAGATAATAATTTAAAAAATCATCTCTTTCTTGCAGCAGCAGCATGACATCATGTGTCATACATTGTATTTCATCATTCACAATATATGGTTATTACTTGCGGTTAAGACTAATGCACTGATGTAAAATTTGAATATACTCCTCCACACACCTTTCCCTCTAACAGGTTTACACCGTCAGTCACTACTGTAAGCAACAGCATGCAAAAATTATGCAAAGCAAGAACATGTAGTCTGCTCTGGTGTTTATGCTTCAGTGTCTCAGTATCCTTCTTTTAATCGGAAGAATTTAAGTTTTGAGGGTTGATTCACAAAAAATACAAAGCAATACATTTTCTTATATTTTCTTTATTTTGTGAAAATGCCCTTAAAGTTAAAAAAAAAAATTAAAGGCCAAATGACTTTCCTGAAAAAAACATCCCAATTACCTTGGATGATCTACAGAACACACAATTAAATCACTTCCATTGTATTAGGGTAGACTGAGCATGACTGAATATCTTGAAGCCTGGACAAGTCATACCAAAGCTCTTTCATGTGCTGCCCTCAGATGGGGTCTTGTCTATATCAACACAACGTATTCACAACCTCAGAATTTTGTGAAAGCTGTGAGTTCACAAGATGCTGCTTGTTGGCTGGTGTTTTCAGAGATGACGGAGGCCATGGAAGTTCATTTTTTATAACTTAATAAAGTACATTGTAATTCTAGTCATATTAAGTTTTCCTTTGTAACTTTATAATACATCTGAGGAAAATGATTATAGTGCCACCAGTGCTTGTGCATTGTTTCCCTCTTGCAGGCCTTTGCATTACCTGCATTACGTTAATCCCTTGCTAGCTTGCTAAATTGTTAGTCTCTGTGGCATCCATGTTGTCTTTGCCTGGCAGCAGTTCTCTCACAGTGTAACCACAAGCTCACAAGTTCAATTTGAAGGCAGCAATATACCACTATGGGAAAATATATTTTTGAAATTTTGTTGAAATTTCAACAAAATGTAATATAATATTTTTATAATACAGATGGAGAGATTCATTTAGTTCTGATAAAGAAAAAAAATCGAGCGATTTACCTCAGTTACATCTCTACCTTTGTCCGCTGAATTTATATCCATAACACATTTTGTCTATCTCACCGTTAGTTTAAAGGCTGGCAGAAGGAAGACACAGCCCAATGAAAGCTATTGACTCCAAAACGAATTTATTTATTCATTTTATCGTATTTATATAGGATATTATCTGTAGAAATAGAAACAAGAAATTGTGGTTTGATGAGCAGTTTATTCATTGAAGCTGTTTACTGACAACAGCTGACTGAGTAGATGTGTACAGCACTATAGAATCCTTGTCCTTATGAAGTTCATCATAACTGAACAAAACCCAGATTACTCTCAAATGAAAAAGAATAGTTTTTCTACTTAACATGATCCAACATGTAAATAAGACATTGTTGGAGTTGTTAGGGGTGCTATTTTTTTCAATGCCTCCAATGGTCATGGACCAGCTAGCTGGGCTAAATCTTTAAGGTAACAGTACACACACAGAGATAAATTTTATTTTCTCATATAAATGTTGGTAGGATAACAAGCAAGCTTATTTACTGTAATGTCAGAATAGTAACATAAGTTTGCATTTTAGTATTTAATTTCTTATACTGTGGGTGAGAAAAACACAGGAAAAAACACAACATTTGCTGACTCACAAATGTGGAAATGAAGGTCAGCTAGAATCATTATGTTTCACATTGAATGTCAAGGTTATCAAAAACCCGGCACGCCTTGTTTGCCCTATTGAGCAGGAGATAAGATGAGACAGAGCGAAGACACTTTCGCTGACATGACAATCCCGGCTAATTACCGTCATGAAGCCAGAAGCAAGTCATTTAGAAACTCCTTCTGACCGCAAACAGACACTGCTGCCTTAACACGCCACATAAACACACCAAGTCTAAATGGCTGACGGAGTTAAGACTGATTTGTCCAGGGGGCTTAGATGTACACACACACAGACCACGCAAACACATGTACACACACAAGAACAATTTCATACAAACTCACAAAGACAGATAACAGAAGCTGTAATTACACAGTGGCTGTTCAGCCGAGGGTGAACAACACAACACTAAAGAGAGGACGCCTTGTTGCAAACACACACACACACACATACACACAAAGATCTAAGGATAGAATGTTTTACCACAACTAAAGTTGTAATTACAACAAAGGAGGGGGTAGATAAGTGCAGATATGAGTCCGAGTGGACAAATGCACAAGCATATAATTACGCGAAAACATAGACACTTTGCAAGATGAAGGTCAACAAGAAATTACGATGTTTTGTGTGGAGACTGAAGGTGGTCACTGTTTGTGTGCATGTGTACGTGTGTGTGTGTATGTGTGTATGTGCGACACTTCTCAGGAAATCAACGTGCTTTCAAGCAAAATGTGATGATTTGCCTCTTACCTTTTCTGTCCTTTTCTTGAAAGGTTCAAACAGAGAGCTTCATCTCTTGCCATTATGTGTATGTTAGTGTGTGTGGCAAATGGAAATAAAGTGAACAGCAACAGGAAAGAGACAACTCACTCCATTTTCTTGGTTGGCTAGTCACTGGATGTTAAATTCAGGTGAGGATTAAAGAACGGGATAGAGAAGTGCAATGGAATTTTGTGTAAGTGATTTATCACTTTCAGTGCTCCTCATAATTTGTTTTACCTTGTTATCTGTTAATTACAGCAGCACAGCAGCGACCTGGAGCAATAAATGAAAGGTTATGTTTTGAAATATTAGAGCAACATTTGTATCATCACTCCTGTGTGAGATGCAGGGTGCTGATTGGCAATTGCATGTCTGTTTATGTACTTGTGTGTATGTCTGTTGTTTCTAGTGATTACTTTATCAGCATGGCATTGCAAGATCTGTAAATTGTAAGTCAGATCCCCAAAGAATAACATACAAATATTCATTTAAAAAATATGTAATGGTTTAATCTCTGATGATAGAAAAAAAAAAAATAAACTTTAAAACAGGTGCAATACAGGGCCAGATTAACAAGCAGTCTGGTCTCTTGGTCATCACTATATCTGGACCTATAAAAGAGAGATGGTGATTGCTAGTTCATCCCTCTCCACAATAATTTGGATGAACACTGTGTTGAGTCTTCAGGTGTTAAAGTACCATGAACCAAACCTAATGTCTGTTGGAATCAGTTCTAATGTTAGCAAGACTGCCTATCTAGATTTCACACAGAGTGGATGCTATACAAACTCAAAAGTGTGATGGAGCTTCTCAGATGTTTGATGTTGTAATGGAAAAGACTGCTTAAATTATAAATAATCATAAATATATAAAGGGGGAAAAAACATCTTTAATAAACATTTGTAGGAAACATGTGGCTATGAGTTACTCCAGTGACTATCACACACAGACGTCATGCCAGGTGATGCCAGACCTCAAAAGTTCAGTCAACCACTGAGGAATCATTGAGGGCTGAAGCTTATTCGTACCTTTGCCCCTAATAAATTAAACAAAAAAAAAAACAGCTGGAGTATCATTATACTGTATTTTATAACACCTCACACAAAACATGAAGTAAAGTCACCCTGTAAGCATAATATCAACTGTAACATTAAAGGTATTAAAACTAGACTTTGACGCAGGGCCCCTCCATTAGATAGGGCCTCGAGGCTGGATCAAAATGCCGAGGCTATTCCATTTCGGTTTTAATTAATCAGTTAATCAAACTACCTGTCGCTAACTGTCACTAACTGTCACACAGTTAACCCAGGGCCGAGAACTTTTGCACTTTTGAGCTGCCTAGATGTTAATCTAGACTCGACCCGCGGCATCAGCCTCACAAAGTCCCCTTTAGTGTGCAGTATCAGGGTTTTGTTTTGTATACTGGTGTCAAGATCCGACCGCAGCAGAACTCGATGTGCTGGTCATCATCCAGCTGCAGCATTCTTAACTATGTCCACATATAGATACAGGTCACTGTGCTGTCCCCAGTTCATCACCAACAGCTGCTTTTGGTGATCGGGACACTTTAACCTGTCTTGGTGGTAGTGCCCAGTTTCAAAGGTGAATTCCTCTGGGTCTCCAGTTTCTGGTTGTTCCAAAGTTAGTGCAACCAGTAGGATCCTATTCCATGATCCAGTACTTGGTCAGCTGGTTGACCTTGAGTTTCACAATAAGGCCTTGCTGCTACACAACTCAGAGAGTACAAATCAGTGGCCTCTGTGAGGGAAATGTGCTGCATGATCTCTGGTGCCACATGATCTGCACACAGACACCAGCCTAAACATCAGATTTACGATGCACCAGGCCAGAGTTAATCTGTGTCACTTTAAGTGGTTGCTGCGGGGAATCCACAGCTATTATACTGTCCAGTCTGAGGTCTGCATGCTTGATATCCAATATCCATTGTAGGCTGTGGCCAACTGATGAACTGTCGGGCACAGTTCTTTCGTGGAAAGATTCTGGTAACTCTATCCTTCATCAAGTCGCACAGACTCTGATCCAGAAGTTCAAAGTTGAGACAAATGTGGCCTTTACTAAAGAAAAGGCAACACCACCTTATGACAGGCGCATGTTTTGATTGAGACCCCTCCGACACTTCAGAACTGCAATCTCCTCCCATGGCCTGGCAAACGATGGTAGGGCAGTTCTTATTAACCTTGATGAGCACTGCCTTTTCAGTCTCGGTCTGTGATACTGTATTTGATAACCAACTAACCCTTTCCAAACATACTGCCTTTAAAATCTGTAAATCTCTATGAAAGAAGGACATCAGCAAGATGATATGGCCACAAGACGTCACATTTGTCCAACAGAGTATATTGTAGTAGTCCTGTACAAGACATAAAAGAGGGGTTTTAAAGCACTGTCACACTGACAGTACTAGATTCGATTTCTAATTCAAGATCTACATTCTCCCTGCTTTTGTTGAGTACCTGGATTTATCCCTACAAATGTCAAATCTTTAAGACTATGACCTCTAATGTAAAAGTTACAGAAGATAGCTTGAGATGGTCATGCCTTTCAGAAACATGATCATTTATACCTGTGCTGTTTCTACTATGATATGTAAAATTTGTCTTTCACTGAAAAGGTCTATTGTACTGATTTTTGAGAACATGTGTCTGGGTTTTCAGGAAGCTGTAAAACCAGCACATAAAGACAATAACTGTCTGTGTAGCTGCTCACTAAAACCTACTAAATATTTCAGTGGTTTTTGGCCTGGAGGTGTCATTGTATCTGTCTCTCTTCCATTTGACTCCTCTGCATTGTTTTTCATCTCCTGTCTCCTGTCTGCTGTCCTCTGCAGGTGTTTTGTGGAACCTGTCTTCCTGCGACGCCCTGAAGATGCCCATCATCCAGGATGCCCTGGCAGTACTGACAAATGCTGTGATCATCCCTCACTCGGGCTGGGACACCTCCCCACATTCACAGGAGGACCGCAAGCTGCACCTACACTCCTCTCAGGTCCTCCGCAACGCAACAGGCTGTCTCCGGTCAGTGTCACTGCTCGTTTCTCCCAATGTTTTTTTCCCTTTTTATTTTTATTATGCTTCCCTGCCAGCGACAGCTGTGTCCTTAGGCGTTATGTTTTCAGATTGAACCTCTGTCCTTCCCATTCTCTCATTTTCATGAAAGCAATACATGAGAGACTCCTGGAAGGAATTTAATTACATCTGACAACATCTACTTTGACTCAAGGATGACCTGCTTAGAATTTGGTGGTTAAAGGTCAAAGGTCACTGTGACCTCACAAAAAAACATTTGACCATAACTCAAGACATCATACACTAATTATGACAAAATACACTTAATATTTGTTTACTAAATTCCTTCAAATTCTTCACTATATACAGTATATTTTACGAGCCTGGACAGACATGGATGAGCAGAGGCGTACAACCCAATGCACTAATTCTAGTCTGACATAAAGAAGACAAAGATACTTTTTTCTGACATGTGTTTTATTAATTAATTTTAAAGTTGCACACCATTTGCCTAAATTTCAGTAATCGTTAACTGATTGTTATCGTTGAAACTACTTCAGCAGAGACACATATTCACTAACTTTTCAGAGATGTTGTTGATGCTTCACAGTCTATTAACAACCACATTCTAACAGAGAGTCTCTCTTAGTTCAAAGCACTCTGTAGTGCTACTCTTTACCACTGCACAGCCAGAGAAGCTACAGACTTAGCTGCGTTTAAGATGACTCACCGTTTGGCTGTAGAGCATCTGTTGCTTCTCGTTTTCTCACTTGAGACATGATGCTAGTTGTACAGTGCAACGTGGAAGTAGTAAGACTGCAACACGTATTTTTTGTTGTTTTGGCTCTGTGCTCCAGCACATTGGATAGATGAAAAAAAAACAACCAGTGGTTTCACAATTTAGTTCTGAGTCTTGTGTTTTCAGATGATTTATGTATTAAGAATAAAATGAATACATTATTTGTTTATCTAATTGTTTACAAGATTTAGGGTTAGGGCTATGAACTTGTGGTGTACAGTATATGGAAATACACTGGAATTTATTTCCTTGCCCTCACACTTTTAGCAATTTAACACAATGTTTTTTTGATTTTTTTCCATCATGTTCTTCTCTCATGCCTGCATCAACAGGATATCAACTAGCCAATCTCCAAAAGACTTTTTTCATCCTTAAATAAAAAAAAACACATAAAAGTCAAATTAAACCTGCATTGATTTTTGCCCCTTGGGGTAGCGCAGCAAGCTGTAAACAGAACACTGACACATTATACTAAACATACAATGGCGAAAATATTAGCACACAGTTGCTTAGCAACACATCAAGTCTATTTCCCATGGGAAATATCTTTATTCTGCTACACTCTCTACTATGTTCACCCGCTTGTCACTAACTTTGTGCAGTTAGTTTATCAAAGCTTTTTGAGAGAACAGTACTTATAAGAGCCTAGAGACGGTAAGGTTATGGACCTGAAAATCAAAAAAAATGAGCTGAAAAATGCTAAAACACTAACATAGTTACACAATATCAATTATATTATATAATAAATTTTACTCATCAGCAGAAATTGAGCTACAAATGAGCTACACTTGTTAGGTGCAGTTAAATGTTGTCTTAAGTTAAATGTACAGTGCAACTAGACACATATTTCCATACAAATATGCACTAGGATACCTTCTGCCTTCTCATCGAATGCATAAAATCATGACCCTTTATTAGCTTCTTTGTGTTTGTTAAGTGCGTTAATTGACTTTACTTAATCTCTTTACTTTTCTACTAATCATGAATATAAAGTACAAGAGAAATAAGAATAATCAGGGTAGGTTTTATAGTGGTGGTATCATACCAACCTTACAAACTAATACATCATCTGCCTTTTAAACAACATAATGAAACATAGCGTCTGCCTGTGTATGTCTGTGTGCGTGATTGTGCGTATGTGTGTGTGTGTGTGTGTGTGTGTGTGTGTGTGTGTGTGTGTGTGTGTGTGTGTGTGTGTGTGTGTGTGAAATGTGATCCTGAGACAGTGGTCCCTCATAGTTCTCAATTCTGTAAAAACTAAATGAAAGTGCTCCACAGCTCTGATAGCAAGATTCATTAGCTGTTGTAATTCCATCAATTGAATTAATATTTAATCTGCAGGAATCCATCATAATATTGTTTTGTGTTCATGCCACCTGCCTTATGGGTATACAGACAAAAATAGCTTTCTCTTCAGACCTCCTGTACTCTCTGTTCTGCAAAATTCAATAGAAGTTACTCCTGAGGCAAAGTATTAAATCCTATTATTCTATCTAAAAATGTGTTCAAATATTTTGTGTCAAGAAATACAACTTAAGTCGTTTTCCTTAAAGGACAAAGACACACTAAAAGTACCCCATGTAGGTAATTTGGATTTTGAAGACATGAGCTGAGGAAGTATGTTGACCTATTTATTTATTTATTTTATAATCACTTCACGATAACTTTTTTATGTCACCTTGTTGACCTCCACAGAGTGATTTTTGTAGGTCAACAACCTTTAGGGATAGTATAACTTTTTAAATGTTTAAATATTGTTTTTAATTTTGAAGTAGTTATAACCCTTTTAAAAGTGATACTCATTAATGTTGTGAAGTGATTAATGGGAGTGATTTTTTTTTAAATAAAATTTAACTGTGTTTACATTATCCATCGTCATTATCATCAATTAAACCCACTCAGTGTGAGAGTGGAAAATAGTCTGCAATTTTAAATGCCACAAAAACTATAATAATTTAACTATTAATTAAAACAATAATGACTAAATAAGCAGCAATCAAAGATAAAGCTCGAAAAATAACATCCTTAGATGTTATTAATCAAGAGTTTATAGTGGCAATCTCAGATTTGCTTCTAAATAAATGTCCATTAAGTTACTATCTATCACCAACTGAGGTAACACAATATGGCCACTGATGAAAGTATTGCAATATTTGTTGTATTACGACCTGGGTGTATGTGGCAACATTCCCAGGAAAAATACTGTATTAATTTACAGCTAATGAAAATTGAACATTTTCTACTGTTGCAGCTTCACATTAAAAGCATTTAGCTGGTGAAACACTACTTGACTTTTATTATGAAGTAGTCACAGGAAATGTAGTGTTTGTCAGTGAGCGTAGTGCTTACCGCCATTGTTCATCACTACTGCATCTACAAAACAGGACAATGGTCATTTTCTGTATTTTTGGACAGAGGATCAGTTTGAAACATTGCAGGGAGCAATGGGACATTAAGGAGCAGCTGCTGTGAAGCTGTTAGATGAAGAGCTGCAGGCAAAAGGCTGCAGCTCTGCACCTCCAACTTCTCGGCCAGGTGAACAGCTCCCTTGACTGTGCTCTGCTGTTTGTAGACTCATGTAACGTGCAGCATGGAATCAGATCACATTAAATCACAGAATGATGGAACAAGGCCAATTACAGCCTGGCTTCTTCATTAAACGACAGTAGATTGTTTCGCTGCCCCCAGGAATTCTGTGACCTGTAATATTAAACCACCAGGAATTACAGGTGTGACTGTGTCAACCAGGGCTGAAAACTTTGAGAGTGCCGCTTTAACGGATCAACAGTTCAACTACTCCCTTTCATCGGGACAGTGTGGCGGTGGTTTGATCAGATTTGCCTGACAATTGACTGTGTTGATGTAGGATCTGGTTGGTCTGTTTCCAGACCTTTGAATCACAAACCACAGCTCAGATTTGGTCACTGATTCAAATAGGTCTGATGTGGTGCTCATAGATGGTGGTTTCCACAGGTTGGAGAAAAGTTTGACCAATCAGAGCATTGTGGGCAGGATGAAGAATGTTGACATCATCTTCCTACATTGTTCCTACAATAAAGTGATAAACAAATCACTATTGCTGCTTTCATGTTGAAATAAAATTACATATGCAAATATGTAATTTTTAGAGTTGCAACAACAACAAACAAAAATACAAACTGTTCCCAACAAGAACACTATACCAGGCTAAATGACTGGCAGTTCAGTCTTACTATCACTGAATGCTAATAGTGACTAATCATTAGATATTTCAACACATGAAATTTATATTGCTGAGATGCCCTCCAAACACCTCGGTATTACTAGGACTGCATGATGAAATTTCTTTTCTCGAGTTTGAGCTCATAAATATTTCTAACAGATACATGTTTGCTGTGTACCAGACTTTTTTTTTGATGTGTTATTGGTTCCCCTCCATCAAACATTTGATCATCACAAGAAAAAAACACATTATGCAAACAGAAAAATCATAACTTAGCCTGACATATCAACAGTATGTATGTCTTTTTTCTGTCAATGCATAGATTTAATTATCTTGCATCTGTCTTGCATTATCCTTCAGACTTACAATATATGTTAATTTATAGGTAATCTAATATTTCCGTGGAAATCAGGAAAACACTTAATGTTTCTAAATATCCTGGCACACATGGAAACATGCAGCACGAGTTGAGAAGGAATAGAGTCACATTCTTGCCATGATTACAACTGCATCTCCGTCTGCAAGTTTGTCTGACTTCCTGTGTGTGTGTGTGTGTGTGTGTGTGTGTGTGTGTGTGTGTGTGTGTGTGTGTGTGTGTGTGTGTGTGTGTTTGTGTTCCTCCATGTCTCTATTTGTCTGTCTGTCTAACTACATGTGTGGGCTACTAATCTCATCCTCACCTGCTCGCGATAGAAATAAACTACACATATTGGCAGTGAACAATGGTTTTAGTTGCCTCTAATACTATAGGCATGTGGAAATGCACACATCTGGTACTGTGGTGTATGTGAGTCTGGTGGTGTGTGTGTGTGAGTGTGTGTTGCAGGAGATAGCTTTCTGTGGATCAGCTCCCCAAACTCGAAGGGCTAATTCATCTCTCTCACGCCTCGTTAGGGAATGCTGGGAGTCTGATTAAAGATTGAATATTTCATGGAGGGTTTGGTATACCGCCGGCCACCTGCTCTCTCCCTTCCATCTCCCATTATCCCCTTCGCTTTCTCATTTTCTCTTTCACCCTCTTTTCCCTTTAGTCACTTTCTCCTCCCTCGTTCCCTCTCCATCTCATTCTATTACTCTATTTCTTTTCTCTCTCAATCATATTATCCCTTCTTTATCCTTTTCTTCTTCTGTCTCGCCCTGTTCCTGCCTCGCTACCTCCAACTTTAACACGGACATTTTCTCCATCTGTTTACTCTTCTTGTTTCACTGCTTGTCTGTGCATCTGCTGTCGTTGTGCCAACTAACAGCAAGCGCTGAAAGCCATGCTGCTAGACTCCTGAACATGAATTATCTGTATTGAATTTGTGGATAGGACAAACGTTCAAACGGAGACATGAGGAGCAAGTTAACGCAGCTTTTTATTCGCTGGACTTACAATCTGATCACAAGCACAAAACCACTATCACCAGCCAGATTTAAAAACTGTAAATGTGTCCATCTCTCCAAGACTCATCTTACTCCCAGTCTCACTGGGGCAGAAGGAAAGTAGCACCCACACTTTCAGTTCTTGCAGTTATCCATACAGTAAGAACTTGTAAGCTCCAGACTTACATCACCAAGGCTGCTCATTTGATCGATAACTTGTCTGTGAATATGCACGACTAATATCCCCTGACATCACGAGGGCTTTAAGGTGGATGGTGCATAATCTGTAGGCCCCCTTTATTATTCCAGTATTGTGCTATCATGTTATATATTTCTAAATGTTGCAGGCTATAAATGCAGATGAGACCTGGTGTATGTTTTTACTCAAAATTTTTTCCCACAGGTGCACAAACACCTGGAATCCCCTTTTCTCCATGGTAGGAGGCAACTTTATAGCTGTAGTGAATGGCTGATTTGCTAAACAGGGAATTTACAGAAAAGCTTAAAATGCATCAAGTTGAGTTCCCTCAAAAGGCCATAGAAGACAATAAGATATTTTAGATTTCATTTACAAAGGTCATGTTTCTTGCCTGCCATTGAAGTCATATATCTACTGTATCTGCTGCACAGAAAACCAATTATTTTTATGGAAGTTTCAGTCAGTGCCTGTAGCAAGCAATGTTGCTACTTCTAGCCAAAGAAGCTGGAAACATATACCCTTTTTACACAAAAATAGCCAGAAAAACACTTTCAGTGTTTCCGTCACTGCCGATCGGAGCTGGAGTTGATAAAGACCCATGACTACTGCAGTCATTTTAACAGGAAATGAATGTGATTGTATCTATTGCCACTGCAGACAAAAGCCAGATGTTAGAGGCTGTTAATAGGTTTTTTGTCCAGTGTGAAAGGGGCTTTATTGACTCCAAATGGGAAAGTGCCAATTACAGCAAAAACTTTAATAAAACACATTATTTTTAAATTGTTCAATCCACCTGTTACTTTTCTGCTGCCTATCTGGTTCCAGGTAACAATAATTTATCATATTGCAAGGAATTTATGGAAAATTAAGTAGTGAAAAAAAGTGATATCAGTGTCAATACATTCATGTATGTATGCATGTAATAATGTTGTTCAGAAATAATTGTAGGCTTACTTGTATCAATTGGTTTTCCTTATGACTTTGGAAAAGGTTTTAAATTAAATCTTAAATGAATGTGGTGAACGCTGCAGAAACCCTGGCTGAAGGAAAGAGATTAATGACCTGGGGTGATAACTGTCAAGCTAGATATATCTGAGAGAGCGTTGGCAGCGGGCTTGCTAGGCATAGCTTAGCCAGCACACGCTAACCAGTGGAGAAGCTGCAGTACACCACTGTTTTGGAACACGCCAAAGCACAGCAAAGACCACCTATGGTTTTAGGCCATTGGACCAGTATTCCCAACATCTAGCGTCTGACAACTGCGCTTTCTGCTGCGTCCTGAGGGCAGTTTAGCTAGAGGTGATTGAATGACGAGCAACACTGGGTGCTGTGAAAGAAAACTGTACATAGTGTACGCAGAAGGGATGGAGCAAAGTATGCTATTGGCTTAGTCGTGATCCAGGTTCATTAGAGAGTTAAGCTCGTGAGTTAAAAGCAAATTTTAAAGTCTTCATGATGCGGTTGAATGGCTTTTATATTATAAAATATATTATTTATATAATAATAGTTTGTCTTGAGAGCAGCAAAATGACAATGTGTTTGTATTTTTTATTGAATATGACTGGAATGTATCTTTCATATAAGAAGTACTATTCTCAGAATTCAATCTAACAATCTATAATCTTTTTGATTATAGAATTAAAGACAAAGAAACAGTCTCCCACTGTTGTTACCAGAAGAATGAGATAACTGATAGTGCACTTTTTCCAAGCACTCTCTGGATTAATCCAGTTCTGTTGTGTTTGAAATCTCCCCTTGTAGACACAACCTTTTTCCTGCAGTGTGATTTTTTTCTCTCTCATTATTCAGATTCTTTGCACTGAAAGATCATGATGAGAGATAATCTGCAGCCCTGTTGCCTTGCAAGGGAATGCTTCAGAGAGATTAATTATGCCAAATTTACTGAGGTTAATTGAATTGAACCCATTAACAGGTGGTAATCAAAATGAAAAAATGTGAAAGAAAGAAGTATATAAAGAGGTTTTGAACGTGTCATTCAAGTCCTTTTTTGTGTGTGTCTTTAGTCATATGGTGCATGGTACAGGTAGGAATAGCTTCCATTCACTGTCTTGGTGTTTATGCATGTTGTGTGTGTGTGTGTGTGAGTGTGTGTGTGTGTGTGTGTGTGTGTGTGTGTGTGTGTGTGTGTGTGTGTGTGTGATAAACAGCGAAAGCCAAGAGAGATGCAGCAGAACACATTAGCTTGTCAACACCCTGAAAAATTCAACCAATATTTGACTGTATAATAAAACTGCAGCGCTCCTGTTACTTGATAGAATTGAGACTCCACTAAGGGTCAGAATAAAACAGTTACACAACTAAAACATGTCACTCCACCCTTGTCTTTTTTGTATTTAATGCATCACAGCCTCCACATCTAAGGTCAGAACTCTCTTACAGTACATTAAACACATGACCTTAACAGACTCAGGTCAGTCAAGATTGAATAAAAAATTAAGGTTTGAGTTGATTTCAGTCGTTTTAAACTGGAATCATTTTTCTTTGACCCTGTTATTACTTCAGTAGCAAAGACTGGACACTATCCTTGTTACTTAAAGCAGCCCTATTTTTTTGCCCTTTGAGTTTTTTTGGTTTTAATTTGCCCTAAGACCTTAGTAGTGAGCAACGTACTGTATACTGTAAGTCCTGCTTAAGTCTTTTTCAGTCAGCCCGCAAGCTGCGACAGCTGTTGCTAGAAGCAGCTAACTTAATGTCTTAAAAGATCATCAAAGAGAGAGGCAGATTTAAGATGTTGTTTTTTGCTAGTTGACTTGCAACCAACTGTCCAGCTGTGTCACTTTCATTTACCATCTTTCTGTCCTTTTCATAAATGTAGCTAGAAAATTAACTATGTAGGAAGAGAATGTCCCCATTCTCCAACCCTCCTTAAACAGCTCTTAGTGGTCAATTGTTTCTCTAGTTGGAGATAACAATTAGCACCAGACCAGACCTATTTTAATCAGAGATGTGGGTGTTGATTCAGATTCAGTAAGAAGCCATGTCCCTGCACTGGAACGTCAATGGCAACCGTAGGCAGAACTGCAAAAAATCTGAAGTGTTACACAACGTAAAATGTAACATAGAAGCCAGGAGAGACTGTCAGTCCTCTTAGTAGTGGTCTTGTTTGATTACAGTTGCTGCCTCAGTGTCCCAGGACTATTATGGCCATTATATAGCGATGTTAAATCACCATTAGGTGCAAATGCTTACCTTGAGTGTACTTTTATGACGCCCTCCTCCTCCTCTGTGTTTGTCAGGTTTTGGTTGTGTCAGCTTTCTGTCCTGACACATCACATATGTGCTCAGGTAACAAGCATCAGTGAAGCCACCTGTAATGTCCTGAATTTGACATGTTAACCTTCACTCTAGCTTTACAGCATCACTGTTGTTCTCATGGCCTTTTTAAGCCGATTTAAGGCCAATGCAGTAAATAGAAATTAACACAGGTTATTTAAATACATGCATAATGACTCTGTAAAATATTACGTTTGTTGTTCATTTGTCTGATAAATGTGTTCAAATGAGTTATATTGCTCAAAATATGTTTTAGATTAAATTGTTGATGCTTGTTGTTAAGGACCTGGGAAAACAAAAGCGACTAATGGAGTTTTGGCAGCTCGGTGACATTTCTCACAGACACTGAGGGCATGAGCATCTTCTGGCCATCTTTAATAGTCTGACATTTAAAGGGCATTACACTCAGCCTCTCTCTGCTCTCTGTCACACACACAAACATACACATGCAGTAACAAAGATCCCTATGCTTCCACTTACACATGCTCACACACTCACTTAAAACTTGTGAGCATCTACTGGAAAATTAAAGCTCTGTCTATTACATTGCAAATAAGTATTGCCAAACGGCATTTTCGGTTTTTGGTCTGACTGTTAATTGATTACTTGCAAACCTGTGTGTGTGTGTGTGTGTATCAGGAATGTGAGTTCGGCAGGCGAGGAGGCCCGCAGGAGGATGAGGGAGTGTGAGGGCCTGACAGACGCTCTACTCTACGTCATCCAGACAGCTCTGGGGAGCAGTGAGATTGACAGCAAGGTAACTCACACACACACACGTACACACATGCACACATACACATGAACACATACAACCAACTGCCATGTACACACAATCCTGTAGCCTCTAGCTTATGCACATTACAATTACCTGAATAAAAAATTCATACAATCCTAGAATGTGTATGTGTGTCTGCATGTTTGTGTGTTTATCACTGTCCAAGAACTGAAATATAAGTGGTTGGATTTCCTTTGTAAACATATTTTCATGGTGGTTATTATACAATGTTTACCTATATGCATACTTTTGCATGAGTTATCTTTGCCTTTGTAGATTATATATGTACACTGTAGCAGCATAGTAATTGTATAGGTTGTTAAGCATCAGTTTGTATGTTAATGGCCAAGCCTTGCAGCCCACAAACTAATAATTGTAAAAAAAAAAAATTAACATGTTGTTATTTTGTTTTTATACCTGCAGCATTTACACTGTAAAAACTTTTTTTACTCAGTCAAATGTTCTACTGAGACTACTGAGACTTTTTTCAGTTAAATAATCACTAATCAATGATCAATATCATAAAACAACAAACTACAGTTTCACTTTCACTAAATGTAGGTCTGACGCAGGTTACGCTCAAAAATAAAAAAAAAAAAAGGTTTACAGCTGATTAATTTACATACAGTATAAAATCACAAGCTTGACTAGCTTGTCGTTTTTTACAGTGTACCATATATTACTCAACCCAGATGGCCAGTGACACAGAAACATCACTAGAGAGAGTGTGTGTGCTTTCATGTGAGCCTGCAAGCAACTATGTGAATCTGTTTGTGTGTATCTGTCTATATATGTGCACCTAGTATAAATGTGTGTTTGTTGTGTGCCAGCGTTTAGCCGCGGTGCCAGTGTGTGTGGATGGGTGTGTGTGCGTGTGTGTGTGTCGGTGTGTCGGTGTGTTGAGTGGAGGCTCTTCACAAGGAGATGTGAAGTCTTTAATCCGCAGAAATCCTCCACAAGATCAAAGTCTGTGACTGTTGACTGCATAGCCACTCACAACAATAGGATTAGTGTGTGTGTGTGTGTGTGTGTGTGTGTGTGTGTGTGTGTGTGTGTGTGTGTGTGCGTGCGTGTGTGTGTGTGCGTGTCTGTGTCTATGTCTGTGTGTGTGTATATTTGGGTTCATGAATTGTTATACAGTCTGCACTGCCCAGGATATTCATATAGTTTGTGTGTATGTGTCTGCGTGCATATATGTCTACTGTATCATTGTGAGTGTGTTTGTCCGTATGCCTGATCACCATCTGTCCCTCCTTCATCTCTCGGTCTGTTTTTCTCCACACTTCTTTCCTTCTCATCTCTACCTCCGTCTTCATCCTCTTCTTCCCTCCTCTCCATCAGACTGTGGAGAACTGCGTGTGCATCCTGAGGAACTTGTCATACCGTCTGGCTGCAGAGACATCTCACAGCCAGCAGGGGGGGTCTGAGGAGCTGGACGGTCTGTTGTGCGATACCGGCGGGAAGGATGCGGAGAGCTCTGGGTGCTGGGGCAAGAAGAAGAAGAAAAAGAAGGGACACGACCAGGTGAGAAGACAGAGGGTTGGAAGAGATTAGTTTTTAATACATTTCCATTCTCTCATTTTGGCTTTTTTGCATCTCAATATCCACCTGTCTTGATTTTTTTTCTTGATTCAGTCTAATTCTTAGCGCTGGTTTTCACGTTAGACAGACATGGTTGATTCAGGTGACACTGGAGAACCACTGGGTTTCTTGTCTAAGCAGGAGGTTCAAGATAAATACCACAGCCTCTTGAAGCTGCCAGACAAAATCGAGACAACTGAATTACACGGCTGTGAAAAACACAGCGCCTCAAGTTTCGACTTTGATGAAGATCCAAAATCCCCCATTTACTCATATGGACTCGAAGACTGAAGAAGCGACAGGATGAACTGAACATCATTTTAGTTCACATTAATTCAGGCTGCCCAGTTAAAATGATATAACTTAATCATATTCTCACAAATTGAATAAGAAAACAGTGCATGGGAACAGATCTCTCATGAAATGAATTAGTTTGTTGTCCAGCTGTATGGCAGCAATGTCCAAAAATATCTGCCCAATCAAAGCTGAGCATGTAAATTACTGTCTCACGCTTAACACACCTGCAGCCTTCGGGTCTCGTGAGAGACAAGAGACTGTAGACGACACGGATGGCGACAGCTGTAGGCTCAAAATGATCAGAAGACATAAAAATGAAAAATGCATGAAAAAATGAGAGGAGAACTTCCCTGATGAGACCAGAATGAAATCTTTTTAGTTTTTGTTTACTGAAACGTACAAAAATCAAATGAATGAAATTTGACAAAAACCAACATATGTTTTGTGAAAGGACTAAAACTGAACCAAAATTAAGCGCCGAAATGAGCGCTGATTTTCTGGTTATCACTTACTGCTGCTAACATCCCACCTCTAGCACCTTGACATTCATTTGTGATTCGATTGTGGATTATTCTTACAATCTTCACTCCTTTATCTTGCTCTCTCCCCCTTTTTATTTTCCCTTTCATTTCACAGCTATATAGCATCTAATTCAATTTCAATGACCACATAAGTGTATAATGTATGAGGTATTTGCCTTTGCTCGTTTAATGCTATGACCCTAGGGGTTGGTATTCCCTGACAGGGTTCCACACCAAGCAAATTAATGCCCAATGACGAAACTTATATCAGCCAGTTGTTGAACACCATGTACAGTTTATCACACAATATGAAATTATAGCATCTTGTTTACATATGTACAAAGATACAAAAACACTAATCTTACCCAATGTTTTTTCATTTATACCATTATGTTAAATATCTTAAATAAGAACAGGTATCAGGTTTGTTTGTTTGTTTGTTTTTGGCCATATGGAGGATTCAGTATCACATTTTGTAACAGAGTTTTGTGATTTTTCAGAAACATTTGCTCAGTTCAACCTTGGTGCTTGTCTCAAATGAATATTTATGAATGCACTACAGCTTCCTTTGATATTCATGATGTCTCAGCTGGAGTTGTTGTCAGCCACTGACATTCACCAACCACCTGGATTATTTAGGGTCACATCTATGCCTCACAACTACGTATATCAAGAAAAGGCTTGATGATCTGACGCAAATGGGAACCTTTTTTAAAAGAAATAGATGCTTGTTCTCCGCAACAGCATCAACACATGCTACAACATTATTACACATCAGCATCAGGAGATTATGGCTTTACTTAGAGATTAAACCGGTTTTCACTATCTGAACAATGACTACCTGTGCACAGGCACAAAAATGCCAAGCTGACTTAGTGTTTCTCTCTGGATTCCCTGGGTCTGTCCAGCTGTTGCCAACAGGCATACTTTCATCCTTCCTTTAGTTAAGAAAATGAGCTCTCCTTTAGTTGAAGAATTGGCGGAAACCAAGCAGCTTGCTTGGAGTAGGCGCTAACCTCTTGTCATGCTAATAAGCAATCAGCATCACATTCTGGTTGAGAGCAAGAAATCTCTTACAACTTCTAGTGAAGCCGTGGAGATTGAAAACCCAACTCATCCGGTGGATCAGGGTGGGTGAATTGCTCATTAGCGCTGCATGCTTTTTTTGGTAGTGCATAGTAGCAATGATCCAGGCCTTTAACTTACATTTTTCGCACAAAGGCTCAACAAACTTTTAATGTATCAGGGCAGAACCAGAGGGATGAGGGATCTTAAAACTGACCTTCGGATCACAAAATAAAAGGGACAAACCGTAACCCCTCTATAATAATAATACATAACCCTCCTCTCTCCCCTCTGTCTCCACTCCAGTGCAGCTGTGGGTGATTAGGATGAAGTAGCGATTGGGGAGCTTGTTGGAGAGGGCAAAACTCCATCAACTGTGTAGTAATTAGAGGAGAGGAGAGGAGAGGAGAGGTGATAGAAAGGAGAGTAAGGGAAATTGGGGTAAAGTGGAGGATAGAAAACACAAAAGAATGAGAGAAAGGAAAGAGGAAGTAGTAGAATAATAAGGTCAAAGACAAACAGCCTTAACAGATGTCATGTAATTTTTTTCATACATTAAAACTGTGGAATAATCACTTAATGACAACATGAAGGGAGGAGATAGGAATATATATATGGGACCGCTACACAGGGCACAGAATACGGTACACTGGAAGATAAACATAAAGCTAAAGAAAGACAAGGACACTAATTAAAGAACAAACACAGAGCTATTATGTATGGGAAAACTGTACATTGTTTTGGATGGTGTAATAAGTTACTCTGTATATGAGGTGGCTTATGTATGTCTATGGACTCTTTGCTAACAGAACAGTCAATAGGCATACAAGTCAATTTTCATACATACGCAGTTTACAATGAAAAGAATGGTTAATTTACTGCTGAAAATTCACAATATTTTTTAAACAAATGGTCTTGATTTCAGACAAAGCAGGCTTCTCATTTCTATTTTCCAGTATCAGTTCTTATAAGTGTCGAATTGTTCAAAATAACAAAATGTGGCAATCAACGATCAGTAATCTGACATTATGCATTACATGGAACCAGACTCCAGACAAAATGTAAAACAAAAACCTCAATAACGTAACTCCAGCAGATAAGAATCATTTGTTTTAACCAAAGAAATCTGTAAAATGAGAACGTATTGTGATCCGTGATTCCTTTAATAGTAAATGAATAATTTAATAAATTGGGGTTACTGGACAGGCCCAGTCTGCATTCCTGGATAACAAGCAGGTTGACACCAGTGACCTTGTGATATATTTGCATTTGAAAGTGCAATGCTTTCTGTACATCCAAAAGTAAGGTGCGTGTGTATGTGTGTGTGCGTGTGTGTGTGTGTGTGTGTGTGGGGGGGGGGGGGGCAACATTAAACTAATATATAGTCTCGGGCAGAAGCTAATTGTAACTTTTCATGCAAATTAATTTCTTACATAATGTGCCAACTCATCAACACTGCTGATCTGTCTGCATTATATTAAAGGTTCACTGAGAAGTCTCTTGCATTCAAGAGTCAACATTTTTCACAGTTATTATTTGATGTACAGTACGGGGGTGTGTGTGTGCGTGTGTGTATGTGTGTTTTTCCAAAAGCACCATCAGTGCAGGAGAAAAATGTCAGATTTCAATTACAGAGGAGATAGAAAAACAAAATGCACAAACAGATGAATGCCGGCTTATCCATACACTGCTTATGAATAGTAAATCTCTCTCCTTTCCTGCTCTTGCCTGAGGGGAACGTGCTGGCACCTACCACTGTCAAACCTCGCCTCACACAGAATTCAAATTGCTTTTCTATCTCGAATTATGTCTCATCTTCTGCAGTGGGACGGCGTCGGCCCATTTCCAGACTTGGCGGAGCCCCCGAAAGGCATCCAGATGTTATGGCACCCCACCATCGTCAAGCCCTACCTCACTCTGCTGTCTGAGTGTTCCAACCCAGACACCCTGGAGGGAGCAGCTGGGGCTCTGCAGAACCTGGCTGCTGGCAGCTGGAAGGTAAGAACTCAGTATTGTGGCTGTATTGCTGGGATACTAAGGAGCATCTGCACAAGTGTATTGAAATTTCAGCGGGTGCCAAGAGGCGCTATTGAAAGGAGAAATTTGGTGCTGTGGGATAGCAAACCTCACCTACCTTTATAATTTCCTCATACGTGAGTGTACACATTTCTCTGAAATCCCTATTTTTATGTAACTGTATCTACGAATCAAGCAAGAATAAATGTCCTAATGATAAAAGTTTCATTTTTCCATCAATAATGACATAATTATACAGCGGCCCTTTAGATGATTAGTTTAAATTTGGAATATTTATTTGCTCTTGTCTAGCCTCATTGTTTTGTTTTTTTTTATCTGATAAATTTAAAGGCAGCACTTTGGTTTTGTGTTGACAGTGAGGATGTGTACATCATCAAGCTTTCTGGCAAATTCTAAAAATAATCCCTCATTTGTCTCATGATACAGAAATGACTTAGAAAATGCTAATGAATACAGCATCAGTCAGTTCGACATAGCTGGTTCTTCCAGAGCTTTAAGCCTCATCACATGGCCTCTCTCAGAATACGTACATAACATGATAACAACTAACAATAAACTATATCCAACAAGTCAACTGCCTCCATGACAAGTGAACGAATCCGTTTGCTGACGAAGGCCACAAAATGAGACTGAAAGCTACAGAAACACAGAGTACGCGGATCTTATGTTGAGAATTATTAACCAGACTGCTTTTTCTTAAAGGTGAAGAATGAACTGTCCAGTAATATTTGAAATGTTTTTTAGCCATGCAAGCAGCAGACATTTGTTTGACATTCATGGTTTACAGAGGATGAACGATGTTAATTTGTCAATCCCCTGAATTTTCATCTATCACCATCGTCAGATCAAAATTTTTAATGAAAAAGTCCTTATATGTCTTTATATGTTTTATAAGAGCAGTGGTGTTTAATAAATCTGATAATACATTAAGTCAAATAAATTTCCAGTATTGCTAAAGTACCCTATTATCAAGTACCCTGATAATATTAATGAAAAGAGTAACACAGTTATCTTTGTCTCACCCTTCAAAAAAGATTAGCAATTATAAGGAAACAATGAGGAAAAAAGAAGTTTGCATTAATAACAGTGCATCAGATCTCTGATGTTGTTTCTGTCCACCTCCAACAACCTGCCCAGTGGTCGGTGTATATCCGGGCCGCAGTGCGTAAGGAGAAAGGCCTGCCCATCCTGGTGGAGCTGCTGAGGATAGACAACGACCGCGTGGTGTGTGCCGTAGCCACCGCGCTGAGAAACATGGCTCTGGACATAAGGAACAAGGAGCTCATCGGTGAGTGGTCAATTCACAACAAAAAAACAATTCACTCACAAGAGTGCAGTTACACAAAGGGGGACACACACGGTGGGTTATTGCATAATTTTCAAAGCAAATCAACTTTATTCAAGCGCTTTTGTTGAGTGTTTTTTTTTTTTTTAATACTAGTGGAATAAATTTGCTCAGTTCTGCGTTAATTGAAGATAATGGCACTGAAAACAAGCACAGTTATCTTGACCCACTTACACATTTTCTGACTTGCTATAATGCATAATATACTTGTTAAACTGGACATTTTCAGCACTTTTTTTATAGATTACTGCTGTTACGAATGGCACAGTGGCAGTAGGTTTGTAAATTTGTCTATAATAAAAGAAAAAGAGATAAATGGCTTTATGATAGGTTATCTTTATGCAGATAGTTTCATGCTTTAAGCAGATAGTGTTGCTCTGACTGATCCTTTGATGCTTAATTTACCTTCAGAGACAAGTGATGTTTTGTGCTTTTCTGTTGGTCCCCATAGCAACAACCACATGTCTCCTTCCACTTTCTCTGTCTAATGCTTGAGGCTCTGAGCTAAGCTATGTGTGTGGGTGCCTGTGTTAGCATGTGGAGTCCTTGAGTGAATGCAACCATTCGTGCGTTTAGTGCACGTATTTGTAATGTCAGACTACTTATATTGCGCTGCCACGGGTCATGTGCGTATCTTTTGACAGGAACTGTTGTGCAGCCCTCACTTCTGTTGTGTTAACACGATGAAATTGTGTTAGAGACAAAGCACTTTATGTAGCTGAGTCCTCAGAGCGTTCAGCAGTGGATATCAGTGCCGTCTGCACAGACAGGTCCACTGTGAGCCAACTCCTGTTTTATTGCTGCAATGATTGAGAGTCCGTATCTTTGTAACAATGTGAATATTGCCAATACTGTGAGTATATGGCGAAAATCTTAAATGATGCTGTTTACATGGCTCAATTATGTCTGAAAACTTACTGTAATAACCTAGTTCATAACTGTGAATTGCTTTGATTATCTGGAGAGAATCATGTTTTTCATTGCTGAAACTCATAAAAAAAAGTTGAACTGAGTGTGTATATAAGCTGGGGACACTGCTCTAGTTTTAAATCTGTATTCTACAGTATATTGGGTTTTTCAGCAAGCAAACTTATTTCAGTTTTATCCAGACCTTTTTCTGTAAATGTTACTGTTACATTGCTCACATACATTTTCATTTCTTGAGACGTGTAGAATAGTTTCTTCTAACACTTAGCTTGGTGCAATGCAAACCATTTTTTTGTTTAACAATATACTGTACATCACCGCAACTAGACAATTACAGTAACACTATGGATAACAAAGACAAAAACAAAGTCTTAGTCTTATATTACTTTGCTCTTCTATTTTAATTGACATAATCTGGAGTAGTTGCTTCATAAACCAGCAGGATTTTACAGCAAAGAGACACATGTAGTGTGGATGTAAACTGTCAGTGGGTCATGAGGTGCCCCCGCCCCAACCGCCCCAGGGTGATGACCCAATCAGACTGAGGGGCAGAGAACAGAGCAGACAAGATTGCCTGACAGCAGTACTGGGGTGTCATGGGAACTGTAGTCAGTTGGTGTTGGATCACATGGCCATGTCTCCATCAATTATCTGACAGCCAGACTGTATTTTTACCTCCCTATCAAGAGTTGGGCAGAGCATCAGGGTTATTGTCTTATTCTGAAGTGAATGAGGGTATTCTACACTTTTTATGGGGGGGGGCGTCCTTTGAACTTTTCACATCCCAAATTTATATATATTAGGTCATGCATCAAATTAACTAGTTAGTAGGCTCAATATGTAAGTTTTGAAAACACAATATACATGGATGAACTTTATCTCTCCAGAGAGCATGTGATTTTTCTTTTACTAGTCCAAAGTAGTTCTCACCTTCACTGTATTATCTTTTTTTGCAAAAAACTACAACAAAGTAAAAAGTGTCATATAAAGTTAGCCCATAGTATAATTCTAACTCAGTATCACACATTGCCAGCTTTGTCTACAAATGGGTGAACAAAGTTAGTAGAAAACAGGTATCAAAACAAACTTTTCCTTCTCTTTTCCTTTGCCTGACACAAAGTAAAGTATCTCAAAATTTAATGATAAATCAGCCTGCTTTATGGGTACTGATGTTAGATTAAACCTACTTCTAAGCAACACAATACCTATATTTTGATCAAGTTGAACATAACGTAAGCAAGCTCAAATAATTTCTATTTTCTATTTTTCCAAACCCCTCAACCTACATCATTCCACCACACCCCCACTGTCTATGTCGTGCTTTCCTTCACCGCCCACAGGTAAATACGCCATGAGGGACCTGGTGCATCGTCTGCCTGGAGGCAGCAACAACAACAACAGCAGTGGTGGTGGAGGAGGAGGAGGAGGAGGGAGTTCCAACAATGGCGGCCTGGTGGGGAAGACCATGTCAGACGACACCATCACTGCGATCTGCTGCGCGCTGCACGAGGTCATCACCAAGAACATGGAGAACACCAAGGCCCTGAGGGACGCTGGCGGCATCGAGAAGCTCATCAGCATCGCTCGCAGCAAAGGAGACAAGTAAGCCGAATGGGAAGATGTTGGCGGATGAAAGAGGGTGTAAAGAAAGAGGATGTTTGGATAAGGTTTTAAGTAGAGGGGATAGCATTCTTTAAAAATGTATGTTTTTTATTTATAACAAGTTATATTTAAACAGTGTTGGAGAAAGTTTTACCCTGAAATGATAGAGAAATGTGGACCTTTATTTTACAACCTTGTAAAGATATGGCTAAAGACTACAGTACCTAGTACCCTTAAAGGTCGATAACCAGCAGAAGACAACAGCCACGGATACATCTTGATATTGCTTTGTAGTTACTAAAACAAAGTTGATCCAAAATGCACTCACTGGAACTGTGAGCTCTGTAACTGGATGTGACCATAAATATAATCATACAAGTAACGCAGAATAAATATCACACGCAACAGACATCACCTCACATCAAACAATTAGAAATTATCGGCATCATAATGCTTATAATGAAAGAATCCTGCACCAACATCACAACATCTCCAAATGTAGGGCTGGATAGGAGATGCTGAAATGCATATTTAAATGTCTCCATGTGTAGAGTAATAAGTAACAAGCGGTAAATTACTAGGCAGAGGACTCAGACGCATGACTCAGGGGTCAGAAACTGGGTTCTAAAAATCAGAGTATACTTGGAAACAGGTCAGTACATAGCTAGTCAAAACTATTCAGGCACACAAATCTGAAGGGATAAGCAGAGTAGAGGTCGAAGAAAAATAACAAAAGGACACACAAACCAGGGAGACTCATTGCTAGGAAAATGCTTGGCACGCTCGTCACAGGGGAACAAAGACGAACTGGCCCAGAGCGAAGGGAGCAAAGAGGCTAAATACACTCGGAGACACAATAGGGCGGGGCAGACAATCACAGTGGTGGAAACACATGAGGGCAGGAAGTGGGACACCAAAATAAATCTGCATATACAGAGAGCAGTAGGAAATAATGAAAACATAACCTAGGAGACAGAGGAGGACATGACAGAGTGTTGATTGTGGGATGCACACCTCTGCATGGTAATGCTAGTCAGGCAGCACGCTGTTGTATAAGAGGGATACATTTGGGTTTTTTTTTTATCATTAGCACTTTGCAAGCCAGCAGAACAATGTGAGGCGTGGCGTCTGGGGCTGATTTCAGAGAGAGATATATAGGCATGATTATAAGGAGGCTTATTGGTGGAGTCGGCCAACGGGGTGTAAGCAAATTGGCAGTGGACAGAAAGGGCTGGTGCGTGTTATGGTCATGATCGAGTGAAGAAATCATGCAGCAGAGGAACAGGGGTGAGGCAGGATGGGGATTAGAGTATAGGCAGGTTATTAGCTCTGTTTTGTAGTCACCATAAATTTAAAAAGCTATTTTTCACAGGAAGTATACATTTCGATGGCATGTTTTATATAGTAAAGATATGTCAAAAATCCTGATTCAGATCCTAACCACTAATCCTACACCTGTCAGCAAATGATGACAAATTTGGCTTCTGCTTCCATCCAAAAATTCTTTTAAATAATCATAGGCTAAAAGTAATTTCTGCTATTATTCAAAATATTTATTAGAATTGTTTAAAATATAAACCCATAGATAAACATACTATTGTAATTTCTTTTTAAAATTGTTCAAGTTCTTCAAAGAGTGTTCCCTGCTTTGCGTCACTGCAAGGGCAGGGTTTGCAATCACATAATCCAAAACAATAACATTCAACAAAATGAAATAAGAAAAAAAGAAATAAAAAAGAAATAAAGTTTCATTTCTGAGGCGCTGATAAGGCCATGTGGGCCAATTAGACCTGTAGCCATTAGTCAGCTGAGTCAAACCCCGGAGGATGCATAATGAAATACTGGCCAATCAATCAATCAACCAAGCAATTATGCATTTTGGCCCCAGAACAATTTAGGCACCTTATTTAAGGAGATAAAGAAATTTTCATTCTGCATCTTCCCTCTTTGGAGGCTACAGTGAGTTGATGTTTTACACACAGCTTTATGTCTGTTTCTTCTTTATTATGCAGTGTGATGTTTTTATAGCTCCCAAAAGTGCAAAACAAAGCAAAGGACAGCCAAGCTTTATACTGCATGTGTGTTTTCTCTCTGCTGAATTCCTAGACATAGTCCTAAAGTGGTGAAAGCAGCATCTCAAGTCCTGAACAGCATGTGGCAATACAGAGACCTCCGCAGCCTCTACAAAAAGGTAGAGTCCACACGGCTGAGTGTGCTCTGGAGGGATAAACATGGGAAATGTCATTCATGTTTAAGTAAATATTGCTGGAAACTGAGTAATTAGCGATGATACCATTGTAAGGTGTGCAAATAGTGCTTTATTTTAACGCTGTCTCTTCTCGACTCCCTTCTCCCCCTCTTCCTTTACTTTTCATTCCTTGCGCTCTCTCCCTCAGGATGGCTATTCTCAGTATCATTTCGTTGGCTCTTCCTCCACGATAGAGAGAGACAGACAGCGACCTTATTCTTCCTCTCGTACTCCGTCTATCTCTCCCGTACGGACCTCACCTAACAATCGATCAGGTGAGTCCACCGCCCCTCCTCCAACTCGCCTGTCTTTCCCTTTGTCCTCCATAATTCTTTCATTCACTACAGTCTACTCGAACAAACACCACTCCACTGCATCTTAAGTCTCCTTTAGCCTTCACACTATGGTGGTTACTGATGAATTATTCTGCTGTCAAATAAAATCCTTGCACCGTACCCCCTAAAGCAGTTTTCTGCCCTTGTGTTGTTGAAATTAGGCTTTGACTAATATGAGCCTTGCAAGGCCTCAGTGTTTCTGGGCAGATGACAATATCCTCTGATGTTCACTAGGTTAGAATTTTACTTAATTTATCCCTAAGAGACACACCTCTGGACAAAAGGAGTCTTTACACTCCACATGGAACATAACATTTATTTGGAACCAACTCAAAATCTTGGGTACTTCAGTAGATGAGCCGTATAGCATTTTTTTATATGATGCAAGACATGAAGTGAGCGACTTGAGTAGGAGACAACATGGCTGAGTACTCACACCTTGGAACTGCAGTGTAGCAGTGAAAGTCTAAAAAACATGCATTCAGACAGCTGGGGTTTTGTAGGTCAAATATCGCAAGAACCAATCCCGTCAAGTTGGCAAAAGAAACCGGAAACTTCCAGTGCAGAGCGGACTTGTCAGCACAGAGAACAAGAGCCTGCATTAGCGCAACCTTTAACGCTATGTCACTTCCCATTCAGATAAGTCTGCTTGTGGCCGATTTTGGTGCACAACAGACGCCTCATCTGAGTCAGGGTCTGACTGAGGCTAAACCTTGCATGGCTGAATCTCTCTGATGTCTCCTCTAACACTCGCTGTCGTGATGAGCACTGCTTTTTCACCAGTCAACCTAGCACAGGCAGCAGTGGCGGGCGGGGCACTGGGCCTGTGACATTTGCATATTTGATACAGTTATACATGGATTCCGAATATCTCATTTTTATGTATGAAACCATGTTAAACCAATATTAATCACAGCAGAGTTTGTTTACATACATTTACTTGTTTCAGGAGGAGAACTTTGATTTTACTGCTGTGGAAATTTTTCACAGAAATAACAAAGTGTTCCTTTTGTGTGTTAAAAGCCTTAGTTTGCATTCCTACAACAGCTGTTTACAGCGTAGGTGCCGAAAGAGTGTATGTTTCAATGGTGACTGTGTTATAACGTACAGGGTAACTGAGAAGAAACAAAAAGACAATTGCAGCCCTACAAACAGGCTGCATCATATCTTGCAGATTCTATGTGATTGGCTGTTGATAATGAGTTGACTGTCATAGGAAAATTTACTGAGCCATATGGTACTGAAAGAATAGCCAGGTTTCCTCCAACACAGCCAACCACATTCAACTCATTATCTTCAACGTTGATCCCACCACCAAGTCCAGTATGTATTGTTTTTTTTCCCAACTGTTGGTGTGTATTTTTGTTTTATGTTGTGGTACAAGTGGAGTTGAATGAATAATGATGGCGCAAACAGGCCTAATAGGCCAGTGGGAATTTAATATGGCAAAAATATTTGCATGTCGTAAATGCAGGTTGAGAGAGACTCGCGTGCAGTGAGAGAAAGAATAGACAGAGGCAGATGCCTGAAGGAGTGATGACTCAGTATTTCCCTCTCTGAAATCACACCCTGGTCAAAAAGATAAGGATTTGTAAAGAATGGCACATACCCACGAGTCACAATACAAACAGCACCTGGTGCCCCCTGTTTTTCACTCATTCCAGGGTGATGGTTAGAGGAAATAATACATGCAGTGAAGCCCCAGAGTGCTGCGGCCTTATTCTGAGCAAAGCAGGTAAATTTGAAAACGAAATGCTCAGAAAGGTACAATTTTACAATCTCCCTGCCTCCCCGCTGTGAAAGGACTCCGGTGTAGAATGAACACTTTCCTGTTCCAGTCTCCACCTCAAGAATCCAGGGTATTGATAATGTGTCGTTGATGGATTGAAGGTTAAAGATATTCCCTGTGTGTGTGTGTGTGTGTAGCAAGCGCGCCCGCCTCCCCCAGGGAGATGATGGCGTTGAAGGAGAGGAAAGCTGACTACGAGTCGACTGGCAATGCTAGTTACCATGGCAACAAGGGCGAGCACACGTCCCGGAAGGACGCCATGACGGGTAGGAACTCTGCAAAATCACACTCCAGCACAAAACTGATGTTTTCAGCTGAGTTGATAGCTTTGGAATAACTGTAGGTTTTTCAGATGTTAATAGTTTAAAATGTGTTTCTTGCAGAGACTTAGATAGGATTTAGGATTTTGCTACATTCAGATAGAGCCATCCTTGCTATTTCCCTGTTTCCAGTCTTTACGCCTAGCGAAGGTAGCTTCATATTTCGATAATAGATATGAAAGTGAAATCAGTCTTCTCCACAAGAACACCAGCGTATTTCTAAAACGTTGAACTGTTAATTCTTTTTCGCCGATATGAACAAACAGTGAAGGCTTTTTTCTGGAGGCAGTCAGCTTACTTATTTAACGGCACAAATTCAACAATCAATTCTACAATCAAACAAACGTGACAAACGTACTGACATGTTTGAAATCAGAGATCAGCTGATCATGTTGTTGAGTGGCCTCACACAACCAAACACATTTCACTGGGTCAGTGTTTGCCTCAAGATCTTAGTCTGAAAAACCAGCCAGTAAGAGTCAGGTAAGCGAGCAGAAAGAAGTCCCTCATTAATGAAGGAATTATAGGGATTGTTGCCAAGCTTTTAGCAGAAATAGTGTTTTATAATGTGACATTTTGATCCATACAGTGCTTTAATTGTTGTTCATCATCCTGAGTTGTTTTTTTGGGGGGGGGTTTCTGTGTTTCATTGTGTTAACATATTTGTGCACTGACAACAGTTGCTATGTGGGAAGCAATTATTTCCAAGCTCTGCTTAACCATCATTCATCCTTATATTCATTGTTATTCTTTCTGAAAACTCTGTCACAAGAGGTCTCCACCTAGTAACACTGACAGTCCTCCCACACTCCTCTGCATTTTTTTTGATTTCTGAATAAATAAAGATTTATCTAAAGTTCTTCTCCTCACTCATCCTTAGGTCAAATCTCCGGTGGGTCTTCAACACTACACAGAGGAGCATACGTGTCACCTACCGATGACCTGAAGTATAATCAGGTACAACAAGATCTCTCTGTTATGCATTTTTAAAATAAATACATTACATGTACAACCTGTATGAGAATATTGTATTGCCCCCCAAATATTGGTTTACAAAGCATTTGTGTTATTAGCAAGACAAGTACTACTGCTTCTTTTGGTTCTACTTATTCCTTCTCTTGATGAAGCCTTTTTTTTACTTCTATATGACTCATATCAGCTTTAAGAGGAGGAACTGCTGTAAAGACGCCCTACAGCACATCTAGATGAAATAGCACAGCAAAACTTAAAGGCCTGATCTGAAATGTATAGGTTCTAATAGTGAAACCATAAAGATACTATTAAGTTTGAAAAGGTCACTATAAACCTGTAAACTATAAATCTATATAGAGCCCAATTTAAACATTATTGGAATATCGCATTGGCATTTGGTAAATTGTTGCCAGTAAAACCTTTTTATATTACCAGTCATACCCTTTGCCAGTGTTATCAGAGGCTGGCTAAGACATTGCAGTCCTACAGCAGCTTCATTGACACTACTGATAGATACCACTATCTGGTCAGTCAGCCATCACATCATAAAGCAAAACTAAATGAGTTTAAGTCTAATTTTCTGAGAGACATTAATCTAAATCAACTGCTCACAGAAACTGCTCACAGAGATTGCAGTGATCTATTAATCTGCCTGTTTGTTTGTTTGTTTATTTGTTTATTTGTTTGGTTGGTTGGTTTAGTTAATTGGTTTATTGTTTTGTTGTTGTTTTTATAGTTTTGATTAACCGGTTAACTGTAGGTCTACATAATGTCACAAAAATACTCATCATACTCATCACAAATGACAGTCCAAAACCCTGCAGCTATTCATCTTTTCTTATCACAGTAGACTGAGAAAACTAGCAAATATTCACATCTGACTAACTGAAATCTTCAGCTCTAATGAGATTACATACTTTTAGTTTTAGAGTTTAGTTCTAGAGTTCTGCTAAACATTTTAGAAATATGAGGATGGAAATTGTTAATTTTTTTTGATCAAAGTACATTATTTCTAGTCATGGGGACTTGCACATACTTCGTAACAGTAATGCAATATGTTGGGCTTTTTTATATAAATCCCTCCAGACTGTAGTGCCTCCTGCTAGACCTAAATCAGACGAGTAACATATTGAGAAGTGCACCTTTTTTGATGAATAATTAGTAAAGTAATGTAATTACCTTTACAATCAGTAATTTGGAAAGAGTAATTGATTGTTTCTAAATGCTCAAATTATCTGAAAGCATCATTACTAGGTTGCACTGTGTTCACAACCTGTCGCTGTGTGCAGATATTTGATTGCTTGCCCCACTTGTTTCAAGTAATCTTTTAAAAGTATTTTTTTAGCACAGTCATTATAGCAATGGCACCTCACTTTATGAGAGTTTGGACGAATAATACAAACCATAATTTTACTTTAGTCTCAGTAATGGTTTTTACTTTTTTTACAGGTCTCTTGTCAAGGCTTGCCTTCAGAGCCCTACCCGCCTTTCCAAAACCCTCCCCCGCCCGACAGTGGAAACTATGAGGACCAGGCCTTCTACGAGAACCAGGTTCATGTGGGAGGGCGCCCCCCACAGGGTGAACTCAACATGCACCTGCAGGGCCTCAAGTCCACAGGCAACTATGTAGACTTCTACTCAGCCTCACGGCCCTACAGTGAGCTCAACTACGAGACCAGCCACTATCCAGCCTCACCAGACTCCTGGGTCTAAGGGGAGATGAGGGCGGAGGAGGAGGAGGAGGAGGAGGAGGAGGAGGAGGAGAGAATGATTAAGGGAAAAAAGGATGGTGAAGGGGTAGTTTAAAAGGTGGAGGAGAGAAGATAAGAGGACAATTTCCCTCCCTCCCCATCCTCTCTTGTAGTTCCTGAGTAGCATCATAGGTAGCAGGATGACAGGGGGAGGATGGAGCGTAAGAAGGGGACATGAGGAGAAAAGCTAAGACATTACACTCCTTTCAGAGACATCTGATGGAGGAGGGAGAGGGGACTACTGAGGACCAGAAGCAAACGAAGGAGCGGCCATGCATGTGCATGCACACCACCAACAAAACCGACAGACACATTTTCTTTCTGTGTTTAGTTTGTGATCAGCAACTGCTCTAGAAGGTTCAGCGGAGAGACAGACCTCATGCTCCTGAAGGCCTCTGGATACAGAACGTAAAAGAGTCAGACATAATGAAAGAGAACATAAGGAAAAGTGTGAAAGGAAAAGTGACAAAATATAATGAGGTGAAGAAGGACAATGAAAGAGAAAAATGGATTAGTGGACTCAGGGATGGGTGGATTTGGACTGTGAGTGGAACGTAGGCGTTATACCTGGGAGAAACCTGTAAATATGTGGTATAGCGATATGGCTTTTAGTAATGTGAAGCACAAGAAGATGAGATGTAGGACATGTAGAACGTCTGTCACACAAACTTTTGTTTCTTCTATGGCTTGAGTGTGATGTATCCTCCTCTGGGCAAAGAACGCTTCTGGACTTTGTCATTTGTAACAGTTTTTTTTTTTTTTTCTTTTTCTTTTGTTGTGTTTCTACTTTTTTAATTCTCAATTCTGGTTGTATAGTATTTGTTGTACACTGTACATTTACGGAGACGCATTGTGTACTGTACATTGCACTATTTTCTGTGTCATGTCAGGCCTTTCGCCACTGGAACAACCTCACTTCCTTGCTAACTACCCGCCCCCAAAATACTCACAAATACACACAGTATCTGCACTCAGACTTTCAGACCCCGTATCACAGCTACAGATGGACGTCCGCATGTTGCTAATGTGAAACACTGGATATGAATTGGGTATTGAAGTATAATTTCTGCTTGGTCAAGATGCTCCTTTTACTGTCCTAAAGATAGTTTTCACAGAACAGTAGACAGCACAGCGGCCAAAATAGCTGAAGAGAGGCTCGAACAGTTGAGCAGTCTTTTCCGTGACAAAACTCTAATTTTTTTGAGGCTTGGCTTTGTCTTGGTTTTTTTGGCGGCTATCTTTCCACATTAACACCACAAATCCCCTTTTTGTTCCCATGAGCTGTTTCTTCAAGTGAACTGTGCTCATTGTGTATATAACCGTGCCAAACAAGGGTTATTTCCCCTCGGCTGAAGAAAAAGGCAGGGGGGGAGGTTAGGGGTGTGTTAAAGGGTCCAAGTTCAGCTGAAGCTCTCAGCTGAACATCCTCACGGTTCTAACGATGCCAGTTTGTAAATGCTGTGGTTTTTCTAAACTGTGTTTTACTGGGATGAAAACTGTCTAACTACGCCAGGACTTGGGAGAAAAATTAAAATGAAAACTAAAAAAAAAAAAAAGAAAAAGAAAAAAATTTAACCATGGAGGGACTGTGACCAGGCGGAACCTCGCTTCCTCCAAAGTTGTACAAAATTAGTTGACTTCTGTGTTGTAAAATAATCAATGTTTGAAGTACAAAAAAAAAAAAAAAACTTTTCTGAGAGATGGGTGGCAATTCTAACTTCATGGTAGACAAAACTGTTAATAGAGTATGGATATATATTATATAAATATAAATATATACTTTTTATGTGCAGATGTGGATGTCACTTATAGCAGCAACATTATGGAAAAAGACTTGTAAAAAAAAAAAAAACAGCTACATGTAGGAATTTTGTTCACATTTTATTTTCTGGTCAACACACTAAATCGTCGACTTTGTGTAGTAATGTTGTTGCTATGTGGAGTAGAGTAGACCAGGGCCCAGGGATCCACGTTGTCACTAAAGCAGTCCAAAAAGGTGCTACATCTGTGAGAAGTGTTTCCAACGTGTCTGTATTTTAACTGTGCACAAAATGCCCCTCCCCTTCAAACTATTGATTATCAGCTAATGAGTTTCTTTACATGTCACAGGTGACCATTTAAATCACATAACAAAGAACTATCACACACTTGTTTCTTACTAAAAGTGTGTTTACCGTGCATGAAACTCCCAGTTCTGAAAAATTGGTCTCATTATGCTAAATAGACTAAAACTGCACCCATGAATGCATGAGTATTTGTTATCAGTAAATCTGAAAATGAATGATGATTTTTCTCTTTATTTTTTGTACGTGAGAAAGGCTAAATTGCAAAATGTGACGACAGACCCTGGTTCTCCCTACCCACTTCTGTTTAGAAGTCCTAGCAGTCACCTTCTGATGCTTGAAAAATGACTCATAATGCAAATGTCCCCTCAAAAAAACTGGATGATAAACAGACGTACTGTATTTGTTAGTAAGCATCTGGAAACTGACAACGTTATGTATGTCCTTGTGATCCTTAGGCAGAAAAACCTGACTGTAAGACCTGTATGAAGATATAACATCGGTAACCTTTTTGTTGCTAGACCAAACGTGTTTTAAAAAGAAAATTGTGAATCTTTCTATTGCCTCAAACAGATTGCAACTGCTCCAAAAAATATAAACGGACCATCAAAGAACCTGTGATCTGGGAGTTGTTTGTTCTCTTATAAAAAAAAAAATGTTTTTGGGGTGTATTTTCCAGTTAGTTGGACAGTTTTGTTGGATTCGTATGCTTTTACCGTTTATTACAAATTTACATTTTCTTTACAATAACCCTTAAATCCTACCACAAGTTTATGTTTAAATTCCTACTTTCCATGTGGTCAGTGCTTTCCTCTCATTCAGTGCATTATGCAAATTCACTTACAGAGTTGAAACTCCCTTGAGACGGCTCATCCATCACAGGGAACAACCAGTCTTTCAGTCAAAGTAAGGTTATTGTTGCGTGGTGCCGTTGTTCCAAGGAGGGACCATTTTTCAAACCTTTTGTGGTGCATTCAGGGACCTTCCAACATCCGAAAATGATAAGCTGTGTTTGAAAATTGAATCCAAGAGAAACCTTTGTTATTGTTGTTATTTGAATTTAAAAGACTACTTAAAGGTTCCCAGCAGGGTTTTCTTATAAAAAAAAAAAAATAGCTTGAAAACTAGCTTGAAGTTTTCTTCTTCCCTGACTACGTTGGTGCATAGCTGCTTATTTTACTTGGCATGCTACCTACACCTTTTGCCTGGAATGAGTATAATCTCAGCTACTAGCATGTATGCACAGATTAAAAAAGGAAAAGAAAAAAAAAGGTCTTTAGTGCTACTACAGATCAAAAATTCCAGTCCTAGTCCAAGTCCACTCCAGGTCCAAGGAGTTTTGAAGCTGAGTCAAGACGAAATCTTAAGGTTACAATCATAACCCTGGTTTTCTGATAGCATCTGTGAGGAGTGGGTTACACTGGAGTCAAATGGAATACGGAAACTGACAGCCAAGGCTGGATTACTAATTGGGAAATTGCTCCAGGGCCCCAGATCTGTGGGTCCCAGGTTCATTGTGTGTCAGACGCTTTATGGTCATTTGTATTCTTGCAAATATGTGTTAGAATTTGCAACACTGAACTACAGTATTAACAGGGTCTGGCATAGCACCAGGTAATGTTCTAGTTTAGGATTACTGGTTGTGTGTTGGGTCACAGTGCAAAATATAATGAAGCTGACACTTACAGGGGACCTGGAGGAAACAGGAGCCCAAAGGCAAATCTTTTCCCCGAGGGCCCCATTTGGCCATGCTGACAACTGACTGACAGCAGAGCAGCTTCTCTAGTCTGCTATGAGAGAAACCAATAATGCTCCAAATTAACTAGACCTGGTCAGGACCAAAGACAATAGTTAAGACCAGATAAAAGATCCAGATAAGTCTCAGGCAAAAAGTACATGAGACAGAGGCAAAAATAACAGAAAAAAGTCAAAAGATGAGACTCAAGACCAAAAATGGACGTTTCTATGGCAGTCCTGTTATCAACCATAAATACATCCAAGATTACGCCATAATTCAACTTTGACAAAACTGTAACATTCAAAAGTTTTTTGTTCACCTATCTCCTGCTAATTGTATACTGCAGATAAGAGGACAGACACAACTAAAACCAGTGGTTTCGGTCTTTAAAGACTTTTAAAGATAGGTTTGAACAAAAGAGTTGGTGGGTTGATCTGTATATTGTATCAATACAACTCAGCATGTCAGATAATGTAGGGTTACTGATAATAATTAACAGTGTACGAAAATGGCCCAGTTTTTAAAAAGATGTTAGGTGACGTAAAGGACCAAGACCTTGCTGCCTCTCATTCAGCACCTACAGAGCCTCCCAGTGCCTCAGGAGTGAAGAGAAAAGAGACACAAAGCGGATAATATCATTTTAAAATGTAACTATGCATAGATGTGTACAGGTGTGAGACCAGGGGCGTGTGTATGCCTGCACATACCAGTGAGCATTTGTGTGTTTTAATGCTACATGCAACTGTATTAACTTGTAAAGGGTCATGAGTGCTCTCTGGTGGTAATTACAGCAACTGCACCACAGGTCAGGGTGGCAGCCATTTTAGTCTCAGAGACATGTTCTGCATGGCTCTCTCCAGATTGATCACCACAGGCTCAGATTTTATCCATGAGAGCTGGGATTAGGTCACAGTGGTTCCCAGGGCAGATGTTTCTAAATATTTACTAACGTTTACTAAGGTTTAGGTCAAGCAGGAGATTCATGTAGTGATTCAATGCTCTGTGGTTTAACAGACTACCATCCGCAAAACTCCCCCTAGAACACATAGACATTATAACCACAGGCATCTTCTTGAGAAAACGGTAAATGTTACTGCCAAAACATGTATTATAGATCAGTTATAATCAAAGTTTTAACTGCTGAGTTGTATATTTTGCCTTTACATGTATGGTTTCCTCCACTATTACTGCATCATGAAGTGGTAAGATTAAGTATTTTTCATAATACTATGACAGTACTTAATAAATCTAGCACTTAAGAAATAACATCGAAATTGGTAGTGCATTTTCCACAGTCATGGTAGTACAACAAAAAATTATTCTGTCTTCTCTTTGACTTATTTTTTGATACGAGTCAAAGATATATTACAAAAAAAAAGATAGATTTTTAAAAACATACAGATTACATGTTATAAAACGTGCAGAGGCGGTGGAGGTACTTTTTTAGCCCTACAGAGTGTCTGCAGATACAAAGTATGGTCTATCTCTCCCCACTGCTCGTCAAACCGTTTGCTGAGTGGCCGGTAATAACAGAAGGCAGCTCAAATGAAGGTATCAACATATTTATTAACTCCTCTCTTCCCATCCACTCAGTAAAAAGGGACTGCATAGTGAGATTTCAGTAGGAAAATCAACCTGCAGCAATTATGGTGAGGAGAATAGAAAGTTTGGGGGTGACACCCTGCCCCCCCCCCCATTCCCCAGTTGGAACCACACCCTAGAAACTAGAGCTCTTCAGCCCACATTGGGACAGTTCACTGTGGTTCCAGTCCACACCACTTCACACCAGTTCAGTCCTGAGACAAATCAAAAGCAGAAAAGATTGCAGAGCTCATATGTCCCTTTGGTGTCGGTTTATTACTGGCTCTAGTTTGCATTTTACCTAAGCTGGAGTTTAGATGTCAGATTAAGCACTGAAGGGACACTTAGTGAAACTTGTCCTGCCTCACAACACTAAAAAAAAAGGGTCTACTCTAAAGGGCCTTTATCCTCACTTAAATTATTTATTTATTTATTTTTATATCTGTTTATTTATTTGTTTATCTATATATCTGAGAGTCTTTACTAATCTGTCAGCTTTCTCAAGATCAAGCATCAACAGTCATACCATAATGGGACCTGAGGGGAAGGCTTGATCAGAGAGAGGTTCAAACACGATTGTTTCAGTTCCTATTGGTTGCAACTAGAGGGAAAAAACCATTGTATGGCACACAGTGCATGTTCTTTTACACCAGTCTCTTTCACTTTTAATGGAGATTTTCATACTCAGTGAGCCACATCTGATACTCTTCCTCACTGATATTTTGTAAGAATATGTTTAGTCTGTTTGTAACTTGTACCAGCTCCTCTTTATGTTGTTGTTTTTTTTTTCCACAGCATTAATGACATACATTACAAAGCAAAATTGAACTACACATGTACTCACATAGGAACAGCTAACAGTGGCCCTCCTGTACTCACAGAGGAGGAGATACATACAGAGGAGGAGATACATACAGAGGAGGAGATACATACAGATCCCCACAGTAACACCCAACAGTGAACTATCTAATGTGATTATTTTGGAAGTCAACAAGTCACAGTCTAGCACTAAGCTGTTTATTTTTGGCTCCGCTTTTCAAATTCTCAACAAAGCCTCTACAAAGCCTGTGTGAGTTGGCTCCTCAGCTCAGCTGTAAAATAAGCGCGTTCCTTCCCTGCAAATACCTGTTGGACTATGTATCAGTGCTAAATGGCTTCTTGGCTTTCTGCTACGTGATAAGCAATCCTTTCCCGTGGCAATCTGCGGCAGCAGCCAGTCACTAATCTTCATTTGGCCGTGTCAGGGCGTTTCTCTCCATCCTGTTGAAATCCCTCTGACTATTATACTATTCCTCTCTTGCAAATTTTATTGACAAATTCCACTTTGTTCAACCTTTTTCCTATATGTCCTTTGCTCATTCTTTCCAACTCAGTGTGGCTTCTTTCACTTTTCCTCTCCTTAGTAAATAACCATATCTGTTAAAAATAACATTTCTATAGAGTTAAACTATTGAAACCAGATAAAGTTTTCTATTAAAGGGGCTTTTTGTAGGTTTTTGCTCTTGCTACATAGCCAAGTTTAGCATCAATAGCTGTTCACTCACCAGTCTAGAAGAAAAACTGCGAATTCAGCATCAAACTTCATTCCTATACTCGACAAGAGCTGTGTCCAGCGGAGGAGAGCAACACCAATGTTAACTCCTGTTTTACTTCTATTGACATTACTTTTTTCTTCCACTGAAGTTAGCATGCTAACCAGCTGATAGGGAGTCACTGTGGCTTCCAGTCTGCCCTGAAGAAGTATGGCTACTCAGAGGGCATATTATAATCTCTTGTCTCGTAAACAGCAAGCATCCTTCACCATTACCTGCTATCAGCAGGAAACCATGTCTGGCAGCAGAGACAAAACTTACATATAGCCCCTTTAATGCACTGAGAGTATGTTGTTAATTTACATATTCACAAAGACATTGATGCTAAACGTGTCTACACAGTGTTCACAGACAACGGATCTTTTTTGGTGCCAAAATAGCCAATCAGTAGAACATCCAACTATAGTGACTACAGCATTATTAAACTGTTTATGGTTCTGTTTAGGAACTTTGTTAAGGTTAGAGAAGATCCTGATCTGGTTTAAAGAAAAACTTCAAAACCACCATCTTTCCCCAACCTTGACCAAAGTACTTTTGTTGCCTAAACCACAGACAGGACCGTGGCTGTGGATCTGGTCTCTGTTGTGACAATCGAATGCTTCATACACCCTCCATCCAGGCCAACCACCCTCTGACAACTCTGATACTGTTTGTCAAAGTAACTCTTCATTCATTCAAAAAAATATGTTGCCTTTGAACATAATCAAGCCAGCGGTTATGTTTTCTGGAAAAAGTACTTGCTTTTGCAGTTTAGTTGCAATGAAATGTAATTTCTAGGAGACAGAGTTGTAGTAATCTCTGCCTGTCCTCTGTTCTTGTGTTTTCTCCTGATTTCTTTCTGTGAACCATCTTTCACCTTTTCTTCCTCCCTCACCTACCCTTAATTCTCTAAGGGTGCAGCTTTTTAAGGGTTCAGAATTATTGGCAAAAATATCCAGATATTTACCAAATAACAACTTTTAAATCATCGGTTTATTTCATCTGAGGTGCTTGAGAGATGAATGAACTTCAGTGGAAAAATGCAACTGTCGATCAGCAGAGGAGCATTTGCATCTGTCTGTAAATGCCAACAAACATGGGTGAACATTCTCGTGTATGTCCTATGTAGTATAAGCACAACCCTGAGTGTGTCTGTGTCTGTGTCTGTGTCTATTTTGGACTAAATCAGACCCTTTAGAACAGGGGTTCCCAACCTTTTTTGCACCCCAGATTATATTTATATTTATATAACGGAAAACGCAGCACATACTGTGCCAAGTTCAAGGTAATAAGAACAAAAAATGCCTATAATAGTCTATAATGTTATATAATTCATGTCCATCTCTTTTTTTTTTTAAATGATATTGTTTCTTTGCAGCCCAGTAACAAATATTGTGAGGCCATTCCAGCCCACAGGAACTTCAGCTCCAGACGATCTGGCAAGCTCTTCATCGGAAGCATATGGAGAGCTTACACTTTGGTTTCTTTTGTCTTTTGGCCACATGTCGATGAATTTACCACACATTCAAGCTGCCAGCATTGAAAAATGTTTTCCATCAGCATTCTAGCAGGAACTATACATACTATACTGTACTTGGATGTTTTTTCCTCGGGTCTTATAGCTCCCACTACATCATAAATAATGCTTTACAAATCTGTGCAAACTCAAGTAGAAACAAGGCAACAAATCCATCAATTTCAGCAATCTCTTAAAACAGAAATCAATAATAGCAGTTATATTCATTTGTTAAAGTCCTTCAACGCTGCATTGTCAGAGCCATGTGAGGTCTTTCCACACTCCCAGTCTCTTTAAAGTTGCAGCAATACACGTCCTGCTTTTTCTTCTTCCCCTTATTCCCTCACTTCTTTCTTGTCAGAGTTAACAGTCTTTGCTTCTCCTCCTCCTCCTGCTTCTTTGCTATTCTTCTCATCTTGTAATCCCATTTGGGTATCTGGAGCTGATTCTGATTACTGCTCTTCCTGAGTTTTTCTGGTTTAAAGCTCGGAGACGGGGCTTTGCAGAGCCTCACTTTGGGCACCACGATGCCCGGCCGCACGCTGCTTCTCCTAAGCATATTGAGGGGCAGGAGACTGGCTCGTCTTATGGCCACCGTTGACGCTACAGCCATGTCACTGAGCAGCTGTGGCTGGAGGCTGGCCCTCCGATCCTTCACCTTGGGGATAAGGAGGACCCGCGAGTTCTGGAAAAATCTCTTGTAGTTGTTTAGTCTGTCCGGGCCCAGACGCTTCAGCTCGGCCACCCGTTGGCTCCTCAGAATCTCCTGCACGGCGTGACGACGCTTCCCAATGCATGGCGGGCTGCCGGGGCACACCGTGCGGCAAGCTGTGGCAATGAAGGGGCTGGAGATACCGGTGGTGATCCGGACCATGTGGTCAAAAACACCGTCATCCACAGGGTTTACCTTGTTGTTGATGTAAAACTTGTAAGGGCAGCAGGAGAGAACGCTGTTCAAACGCTTCCAGCAGGACTTTGGTTCTTGGGCCTTTTCCACCAGCTCCTGCACAAGAAGATCACACATTGTACTTTAAATGAAACAACTTGAAAAAGAACATATTTTAAATTAGTGTATTGAACTGTATCAATATTAAGACTACAGCCAGAAATAATGTATTAACCTCCAACAACGGCCACTCCAGGGGGAAGGAGTCACAGAACTGCTCAGCACAGGGTTTCAACATCAGCCAGTACATTAGGTATGCTGTCTCATATCGACCAGTGAAGAGAGCCCACTCCCTGGGTGTCATGCAGCGGCCGTTGTCCCGTGCCTGAATATCACTTCCTGGAAACGATGGAGATATATGGAGACGGTTGAGGGAAAGTCTGTAACTACAGCTGTACCTTAATCCACCTTACATATGTGCATTGATTCAGTACATCAAAGGTTTCTTCCCCTATACATTCATCTGATAAATGGAGCAAGTGAAGTCAATTTCATATAGCCCAATATCACAAAACAAAAATTTGCCTCAAGAAGCAATACAGTTGCCTGTGATACTCACATTTCTATCTGTTTATAACCGTGCAATGTATAAGTTCTTATGTAAAAAAAAAATAAATAAAAAGTGTCTTAAGTTGTCATACCAGCCAACATGAGAGCCCTGACACACTCAGCCCGGCCCTGCATAGCAGCCTTCATCAAGGCAGTGAAACCGTGACAGTTCCTCCTCTCTATGTCCAGCCCAGGGAAGTAGTTCAGCAGAAAGTTAGAGATGATTGCATGACCTACAGACCACAGGGAAACATGGATGTGTCTTATGCAGGCGTGGGTTTCACGTAGAACTGCATAAAATTCTGATCCATCATCATATTGGCTTGACTTTTCTTCCATTTTAAACACTCTCTTTTTAATTCATTCATCAATTAAAAAAAAACAACCCTCCTTGTCACTTCGACCGTGTAACAATTTGAGGATAGTCTATGGAACTAGTGTCCATGTGTAACTCTGTGGTACAGTTAAAATTCCCTCCTGTACACATAAGCTATGAAGCATGGCAGATCTCAGCAGCGAATTTCAAGCCCATGTCAGTGGTGTGGCTTAATGGCAATGTTAGTCGGTTAGTCTGCCATTTTGGTCCAGATGAAATACCTCAACAGCTATTGGATGGATTGTCATTAAATGTGGAACATACATGTGTGTGTTGTGTTTACCATTAATTAGCAAATGATACCTTGCTAGCATGCTAAATTAAAATTAAATTAACATTTTAATTATAACCTGATTAAGAACAGTGTGGTAGCAGGCTAACATTGGCATTTAGCTCAAAGCATTGCTGTGCAAGTACAGCCTCACAGAGGCTGTAGACTGCTAGCCTTGTTAACTCATGCTCACAAATGAGAAATGTGTGCTTTTAATTTATTTAAATTATTATCAAATTGTTGTGGTATCCCTGATCAGTTAGAGAGGAGCATCAAGACTGTTAATATTAGGCTAGCAGCTTTCCATTTCCCTGTTAAACTATATTGTTTTATCATTGCCATCCTTTAAAGGTTCAAAAAGTTCAAAAAATATTTATTAACATTAGACCCTTGTAATCCATGTAAATTACTTATTCATAAGCACAAAATAATAATTAATGCACAGCAAAGTTATGAATTTGAGGGAATAATGCAGTAACTCCAGAGCACAAATCATTGCACAATTCAGTATATTTTTTGTCCCCCAGCAGCACTAACTTTTGAAGATGCATGTACTGCAAACAAATGTCTGCAAGAGGGAAATTTGAATAATGTCCAGTACTGTCATCCTCAGACCAGTTTTGTGCTGAAGCTGCATCTGGATTTCAAACTTACATTTCATCAGCCACCATGGATGAATATCTTCAATTTGAATAATGGAACTGTAAGTCAAACTGCAGCTTTTTACCGTTCAGCACAGCTTCTTAAATATTTACAACACGAGTAAATCCAGGGTAATAAAAAAGCCCCTGAGGTGAACATAATGCAAAAGTTAGCATGCTACAGGTATCCATCAAGGAGATACAGCTAGAAACAGAAGAATGATTGAATGGAAAGGTGAAGAGGATTGTTAATACCGGCACCTGTCCTCAATGTACTTGGATTCGATTCCCAAACCATGTCTAGATATGTTCTACCTTGAGTAAAGGGTTTTAGGGAAAGTTTTTCTTCTCATCCAGTAGACCACTTTGCTGCAGTCATGTGGACTCAGTCTTGGTCACCTGTTCCCCTGAGGTGTTGCAGAATATTTTGTCATGAAAGGGGATCAATACTTTTTCTAATGAGGCATAAAATGAAGAGCAGTCTGTAGCTATTCATCACAGGCCACAGTCAGCTATTCATCATCGTTAGCAGATGAGAGGCCAGGGCGCTGTGTCTGATACATATGGCTGCATCACTATGAAATTACTTACGATGGTACTTTCTAATGCCAGCAAATAACAGTGATTCTTATGAGCACTAGACCTCATAATATGCTCTGCGCTTTAATTTGGACCAATTTTGAAACTCACTTTTCTGCAATAAATTAGATAGTAGCTGTTAGATAGATTGTGATTGATACTTTTCTTACATAAGGTAAAAAGCTAAGCTGTTAATGGGTTTATGTATGCAATAATTGTCGCACAGATGTAATATTCTCAATCAGATTAAATTGTGTGTGTATCTTAAGTGATAATAGTTGATATATGGTCATAAAATATGTGTCTGGACAGTCCTGTCCAAAGGTTCTTAGTCCTTCTAACAATAAACTCTGCCAGATTGTGGTAAATGGAGGAAAAAGGCAGGGAGCTCAAAATCAGTGGGCTCTCTATCAAATCTTATGAATCTTTTTATGGATCCAGGTCAAAGTGAGCATGTCAGCATGACTCTGTCTCACTAAAATAGATACTTGCAACAGATGATTCCATTAGCTTTCACCGAGTTGGTACTTTCCCTGTCAGCAAGAGAGATCAGATCTAGAAATTTCACTCACTCAGTGCATAAATAGCAAATTGATTTTTATTATTTTTTTTTTTTCCTATGTATGAGGCTGGTCTAAGTTTAAACATATCCTGTCAAAGTCTTTCCATTCCTGTCAGAAAAGACGGCATCATCACCATCTTATGTGCAAAGGCAACATCAATAAGCAAAACTGTTGAACAGGAGCCACAAATTGCAATTAAAGGGTCATAGAACTTTGAATTTCCCTTCAATTTTAAGGTTATTTTCATTACAGGAAAACAATTTGAGCTTTATTTTTGTTGCCCCAGTCATTGGTTTAATCTGTTATGATAGTATTGCGAGGTGTGTTACTTTTTGTTTTACTTTTGAAATAAAATTACAGAATTTCTTTGTCAGGGATACTATAAAATGTGTAACAGTAGCACAGAGTAGCACAAGAGTCACAGAGTCAGCAAACTGACTCACTACTGTCACTAATGTTACACATCCTCTGTTAGGTTGTCACCATAAAACCTCTCAGGGTATTGACTTCAGCAAGAGTGAGATTTATTGCCTTAAACTTTTTTTAATTTAACTTTTCATTTGGTAGAGGAAGACTTCATTTCAAAAGTTACACCATCTCACTTAAAAAGTTAATGAGCGAGCTTTAGATTCGCTGGTAGGTGGAATTTATTACTTGCAGACAAAACCAGGCAAGCCCTTTCCCCTTTTCAGTCTTTGTGCTAAGCTAAATCAGCAGGTTTCTGGTGGAAGCTTAATTTTTTAACACAGTTCAATTCAAAGGTCCAGGGTGGGTTTACCTGCTTGTGCTGCAGTAATGAGAGCAGTGTTGCCTTCGTTATCCTGCCAGTTGACGTCCAGATACGGGCACTGAGAGAGGGCGATGACCACGTCCACATAGCCATGGTAACATGCAACAATCAAACCGGTCTGAAAAACAGAAACAAGAGTTCTTGTGTTTCTTCTTCTTTCTTTGTTTGTGATTAATCTTGGCTCTAAAAACACCGATGTGGTTTCTCCAGGCTACGGTAAAGCTTTTGTATGGATCCATAGCCTTATTTCCCCACAGGAGAAAATCATTGCAGTGACACTCATAAAAAGAAATAATGCTTGTCGGTCATCCTACCTGTAAGCAAAGTAAAAGGCTGCTTTTCACAGTGTGTGCCAAACAGAAAGTGACACTGTAATGACCATTAACTCAGGTGAAACATGAGTAATCACCGGCCAAGCACTAAACTGTCCAAACTACTACCGGTGGATTTGCTCTTATTTAAGGGTTATAACTGTTATATCAGAGTTAGTGTTCAGATGATGTGTTTTTTTCCCCCCCTTCTCTGTTTATTTCTCCACAAAAACAGGTTAACAAAGGGGAGAGGGGGGTTCATTTTTAAACTTTTGGTTCACATAATAAGCCTTATGCTAACTTATAATAATATCCCATCAATCTGCATTCAGACTTTAACTAGCTTTTGGTATATAGACTGTAAGAAAGACATCAGATCAGCAAGTGTTAACCATGGCAGTGAGAGTATTATGTATCACATACAGACAAAGATCTGTGAACATAATTGTGGGATCACAATGGCATCAGCAGATGTCGGGAATCCCTGCCTCCCTGAGGACACAATCCGACCACAGCTGGATCTAGTGGTGCACGCTTGGAAGTTGGAGCCAACATGAAGTAAAAAAAAGTCTTCTGGTCGAATCATGTTATGACAACAGTTCGTCACCAACATGATCTCAAACTAACAATTTATAATATATAGTGTAGAATATAATTTTATATAGTGTACATGTACAATTGTGCCCCATTTACATTTGACATTAAAATACAATCTGTATGTGCATCTCAATAGCAAAAAACACATTATTGCAAGGTAAAAATGCAACCAGAAAAAAATTTCAAATGACAGTAAAGGATTTTAATTTCTTTGTTTTCTTGTTCAGATAGATATTTAAAAAACTAGGGGTTGGTTACAACCACTGTATATGGGCTTTTACTGTTCATAACCGACCTATGTCAACACAGGTCAATTATGGTCAATCCAGGGTTTTATGGTTTGTTTTCAATAGCACCTTTCTTTGACCTGCTCAACACCCTTTCTGTGGCTGGAGTCACATTGTTTAACTCCTGGGCTACATTTATGTCCCACTGTGCCACTGAAATTCCAAAATCCTGACATTAAAGAACCTATACAATTTTGCAGCCGATGCATATCATTTACTATAAATTTGTATTTTTTCTGGTGTATGTTGTTTGATGTGGGCCTTGGCAGGGGTCTATGATCTTCTGAGCATTGTTTCTAGTTATGTCTGTTGCACAAAATGTTTCTAAAGGTTACATTTCTTAGCTGGTTTATATAAAAAAAAATCTTAACTTAGTCTAGAAAACTTAACTCTCAATAAAACAGGTTTCCTGTCTGCAGTTGTGATTTACATTTATATATATATTCCATCCCATCAGTTTACAGACATTATGTCTTCCAACATGAGGGAACACAAGTAATAAATAATGTCTCACCCAAAAAAAGTATACGGTTCTGCATGCAGCCTAGCACATTGCTGCTGCCGCTATGTGGGTGGTTGAATAATGTTTTGGGATACAACATGATTTAAAGGCATAAACTCAAAAGAATGATTTCTAACCTTACCCTGTAGGCTGACTAACATGAGATAATCTGTACTTTAAACTGACATAATTATACTCAATATGATTCAGCACACTGGCCCCATGTAGGAATACAAATCCAGTAAATGCAATTACAAATGTAATAATATGGCCAATGTAAATCTAACTGTCCTGAACAAAAACAAACTCAAACCACTGGTCAGGGTGCAGACAGGGGAACCTTTTTCTAGTCAGGAACATCGAAAAGCATGAGAGACATGAATGCTGAAGTTTGTATTCATTAAAGAACCATGAGTCAAGCACAGAGCTGGTGATTCACACCTAGACTGAGGCAAGATATGAGGTAACTGCTGCACCACTGGCAACCTTGGTTCTAATATAAGAAATATTAAATATGACACCTAGTTTGCAGTCATCTCCCAAAAACTGGTTCCTCTTTTGCCCGGTTTTTTGCTGTGCAAACATTAAGTGAATTGATTCAGTAGTGCTCTTTTCTCAATGGAAAGTTTTCCTCCAGGGACTGCACCCTCAACTTAATATAGCTGACCAGAGGGCACCTGTTTGATCTTATTCACAGTAACAAATAGTCAAGCCATTTAGAAGCTTATTTTGATAAGCCATTGTTTGGCTCAGTATCCAAGCAGCAAATGTCTGATGTCATGACATGGATCATGGAGGCATATGCTGTGTATATGGACACATTCTTAGGTGACACTGAATTCAAAGTAGGCCAGGACAATCCTCCTGTCTGTTCCAGCTCTGTAAACATACAGTATCTCTCACCTAGTGCTCAGATCATTGTCAAAAGGAGCCCTTTAAAAGCTGAGCCCTGATGGAAAGCTGCATCTTGACACTGTCACTATGCAGTTCACACTCCCCATCTGTCACTGGAGGCTTAACAAACTGCTCTGAACCCTCCTTTAAGATCTGACCCTTAATGGCTGGCTTGACGCAAAGCCTGGGGTGACTGCCAGCGAGAAAAACTGCTGAGCTCATGCAGGGTCAAAGTGTTTTTCACGCTTCATTGTATCTTTATGTTAGAGAGCAGAAAATATATTAGTTAGGGCTTAAAGTGACCAAATAATGGGATTTTATTTATCATAAACACTAACACTTACCGAAGAAATGTTACCTTCAAAACTTCCATTTTTCTGTGTTTACTGAATGCAAATCCTCAAAAGGTGGAGAGTTCTGATTGTTACTTAACCTGTAAACTGTGCAGTTGACATACAACAAGACAAATTTAAAGGCCAATATCATTTTTAGCCTTTCAAACTGTCAACATTGCAGCTGCATATAGTTGCAACAGATCACATGCAGGACGGCTCACAGTAACTGTTCCAATACTAAGGTACAATATCATTGCTTTATTTTAAATAATATGATGCTGCAATGACTTCCTACTGTTATTTGCAGGTTAACTTACAGTTGGTACCAATACCTCTAGAGTAATATCTGAACCTGACTTTAACCTAGTTGTCATTATCCCACTGTTTTGAGGACAAGAGGCTGATATATGTGTACAGGCATTGGTAAGGGAAAAAAAGTGTTTTGCAGTGACAGTAAGATTCTGAAGAGGTATAACCTCCCCTCCCCTACTGATGTAAATGTTAGATGTATGATAATGAATTCCAATTTCAAAGAGACTGTCTGTTTGTTTGTCACAAACTAATCAAGATGGTACAATATGTCCATCTACATTGTATCTGTCCTGACTTATACACTGATCAACACTGTTGGTAGTTTTGTATTATAATCCTGCAAGTGCACATCTGTTACACAGCTGTAAATGTGCGTTGGAATTGTGCTTCGAGACACTTACTCTTCTGTTCCTGTCTGTCTCCCTCACTTCCTCTTCGGTCACTCCTTGTCTGATCATAATCTTGACGATGATGGCGTTGTTGTTGCAGCAGGCCTTGAAGAAGGAGATGGGCTCGGGGCTGTCAGGGCCCGGCGACTGGTGTATTTGAGAGAAGACTGAATTGTCTGGAGGGTAGAAGGAATCATCCGAGACGATGCTACATGTGTCCGGGTGATCCGGGAGGGACTCAAAGTCCAACTCCTCAAACTCCTGGTAGATGTCGTCCTCATCCTCCCAGTAGTTGCGTGTGTAATCAACTTCAATCTCCCCAGTATCGTCCTCTGCTGATACCTCACACTCATCCTCAACTTTGTCAACGTTAGTGACGGACATGACAGGTGTCTCCATAACGACTGTATTGGTCCTAAATTGAATCTCTTCAGCTCTACGGGCCACCCCATTCTCTCGAACATTTGAACCTTCAGCTTGTTCCTCTGTTACTAACACCATTTAAACTCTCCCCAATCCCCAAACACTTTTTAAATTTTTTTCGGGGTTCCAGGACAATTCAAGGAAGACCTGGATTTTATGTCCACCGGCCCGCCGTGTCTCATCTTACCCATCAGAAGATTTAATCCTACCAGTGTCTTGACTTCTGTCTGTTTTCGTCTCTGTCAGCTTTCCAAAGAGACTAGGGTCACCAGAGGCCACAGAGCAGGCATCAGATCATTACATTTCCTGCTAGTCCTCTGGCATTGTCAAATAAATCTTCTCTGCTTGCCATAGACAAATTCCCAGAACTCCACAAGAGAAGTGTCACCAAGAAAAGTTTGATCATATATATAATCTAAAGTTCTCACTCTGTAATGAGGAAGTGAGTGAAGAGAGTCAATAAAAATAAAATGTCAAAAGTTTTCCGCTTTAATGCGTTAATCAACATCCCATTTTCAATTAAACTGAGTCTGACAAGCCCAAGAATATCCATGGTTTACGACCTGGAGAAGAGTTACTGCAAGTCTTCAGGAATGGACCAAAAGCCTCATCAGTCACATTGTATAATCATACCATCAGGACCCAGACAGGCAGTTTGAATTCCTGAACTCTTGAAGTCTAAGTGAGAAGTTAAAGCTGAAGTTGTCCTCTTAAAAACAGCAGAACAGGCAGTCGTCTTGGTTGGAAACAGCAACTAATCCCATGTTTCCCTGTGGAGGAGCATTGGGCTTCCTCTGATGATGGCCAGCAATGGGATGAGAGACGTTCTCTTGAACTGAAGCTTGATAATCCCTTTAGTCGCTCTCTCTGTAGCTCTAGCTGATCTGTGGAATCCCTCACCCCAGAGAGTTTAACTGTTTTCTGTTTGAACAAAAGAAATTGTAAAATGTAATGGTAAAAGCACAGAGGGAGTGTCTTCACTTTGAAAAAAAATTCTCTCTTAAAATTTCTAGATGTTTTACAACAGAAGGGACAACAGAGGAAGATAAGTAAGTGAACCAGTGTTTTATTTCCACAAGAAATAAAAAGCACTAATTATAGAGAATATTTAAAATAATGCAAAAAACTTAGAGACAGACCTAAGTTTACATCAACATACCTTTACTTCTTTTGTTCTGACGGAGACATCCTTATCAAAGAATTGAGGTCATTAGTGCAACTGGTCAAGCCAACTCCCCCCCCAGTTTAATCTTCTGCCGCAGCTGACACTGCCATCTTAAATTGGATTTCTCATCCATGTGACCTCATTCGTATAAAGGGTAAAGTGGAAGGACTGGGATCACCCTAAACCTGGTCAGAGTTCAGGCCATAAGGTCAGTTTCTTTAGTGTCTAAGGCATGTTCTTTTTCTGTAAATCACAATATAAACAGTAACACTTGATCCCTCTGGATTAATAATTGACTTTTGGAATTAGTTAAAAGAAGATAAAAGACAGAATACATGTACATTTAGATGGATAACAGAATGGCATGACAGAAAGGAAATTACAGCAAAAAAAAGCTGCTTATTCAAACATAAGTAAGCATGGAGCCATGTTAGCAGTGATTTGGAGTTGTTTTTCTGGACACCTGACAAATCTAAGTCCAATACTCAGTCCTTTTAGCTCTGCTTTTGGTTTCCACCAACTCCAAATGGAAATTGCTCTTAAAGTTCTTAAAGCTCCATTGTGTTCGCCAGCTAACTGATAACCATCTCTACCTGGCATTAAGTGATGGGAAGGCAGCATGCAATGTGTTTTTACTGATTTCTATGCTACAGGAGCAGTGAGAGTTAACTGAGTTAACTGAAAATGGTGCTGGAAAACCTAAACAATAAGCTGAAAGAAACTAGACTACTTACTTAGAACTGAAAGGACCTGTAGAGCCCATTTCTTTACTGCCAGTGACAACTTTTAAATATAGGTAGTCATACAATATTAATTAATGATATTAAACATGGCCTCTTTAATTCAGGTTTAAATTAACAGGCTGATCGAATAGGATCGGTCAAATTCAGAAACTGAATTCAAGATGACCTCTCTTTTATTAGGTTCTGTGTACATATGTGTGTTATATGCTCCAAGGTTCTATTTTGCATAAAGACATAAGGTATCCTTGGTAGACCAAATGTTTGTTTGAATCAGAATTTGACTAATTGAATTTGATTTTATTTATTATTATTCTCTGCAATGCTAGCTGCTGGCTACGGTCAGTCTGTCTGTCGGTTACTTGGTTGGTTCAACACGTGAATCCAGACTGAAATCGTCATGTTAGCATGGTGAAACATCTTAGCATTAGCTCAAAGCACCGCTCTGCCTAAGTAAATCCTCAGTCCTGCTTGTAAAGCTGTAGTCTCAGTCTTGTTTTGAATATTGGAAACTATTTGACAGTTTCTATCTGAAAAGCTAAGTTTTTGCAACTGACCACATGTAATTACCCACTCAAAATTTCACAATTACTACATTTCTTTTAACCTTTGAATTATTACATCATATATTTTATCATGTATCTGTTCCACACACGTTTGCATTCATCCAAAATGAATGAAATTTACCAAATGGTTTTGGATGGTTTGTAAATCAGTCTTTCACACTGTCGTGACCCGAGTATCTGTGTCAGAAAGTTTGAATAAATTCCAAGTGTTTTGGTTCAACTTCCTTGAACAGGTAAATTTTGCTTGATGAGGACACAGCTCACACTGACCCGACATATTTTCGAACACAGAAATACTAATATCTAGCTGTTAAATCCGTCCTTTCTTCCAAAGCAGTACATGGTTCTGTGTAATAAATAATTCTTCACTGGTTCTTTTCAGGAGGTAAAATAATTACTAAAGTTCTCTTTGATCCAGGTATGCATTTTTTTTTGTGCATAGTAATAATCTGTGCCTAAGAAAATATTGTCTAGATTTTGCACTTGTTTTTCACCTGAAGTCTGGTTTTACAATGGTGTAGAAAAAGACATGAAACTCTTAGTGAACCAGGACAATTCTCCTTAAAGCTGCTTAGAGAGTGAAAAATCACAAGCACTTATTCCATGATTTGATTGCTATGAAAAGGTTGATCTCATTGTGCCTGTGAAAAATGAAACGCAGGTTGGAACAAATCTGATTTGGCTTGACGGAAGAATCTTGTTTCAGATGCATATGTTCTTAATCAGTACTTAGCTTCCAGAACTGTTGAGGCTGTGCATTAGAGGAAGGGTAATTGGATTTGACAGAAATAACCCACATCCTGGGCTACTCTTTCCAGACGTAACAGACATTATCCTAAATCAGAGCTAAAGTAGTTTAAACAACTGATGATAAATTATGATTAAAGACAAGATTTGCAGCTTTTTCATATGACATATTAATTTGGAATGATTGACATTTTTGATAAATACTTGTGTTATGCCTGTGACAATTATAGAAATACAAATAAAAGTGATCAGTTTTTCTTCAGATCTACAAATACATTTACAAACTAAGCTGAATGTGAGAAGTGATAGATGTGTGTCTCAGTGTCTACAATGAATCTGGTCATGCACTGAACTGATACAATGGCAGGAAATAGTCTGGGCACCCATGGTTAAAACTTGTGTCACTGTTTATAGCTACGTGAGTAAAGAATTAACTGATCTCTCAAAGTCATAAGTTCGAGAAAGAAACATTTCTAAAATATTTTAGAAAAAGATTACTTTTTATTTCCATCTTTTACAGTTTAAGAATAATAAAGAAGGAAAGGGGCCTCTACCATATTTGGGGCACTATGCATGGTCAGTAGTGGTCAGTACTGGTCAGTACGGGGGGGGTTACTGGTATAGATTCTTACATTCTTGCCAACCCCCTTTGGCAAGAATCATGGCTTTAAAACACTGTGTACAGCAGCTAAAGGTCTTTCAGCTTGTTTTGAGGGATTTTTTTCCCCATTCTTCCTTACAAACAGTTTCTAGTGCTATGAGATTCTTGGCCTGTCTTGTTTGCACTGCTCTTTTCAGTTTTATCGGCAGATATTCAGTGATGTTTGGGTTGGGAGACTTTAGGGGACATAGCAGAACCTTCAGCCTGTGCCTCTTGATGTCTTCCATTATAGAGGTTTGTGGAAATCATTTATTTTAATTTTGAGGGTGCTAGAGAACTACTTAGAGAAGCCCATGGTTGCTGATAATTAGGAAAAGGTTTGAGGAATCAGAGTATTTTTAAAGCTTTGAAATGTGCATCACTTGGCCTTTCCTAATGACGACTGAATAAGCCACAGCCCTAACTAGCTAATTATAGTCTGGAACATTAGCAAAAGTTTTTGGAAAGCTAATATTTCTTGGAGGTTCTCTTTTCCTTTTTTCACACTAAAAATGCACAAAACAAAATCTCAAAATGATCAAAACATTTTTTATGTTTACCTCTGTTCTTTGAGGAGATCAGTGCATCTTCTACTTGCTTTATTTTTCACAGTCACAGAAATTCTGATCAGGATTCCCCAAATTTTTTCATGCCGCTGTATGTGCTCAGAACTTTTGACAGTTCCTACAGTGTAATACACTACTGTACGCCTGCCCATGTCCTGGAGCCAGATGATTACAGAATTGAAGCTAAAAAAAGACCTGATAAATCCTGTTTCAATATGTTGACCACAAAGTGTAAAGACGTGTCCGAATGTGTTTGTATCCTTACACATCATTGAAACAAAGCTTTGTCCCTCAAGAAAAGTGCTGATATTAAAGAGCTTTCGTTATGCATAACTGCATGAAGCTGTTATTTCTGCTTATACTACAAAGATCTACTAGACTGGCATTTAAAAAAAAAAAAAAAAGGACCCCCTTCGAATTGTGATAAACGAGTGGATTTGTAGAGATTTTTCAGACTGTTGTCTGCGATTAGTATCACAGGTGTCTTCAATTTATAATAAGCTATTCGGCTGATTCAAATGGAGAAAAGTTCTCATTGTGATTTTTAGTATCATTGTGTGAAAGAGAAGAAGACTTGTCTACGAGGTTACCATGGACACATCAGTCACCAAAGAACAGGTTGTGTGAATATCTCAGCAAAGTGTGTGCATTCTAACGCATCCAGTAATTTATGAGGAAAAAAAGGAGAGATTAGAGAAAAGGCCTGATAAAAAGAGATTGTGATGCAGGAGATTTTTTGTCTCTGTTCCTGTCGTTTTATTTTTTTCATCTCAGCTCCCCTAGCGGTGTCATGACAGCAATGTTGAGCTCTAAGTCATGCATGATTAACATCAGCTCTTGTATGCTCTTGTATGAAGAGCACACTTTCCACAGTGTTTAGAAGAAACTGCACTGACTGAATTCATTACAATGATTTATTGTTTCATATTACTGAACCAACAATTAATAGACCTTAAAGTATATACCTTTATGTTACAGTACATGCCACTGAAGTGTTTGCACATATAAAAATAGAAATCATTTGCTTTTAGAAATTGAAATTCAAGACCAAAATTCAAAGTGTCCAGTTCAGTTCAAGATACTAAAAGGTCACTTTCCAGCATCATATAGATAATGTGAGCATTCCACACCCCAGTACAGCTGTCAGTACTAAAGTTAATATAATTTACAATCCATATCAAAAAAAAAAAAAAAAAAAGCAGTTTACATTTACCAAGCTCCAAATGAAACACTTCTCAGCAAAGGCAGCTTCAAAAACAGATGCTAAACTTAAATTCTTGTCTTTTAAGTAAAACCCACTGTGCAGAGTCACCATAGCAAAATATCAACATCTCTCAGTCTCAGTGAAGGGAAAGTAAAACAAAGAAACCCTGCAGTGGATCCTGAAATGTTGCAAACTGTGTAATAAAGTGCAGCGCATTAAAACATTTGCATGGAAAAAAAACAAAAAAACCCAAAACCTTCTTAATCTCTTCTCAACTATTGCTGTCCAAAAAGGGAAAACAAAGCCATTAGGGCTTTAAGAAAAAGAACTCATCAGAGATTGTGGTTCAATTTCAGTGGCAGCTTTTTGTTTTTTAAGAGGTTGGAAAACCTTTTATTTTTCTAAATCTTTAATTTAAATGTAATGGTTTAGTCCTGTAGTAGCTCTAGGAATGAGATGTTAGGAATACAACCCCTGAAGCTGGTTTTACATTATCCCAACATTTTAGGGAACATGTTGATCGCGTTCTGGCCAAGAGCTAGTTGAGAACACTTCCAGTGTCTTGGGGTTGCCAGACAAACAGCGGAGACCTCAGGAATTCCCTGCACGCAGCCAAGAAACAATTCCGGGTTTCCTCTGAAACTACAAATTGTCATTTTTACAATTATTCTTGTGGAGATGTTAAACAGAAGAGACATGAATTATTAATTAGTGAGCTACAGAGGTTATTGTAGGCAATTCTTTAACCAATTATCTCTTCTCATTTCAGTCTCAGCAAGAAAGCGCATTCATGTATTACAAAAAAAGGTGAAACTATTCCTTTAAATTGTAGATTTGTGAATCAAAGTCTAATCAAAGTATGCTTTCATTTCTATGCTTCACCTTGCATTTGCAATATTTTTGCTGGATTTAGAGACACAAACCATGCATTTCATGCAAGTCAACAACTGTTAGTGTACGTGAATATCTAGCTCACACTGTGCTCTTCACATAGCGTAACTCAGACCATCAGACCAACCACTTCCATTTTATTTTCCTAAAACTACCTGCTCTTGTTTATTGTAATCCTGAAATTGTGTTGGTTTCAAAGCACATATTTAGTGAATGTATAAATTATATACTTAGATATTATGATGTTAATACATGTTTTTGATTGATGTTGCCATAGAGTACAGTCTGCTGTGTTGATTCAGCACAAACTGCTGTCATGCTATGAGCTTAAAGGAGCAGAGTGGCCACCTCCAGCAGGAGTCACAGCATCCAACAATGCACCTCACATCCCTCCATCCCCACATGAGCTCTGACCGCACCCCACTCTCCACATCAGTGTCTGTCGCAATACAGTTTGGCTTAATGGCAGATCATAGCTCCTCCTGATGCCCTGAGACTTCTTATCCACATTAACACCTGCAGATACTGTTTCTGGGAAAGCTGAAATAAGAGCCAAAACTGAAACACTAAACCCTTATTAAAAAAAAGGCAAGCAGATCAAAGTGAGAGTGACTCAGGGTGCAACTACCCACTCAGCTCCCACTTGGAGCCGGAAGACTGTCAGTCCACAATCAAAGGAGGAGAATCCCATCGGATCCAGTCACAGAGCCTCATTATGATCACAACAAGACCCTTACACTTCGAGCCCCCGTCTCTCCTCCACTGACTAAACCATAGCTCTTGCCCCTCATGTGTATCCTCCAGCAAAGACATAGTTTCAAATACAACAGAATATAATAATTCTGACAAACTTTACGAATTTTTGCCCGACCCACACCACTGAAAATCAAACTTTCTCACTGTGAGAGCCACGGTAACTTTCGGTAAACATTTATTTTTCATACTGCGTGTGAAACGTAACCTTCTGACTGTTGAAGCTGTGACTGTAACCCAGAGGTGTTGAAGTAATCTAGTGTCAAAAAGCCTCTACAGAACACACAGCACTTCAGAGTGTCTCGAGGAGGGAGTTCAATAATAAAATCACAACGCGCTGATTCACAGGAGGAGAAGCATCTGGGGGCCGAGAGAGGGAACAGAGAGAACAGTACGCCAGCTCCTGCTCCCGCCCTCACAGAGACAAACGGAGATACATCAGACTGCTGACTGAGATGTGAGGAAATGTTTCACTTAGTGAGGTAACTTGAAAAGATGTGATTTCACACTGGAGCCTTGGTGTGAACAAGGTCCACCAGCATGTCCACACTGGAGAGGAACCGCTGTGATTCGTGGGAAACGTGTCAGACACCAAACAGCACACATGCATCAACAACATAACTACACAGGTCCAAACTGCATCAGTGTGTAACACGAGTCTCAAGTGATTTAAAGAATCTGAAGAAACTTAAGTATCTATACTGCTGAAGACAGGGCTCGTGTCAGGGTAGGGATGTTTTTTCTGTGCACGTCATTTTACATTTGAAACTGCACACATGCTATATGCTCGCAGCCATTTTTTTTAGTAATCCTTTAAAGCAGACTTGCTTTAAAAGGAGCAGAAAATATGATTACTCTACTATACAGTACAATCCTAAATCACTGGAGTACCGCTTTAACATCTAACAGAAGCTTGTTTGAAGCTAAAAGTGATTAGTTCAGAGCCTTTTTTTAATATTTATTCACTAATTTCAATGAATTCTTTGCTGGTACTTAGAGCCAACTGTCAGTTCTACATTGTTTTTCAGTAGGCCACTAGCTGTCAGAATCACAAACGACACTAAGGATCTGCCATTTCCTTTTACTTCTTCTAGTGCAGCCTTACCTGAAATAAATAACACCTCTGCTAATATCAGAAGAAATAATTACAATTCGGAAAAATGATAATAATAAATTATGAAAATTGCTTCACTATCCACATTCTTATGCACCTAGCTATTTGGAGAAATATGTTTCAGAGTTAGTACTCAAGCAGCTTAGAATTATTAGGAAACATCAAATGATGCTAATCTAAATTAGCTAGTCTTTTAGTCCGAAATTATTAACATTATGCTTTGAAATTTGTGGTTTATTACTTTTGTTAAATTCAATTTAAAAACTGTCCATGTACATCATTGCTAAACATATATCTATCATCTTTCATTTGACCTCTTTTACTCTTCAATCGTAACAGATCATTAGCAAGTCAGTTAGATGAGTTAGCTATAAGTCAGTTATACCTGGCAGTTATGTGCTGTATTTAGTAACAACTATCTGTTACCTAAGACTTAGTTTGTGTGTTGCAACCCATTTCAATTTGGTGATAATTCAGTAGGCTAAGTTTTAAGTGAAACTGCCTCCAGAAGCCCTACATCACTGTACAGGGGCCACAGATTTAGGTAGGCAAGTATTATGTTGTCATCTAAAAAGCATGTCAAAGAGATTAGACTTGTCACGACCTGACTGACTGATCTTAGCAGGTGACAGCACCAAAAAGAAATAATTTTGAGGTTTTAGAAGGTAAGAAACGCCAAAGGTAAACAGAGGCCATGACTTTAAACCCATTTTCTTGGGTAAAACCCTGCATTTTAGTCACTTGAGACTCTTTTTACAATTGAAAATCAGTGTTTTGTCATTCAGTTATTGTAGCTGTTGTCCCTTTACTGTCAATACAATGCAGAAAGGCGAGAGTCTGAACAGCTGATTAGCAGCACTACAAGCCACTGACAACCAGTTGGCCCACAATCATTTGTTTTTATTATTTGAGAATAATTTTTTTTTTTATATATAAAATAATCAGTGTAAATATAAGGCTGTAAAACAAGCACATTCCGTGATTCTGAAATGCTGCTTTTCCAGTTTTAATGTTTTCAGCCGAAGCCTCGCTTTTTATGTGCTATACTTCAAGGTGTAACTTTTCACCTCCAAAAAAATCCACCCTTCTCCAGCGGGTGGATTTGACTTGTTTTAAAGTGTGTGTAACCAACTGATGTCTCAGGAGAGTAGTACACAGCCACCACTGTTTGACTATTCACAGGAGAACATCTTGAGGAACCGGGCTGTGTCCAGACTGACTAAAAAGTGACTTTCTTCTTCTTTTAAAATCTAAATCTGTAGTTCAAAGGAATCCTCAAAGGATTTTTTAACAGCTCACTCCAGAAATGTAACACTAAAAATAATGAAAACACATCTAATAAAAAAAATCTAAAAAAAACACAAAAAAATACAATCACATTGCTACATCATATATGTCCCTCCTTATCACTGACAACCGCAATCAGATGAAGGGTGCCTTTTGAGACAAATCTATAATGGGAACAGAACCACAAGGGCATCCCCCCATCATAGTCCATATAGCTCCCTCACATCTCTGAAAATGTCCCCTTAAGAGACAGTTAGTGTGACCTAAAAAATATTTCACAACATTCAAAGGGAAGCACAATCTGAGGTAAAATCTACGCTCAACTGACCCAACTCCATCTCAACTTAAAATGTCAGCTGCGTTGAAGACAAAAATGGACACATTAGACATGATGGACAGTCAACAAAGTTATGATGCTGCTGAGTTTCAGTCATGCTGACAGTTTTTACAGGTTTGGCTAACAACCTTAAATGAGGATGAGACTCCTTTGTCTTCACTCTTCAAGGTCTCTGTCTTTGAGGCAGAGTACTAGAATGCAGTCAAAAGTTTAGAGGTTGTGTTTGAAGTTGGCAGCCAAGCAGAGAGGAAACAAAAAGGTTTCACCACAGGGGCTGATGTTAGCTCCCAGTGCTGGGCAGAGTGAGTCAGCTCCAATAATCCCGCAGCAGTGTCAGATCTATGAGGAGGTGCTGTAGGAGGAGGTGGATGTGCGCCTGCCTGTCTTGCGTTCATAGTTCACAAGTCTCTGTCCGACTAAGTATCTGGAAGAAAAACAGCAAAGAGAGTTCTTTAGAAATAAATAAGGATTCTCATTTACCCAACTGTATATTACTTATTTTTTAGTAGGCCTAGTATGGCTTTATGAGTTTAATTCTCAGAGACAGTAAGAGGTTTTCTTATGCTCTTCATTCTCACCCTTGCACCTTTTAACTATATTATTAGGCACAAGAATTTCACGTTAGCCACGTGCCACTCAACAAAAAGATCCAGTGTTTTTTTTTGCACTGCAGTTCAGTAGATTGTTGTGCTCCATGTTCATGTGTCATTCTAACAACACCTTGGTCTTTTTGTATTATGCAATGTAAAGATAAATTAAATATATCACTGATGCAATGGTAATGACATTAAAATGACTTTGTATGTAACTGAATGACCTCTGAGACTTTTTGCAGCCTCTTAAAAATGTCATTAGGTTTGGGTGAAAAAAAAAAATAAAACACATGCTGTGGGATGAGAGGAACTTTATCAGAAATTTTGCTATACCATTAATATTAACATAGCTGTCCCTTTATTATCTCAGAATAGACTCTCAAGATAGTGGACCACTTTGTGCAATAGAGCAAATAGCTGAGCAAAGCCTCATTCAGACTGGATTTGAATCATGTTCAGTGTGAATGTGGGCAATTTCCTACAGTTTTTAAGTAAACTTGCCAGTCGTCCTGTAATTTAAATCCTGTCTGGAGTGGCATTCTTCTCTTGTTCTGGTTGAAATACATAGTTTAAAATATCCTCAGAAATAAATGAAAATGTACCAATTCTGTATTATCAAAATATTTCAATAAAATGCCCAAGGTCATTTAAAAACAGATGAACAAAGATACAAAAAATTAAAACAACAAAACTTGCATAATAGGGAAATAATACAAACACAAAATGTGCCTCAGACACAATTATTGACACCCTACACTAAAATTCGGCTGCAGATCCTTAGGCAACAACGACAGCCTCTAAATGATTCATGTAGCCATCTAGAAGCTTCTTGCACCAGTCTGCTGGTATTTTTTGCCGCTCTTCCATTTAATATGGGCTCAAGCTCTTTTACGTTTCCAAGACTCATTCATGCAATTGCATATTGCAGATCTCTCCAACGTTTTTCAATGGGATTCGGGTCAGGACTCATTGCTGACCAGTTTAAAACGGTCTCTCTTTTCCTTTTTAACCAGCCTTTGTGCTGCTGGAGGCTGTGTAACACATCTCGCTTTAAAATGCCTTGGTAATCCTATGATTTCATCATTCCTTTGACACATCAAGTGCCTCCACACTAGAGGCAATAAAGCAGCACCACAACACAATAGAACCTCAACCATGTTTTACTGTAGGCACGCTGTTCCCTTCCTTGTGGGCTATAAACAAACTGATGCACTTCATTCCCTGAGAGCTCTACTGTGGTTTCATCTGTCCACAGAACATTATCCCAGAAAGACTGTGGCTTATCTAAGACAGTTTTTGCAAACCTTAATCTTTTTGTGCCTTTCTATACAGTGGTGTCCATCTTGGCCCCCCAATGGGCAGTGTCTGGTACCAACTTAAACCACCACTTCAGATCGCTCCAGTTCAGCCAAAAGCTGTTAAGATGTGTTAAGTGATGTTTTGTTCGCAAGAAGCATCAACCTTTGCAGAGACCTCTCTACCCTCTCATTCTCTCATTATTCTTAGCACCATGTCTTGGTTGAATCTTAATAATTGCATTTTCTGCCTCTGAAACATTGCAAACTATTGAAACAGGGATATCAAGATCTTTGGCGATTTGGATTTGTTACATCTTTTGCTAATAGCATTCCTAATGCTCTCAGACAGCTCTCTTGTCTTAGCCATCTTAGTTTTGACTTTTGTGTGAAAACAAGGTAAAATGTTTTTACTGACCAAATGGAAACATGTTAATACTAATATATAAGCTTATTTGTGAGTAAATAGGATGACAGAAAAAATGAAAAGCCATCAGAAGAGCGAAACTCTGTAGAAGCTCATCAAAAATGACGTAATGTTAGCAACAGGTTCATCAACTTTTTTTTTTTTTTTTAAAGGTCCCATATTTTTGGCACCACATTATTTCCATTTGGGGAAATTGGCATCATTAAAAGTTGCTGAAGGAGCTATTAGTAGTTCCTATTAGCATTGTACCTATGGTTATACTGATAGTTATTCCTGGATTACTTTGATACTAATGAAAACTTTAAAAAACATGATTCCCAGGCTAGTTCTGACTCGTCTTCTCTCTATGATTTCTAAATGCATTTATGGACATTTATTCACAATGGATGGATGGAAATATCCTCAGGAAGCGCAAGCTACACCTAATGATATCAATGTTTGTTTCATGTCAGTGTTACATAAATAAACACAAACACACACATACACAAATACACAAACACACACACGTGTGCATATATATGTATAAAAACATACCACTGTAGAGGATTTTATCTGTATTCTAGCTGCTACTAATACTAGCCGCTTTATGCATTGTATGCCAATAGCATCTCTCTGCCAACTACTATTGATAGATTACTGGAATGCAGACTGTAAATAGATAATAGGTTACTGCTCGCAGCAGTATAGAAGTTTTTGTTTCCTACTGAAATAGCCCAAATTTCACAATAGTATTTTGAGAATATTTGTTATATAAATCCAGCTTTTAAAATCCAAGCAAAATGTCTATAAAAGATAGACAGAGATCTTTTTTCCTTCCAGTTTGTGGTGTCCACTGACTAAAATTTCTCAAGATCAACAAGAGTAGAATTTAAAAAAAGCTTGTTTTCCCCCATGTGTGAGTTCATGCTGAACCGAGTTTCACGGTGTACTGACTTGTCATTTTTGATGTGTTCGTATAAGCGTTTAAACTGTCGTATCTGGAAGAACAGAATAGCCAACAGTATGACCACCATTAGCAGGAATGGATAGATTCTTCTCTCCACCAGCCTCTGCATTTCTGGTTGTACACCTGCAGGAAGAGAGAAGGGGGGGGGGTGAAGGAAAGAAAGGGAGAAAAAAAATAAAGACTGGAAGAGAATCTCCAATACTGAGTTTGCATGTCTGTGATGTCCTGTCCCTAGGAAATGAAAGATTGGTGTGGAGAGGGAGAAAGCAGATGGGTGACAGAATGCTAATATCTTTTATTCAATAAGACAGTACCACTTAGAGTTGAGGGAACAGAGTAAATCAAAGACAAAAAGTTGCATTTTGGTTTGGCAGTGAGTAAAATCCTCATTTCCATAAGGGCTGGGAATTCTTAATTGTCTGGTTGTTTAAATGCAAGTGTTGTCCTAGTCAGCATCAGAAACACTTTTTTAAAGTAGAATTGTTTCCGTGGTTAGGTTTTGCATAAAAAGCACTGCTCAGATGAGCCCTGTATCCAAATTAGTAAGGATCTGCATACACTGTAGCCTGATGATAACTAAAAGTGTCTTTTACCTCTGTGTCTACAGTTACTAATTTAGTTAGTATGCAAAGAAACAGAAGGTCCAATTAAAGTTAAATTTCATTTTAGTTAGGCACAATCCCCATGGCTAATTATCTTATTTTGGGGAAGCTTATAGTGAATTATTATTGACAATTATTTATCACAGAATTCCTCTTGAATTCTTCAATTCGTCTTGAAATTTTATGTAAATAAATGAAAGAGATGTAATGTATCATTAAAAAAAAAAAAAAAAAAAAAATCAGTAAATCCTTGTTTGTTGCAACTCAAAGAAACCAGTTCAAAGAACTCATAATAGCTTTTGCTAAAAGGTGACATTCAGAAAGCTCAGTTAGGTTAAAAACATGCAGCTAAAATAATACAATTGGACAACAGTTGGGTCTTATTAGCTAAGTCAAACAAATCCTTTTTTAAGCTGTTTAACAGTCTACTGGGATCTATTATTCTTCATAAGGCCTATCCTTGACCCTACTCTGATTAAGGAGAAAACTGGAAAAGTGAGGGAGACAACAGGGGAAAAGGAGGAGAGATGAGTCCGTCCTATTTTCCTCCACTACTTTGAAAATTGATGCTTGTTAGGTTGGACTAAGGAACCAGAAACTCCAAGCTCATCCCCAGATACATAACCATTTACCGAACTCACCGAGCAGTGGTGTGATGCCTTTAGAGATGGTGTAGGGCACACAGAGAGACAGCAGCAGGACACAAATCACGGGGGCCGCCAGCCCTCTCAAGATGAAATAGAGGTCGATGTTACGGATACCATTAGCATAAACCTGCAGTTGCAAGAGGGAAGATACTGACATATGGAGGTTTTGAACAGGTAAGCCTCAGTACAAAGTAGTTACTATGCTCCACTATATTTGGATCATATAAAGAAATATTTCCAGGGATGTTTAGTCATCATTACAATGCATTTAATGCTAGAGAGATGTGTGACTGACCTGCTCAATGACATTTTTGAGCCACCACTGAGGGCCCATCAGGGTGATGGCAGCAATGATTTTAGCATGGAGCACACCAAGCGCCCAGTCCTGCCCAGGAGATGTCAAACAATTTTAAAAAAGGACACAATGAGGTTTGTCTCAAAATTTCAGCATCTGTTCAGAATCAGTGTCAAGTTTCAGCAAAGCCTGTATTTGTGTCTTTTTTGACACAAGTTTCATTGGACACGAGTTTCAATATACACCTTCTACATATAAACAGGTTATTTTACCAAATATTTTTCTTTCATTTAAAGAAATAACCCAAAGGTTTCAAGTAACTTGTTACCACAAGCAGCATTAACAAGAAAAATAAAACAGTCTTAAACTCACTGACATGACACCGGATGCCTAAATTTTCACTTCTCTAGTACCAAGAGTATCAAGGTTGGATACATCTGACAACACATGAATGCACTGAAACAGTAAAATGAATTTTGACCAGTCAACAAATGATTGATGATTTCTTTGATGTAAAAAAACAACCAGTGTACATGATTTTAATCACTCACACATATACAAACTCCATGGTCCTACCTGCCAGGGATAGAATAGTGGTGTCTGGTCCAGTGGCACTCTAAGAGGAGCAACGATGACCAGCTCAAACAGTAGACCCAACAGCAGAGGTATCAACCCGGCTAACAGGAAAGCTACCACGATGGTCTTCAGGATCTGTTTTCAACGAGACATCGAATTAAATCCAAGAGTTTTCCAAATGTTACAGTAGGAGCTTTATTTTTGCCATTGGCTGGGAAGACCACAGAGATATCTGCATTACCATGAGCGTCCACTCGTGGACTTTGAGCATGATGACGGTCCGTCCCTGTGGCATCCAGGATAGCAGCACTGTGGCAGCTCGAATGGACAGCCAGCAGACGTACAGACCACTGGCTGCTGTGTACAGCTCATGAACCATGGCACTTCCCATCCAGAAAGACATCAGCCAGCGACCCACACACACTGGGAGAAAAGGAAGACGAGGATAGGTAAGAGTGGAGGTGGAGGAAAGGACTCAGAGCAGAGCAGAGCAGAGCAACAGCAGAATGCAGAGAATTCCTGCTTGAAGCCAGAACTTACCTGGCAGCGTAAGGCAGATCAGACTAGCCAGTAATAGCGTCACACACATGAAGACAACCAACAGAATGATCTGAAAAATCAAACACAAAAGAATTAAAAGAATCAGTACAGTAAATGTAAACGTAGCACACACTTCAACAGTGACAATATGACAGTTGTCAGTCACCTTAAGGGGAAAGTTGACAGGCCGGTGGTACGGCTGGAAACCCACAGGACCGCCCTGCTGCAGAATAGCCTGATGGGCAGCGTGAAGCCCCTCCCCCAGGCCGGGGATCCGGTTGTTGTTATGGCGACCGGGAGGATTGTTGTTTGGTTGGTTGTCATCATCTTCTTGGTCTCCAAGCAGGTATGAGTGAAGGTCACTGTGGGGACCCACTTGAGCAGTTATCATTATCATTATGTCACTTAACATTCATTGTAATGAGACACATGACATAAACAGGAAATAATTTGAGATTTTTCTAAATGTTATACTAAGTATGATAAACGAAGATCATCTTAAAAACCAACAAAGTTATACTATACCTTTTACACCTCTGTAACACCTTAAATCTGAATATGCAGCATGTATGTGTGTGTATGTGTGTGTGTGTGTGTGTGTGTGTGTGTGTGTGTGTGTGTGTGTGTGTGTGTGTGTGTGTGTGTGTGTGTGTGTGTGTGTGTGTTTTTTGTCTGTGTCTCAAGCTTACAGCATGTATCCAGCTGTGAACGTCCAGGCGTGGACCAGCCTTTTGAGCCACTGGCGAGTGTGACCCTGCTCCAACAAAGCTGGCAGAACAACCTGAAGCAACAGCAGCTCCAATGACAGTTCGCTAACGGGGGCATCACTGCAGTGACAGGAAATAAACCACAGCTTGACACAATTCACATTCAGTTTATAATACACTGTCTAAATTTGAAATGGCAGCTCAGTTTCTGTAGCAGTTCCTATTTGTGTTATGGCTGAATGGACAATAGACTTTATCACCCTAAAACATCCCCAGGCACACAGAATTTTAAATGTTCATTTTAAGTGTTGTAATGTGTACCTGTAAAGCATTACGTTGTAGGGAAGGAAGGATGGAAAGAGCAGTTTGATGATTCTTATAGGAAGCCAAAGCATCAGCAAAACTATGGATCCAAATACCACCTGGAAATATGTGCAAAAACACACAAATATAGTTTTGTTAGACATGTAGAGTATACCTATACTGCAACAGGGCAATACAAAAAGTTACAATATGGATTTTAATGCTGAAAACAATCCGCAGTAGATTTAACAGATTTAACAAAATATGGTAATAACAATCTATAATCTAGATTAATATTCCCTATCTTTTATTGTAAGAACGAGACATTTGGTGAAAAGAAGAATTAAAGGGTTGGTTCACCCAAATTACACAAATAATTAAATAAATATTTTATTTACATCTACTATACACACAGTTTTGTTTTTCTTTTTGATCGTAGATATTTAGAAGTTCAACAGCAAATGTTCCAGAATTACTTTTCCATTACTCTGCACAGCCCACAAACAAACTGTCAAATGTTTTAACAGAGACCACGTCTTTCATGGACAGACTGAAAACTGTTTAAAGTGCATTCAGTCTAATATCCAGAAACTAAAAAGAAGATTTTTTTTTTTTTTTTTTTTTTTTTAGAAAGACACCTTCATTGCTAATTTCATTTTTAAATTCAATATTTTATTGTTTTGAGCAGCATATTAAATTCCATTCACCTCCCCTGTACTGGGATGGAGGAAGAAATCTCACAGATGGATATTTAAATACTGGGCAAAACAGTACCATCTGCACGGCAAAATATCCTTTAGAGCCCGACAGATATATCAGTCTGATATAAGCCTATCACAGATGCAGTATACCGGCATATATGTTGTCCGATATGCAACAATATGAAAACTTTTTCAAGTGGTGTTATCTCATGGTTTGTCCAGCTGAACCCTCTCCATTTTTTGCAATATTTTCAGCATTTTCTGCAGCAGAGTTTACATACATATACATATACAACCTCATTATTTGAAACATTAGCCATTGTAAAATTATACGTATGACAGAAAATAAGGAAAAGCATAACAGGTAATTTAAATCAGTATCGGCCCCAAAAAATCCAGTATTGGTCGAGCTCTTATATCATTAGAAGTAAAACAGAAAGCTTTTTCTTGTCATTTGGGTGAGTTGACCCATTAAAGCACCAAGATATCCTACTGCAGCTTATATGTACTTGTCCATTCAGACTTACAATATTTTAATATTTTTCATTTTCTTGAACTCTCTCTATATTTAACTATTCTCAAGCTTGACAAATTTTCTTAACTAAATACGACAATGGTATTTAAGTGAACAGAAATATGATGTTGTTATGCCACTGAAGGTTACAGTTTGGTGGAAAAAAAGAGGACGAAGATGCTTGACTGACCACAGAGAGAATAAACCTCCGGAGATGCCTGTAGATAGGCAAGTGGATCATCTCTTGTACTGGGTTGAAGTCTGGATCGTTCAGGTTCCTCAGGAACCATAGCACACCTGGCCGGAGCACCTGCACACAAACACATACACCAGATGGACATAGAACATTATGAGTGGTTTGTGACTTCAGACTGTTTGACTGTGACTGCTTGAAATCCTCCATGGTTACCTCTCTAAGCAGAAGGATGAAAGAGGCAAAGTAGAAGACATAGACCATGCCAACCAGCCAGTGGAGGAACATTGTCGTACCAGGAGCAGAATCAAAACTCTGCTCCCTGTCTTTAAGAGTGGCATCAAACATCTCCTGCAATGAGCAAAGTAACAGGCTTTATTGTTTGTGTCTTTTATACTAATGTCAAAAGTGTACTAAAAATACATTGTTAGGAAATGGTCCAATGAGTGCAATACTGAGGTTTTTTTTCTCCTCAAACTGAATGTTCAAATAGTTTCTTCATTAAATCTGTGTATACTGCATCATTTTGATTGCATTCAGTCTGTTTGGTCGGTCCTTAAAGGATCATTATGTAATTGTACCAAAAGGAACAACTGAATGTATTCTGCATAATAGTCTTACCAGCGAGCAAATGTCAAGCCACCAACCACAAATCAGTGGAAACAAGCCTATCTCCATGACAACCAGCAGGGACACCTGTGACAAGAACACAAATACAATTTAGATTCCGTTTCCATAATTTGTTTCTGTAATCAAAATTTTCCTAATTACTGTTTCAACTGGGTGTTGCTAGTTTTATAAAAACAAAACCAGAATAGACATTAGATACTCCCGCCTTGCATCTTCAATTTACCTTGACAACAATGTAGCAGACACCTAGGAGGCGTCTGGACCGCTGGAACTTCACTAATGAAGCCAATGCCTGAAGGAGGCACAGTTAAGGACTGGCAAAAAATGTGAGGTGAATACTATCCAGTCAATATTTTTAGTTATCAATTTAGCGTTTCTGATATATAAACACATTTCATACAAGCCAAATCGGGGCACTGACGGTGACCTTTTGGGTTTTTGTATGACTAGATGACTTACATTTGCATGAATAAAGTGGAAGTCTTGACCACAATAAGCTACCAGGTATGCCAGACATATTGTGGGTCATTTTCATACCCATTAGGTAATTTGAACAGTGCAGAGGATACATGGCAGACCATGAGAGCCCCAGCCAGGAGGATGTACCCCAGTATGGTAGTGATGAGGCCATCAAAGTGTGATGCTTTGATCTGCAACCAGGAATAATATCAAATACATTCCATTACTGCACGAGAAACCCAAATAGTTGGAAGGAATTCAAACGGTGTAATATCCCCTCATATATTGCAGTGTACTTACAAAGTCTTCAAAGCCCAGTCCAACCACCGAGAAATGGCCGATGTGATATGGACAAAAAGCTAGGGGGAAATACAGAAGTAGGGTAAGAAGTGATAAAGCAGGGAAGTGTATGAGTCTTATATTGACTTTCCCTAAATCACTCAACTGTAGTGAAGAACAGGCTACATAAGGTAAACTCCTCATGCAATAACACATCAAAAGATGAAGAGTGTGTCATCAATTCATTGCAGGTTTAACTTACCAAAGACAAGGATGAAGAGTGTGTTTAGAGACACCACCCAAAAGACATGCTCCTAGAGAAGACACACACACACATTTCTCTGTCAATGTTACACAACTTCTAGCTATAGCTGCAATAAGTATTGTGTCATTATCATGTCAACATATCATTCCATTGATGTTGGTGAAGTTTGGTATATTTCAGCCTGGACTGATCTAATAAATGTTGGCAGTGTGACTCATAGGGTCATGCTAACTTTGCAGCTGCTGCCTTTGTTGTAGAGATCCAGGGAAAGAGGATTAAACAAGGCAAAACAACATACACTTTACATGGTGTAATATTTTTATTTTTTTAGTGTAAGGAGAGCTTATCTTTTGGTCCATCTGGCCTCAGTCTTTTCTTCCAGGTTACAACAATGTTGATCAGAGGTAAATTCATCTTTTAACTTATTTACATAGCTGGAGTAAAAATGTAAAAATGTCCAGGGCTGATATTAATAGGTCCTAGTGTCTGCAACTCATTTTTTTTTCATATCTCATTATCCTGGTGGAATTAGCCATTAGACGATGGTAAATTTCAGCCATAAAGCGATGCACAGGGTCAACAACAATACTCAGATAAATTGTGACATTCAAACCATGATTGATTGGTTAAGGGGCCTCAAGTTTGCCACAAAAAGATTCCCCACACCATTACATCACCAGCAGCTTGGACTGTTGACATAAGGCAGGTTGGGTCCATGGATTCATGCTGCTGGTCTGTGTGCAATTAGAAGAAAGTAAGATTCATCACCCTAAAATTATCAAGGTTTTATGCTGTTTTATCCCACCAGCCTCAAGGTTCGACCTGATGTGTCCTCTGTGATACTTTTCTGCTCACCACAGTTGTAAAGAGAGGTTGTCTGAGTTACCGTAGCCTTTCCTTCAGTAGGAGCCAGTCTGGTCATTCTCCTCTGGCCTCTCTCATCAAAAGGTGATCCTGTGTACTGCTGTCACATGATTGTCTGACTAGATAGTTACATGAATAAACAGGTGTACAGGTGTTCTTAATAAAGTGCTCTGTGAGTGTATATCCCTAAGCTGTTAGCTACAATTGCCATTCCAGGCAGCTTCTTTCTACTTTCAGTTTTGGTTGGAGACAAGTTTTCAGATTTATCTATTTTAAAAATATGTTTACCTTGAAGGCTGTGGAAGAGTTGCATAACTGTGAATCTCTACAACGAAGGTGATGAGTGCAAAGTCGGGACAATCATTAGAGTCACAATGGCCACATCAATGGGAAATACACCAGGTTGAGATATACTAGAATATCCTTCCAGGCATACTCAAAATTGTGTATGTAAGAATCGAAAGAGTGTGTCCCCTTACCAAGAAAACTAGGGAGCCATCCAGCCCCAGCATCTGGGACACAAAGAGAGCGCTGTCAATGATCAATTATAACAAAATAATTGTACATGGTTATACCATTGGTTTTACTGTAACTGCTGCTGCTACTAATGCATCTACAACTTCTACTAAAACAAAGAAAAAGAAATTCATTGATCCCTCTCAAGGTCAGGCACAAACGACATCCCTGGAATGACAGGAATTCAGAGTGCTGCTTAAGCAAACCACAGTAAGATAGTTATTTCCAGTCATAGACCTCTTCAGCCCAAATTCCCCTGCCAACTACATGCCAACCTCCTCAGACTGCTTTTCTAGAGTCATGTCCTGGCTGCTACAAATCCCTTAATAAAGCAGAAAACATATAAATAGATTCCCACCCTTTCCCAGGTCAGCTCCTCTGCTGCACGATCCCACTCCAGAGCATTCCAGTTCAAATCTTCTGGAGGAGAATGGAAAAAAATGTAAACGGTAAAGAACATTAACAATGTATGGTGAAAATGTTCCTCTGTGGCTCCGCTACCATTAGGTTGCTTTTCTTTGCTAAAGTTTAGGATAGTGCATTCCATTATAGAAGGATAAAAACAACAATTCACTAAAGGCTTTACAAGTCCTTAATGTTTTAGGTGTTAGAGCATGTATGTCCATGTTATTTAAACAGGACAGCATCATGTCCCACAACAGCAAACATCTACATATCCACATAAACCACATAATATGTCCATACCATTTCTCTACTTCCATATATACTCAACCAAAAAGACTGATGTCACTACTGAATGATGTTGTTAATGCAACATAGTTGTTAAACGCTTGATGTTAAAAGCTTGAAGACCACAGTGTTAAGTGTATCAAAATTCTGTGGGTTTTTTTCTCACACTGACCTTGTCCTCCATTATTGGCCTCAGCAGCATCCTCTTCCCTGCCTTCCTCATCCTCCTCCTCCTCTTCGTCTTCTTCCCCATCGTCGTCTTCATCATCATCAAGTTCAACCTCATCTCCCTGGTTGCCAGCATCATGTGGATTGGCAGGAGCCAGCCCGTCTGCAGCAGGGTCTGCAGGGTCCTGGGCTACTGCGCCGTCGGCAGCTGCCTGGGCATTGACTGCAGGGTTATCTCCTAGAGCCTGCAATCATGATTCATCTTAATGACTGACATTATACTTCACTGTTATCATACATCAGAGGCTGCACCACTTACATGAGGTAATATTTGAGCTTTTATTTGCTCATCAACCAAACTCAGTTTTGAATTTGGTAATTATCAAGGACAGCTTGAGAGCCATCAGCAGCAGCCTTGTCACCTTTTACTATATTTCAGGCCTAAGTGTGTTGCTTATTACCAATAACAACAGAAGAAGACTGATATTATCTAGCAAGCACTACTTATCTGGTCATGAGTAACACAAATAAATTTGATTTCTCGTTTGACAAGCACATTTTCTATCAGAGAGGTGCGGCAGACAGTAACACTTGTTTTATTTATTTTTCACTAAATCAAAAAAAGGGTGTGTGAATAAAACTTAATGTAACAATAAAATGGTCTAATAACCATCGTTTGAAGAGTAATTAATCAAACTATAAACAAATACCTTGGGCAAACAAAACCAAATTAACTTTGCTTCTACAGATATGAACCTTTCAAAATGCCAACTATGCCAGGGTTTACCAGTGGTAGAAAAAATGTGTAATCTAATAAACTACCTTTCCTGTCCCATATGCAACAAGAAAAAGGTACCTAGATGGTCTTCAGCATAAGTCGAACTCACCTCATTGGCTGGTGCAGGGCCATTGGGCTGGTTGGGAACCAGAGGAGGTTGATTGTGCTCTAACCACTGAGGGGCGCCACCATGGACAATCTGTTCTCTGAGCCACACCAGGCTGATAAAGGCGCACAGCGTGCAGGTGACCACAAAACAACCCTGAAGGCAGTCTGCCAGCAGGTTTTGACTACAAGAAGAGGTGACACATCATGGATTAATTATATTTTACCACAGTTTCAAACATAACCTCAATACAGACAGAGGGACAAAGGGAAAGAGAAGAGCACATATGGATGAAGAAGCTAGTATGAATAATCAGACTATAATCATCAATCAGATATTAACAACCATCATGGAATTATTGAAACAATACCAGTGTACAATATATAGAGAGTACAAAGGCCTAATATATATAGGAGCAGGACAGTGTGAGAGAAAAGGGCCAAAACAAATACAAGCCAGTATTTCAAACTTACGTTGAAAGCATATCTAATGGCAAGGTAAGGAGAGAGCTCACAGAGCCGGTAAATAAACACTTGTAGATGCGACCTGTTAGGAAAGCAAACATAAAAAACGGTTATGTGAGTAACAACATTGTGAGAATCTACTCTTCAACTAAAAACCGCTGTGAAATCTAAAGCTAAACAAAGAAAAAGCTCCAATTTGTAACTATCATTTCAATGTTACTGATCATCATTCTGAATTAAAACACTTATTTACAGCAGAAGTGAATAAAATATCATAGTACTTGAAACCCGAAAACCAGGCACCAAAAACTGAATTGATATTCTTTATCAAAAGTTAATTATTTTGACAGGAAGACATTTTTGTGGCAAGTTTTTTTCTGTTTTTTTTAGTAAACTCACTCTTATCTTATCTTACAAGTTAATTTCAGTCTAAATTATACTACTAAGAATATTCTTGGATATTTCCTAGTACTTCATGTCTTAACTGTCAAAAACGCTGGGGAGCAAAATTCTTTAACAGTATGAAAATCTCTCACAGTAAGTTCAGCCTTTCAGTTCTTTTAAAAATGTAAATGGCTGCTGAACATTCATTTTCTTTTTAGTTTTTCCCCTAAAATCTGTTGAAGGTTAGGGAAAGCATACAATATGTGATAACTATGGGAAAACTACTGATTAATTTTCCTTTTTGTTTTTTTATTACAATAGAATGAAGGGACTTACATGCAGTGAGAGGCACCACACCGAGCCAGGCAAAGGCCACCAGAGTGTAGTGGAACCAGTATCTGATGGCTGTTCCAATACTGGTAACAAGCCCTGCAAAGATATCCTGGACAGGCAAGCGAGACGGCATGTCTGGAGAGTAGACTGAAGTAAAGACAGAATGAGGAAAGTGAAATTGAGAGAAAGAGACACTCATAATTAGTTATTTAAGGGAGCTTATAATAAATTAAGGCATCACGAGTGTATTGGAACAGTGAAAAACAAACAACTTACTTGGGGTAAATGCAAACCTGTGTTTGCATAATTCACAGTATTCTTTTCTGCTGTGTTTCAACCACTGCAGGAGACTGTGGAAAACAACCAGACATTAGTGAGTTTCCCCTTTTTATCCTATAAAGACTTCACATCGCTTGCTCTGTTTGCCTGGAATTGTTCTATATGGCCCTTCAGCAAAATCAAACATTTCCATAACTGAAACACAAGAACAAAAATCTTTTCCATTTGTTTGTTTCCAACTGCTAACTATTTTTGTCAGGTATATTTACTTAAACTTTATTCAGTTACATTCCTGCCAAGCCATCTCTTATTATAATCCCTGATATTTTCTAACGTCCCCTGAGAATAATGATAATCCACATCGAAACATTGAAACAACAAAACTCCAGCAAATTTACTAACATCTGTGAAAGCAAACAGGATGAAGAGGTAGACAGGTACCACCCTAACTTTAACCATAAAGAAAAAAATCTAAAGGTAAAGGCTTGGTTAAAATAATGGAACCATACATTTTTTTAGATTTTAAAAACTTGGCCATTGAACATACCATTCCTGATGGATAAACTTGATGCTGCCAGTGCAAACACAGGGGTGGTAGAGCGGTTTGTCCTGGGTCCCCTCCGACCGACAGACCCGGCAGATGTCCGCTGTACAGGAGGCACAGGATAACATATATTTCGCAAAGATATTCATGTATGATGTTTTAAATTTTTTTGGTAGTTTATAAAAAAACAAAAAAAAAAACAAAAAAAAAAACCCAACTATGTCTTATAACCTCTGAAAGGCAGGTTATGTTTACGCCCCTGTTGGTTTATTTGTCAGCAGGATCATGCAAAAAGTACTGAAGAGATTTGCACCAAATTTGGTGGAGGGATGATTAATGTTCCAGGGATAACTTATTAAATTTTGGGGCAAATCCAGATCATTGGCTATGATTGTGGATAGATTTTTTCTCTGAAGTCTGGTTTATGTTGTTTCCGTTTGGTCTTAGCAGAGGTCTGCGCTCTGCTGAGTGCCCTTCTAGTTCACAAAAGGATTCACACCCTTATTTCAGTACTTAGTAGAAGCCTCTTATGTAGCAATTACAGCTTCCAGTCTTCTTGGATAGTCCCTACAAGCTTTGCACACCTGGATATCAGAAGTTTATCCCATTGTTCCTGGCTGATCCCCTCAAGCTCCGTCAGACTGGATGGGAAACATTTGTGAAATGCCAGTTTCTCTCCAAAGACATTCTAGAGGGTTCATCTGGACAGCCAGACACTTATCCCGAATCCACTGTACTGTTTTCCTGGCTGTTTGCCTCCAGTCATTGTCAGGCTGAAAGGTCAATCATCGCTAAAGCCACTTTCTGAAGCCGCGGTATTTCTTTTAACTTTGCATTTCTATCCATTCGTCAACAGGGCTGGTGTTTACCTTGATATGCACTTATGACACATCTTTAATATTATGATGTTAATTAAACATTTTTTTTTAAGTGCATGCAAGTTTCCTGCAGAAGACTGACACTTTTAGTCTCAGAATTTCAAACTGTGGCACATTTGGTATTTAGCATGAGTATGTTTCTTCAGTTAGCGGTGCAGGACAGGTCATATACTGACAGTAGGGCGAACTGTAATCCTTGGATTACACGTGTCACCGAATGACCAAAATAAAATAACTATAATTAGACCAAGATGAGTAGAAGAGTGTTATACCAGTTAGGATCCCCTGGCTACTGAATGACTTATTTCTTATATAAAGCTTTAGCTATATTCAAAATATTAACAATATCACAAGACCCCTTCCCCGCGGTGTAAACAGGGCTCAGAGAACGTGTTGTTGTAACGTTTCAATAACTCCAGTCCAAGAATAAAGACAATAACACGAATAGAGAGTATGTTAAAGATTCTTGTATTAAACCCGATACTTTGTTCTTGGTTTAAAAAACACAGTGTACCATGGTAAACGAGCCTGGTCACCTGTCGGTCGCAGGATGACCGCTGCGCCAACGCAACGTTAGCCGGTCATATTATCACATCGTGGGCGGCGTTGTGATAACGGCGGCAGCAAACGTATTCAACGCTAGCTTGTAACTAGATAATTAGCCAGGTTACGCCTGTCTTCTACTGGGACCCGCCTGTCTTCTGGCTCTTCTACCGCCACGGCTCACTCACGGTGGATGTAACGTCCGTGTTTATAACAACAAAACCGAGAAAAACTCCCGTTGCTGATCTTATCTACAACAGCTGATAGCGACCGTGCCGCAGCTAACGCTAGTTAGCGAGGCAGCTAACGCTAATTGGCTAACGGTTTCCCCTAATTCTGGCGAGCCTCTGTCCTGGTTCGAGAAAATGTCGCATCAATCGTTGCCACCGACAGTGATCAAAACTGGGCTCAAACCTGACACAGACACCGGCAGTGTGAGTGGATTCTTCAGATAACGCGAACAATTGGGGCAATCGGACTCTAACATTAGCTACCTTCCTCAGCGGTGTCCATCTTGGCTGGCTGCTGGGGGCAGCCCCGCTCCAGTGGTCGGGCTAGTCGGTCAGTGTGTGAGCGAGAACCGCTGGATGTCTACACGTAAACATCTACAAGTCCCCGTTTAGTTCAAGCGTCGATCATCTTTGACGGGGTCATTGGTTTAGGACTTAACTAAAGACTTTTTCATTTCACGCTACATCAGCGGGCGGTCGGGACAGAGTCAACGCAACATGTGATCGTGCGGCGTTTTCACCACTCGATGGCGCTAACGCTCATTCGGCTCGACGATTTCACGTGTTGGTTTAATAACAAATACACGGGCCCAGAAACAGGACACGGAGCAGAAGGTGTCCGTGTGGGAGTCGTCAAAATAACGTGGTGCACAAACTTCCGTCAGACGGGCTTGTTGCATTTACCGGCCTGTCCGTTTATAGTCATTTCATACATAGTATAAATAATGCAACTTGCACTACAACCTCCTGGTCATAATCAGATTAATCAATGCAATCGTACATGGTCAGTGCACCTTTTTTTCCAGTTAGGGACTTTCTCAAATCATCGTTTTTTATGGCTAAATCTTGTCTGTACATAGATGAAATTTAAAGTAGAGCTCCAGTCATTCCAGGTCCAAACCACAGTTGAAATTGCATGGATTAAAAAAGAAAGACAACAGTTCATCAGAGGACTACAATGCCTTATGACACTTTAACAACAAAATGTCTCTGCACAAGCGTCTGCACTTATGTGTGTAGATCTGATGTATCCTCTTGTTCCTGCATTGTCTTCCTCTTCATTTCAGGTTGCAGTTGTGGCTTAAATGTCTTGGCGTCGTACACCCACACAGTGTCGATGCCCTCCCCTGCAGTAAGCTCAGGGACCCAGGTGGGGAAGGGGAAGCGGCAGGCCACCACCTTGGCTGTGCTCGGCAACTCCCTCGCAAGCTTCAGCTCCAGCTGGTCCATCTCCAGATACAAAGACAATTATGATATCGTATTACTAATATTTTGGGATTCTGAAAACTTACACGGTAATATCAAATATGATCAAGGAAATGAGCGGTACTATATCTACCAAAGATTGGTTATTTTCTTCACTGATACTTGTTTTGTTATTGTCAGTTACTTAATGAGCTAGCCAACCAGAGAGCCTGGGCAAAAACCATAACTTGGGAGTCTTTATAGTAAAACAGTTAAAGACTCTAGAAGTAATCTTACTTTACTAGTTCAGTGACCTAAATTGGCACATGTGGCATAAATCAAATCCTAAAAAAATACAATATTTAAAATTAAATTGCTGTAGGACAAACACAAGAACTTACCATTTGAGGGACTCCAAAAATGACAACATTGGAGTACTGAGCAAAACTGACCTAGCAAAAGAATCAGAGAGAATGGGAATGACATGGTGAAAAGACACTAACATGTTAAATGTTTGCATTTTCTTACACTAAGTAATACCTGATGTCTGTAACAAGAAGATGACACTATGGGAAAATAAATGCATTTTTCCAAGTTGAGTGAACTGAGTCACTGGTAATTTCCAGAATACTATACTATACACTTTGGTATACCAGTCAGGTATTGCTGACCTTCCACAAGTCAGAGATATGGAAGGAGGTGGAGCGGTGGACTCCCTCTCTCCAGGCCTTGTAGCGTGAATACCACACCAGCCAGGGGTTCAGCTCAAAGCCTGATGACCGAAACCCGTGCTTGGCTGCCGCTATCACCTGCAAGAGGAGGAAGGACAAGGGGAAATACAGTTTATTAGCAGCAGTGTACCAACAGCAACTGTAATAGTTTGATGTTAAGCAAGTTTGGGAACACTGAGTTTTTTTTCTGCTGTGTTTTAGCAGCACATCTCACAGACTATCAGATTGGTACTGAAGCATTTCCTCCCTACTTAAGGTTTCTGTTCCTGAAGTTTTAAAATTGTGTTAAGCAGTGCTTTTCTTATGCACATTAAACTGATAAGGATTGTAATTAAAAAAAAAAAAACTAAAACATAAATCAATTAGAGATTAGATTAATATTATGTGCAGAAATTGCAAAGGCAGGTTAAATAATTCAAGGTTCAAATAAAGTGGCAAGAACTGTCCAATATTAAGTGATGCCTCTAGAATATCTTTAACTCTGGTACAGCAGAGAGGGGTTGACTTTTCAGTAATGGTGAAAACAGGAAAACCTTATTGTTCCTCCAAAGAGAAAGAAATTCCGACACATTTAATTAAAACTGTGACGTTCATTGAAACTAGTCTGTAACCACCATGACAGCTGCCCTGATGTTGGGGTAATTCATTTCGATATCCCTATACCCAAAGACTCTGACAACACAACACTTACTATCCTTCCATCTCCACTCCCAATGTCCACCAGAGTCCCCGATCTGTCCCGTAACACCCTGAGGACATTTTCCACCTGAGCTGTGGTCGCTGGGACGAACGGGAGGCAGATTTTTCTCAGGGCGGGAGCAAGGAACGGGGCGGCGGCCGCGTACAGGGCGACCAGCGACCCTCCCAGCGCCCCGGTCACGACCAGACCCAGGCGGCTTCTGCTCCCGCTTCCCTTGGCGTCGCTCTGACGCTGACCCGCATGTGCTGAGTCCAGGAAAAGCTCTGGTTCCGACATAACGCTGGTTTTCAAGAATGAAACCAAATACTATTCAAATAAACCGGAGCTGCTCATTCCGCTCAGGCTAAAGCGCCAGAGAAACGTTAGCGACACCTTGATGGTGAAGGACCCGTTTTCTCACCATCAGAGCATTCTGACAGATGACCTGTGCACGCTGGTAGATGTCCGGGTGGATGACAAAGACTAGCTAACGAGGGTTCCGCCCTTCCATTCCTCGCCGCTACCTGTTAGCATGAGTAAATAGAATAATTTAAAATGTAAAAGTATAAATAAATAAGAAAAATATAATAAAATGACGCAGTCATTGAATGGAAAGTGGATTAAAGATAAAGGAAAAAAATATTTAATGAAACAAATAAATAGAGACAAACATATAATCAGCATAAATAAATCAGCCAGAAAAAAGTAGGACAAATGTGCAAACACATACATGAATATCAGTTAATACTTCTAAACAAGAAAAAACAAATAATTAAATAACGCGACCATTTACACAGCAAAATAAAATCTAAGTTCAAATTTTCTCCATGATACCATAAGATTCAGCCTGACTACTTTCAAGCCCACTCGGGAAACAGTATTTTGCATAAAACATTTTCTTTGTCCGCTGACTAATATGTTTCAATAATGCTTATGGTTCTGATTTTTTCCTATTTAATTCTGGGCCATTGCGCAACACAAGAACCTATCTAAACAATTTTTTTGAAAAAAAAAAAAAGATTATATCTAACATTATATCCAAACAAACAGGCAAAACTGCAATGAATATGATACATATCATTAATATATTCTAACCCGGAGTTGAAACTTAAAGCAGAAACAAGGAACAGAAAAAGTATGATGCATTGGAATGGTTAAGAAATATCTCAGTGTGTGTACATATAAATCCTCCTTTGATCCATTTCTGTGAAATATTACTGCTGACTTCAGCTCCACACCCATGCATAGTCACACTATCATAGCAGTGTGGTATTTGAGATGTTCCAGGGTGGCTCCTAAATGGCCAAAGGGTACTTTCATTATAATTACTAGGGTGTGTTTCACAAGCTCCAGTCCATTCTATTCCTGGTTCAGACAGTGTAATAATTAATTTAATCTGAAATGTATGGCACCAAGAAATGCTGTCAAAAACTGTAAAGATCTACATTCATCAGAACAAATTAAACTGGAAACTAATTTTGAATTGTGGTCTAAAAGTGAGGGTTTTAACTTTTGTAAATAAAAAATTAAGGTCTGTCTGTCGTACTATTTCATCAGTTCACCATATCCCTCCTATTTCATCAGTTTGAGTGCAGTTCCATTTGGGTGTTGATTATTTTACGGATTTCTTTTTTTCTACGTTGCCTTACATTAGAAGTCATTAGATAGTGTACGATGGACCGTGTGATCCATTCCTGACATGCCGTGGTGGATCTGATGGTGGTGCATGTAATGCTGGCTGGTGGTGGGACCATCATCCATCATCAAATCATCCTCTTCCTCCGGCCTATACCTCTCCGCCCCATCTTGAGAATAACTATGCTTCATCACCAGAATGCTCCGCCTACCTGCTGGCGTAGTGTGGTGGGAGAGACGAGGCGATTGCTGACTCATCATCACGGGTGGCAATGGCGGCACCAGAGCCCCCCCATCAGCTGCGATGGCTGTATCCCTCACGCTTAGGCTGTTGCGGCTGCCGTGGACACTGCCATGCACACTACCCTGCTGAGAGCCACAATGGTGGTCACGAATACATTTGCTTGACGAGCGGCGGAGCTTGTGGAACTTCTCAAAGTCCTCAGCCATGGCGGCATCAGTCAAATCACCGGATGGGGCGCGGCGCAGAGTACAGAGTTCGTAGTGAGGAGGCTCAAAGCCAGGGTGGAGGAGGGAAGGGTCAAAATCATCTCTGATGAAGAGTAGAGGAAGGAAAGTAGACACACCCATGCCAACACATACAAAATAGATGCAGTAAATGTCCAGGAAAGCACAACAAATGCTGAAATAATTTCTTCGACTTCTTTTAAACCCTAAATTAACTACGAATAAAAGTAGCTTTACACTGACACATATGTGCATATCCACATGTATATGAATAACCAGTATGACAACAACATAGTCCCAGAAAGTATTTCTTGTGCTGTGTTATTGATGTGCATTTTGAGCTTGAAGCCCTGTGATTTGTACACTTATACACAAATAAATTTGAATTTCCTTACTGCACGCAAAAAATTCTAACAAACTGAAATTTAGTAATGGGAGTCATGATAAGGGTTGGAGTTCAAGAGCCTTTAACTGAATCTAGTTAACAATATTTTCCTTACTAACGCTGCCTCTTGCTGTTAGGGAAAACGATCTTTTATAATGATATTAATTCCACTGTAATATTTTCCAGTATTAAATAAATGAACTGGCACTTTAACCATGTTGCATTTTTCCAAAGATAAACTAGTTATGCTGGCACCAGCAGGCTGAACCCTTGTCAAATAAGATTTAAGCACAGTAAATTTCTAGAGCTGCTTCAAGAGTTTTCTGCCACTTGAAGAAAGTAGAACACGTTAAACAGGTTTCAGGTTGAAAAAACAAAATTATGAACTGAAAGAGGCTAAAAGGCCTAGTAGATTTGAGGGGAGTTGCAGAGTTGGTGATAATTCTTCATGGGTTAATCACTTCTAGCAACATCTTCACATTCCACAAAGTCAATTGATCAACTGTTTCAGTAAAGATATTGGTTGGTGTAGCTTTAGGTAAGGGACATTGTTTGTAATTCCCACCTTCCTCCTCAGTATCTCACAGCATATATTGAATTTTGCATAATTCTTGCATTATTTTTCCACATTTATGCACTTATCAAAACCAACCCAAATTCGTATGGATTATAGAGTCATGGCCCACACCATATATTGATAACAAGGGTTTTTTTCCCCATGTACTGTATGCCACCTTGCTCTTGTGCATTTTTTTCTTTTCTATCTCAACTATATGAATATGAAATGTCATCAGAATGAACTATTCACCTGAAATGTTAAGTATTGTAGCCTCTTTGGGTATTTTATTCATGATAAATGCTCTGAAAGTTAAATTTCCAAGTGAATTCTAAAGATCTCACCTGCGGATGATGTATTTCTTGCGAGGCTGTTTGATTTGTATGATGACAGAAATGATGAGCAAGATGACAACCAGGCCACAAGTTACTCCAATGATGGTGAGGTTGGTGTTATCCAGCGTGTCCAGGATGCTGGGTTTCCTCTTCTCTAGTTAGGGAGATACATAGAAAAATGACCTCATGTTAACCCTCAGCCACATATTGCACATACATGATACGGCTGGAGGTGAGTTTCTTGTGTACCAGGGTACCTTTGCAATGATTTTCATCCCAGGGGTAAACACAGTTCTGGATGCCATTGCAGACCAGTGTGTGGTTGATGCACATGTTACTATGGCAAAAGAAAGTGTCTCCTTCACATGGAGCTGTAAAAAAAAAATAAAGAGTACTTTCATTGTTGTATAGATATACTAAAAATAAATCCATACTGTGAAAACTTTGTTTATAATCACTTCTGAACAGGTATTTTGGTTGCTCAATTTGCTGCTTCACTCTATCCCACATGTTTATCCTTGTGCAGCAATTTGCATTGCTGTTCTTTCTTGATATAACCAACACTTGGCACCAACATAAGGCATTTAGAATCAGACCTGCATTAATTGATTTCTTGCTCACTTGGGGGCGTCAGAAAAAGCAGTAAATTCAACACCGACATACATGTACATAATTCCCTGTACACATCTAGCAGAGCAACGTTAGCACTGATTTGCAGTCGTGTTCCTGGCCATCCGACCAATGCAACTCCAATGTTCACTCTCCTTTTAGCTCTATTCTGAACAGTTCCTGTATGTGCTACCATGTTGATTAGTTTGCTGCTAACTTTGTCTGTCTGTCTTTTGGTACTGGGTAAGTAGCATATGGTGGGATTTTCAGAGCTTTTCTTGCCACCGTTGTGGCTGTAAACAAGGTCAGTGGGAGTAGAATCGTGGGTTTGAAAACCAAAACGTTCATTTAAAGGTGTTAAAACGCCCCACAGAGCTGAGCAACACTGCAGAGTCAGGGGATAATTTCCAGTAGGTTTGTCACAATGAGCGATCCCTTTGACATTATAGTCTTCTGATACATTGTTGACATAGAAATATTAATCAAAATAGCTTTAAAGAATAATTTAATTGACATATGTTGGTATTAAATTACAGTATGACTCTATGACTATAATGTTTTGAGCTCTGACTCCAAGGTTTTGGATTCAATAAAGGACAAACAATACAGTAAATGAACATCTTTATCTTTAAACACAGCGCTGTTGACTACAAATCCTTTGTCCTTAGCTTTGGTTTAGGAGTTTATCCTGTAATGTGGGCACTGGCCAATGTATCAGAAACCATGCCTGGTAAAAATCATATTACTTGATCTGGGTTAATACATCTTTTATTCAAGATGGAAGCATTTTACATCCGTATGGCAGCTGTAAGTAACAAGAGAGAACTAAAGATAATGTCCCACAATGTACTCAGGGTACTCTCTTGTTGTTTTTGTGACTTCCACTCGCCAGATGAGGCACTCCTTTTAAGAAGATCCTGCTGCAACTCAAATAAAAGCAACAGGAACACTAAAAGGGATTAACTCACGGTCATGGAAGGTTGTGAAGAGGATCCTGAATTTGCTCTTCCTGCTCCCCTCGTCTGCCCACAGCCTCACCACACCCACAGAGGACACCAGCATGACATCATTGGCCACCGTGGAGCAGAACTTATTCTTCAGGTGCTCGACCGAACTACTGCCATCATAAATGGCAACAAAGTTACGCTTGCACTCATTCGAGTTGTGCATCTCGTACTCCAGAAAACGCAAGTAGATCTGCGAGGGAGTTAAATCAAGTTAAGCTGTGGTTAAGGAGGCAAGTTTTTATGGCATTTACTCATCCTGGCTCATCTATTATACTTTCTTTTAAAGGAATGAACCAAATTTTGAACCAAAAGTTCAACAACTAGTAGCACCTGCAGAGCTGATTCGGTAAACCTGAATATTGCTAATATTCCCCAATTTTCGAGTAGAAATTTTTAAAATGTAGGTTCACAATGTATGATACAAGTATACCATGGCCGACTATTCTCAAATAGGCAGGGAAACTCCTTGGATTTTTTTCTTTGTTTGGAAAGGTAAGATTTTTCTATAAAAAAGTGAATGCAAAAAGATTAATTTGTAAAAAAAACAAAAAGAAAACAATAAATTTGCCTAATGATTGTGGGATTCTGTTAAGTTGCTGTGAGGACATAATATTTTTTAAAAGATCTTTGAAAGTAGATACCTTTTGAAGTGCTTGAATGCCATAGTTAGTTTTGGTCCAACCACCAGTCAAAAACAAAGTCAAACTCATTTTATTAGCAAATAAGTTCCTACCACAACTGATGCAATCACAAGTAACACCACCCCCACACAACAGTACCAGAAACGGTTTGACATATCCAGACCTTAGCTCTTGGTGGAGCCCTGATGTACCACCTGCAGTCAACAGCTTCAGTCTGCAGCGCGTGGCCCTCCCTGGCTATCTGTGTCGATTCTACAAAGCCTTCTGGGCCGCTCAGCTCAAACTCACAAACTGTGGAGAAAAGTTTTGTGTAAAGTTATACTAGATTCAAGACCATAAAATTCCACTGACTGTGAAATGTGGATTATTGGCAATATTACCCCCTTTGCCAAAAATGCGGATTCAAACACATAAAATAAAAATAAGTGTTGTAGGTCAAGTAGACCATTTCAGAAATCGTATGAATATGTTATTCACAGTCAGCAGTATACACATTTACTTAAAACTGCTGAAGTGCTTGGTGCTTTGTAGAATATACACTCACTGCAGTAGGTCTAATACTATGTTGTGACTTAATAACATAAGGTGAATACTCACATGGCAGAGCTGGCAGAGCCCCAAGCTCTTTGAACTCCGGATCTAAAATCAGAACATAATATTGTTAGACACAAATAAATCTATTTTACATTCATTCAGGTCTTTCCACATTGGGGACATATTTTAAAATGGGCTGCACCATGAAGTTTCGATCCCTAAATAAAAGAATTTTGAATTTATCCTCTATGTAAACTGTATCCATCCATTAGCTATACTGCTCATTAACTGAGGGTCACAGGAGGGCTGAAGACAAACCCAACTGACATTGGATAAGAGACATGCTACACCCTGGACAGGTCACCAGTCTATCACAGGGCTGACATGTAGTGAAGAACAAACATTCACGCCCAAATTCACGCCTACAGGCACTTTAGTCGTTAGTTAACCTGCCTGTCTTTGGGCTGTGAGAGGAAGCTGGAGTTCCCAGAGGAAACCCAGCACTCAGAACCTTGAGAATCTTGAGGGGACATGTAAAAGATGTTATCTATCTATCTATCTATCTATCTATCTATCTATCTATCTATCTATCTATCTATCTATCTATCTATCTATCTATCTATCTATCTATCTATCAGTTCTCTACCAGTTACCTGTGTAATCTACCTATATTTAATCATACTTACATAACAACAATATATCTTATACATCAAAAATATATTGTTGCATACTTGCTAATTATAGAAAAATATGTCCAGAATATGCAGTATGTATTCTACTGTAAATGTCTGATGTACATGTATAAATACATTTTTGGCCTATCAACACAGATTGACACAATGTTCTCTACAACAAATTTTGTTGAAGGGTACGGATAGAAACAGAACCTCTGACCTTAGATTTCTGGGTTAAGTACAGGAAAAAATAAATACCTTACAATAAAAATAAAGATTTTTTAAAGAAATATTGCAAAACAAAATAAAAACACGACTGATCGTTTCTTAAATAATCTATGTACCATCACATTCCCTCTGGCCCACTCAGGCTGTTCTAAAACCCGATGACCTTCATCAGAAAGAAAAACACACACACGCACTTAGCGTCAGAAACGGAGGAGATATTGTATTCTAAACCTTTGTGCTGATAAATCTACTTGCTAGGTGGATTATAAATCCTGATATACCAGCTTAGTTCGGGAAAGATTAAGCTCCACCAGCAATGGCAACCTAGTGATAAAAATGTCAAATCTTTTTTGTTTTCAAAATTCTCTTGGAAGCATCAGTTTGATATCTTGTAAAGGAAAAATCCATACTTCATCGAAAATCAATGAAATACCAAAATAGAAGCATAAAACAACACTAGGACAAGGGGAGGGAAAGTGTGTTGTAAAAGAAGCAATGCAGAGTGGAGCAGGAGGACTTTTAAAATCAAGTTTATTTTTAAAATATAATGTGTCACAACTTAAAATAATCTTATATGTGGTAAATCTGGCCCTTAGGCCAGCAAGTGTGATGTAAGAGGAGCAGGTAATGGACTCAACTGAAGCTTAAATCAACAAGGACTCCTATTAATCTGCTTCAGGCTTTGACAGATTATTCACCTTCATCTTGTGTGTGCTGGTGTGTGTGTATGTATTGCAACAGTGCATTTCAAGTGAAAAATATAAAAGCTCAAGCATGCTTAGTAAATTTTTAACATTGTAAGGTGAGTTGACTGCACTGTAAAAATTTATTTACAAAAAAACAAAAAACGAACAACTATTGTGTGTATGTGTTAGTGTGTGTGTGTGTGTGAGGGGGTGAACTCACAGGATTGTAGAGTCTAAAACTGGAGGAATCCCTTGAGGAATAAAAATATAATGTACAGAGGCTCAATCATGTTAAAGAAAGAAAGACAGAAAGGAAGAAAGAAAAAGAATGATAGCAGGATAGATGGATAGATGGATGGATAGATGGATGGATAGATGGATGGATGGATGGATGGATAGATGGATGGATAGATGGATGGATGGCTTGACAGAGGGATGCAGATTAATCTTTGCCTCTCATCAGTGTAGGTGGCCTATAAAATCTGCTGTTAATAAAGCCTCTGCCTTGGACTCCCTTAAGCTGCTACTGCGGCTCAGCGTTGACAAGCTGAATTCCCCTGAAGACAAGCTTTCATTAACTCTTGTGTGTGTGACTGAGGAAACAAGTGCTTGTGTGTGTTTGTGCGCGCACACACTCATGCTTGTGTGTATATCCGTGTGTTGGATGTAATTTTCCCCTCCTCTTCCCTTGTCAGTTGCAGCACAAATGGAAATTAGAGTACATTCCCAGCAGAATGCATTATTAAAGGTGCAATGTGCAACTTTTTCAAATCACATGCACAATTAAAATATTGCATGTATTGTACACTGTCCCACATCCTCGATGCAAATTAAAGGTTGCATGGTTTCTCTGTTGTATTGATCTATTTCTTATATAAGTGAATAACACATTATGGCACAGGAAATACAAGTGTCAAGTGTGGGTGTAAAGGTGTGTTAATGTGTGTTTTAATTGAAGTATATGACCAACTAAATGGGACCAAAGAAAGAGAGGAGAATCTGTGTAAATGATGTAGCCAGTTTTCACATGTAGCAGCCAACAATGTCAAACTCACCACAGCGTAGTGGATTAGGAGCATGCCAAGGAAAAGAGTCAAAGGCTTAGAGATGTAGTAATACGCTAAACAACCCCCCCACCATCGCCACCAAAACAGACGGAGCAGCAGCTGGTATAAGAACAATATATATCTTAAATGCAAAATTACACCACAAAAATTAACTTATTGTCAATATTTCCCTTCTTTTGCCCCATTTCCAAAACCATCTAGGTGCCCATCCTCCTGACATGTTCATGGGATATTATTATAGACTGACAAAATCCGTGGGGGTCAGCAGGGAAGGCTGAGTCAACAAAACTGACTTTAATACCATAAACCATTGTTTACAACTGTGTCTACAAGTTACACTGGCATCCTCAATTGCCAAACTGAAAAAACACACAACTACAGTTCATTCTATATAAAGACCTTTCCACAGTATATACTCTGTTGCTAGTTAACTAGGCTCACCAACTAAATTGTATGCAGTTTAATTCCTTTAAGAAGAACATAATGTTCGGTTTTTGATTAAACTGTTTTAGAGAGATGTAGATGAAACTGTGTGGTCTTTTTATTATCCATTCTATTTGCATCAGTGACATGTATCATATAGTGTGAATATAAACTTGTAAGATGTTATATATATATACACATCCATACAGATTAAATCACAAACCATGATCCAGATGACGTAGAAAAGATTTTAGTTATTTATTTTTTGTAAATTTACTCAAAGATGCTTCACAGGACAAATTAAATAGGTAAAAGAAAGGGCAGGTCTGTGTCCCACAGCTGAGTCTGCAAAGCTACTCTGTGCTGGAGACTAGAGAGAAAAACCCTGATTGTGTCTCTGTGTTCAGCTCTCCATAGTTTTGTAGCTTCAGCTGGAGTTTCTGTGGTTTGGAGTTTAGTCTCACTGTTAAAGACATGTTAATACTTTCACATACCAGCATTCTTTTACTGTTTAGTTTGCTCTTAGCAATGCCGCAGTTGTGCTTTCCACTGGTGAACCAGCAGGCTGCTTTTATTGGGAAGAGGTTAATGGAATCTGATTATCACAGAGTTAGAAGAGCTCCATTAGTGACAATATTCTTAATAAAAACAAGTTTTATCGACCAGACACCAACATATTCTTGTATCCGGTCTGTGGATTTGTTTTAAATACCACTGGAAGGAACATTACAGACAGTGAGAAGAAAAGTGCTGCAGGCAAGAGGTCCAATATTGCCTCTTAATTCAGCTGTTTTTGTCTCCAACAACCCCTGGGGGAAATATCTGCCTCGTCTTCTGCTAAATGTTGCACTGTGTGTCTCCAGCTAGTCGCTAACTTTGATTGCTGTTTGGTGCCAGGCAGGTAATATACACTGGGTTTAATAGAGTTTTACTAAAAAAAAAAAAAAAAACACTCTGCTGCTGGAAACAAGATTGAGACTGAGCAAAAAGAGTGAATTTTTTGAAATGCAAAACCAAAAGAATCAGCAGAAAGAAGCTAAAACGCTCCCAAAAACTGAAGAAAACTGCAGATTTTGTGGATAAATCTACGGCGGTTTGTCATAACGAGTAACCCCGCTAATGGTATACATGGTAATTTGACTCAGTTTTAACACATATATAGCATTAAGGCCATGTTAATAATCAAGCCCCTTCATTCGCTGAACAGTATTAGCCTATTTTTTACCTTTATCATTGAAACAGAATAGATTTCACTAACTTTCAGAAAATTCAGTCCTCTCTAAATGGTTCGGACGTAACTTTCATCACTCACCTTGTGTGAAGTTATACCGGGCAGAGAAACCAATGGCCTCCAGTTCACCATCAGCAACAAACTTGATGTACAGGTACCTCCCACTGGAGCGGACGTATGCAGGGCTTTCCTGCCCGCAGTAGCGTCCAATGATGGGAGAGAACCCAAAGGGCCCGTCACGGACCTCGATGTGGTCAAACTTGCACTCCCAGGATGGCTCGATGGAATACTTCTCATCGAAGAATAGGTCGATGCACTGCCGAGGAGAGGCTGGAGTAGGAAGAGAGGTTGAAAACAGGTGCGGCAAAAGCAGAGGAGGTAGAGCGGGAAGGCTGGAAAGTAAGCAAGAGGCCAAAAAAACAAAAGCACAAAAGTCTCACCCTCAATAATGTAGACACATTCCCTCTCAGGCGGGTATTTCTCAGGGTAGTTGGGTGAGGTGAAATAACCTCCATCAGGCTCCTTCACCCAGGTCCCGCACTTCCCAGCTGGGGTCACACCCGAGTTGTTCTTCACTGGAAGCAGAATGGACAGGCGGGAAGAAGGGTTAAAGAGGCTGAAATGGCTTCAGATCTCTAGGTAGGGTCATGGAGGGTTGTCAGTCTGCTGATCTACAGTACATCAAAGAAGATGGAAAATTCTTTAAAAAGTCTGAAACTGATGTTTGTTTGTTTGTTTGTTTTCCTATCCCTTTAAAATAGGGGCTGGGACAGAACACACAGTGAAGAATGAACAGCGTCTCAGGATGCGATGGTACCTTGAGCTTTTTTCTTGTTAGACGTGGTACCAGACAGCTGAGCTGGGATGAGGCTGGCTGCTAAAGCTGAGGAAGAGGAGGGAGGAGAGTGTGATTCTTTGCAGTTTGTCAGATTAGTCTGTGGACTGAGACTGTACCAGCGTTTAAAAATGCGACAAAGAACATTAACAAAGAACATTAACTCAGATATTTATTCCGGGGAAGAGGATCACACCGTGAGCTATGATTATAAACCCGATGGCTGGTAATCCTTCTTCCTTCGGGGCACGCTGTTATAATGACTCGGTTTTCAGCAGAGATGCCCGAGTGTGTCCTGAGGCGTGTTTACACTTGTAAACTTACCGATGGACAGCAGAAGTTTGCGCACCATGTCTGCTTGAGGACGAGTCGCTCCGTCTCAGATTTTGCCATGAAATTGTCCTAAATGACCGGTTCCGTCAATTCCCACGTCCCATCCTGAGGGGAAATATATTGTTCAGCCCATCAGCTCCGCGTAAAATGCGCCAAATCCGAGAGCGGAGTTGGACATTTGCGTCCCTCCGCTCGGTCTCCCCACGGAGCTCAAAGGATTATAATCCGGTTCGCCATAAACCTTCACAGTTTTTCGCTCCACCTTTGGGCGGTTTTAATCTTCTCAGAAGATATACGGTCATTGACGAAGCTGTTATAACAGTGGGAAGAGGCGACTGACAGGAGGCCTGAGTCTGTGTGTGCGCTTCATTCAGTTCAGTTCAGTGTTTTTGAAACGGATTTTAGGTTCATTCCTTTCTGTTCTTTGTAAAATACTTACTTTTTACACGTGGCACATGTCCCATACATAGACTACACCGGTCATTTGCCTAATTTTTAAAAAAAGCACTGAAATCACAGATGACACAGGAAGGAAGGAGCAGGTGGAGTTACACCACTCTTACTCACAAAAAGGGTCTTTGGGAAAACTGGACGGAGAATAACAAGTTCACAAAGCAGAGTGATCTCAAAGGGTGAAAACAGCAGTTTAAGTGAGAAAACAGGAATACTAGACAAAATGAAAACCACAGGCCTGATCAGACTCATACGCCTTAGTACCATATTCTTTTATCCCCGCCTCATGTCAACATATATTGTATCACTAACTAACCTCACTTGATGTATTTCACTAGTTTCTTGTTCTCTTTTATAATTCTGAACTTGTTCATGTTTTCTGATATTTTATGTTTGATTTTATGAGTTTTAATACTAAAAGCAAAACCTTTTAGTTTCTTTTTTTTTAAATGGTTTTTGAAAAATGGGAACAAGCAGCAAAGCAGAGCTCAGTTTTCCAGCCCCTAAATGAGGGACTGTATAAAAATGGCTGGAACTTCTAAAAGGTTAATGGGATATTTTTGTGAAAGCTGAAAGTCTACACTTCCATCACATCTTGTTTTGTTCATTTAAAAAATCAACTGCGGTGATGCTCGGAGGCAAAATGCCAAAAACTGCGTCAGTGTCCAAATACTTAAGGAGCTAACTGTACATATACAGTAAATGGCCCTTGTAAGAGTGGTGCATTTCATATCAGCTGTATGAGATTTGTGGTGAACACAAAACTATGGCTGCTCAAAGCTGAGCAACGAAAAATGTCGGCGGTTTACACATTGGACATTTTCTATGGTAAATGAAGAGAAACGGCTGTATCAATGGTCGCCGTCTGTCTTTCTTTCTCAACAATAGTTATGTGTAGAATCATGGCACTTGAAGTCACTTTGTGTCTGTGCAGCTGTGATATGATACGCCATAGAATAAATATGCCAGTTGTAAAGGGTGTTAGCTTGACTGTTGCGGTATGAAAGTTAGGTTACCTTACTGATCAATGCCTTTGTTCTCTGTCATTGCACCTCAAATGTTTTCAGTTTTCATGAAAACTGAAACTGAAAACTTGAAAACTGAAAACTTTCATAAAAACAAAATATATGACTGTCATATATTTTTGTTCAAATTTTGATTGTTGAAATCTGGTTGTTTATGTTTAAAAAAAAAAAAGGTGATGAAGTTGCCTTTTTTCTTATTTCTTACGGGTCTTTGAATTCTTCCAAACCCCTCTAGGAAAAAGAAGACCTTCACTAAAGTTAACACACAGCCACTTATATAGAGTGACATCAGTTCATTGTCAAGGCTACGTTCACAGACTCCGTTGATACACCTTCCGGTCAAATTCAAAAGAAATGAACCTTCATCAAAACGTAACAGCAGCTTTTTTGTGTGAAGGACTGCACAGCGCAGTTTCTTAGATATTAAAAACTAACTGCAGAAGAGAACACTGATGTTTAAGATGGAAATTCATTCAAAATATTAAATATTTGATCAGCGTGGAAAGCTCAGCAAGGATAATGTGTGCCAGTTATCCTGTAGTTTCTCAAACCATAAACACAGATCAATATGAAGCGTGATAAGAGACTGAACTGGACAAGGATCAGTAAAAACATCCACAGTGCAGTCACACCAACACCCCTTAAAACTGCCTGAGTTTCCTCTGTAGCTGCACCAAGACCTGTAAACAAAGGTTTCATATTTGTCCTACGTTGTTTCAAGAGCTGAAGTTGTAAGTTTTACTCTATCAAAAAGGGTCAAAAATGAGAGAGCGCATGCTATTGTGCCAACTTATGCTGTATCACTTTTAACGGTGAACCTAACTGCTTTTGCTCTCGTTATGCAGAAAAAAGAGCTTTATTTAGTTACATATGTTTAGGAAAATTACACAGTCGGAGAGACACGAAAGACTTTGTTTATTGGACCTGTTAGATATTGAAGGCATCTCTAAAATGCAAACAATTTTCCCAGAACAAAATGCCTTGAATGCAGTGGTCTATACACACGCTAAGGTTTCAAGATGACACAGTGGTACCTTAATTTTTACTATTAACCTTAAGATGAAAAAGAAGTCAGAGTTGATTAAATATGATAAAAAGACAAAGGTAATACTTGTGATTTTTTTCTTGTTCCTTCATGTGCAGAGTTTATGTTTCATAGGTATGATGGACCAGCAAAAGCCATTCAGACTCAGAACCAGTAAATTTATTTTTATTCGATGCTTAGTATGACTTGTTTTACTGATAGTCCTCCTTAGTTCCTTTATTTTGTGTGTGTGTGTGTGGGGGGGGGGGCAGCAAAGCTGTGTAGGCACCCTATCTGTTTCTACCCTTCCCCATTCCTCTTCTCCGTCTGCCATTGGGGTCTATGGTGGCCCCTAGAACCGTATGGTATAAAAGTTGTGAAATTGCACAGACGGATTGGGGACAGTCCCCCGAATCTTTACATAGGTTTCATGTCTGCTCCTTGGGCACTGTTGTCTTATCACAGCCAATCCTATTTTGTGGCCAAGCGTTCAATGGGAAAATTAGACATGACGTTGTTCATACTTACTATGAAATACAGGTTCATCCTCTGTAGGGTCATGAATTTCAGAGCAAATTAATGGAAATCAGACCCATACTTGTGAAATATTTTGACCAATGGGACAAGCTGATGGACAGACTGAAGTGCAAGTTTTTACGGTTTCTCGACCTTCAAAAACAAACACATCTGAAAGTAACCGATTTAAGGTATTTCATGTAGAAATTTCAAAGGATTGAAGAATTGTATAGTAAAAAAAAACAAACAAACTCCAACCATTAGTCGATCAACATCAAATGAATAGGCAACTATGTGAGCATTTCTCTTTTTTTTTGTTTGTTTAACCTTATTAAAAATGTGTATCTTTGGGTTTTGGATTATTGGTTAAAGAAAAAAAACAACCAGTGTTTCCGCATCTGTGATTTGACTGAACTAATCAAACGATCACAGTTTCTTCTACAAAGCACACACAGGAAAAAACTCAAGTGAACTTGTTGTTTATTTACTTCAGGTCAAACAGTCAAAGTGGCTTAAAATAATGAATAAAAAAGATTTCAGTAAAGATTTTTTGTTTTATTGTTTTTGCTGAGGGGTGTATACATATGACATAAAGCATTTCTTTATCTACATCATTTCCTTCTAAACAGGGTCCTTATTGTCCTGCCAATGAATTTCCTGAATCTCTTCAGTGGACTCCTCCTAACGTTGGCAGGCGGACCCTCTTCAGGTGACACGCCACTGGCCTCAGCTGGATTGGCTGCACCTTGGCTAACAGCTGGTTCTTCGACAGCTGAGCCAGTGGTGTCAAGTCCCGCGGCAGCTTGTGCTCCATCAGCTGAGGGAGGTGTGTCTTCAGCTCCGTCACAGGAGCGGACAACAGCTGAGCCTTCGTCCTCCGGAGGAGGTGCGGCTGCCGGATCTTCACCTTTGGGGGCTTCCTCAGCCTCACCATGGGGTGATGGCTCCTCGTCAGACTGGTCCTTCAGAATGACAGCCATTTGCTCCAAAGAATCCCAGCCACTGAACAAAACATGACGATAAATTGACGGAACATTCAGTCAGTAAAAGAATATGTCCATTGATACAATCCTGTATCTATTCAAGCCAAATGAAACACAGTCACTTACTATGAGCTGGTCTCTATTTCATCCACCAGATGGGCCATGGTGACAAATGGGTGGGTGAGAGCCTTCCTTGGAGTGATCCTCTTTTGTGGGTCGGTATGTAGAAGGCACTTGAGGAGGCTGACAAATGCCCTTCGATCCTCCAGCTCACAGGATTCCTGCACCTCTGGGTGGCTCTGGATTTAAAAGAAAGTCGACGACAGATCAGCTTACCTGCTTCTTGTCTCTCACTGAGAGAGCAAATCTGCATTCATTCAATTTCTTTTTTATTCAGGCACGAAGCGGACCACTTACTGTTATCAGGTCATCCAGACGTTTGAAAGGGCTCTCCCAAGATTCCGGCTCAATTCCGGTGCCAAGCTGGTATTCCCTCGGGGTCTTTTGGAACAAAACATGCAGGGCAGATAAGTCTCCGTTAAGTTGTTAAACATTTCAAAAGAGTTGTCGTTTAATTGGGAGGTGAAAAACTGTGAGCATCTGAACCAGGTTAAAATACCTTCATCCACCATCTTGGATTGTCCCAGTGCCGGTTCATCGTAAAGAAATTGTGGGTGTATATCCCAGCACTGAGGAGGTGGTCAGCTGGCTGGCCCACAACATCAACGATGTCTTTCATCTGCAGAGAGAATATTTAGAATCACATCAGCAGACAACCCACATCAAAGCCCTTCTGTTGAATTTGGATATGCGTGTAGGGCAGAATGTGACCGTCTGCACATATTTGGTTACTTACCGACTGGTACTCGCAGTGCGGTGCAAACCCGTGTTGGGCGATGTACAAGAACACGAGCACACAGCCGAGACCCCACATGTCTATGGCCTCGCAGATGGGGAGGCCCAGGAAGACTTCAGGTGCCCTGAGTGGAGCGTACAAGAATCACAAGAGCTATTAAGTGCACTGTTCAATTCAGCACGTATACTGAAGATTGACACAACCTCTGCCGGACGGATGATTTACAGCATAAACACACAAGGGCAAAGGTGCTGTAGGATGAGCTTTTCAGGTTGAACCTACCTGTAACCCAGAGGCTGAATTTTCATGCCAAGTGAGTCTTCTTGGGTAGTGCAGGACACACCAAAATCTATAAGTTTCACCCTGAAGGGCTCACTCGGGTGGTTTGCCAGCATGACGTTGTCCGGCTTCAGGTCCGAGTGAACGACGCCTATGGCCTTCAGGGCCTTAAAGGCTTTCAGCAGCTACCGAGACAAAGGACACAATGTAGACGGTTAGAGATACCACTGAGCTGGGTGCAGGGTGCAACAGGTCAAGAAAAAATACAGTTATGTCACATCTTTCTCAGCCGGCTGAGTGTATTGCCAGTACTTGTTAGGGATTGATCAAAGCCCCATAGTCTTTACCTGGTGCGTTATTGGCCGTATCTCAGTGAGAGAGAGTGGCTCCCAGTCTCGTTCTTCCAGCAGCTGAAAAAGACTCCTGTCCAGCATTTCAAAGACCAGACAGGTGTGTCCTTTGTGGGTGAACTGCTCAAAGAACTGGACCACATTCGTCTTGACTGGGTCAAGAACGCTCACTGCCTCCAGCATTTTGATCTGCGGAGAAATAAGGAAAAATTACATAGCTACCTGTAGGTGACATTTCATGGTATGAGCAGTTGATGTGATAAACAAAACATAAGCAAGGAATGTGAAAAACTTCATTTTCAAAAAGCATTAAATAAACTACCTCTCTCTCAGCCGTCTGCTCGGTTTGTAGGATCTTTAGGGCCACGATCTGTGATGTGGAGAAATTCACAGCTTTGGCAACTTTGCCAAAAGCCCCTTCTCCCATGAAATCCAAAATGAGGTAGCGACCTGTGCCGCCACACAGTATGTCGCTCTGTAGCACCTCAGAGCTCTCTGGTTTGGTCTCTACGTCTGTGACCACGGACAGTGAAGTAGCACATGAGGAGAGGAGAACGTGCAAAGGTTGCAAGATGGAGTCAGAAGGGGCTCATCAACGTAAAACAAGGCAACGCAACGGTGTCTGAGGCCTTCATTATTCTCATGGAAATGAACAAGTATCATTTATCACATGTATCACTTATCATTCTGAGACCACATGAAGAAGAATGGTCTGTCAAATACTGACTAGGGCATCGTGCCCATTTCAGTGAGAAAAAATATGCTCAAATGCTACACTGGTCCTCAGCATTCAGATACTTTTCTCAAGAAGAAGAAAAATTACCACAGTGTAAAAATATTCAATTACAAGTAAAAGTCTTGCATCAAAAATGTTGTGTTGTAGGTATGTTTTGTCAAAAAAAAAAAAAAGCACTTAAAGTATCAAAAGTTAAAGCACTTTTCCAAATTCTTAACCTGCTAAGTAAGTAATATTTTCAAAACATGTCTCTCTGGGGTCAACATATAAAGTAGAGCTAAACTTAGATCCTTATATTACCTGTTTCCTAAATCCTGTGTTTGAGCACTTGAGTAAATGTACTTGATTACTCCTCACTACTGTGCGTTTGTATCTGTGTGTGTGTGTGTGTTACTTTTCCTTACCAGTGTCATCCACTGACCAAACGCTGGCTACATAAGCAGGTGAAGGCATTTTGCCGCAACAAATCCTTCGCTGAACTCCTTTAACCAACTCTGGTGTGTAGGTGGTGAAGTGTTTTCAGGTGAAGCCAAACTGACCCTTCCTAAGCTCCGGAGGACGCTTTGATACGTCATAACGGGGCATCGGAATGATGATGTCATAACATGTGTTCTAAGATTCTATTCAACTTTCTAATCTGACAAATGAGGAATTTTCTCTTGATTTACAGACAAATTGTTCATTTGTCATCAGTGTATCAATCACTTTCTATCTAGTACCTATTTTAAATACACGATTTTTGCCGTCTTACCTGCTATCTGTGTTTACTTGCTTATAGCAGACTGGAATCCGTTATACACACACACACACAAATAATACATACATGCTGTTTGGGAGCCTCAGCACAAGGAACAGTTTTACATGTGTAGATTTAAATGCATCACCAAATGCTGAGTTTCCTCCCTTGAGAGGCTTTGCCAGGCCTTTACTGGAGCTGCCTTCAGTTGTTGTTTGTTTCTGGGTCTTTCTTCCCTCTGTTTTGTCTTCAGAAAAAAAAGCACGCTCAGTTGCAGTTAGGTCGGGTGACCGACTTGGACACTGAAGAATATTCCCTTCTTTGACTTGACAAGTTCTTGGGTTGCTTTCATTGTATGTTTTGGGTCATTCTCCATCTGTACCCTGAACCATCGTCCTATCTGCTTTGCAACATTTGGCCTAATCTGAGCAGATAGTAGAGCCCTATACACTTCAGAATTCATCCTGCTGCCTCTACCAGAAGTCTTGTCATCATTAAACACCAGTGACCCAGTTCCATTGGCAGCCATTCATGTCCATACCATAACATTGCCTCCTCCATGTCTGACAGATGAGGTGGTGGCTTTGGATCATGAGCCGTTCCTCTGCTTCTCCATACTCTTCTCTTCCCATCACTCTGGTTAATCTTGGTTTCATCTGTCAAAGGAATCTTGTTCGGGGGCTGGGCAGGCTTTTTTCAGTTGTTTTCTGGTAAAGTCTAATCTGACCTCTCTGGTCTTTAAGTGTTACCAGTGCTTTGCACCTTCTGGTAAACCCTCTATTTACTTCAATGGAGGCGTCTCTCGATTGTAGACTTTGACAAGGATACACCTTCCTCCTGGCGAGTGCTCTTAGCCTGGCTAGATGTTGTGAAGGGTTTTTTGGTAACCACGTGTAACCTACTGTAATTAAACACTACAAGTTGTAATTACAGTGGTAACAGTTACTTCAAGGAGATTGGCTCAAGGAGACTGGCTCCATCAACACAGGCACTGTGATCTATGTTTTACCTTTTATATGTTCAAAATGAGGTTAACCAGGCAATACATCATACAAATGATGATACAATACAGAAATGGTACGAAATCATAATAGAAATAACAAATAAAATGAAATAAAATGGGTACCCAATAAAGTCTGTTTGAGTGCACTCATTCAAAAAAAAGGAGGAAGGGATATTTTGGTCCTACCACCAGGACCAAGTTAGTTTTCACAGGCAGGCGTGGGGTGATGGTGAGTAGTTGAGAAGATCCATGAAGCCGTTCACTCCTTTAACCAACTCTGGTGTGTAGGTGGTGAAGTGTTTTGCAGTTGGTGGGCCTTGGCCAGTCTTTTAAAGCCGAGATCTTCTCGGGGTCAGTATGGACACTGCTAGCATCTACGATGTGACCCAGGTATCTCACGGAGGACTGGAAAAAATGGCACTTGTCAGGGGACAACTTAAGTCCATAGTCCTTGAGTCTTATTCAAGACTTTCATCAGCCTGCTCTCATGCTCCTCTAAGGTGTCCGAGAAGACGATCAGATCGTCCAGGAAGACCAAGACTTCATTCAAGTGCAAGTCTCCCACGCATTTCTCAGTCAACCGCTGGAATGCTGAGGGTGCATTCGTAATCCCCTGTGGCATGTGATTGAATTCCCAAAAACCCAGCGGGTATGTGAACGCTGTCTTGTGTTTGTCTTCTTCAGCAAGTTCCACCTGATAGTAACCTGACTTGAGGTCCATCACAGAGAACCATCTAGCTCCACTAAGGGCTGAAAAGGTTTCCTCAATGTTGGGGAGGGCATAGGCGTCTTTAATAGTGTGCATGTTCAGTTTTCTATAGTCATCGCAAAGCCTAACCTTTCCGTTTTTCTTTTTCACTACAACTATAGGGGAAGCCAATGGACTCTCTGATTCTCTGATAATTCCAGCCTCCAGCAATGCCCTAATATCTTGCTTCACAGCTTCTCTGATGAACTGGTCGTGATCTCCCCTTGAAGGGGGTTTCATCTTTTAGGTCTTATCTTGTGTTTGACAGCAGAGGTACACCCGTAAGCTAAGTCATCAACTGCGAACACTTCAGGAAGGTCCTTCAACTTGTCCATGATGCAGTTTTTCCACTCTGCAGAAATGGGAGAATCTGTTAGGCAGCATGATACTTTGTCACTCAGGGGAGTCTCTGCTCCTATTGTTTGAGGACCACAGGAGGTACGAGTGCCCTCGGAGGATTTCACAGGTGTCACATGCTGAGCCGCCATCATTTCTGCTATCACACGGTTTGGGTAGAGTGTAACATCATGTGTACTCATATTGTACAGAAGAACCTGAACCTTGCTGAAGGACTGATAAGGAACATCCAGTAGTGTTGGTAATAGGAAGATGCCACCTGGCAAAGGGGAGCTTGTAGGAGCCTCTACTGCCCATGATGTTTCATGCGTGGATGCACCCATCCTAAAGCCTCCTAGTACGCGCCCCCTTTGTCCAGCTGGAATGACGACTGGGTGGCGTCCGATCAACTTCACTGGTCTTGTTTCTACCCTTTTGTTATGAGTCTGAGCAATGTGCCGGAATAGCATGTTACACTCAACACTTAGTCCACACCCCTGTAGGAATTTTGGACCTTCCCAGTTAACCCCTTTCTCGTACAGCCTATCAAGTACATTTGTCCCAATCAACAGAGGGATCTCATGGCTTAAGTCACAATCAGGTACAATAAGAAACAGGGAAGAGACATTTTCTTCTACACCTGTAACAATCTTAGGAAGTGTTATAAGGACCTGTGTATAGCCTATGTATGAGACTCCCTGGCCCCCAGCGCCTGAAATCTCAAGTAGTGCATTAATGGGTTCAACAGGGAATGATGACAGGTGTTCTGAATAAAAGGTCTCTGAGACTGTAGTAACCTGTGATCCAGTATCTAAAAGACATTTACATGGGAGGCCTTCAACAAGTACAGTCAAGGTGCAACATGGCCCTACAAGACCACGAGGTATAGGGTTGTAATCACAGGATGAGCTATCCTGGGCACAGTTTGCAGCTCTAGTTACATTCACTTCTAAGTCAGCTGGCATGGGACTAGATAAAGGGGGGGTTTGCGGCTCCTGATTGTCCCTTAACAGGGGCCACTAGTTTAAAGGGGAATTAGGCTGGCCCTGGTGCTGCATGCTCCTTCGTTCACGTCTTTCTCTGAGCTCAAGGTTCTTTTGCCGGACAGCGGCAGGGTTGGGTTCATTCAGACACTGGGCAGCAATGTGGCCATCTGCTCCACATCTAAAACAGAACCAAGCTCGGGGCATGTCGGGGTGTTCCTGTTCATCCTGTGGCTCGTTGCATTAGTGGCCATACAGTTCCCCCGAACCATATTGCTGTCACCACCATTGGGGTTGTTTACTTTCTGGGGTTCGACTGCTCTCAAAGCAAGCTGCTTCTTTAACTTACTGAGCGAGCCATTGGGTCTCTGTGAGGTGTTTTTTCACTGCCTTCTGGTTTGCAATAGGTTCCGCCTCTTCCAGCTCTTCTTCCCATTGGGGCAGGCCATAGACTGTCTGCATGTGTGACATAGCTTTAGCGCTCCCGAGGTGTTTCTTCATCTTGTTGATTTTTATTTGACGTCTATCCTCCTGTTTCCTCAATAGGAGGAGTAGCTCAGGGAAGGATGGGGGGTTGGCCTTCTTTTCCCCAAACTGGAGCTCAATGAGCGTGGCTTGGTCCCAGCAAACCCTACAAAACTGCCTGAGAAGTTGCTTTGGGGAACTTTCAGCCAACACCCCTCCACCAGTAACAGCTTTCTCGAGCATCACATATAGGCGATTCAAGTAGTCAGAGGGCTTCTCTCCAGCATTTTGATTTGCACCCAGGAATGCTGCATACAACTCTTCTCCATCTGCTACTGCCCCAAAAGCTGCGTCAAGCTGGCTGAGGTATTGTGAGGGTGAGGAGTCAATACCAAGACTTTTGACTAGGTCACTTGCTGGGCTCAGTAAGCTCTCTAAAATCCTCCTGACCTTGAGTGTCTGAGTTGGAAGGGTCACTTAGTAGCAGTCCCACTTCAGTGTGCCATGTCTCATAATCAACTTCTCCACTGGGCTTTGGTGTTCTTCCTGAGAAGGTGTGGATTTTGCTGACGTGTGAAGATTGATGTTCAGTTTTTATTACATGCTCCACGACTACTTTCTGGATATTGGGTGGGGGGGGGGGGGTTGACAAGGCTCTCATCTAGGCATAAAGGTGTTTGAGGGGACTCAGGCACCATAATTCCAGGGGTCTCCTCCCCTGCTGTGTGTAAACATCAGTCATCTGAAGTTTGGAGAGATGAGTTTGGAGCATCTGGATGAGACTGGTCTTGCTTAGACCTGCAACTGCTGCTGTTCATCAAGGGTTCCTTGTCCTTCAAGTTCCTGAACTATCTCATCTTGTATTGTGGTGATGTGCCATGAAGCACTTGGATCATCATCGGGACTAAATGGTTTGCTTAAGAACTCTGGATCTCTACGAGCGATTGCTCTTTCATCTTTATATTGGACAAGAGCCCTCCCTTTAGGTTTGCCTGATTCATTAGGGACTAGTACACATTTCACTACTTCTCCATGTTCCTTAAAAACATCAACAATGTCACCCTCTAGATACTTGTCATCAATACCAGTGACAAAAAGGCAGCTCTGCCCATGCATTTTATAAATGTTGCAATATTCCATTTTGAATAACCAATCTCCTGGCTGGCACGCCACTTTTGTAACCTACTGTAATTAAACACTACAAGTTGTAATTACAGTGGTAACAGTTACTTCAAGGAGATTGGCTCAATCAACACAGGCACTGTGATCTACCTTTTACATGTTCAAAATAAGGTTAACCAGGCAATACATCATACAAATGATGATACAATACAGAAATGGTACGAAATCATAATAGAAATAACAACGGAACGGATATTTTGGTCCTACCACCAGGACCAAGTTAGTGTTCACAGGCAGGCGTGGGGTGATGGTGAGTAGTTGAGAAGATCCATGAAGCCGTCCACTTCAATGGTCTCTTGGTGCAGATCCGTGTTCAATAAAGGGGATAACAAAAACCAGTCTGCACAGAATTGTACAGAACAATCAATAAATTAGCACCATCTATAGTAATAACATGCTATTACAGTAACATTTCTTTACTTGAACTCACCTGACATGACAGGTTTCACATACATAGTAAAGCCTTGAACCATATCAGTAACTCTTAACAAGCTATGGCTTAATAGCCACATTAACACCCACATTGCAACTCAACAACAATGTGAAATATAACTCACAACAGCATCAGTGCATGTTGTCCATCCCTCCTATGAGCTTTACTAATTACTGCAGGGCGACATTTCACTCAGCACTGGTGCTTTACCCAACAATCTCTCTGCTCCAGCTAGTTAGCTTGCTAACTCGCCAGGATTCTTCCTTTGATTCCCTGATTTCAATCAGTAATGATCTCTCCTCAATTTGATCTTCAAATCAGTTGTTTCCTCTCTCTTCCTCGCCCAACTCCAACTGTTATGTGTCAGTGAACAGAACCAGGGTTTAGACGTCTCCTTTCCTCCGATACTCTGACTGGTTTATGTTATTCACTGCGGTTCCATATTATCAACGAGGTAACGTTAGCAATGAGTTGACGTTAGCTAGCATGAATACGGTATAACTCACTGAAATCCTCTCCTTGTCTGACTCCAGAAAAATGAAATCCCCAACTCTGTTCTCTTCTTATTCTCTTTCAGTAGATCAGTGCTCTTCTGTAACTTTTCTTTTTCTACTATTCTCCGTCTTTCGTCTGTTTTCCACCGTCTGGTCACAGACTTCCCGCGCGACGTGCTGACAAGCGGCTGCACGTCAATTCTAGGGAGCGTCAACAAAGTGCGCTCTGCAACACTATCTTAGGGAAAGTCACCGAATTACAGTCCATGGTGACTAAACTAGAACATGAAAATAACATGGGTTATACACGGAAAGAATTCTGCGATTATCCACTACAGTGGTTGTGGTCGTGGTCGTGGTCCTCCAGGCCTTTTGGGGCTGCTGAACTTGGTTTTTAATGGTTTTTAATGATGCCTCCTTCATTCGACACATCGACACATCTTTGGAACGAGTATTAAAAGTTCCCATGAACAGCTACCAAACGTAAAAATCAACACTCGGAATCAACGCCAGATCTTTTATCTGTTTCCTTGGTTAAGACATAACGAGAGAACAGGCCACACCTGGCCATGAAACTGATCAATGTTAATGACGAGATACTCCTCACACGTACAGTACAGACTGCAGTGGTATCAAATGACGACCAGTCCTCGGGTACAAACACACACAAGCATTTGACTAGACAGACCTACATATGGTCCAATGACATTAGAACCTCTGAAAATGAGGAACTGTGTAAAAATGGCTGGAACTTCTAAAAGGTTAATGGGATATTTTTGTGAAAGCTGAAAGTCTACACTTCCATCACATCTTGTTTTGTTCATTTAAAAAATCAACTGATGCTTGGAGGCAAAATGCCGAAAACTGCGTCAGTGTCCAAATACTTAAGGAGCTAACTGTACATATACAGTAAATGGCCTTTGTAAGAGTGGTGCATTTCATTGCAGCTGTATGAGATTTGTGGTGAACACAAAACTATGGCTGCTCAAAGCTGAGCAACGAAAAATGTCAGCGGTTTACACATTGGACATTTTCTATGGTAAATGAAGAGAAACGGTTGTATCAATGGTCGCCGTCTGTCTTTCTTTCTCAACAATAGTTATGTGTAGAATCATGGCACTTGAAGTCACTTTGTGTCTGTGCAGCTGTGATATGATACGCCATAGAATAAATATGCCAGTTGTAAAGGGTGTTTGCTTGACTGTTGCGGTATGAAAGTTAGGTTACCTTACTGATCAATGCCTTTGTTCTCTGTCATTGCACCTCATAAATGTTTTCAATTTTCATGAACTAATTGTCATATATTTTTCTTCAAATTTTGATTGTTGAAATCTGGTTGTTTATGTTTAAAAAAAAAAGGTGATGAAGTTGCCTTTTTTCTTATTTCTTACGGGTCTTTGAATTCTTCCAAACCCCTCTAGGAAAAAGAAGACCTTCACTAAAGTTAACACACAACCACTTATATAGAGTGACATCAGTTCATTGTCAAGGCTACGTTCACAGACTCAGTTGATACACCTTCCGGTCAAATTCAAAAGAAATGATCCTTCATCAAAACGTAACAGCAGCTTTTTTGTGTGAAGGACTGCACAGCGCAGTTTCTTAGACATTAAAAACTAACTGCAATATGATAAGAGAACACTGATGTTTAAGATGGAAATTCATTCAAAATATTAAATATTTGATCAGCGTGGAAAGCTCAGCAAGGATAATGTGTGCCAGTTATCCGGTAGTTTCTCAAAGCATAAACACGGATCAATATGAAGCGTGATAAGAGACTGAACTGGACAAGGATCAGTAAAAACATCCACGGTGCAGTCACACCATCACCCTTTAAAACTGCCTGAGTTTCCTCTTTAGCTGCACCAAGACCTGTAAACAAAGGTTTCATATTTGTCCTACCAACTTATGCTGTATCACTTTTAACGGTGAACCTAACTGCTTTTGCTCTCGTTATGCAGAAAATAGAGCTTTATTTAGTTACATATGTTTAGGAAAATTACACAGTCGGAGAGACACGAAAGACTTTGTTTATTGGCCCTGTTAGATATTGAAGTCATCTCTACAATGCAAACAATTTTTCCCAGAACAAAATGCCTTGAATGCAGTGGTCTATACACACACTAAGGTTTCACGATGACACAGCGGTACCTTAATTTTTACTATTAACCTTAAGATGAAAAAGAAGTCAGAGTTGATTAAATATGATAAAAAGACAAAGGTAATACTTGTGATTTTTTTCTTGTTCCTTCATGTGCAGAGTTTATGTTTCATAGGTATGATGGACCAGCAAAAGCCATTCAGACTCAGAACCAGTAAATTTATTTTTTATTTGATGCTTAGTATGACTTGTTTTACTGATAGTCCTCCTTAGTTCCTTTATTTTCTGTGTGTGTGTGTGTGTGTGTGGGGGGGGGCAGCAAAGCTGTGTAGGCACCCTATGTGTTTCTACCCTTCCCCATTCTTCTTCTCCGTCTGCCATTGGGGTCTATGGTAGCCCCTAGAACCGTATGGTATAAAAGTTGTGAAATTGCACAGACGGATTGGGGACAGTCCCCCGAATCTTTACATCAGGTTTCATGTCTGCTCCTCGGGCACTGTTGTCTTATCACAGACAATCCTATTTTGTGGCCAAGCGATCAATGGGAAAATTAGACATGACGTTGTTCATACTTACTAAGAAATATAGGTTCATCCTCTGTAGGGTCATGAATTTCAGAGCAAATTTAATGGAAATCAGACCCATACTTGTGAAATATTTTGACCAATGGGACAAGCTGATGGACAGACTGAAGTGCAAGTTTTTACGGTTTCTCGATCTTCAAAAACAAACACATCTGAAAGTAACCGATTTAAGGTATTTCATGTAGAAATTTCAAGGATTGAAGAATTGTATAGTAAAAAAAAAACAAACCACCTCCAACCATTAGTCGATCAACATCAAATGAATAGGCAACTATGTGAGCATTTCTCTTTTTTTTTGTTTGTTTAACCTTATTAAAAATGTGTATCTTTGGGTTTTGGATTATTGGTTAAAGAAAAAAAACAACCAGTGTTTCCGCATCTGTGATTTGACTGAACTAATCAAACGATCGCGGTTTCTTCTACAAAGCACACACAGGAAAAAACTCAAGTGAACTTGTTGTTTATTGACTTCAGGTCAAACACACAAAGTGGCTTAAAATAATGAATAAGAAAGAATATGATGTCAGTAAAGATTTTTTGTTTTATTGTTTTTGCTGAGGGGTGTATACATATGACATAAAGCATTTCTTTATCTACATCATTTCCTTCTAAACAGGGTCCTTATTGTCCTGCCAATGAATTTCCTGAATCTCTTCAGTGGACTCCTCCTAACGTTGGCAGGCGGACCCTCTTCAGGTGACACGCCACTGGCCTCAGCTGGATTGGCTGCACCTTGGCTAACAGCTGGTTCTTCGACAGCTGAGCCAGTGGTGTCAAGTCCCGCGGCAGCTTGTGCTCCATCAGCTGAGGGAGGTGTGTCTTCAGCTCCGTCACAGGAGCGGACAACAGCTGAGCCTTCGTCCTCCGGAGGAGGTGCGGCTGCCGGCTCTTCACCTTTGGGGGCTTCCTCAGCCTCACCATGGGGTGATGGCTCCTCGTCAGACTGGTCCATCAGAATGACAGCCATTTGATCCAAAGAATCCCAGCCACTGAACAAAACATGACAATCAATTGACGGAACATTCAGTCAGTAAAAGAATATGTCCATTGATACAATCCTGTATCTATTCAAGCCAAATGAAACACAGTCACTTACTATGAGCTGGTCTCTATTTCATCCACCAGATGGGCCATGGTGACAAATGGGTGGGTGAGAGCCTTCCTTGGAGTGATCCTCTTTTGTGGGTCGGTATGTAGAAGGCACTTGAGGAGGCTGACAAATGCCCTTCGATCCTCCAGCTCACAGGATTCCTGCACCTCTGGGTGGCTCTGGATTTAAAAGAAAGTCGACGACAGATCAGCTTACCTGCTTCTTGTCTCTCACTGAGAGAGCAAATCTGCATTCATTCAATTTCTTTTTTATTCAGGCACCAAGCGGACCACTTACTGTTATCAGGTCATCCAGACGTTTGAAAGGGCTCTCCCAAGATTCCGGCTCAATTCCGGTGCCAAGCTGGTATTCCCTCGGGGTCTTTTGGAACAAAACATGCAGGGCAGATAAGTCTCCGTTAAGTTGTTAAACATTTCAAAAGAGTTGTCGTTTAATTGGGAGGTGAAAAACTGTGAGCATCTGAACCAGGTTAAAATACCTTCATCCACCATCTTGGATTGTCCCAGTGCCGGTTCATCGTAAAGAAATTGTGGGTGTATATCCCAGCACTGAGGAGGTGGTCAGCTGGCTGGCCCACAACATCAACGATGTCTTTCATCTGCAGAGAGAATATTTAGAATCACATCAGCAGACAACCCACATCAAAGCCCTTCTGTTGAATTTGGATATGCGTGTAGGGCAGAATGTGACCGTCTGCACATATTTGGTTACTTACCGACTGGTACTCGCAGTGCGGTGCAAACCCGTGTTGGGCGATGTACAAGAACACGAGCACACAGCCGAGACCCCACATGTCTATGGCCTCGCAGATGGGGAGGCCCAGGAAGACTTCAGGTGCCCTGAGTGGAGCGTACAAGAATCACAAGAGCTATTAAGTGCACTGTTCAATTCAGCACGTATACTGAAGATTGACACAACCTCTGCTGGACGGATGATTTACAGCATAAACACACAGGGGCAAAGGTGCTGTAGGATGAGCTTTTCAGGTTGAACCTACCTGTAACCCAGAGGCTGAATTTTCATGCCAAGTGAGTCTTCTTGGGTAGTGCAGGACACACCAAAATCTATAAGTTTCACCCTGAAGGGCTCACTCGGGTGGTTTGCCAGCATGACGTTGTCCGGCTTCAGGTCCGAGTGAACGACGCCTATGGCCTTCAGGGCCTTAAAGGCTTTCAGCAGCTACCGAGACAAAGGACACAATGTAGACGGTTAGAGATACCACTGAGCTGGGTGCAGGGGGCAACAGGTCAAGAAAAAATACAGTTATGTCACATCTTTCTCAGTCGGCTGAGTATATTGCCAGTACTTATTAAGGATTGATCAAAGCCCCATAGTCTTTACCTGGTGCGTTATCGGCCGTATCTCAGTGAGAGAGAGTGGCTCCCAGTCTCGTTCTTCCAACAGCTGAAAAAGACTCCTGTCCAGCATTTCAAAGACCAGACAGGTGTGTCCTTTGTGGGTGAACTGCTCAAAGAACTGGACCACATTCGTCTTGACTGGGTCAAGAACGCTCACTGCTTCCAGCATTTTGATCTGCGGAGAAATTGGGAAAAATTACATGGCTACCTGTAGGTGACATTTCAAGGTATGAGCAGTTGATGTGATAAACAAAACATAAGCAAGGAATGTGAAAAACTTCATTTTCAAAAAAGCATTAAATAAACTACCTCTCTCTCAGCCGTCTGCTCGGTTTGTAGGATCTTTAGGGCCACGATCTGTGATGTGGAGAAATTCACAGCTTTGGCAACTTTGCCAAAAGCCCCTTCTCCCATGAAATCCATAATGAGGTAGCGACCTGTGCCGCCACACAGTATGTCGCTCTGTAGCACCTCAGAGCTCTCTGGTTTGGTCTCTACGTCTGTGACCACGGACAGTGAAGTAGCACATGAGGAGAGGAGAACGTGCAAAGGTTGCAAGATGGAGTCAGAAGGGGCTCATCAGCATAAAAACAAGGCAGCATAGCATAGCGGTGTCTGAGGCCTTCATTATTCTCATGGAAATGAACAAGTATCATTTATCGCATGTATCACTTATCATTCTGAGACCACATGAAGAAGAATGGTCTGTCAAATACTGACTAGGGCATCGTGCCCATTTCAGTGAGAAAAAATATGCTCAAATGCTACACTGGTCCTCAGCATTCAGATACTTTTCTCAAGAAGAAGAAGAAGAAGAAGAATTACCACAGTGTAAAAATATTCAATTACAAGTAAAAGTCTTGCATCAAAAATGTTGTGTTGTAGGTATGTTTTGTCAAAAAAAAAAAAAGGCACTTAAAGTATCAAAAGTTAAAGCACTTTTCCAAATTCTTAACCTGCTAAGTAAGTAATATTTTCAAAACATGTCTCTGTGTTGTCAACATATAAAGTAGAGCTAAATTTAGATCCTTATATTACATGTATCCTAAATACTGTGTTTGAGCACTTGAGTAAATGTACTTGATTACTCCTCACTACTGTGCGTTTGTATCTGTGTGTGTGTGTGTGTTACTTTTCCTTACCAGTGTCATCCACTGACCAAACGCTCGCTACATAAGCAGGTGAAGGCATTTTGCATAACAAATCCTTCGCTGAACTCCTTTAACCAACTCTGGTGTGTAGGTGGTGAAGTGTTTTCAGGTGAAGCCAAACTGACCCTTCCTAAGCTCCGGAGGACGCTTTGATACGTCATAACGGGGCATCGGAATGATGATGTCATAACATGTGTTCTAAGATTCTATTCAACTTTCTAATCTGACAAATGAGGAATTTTCTCTTGATTTACAGACAAATTGTTCATTTGTCATCAGTGCATCAATCACTTTCTATCTAGTACCTATTTTAAATACACGATTTTTGCCGTCTTACCTGCTATCTGTGTTTACTTGCTTATAGCAGACTGGAATCCGTTATACACACACACACACATACACACACACACAAATAATACATACATGCTGTTTGGGAGCCTCAGCACAAGGAACAGTTTTACATGTGTAGATTTAAATGCATCACCAAATGCTGAGTTTCCTCCCTTGAGAGGCTTTGCCAGGCCTTTACTGGAGCTGCCTTCAGTTGTTGTTTGTTTCTGGGTCTTTCTTCCCTCTGTTTTGTCTTCAGAAAAAAAAGCACGCTCAGTTGCAGTTAGGTCGGGTGACCGACTTGGACACTGAAGAATATTCCCTTCTTTGACTTGACAAGTTCTTGGGTTGCTTTCATTGTATGTTTTGGGTCATTCTCCATCTGTACCCTGAACCATCGTCCTATCTGCTTTGCAACATTTGGCTGAATCTGAGCAGATAGTAGAGCCCTATACACTTCAGAATTCATCCTGCTGCTTCTACCAGGAGTCTCGTCATCATTAAACACCAGTGACCCAGTTCCATTGGCAGCCATTCATGTCCATACCATAACATTGCCTCCTCCATGTCTGACAGATGAGGTGTTGGCTTTGGATCATGAGCCGTTCCTCTGCTTCTCCATACTCTTCTCTTGCCATCACTCTGGTTAATCTTGGTTTCATCTGTCCAAAGAATCTTGTTCGGGGGCTGGGCAGGCTTTTTTTAGTTGTTTTCTGGTAAAGTCTAATCTGACCTCTCTGGTCTTTAAGTGTTACCAGTGCTTTGCACCTTCTGGTAAACCCTCTATTTACTTCAATGGAGGCGTCTCTCGATTGTAGACTTTGACAAGGATACACCTTCCTCCTGGCGAGTGCTCTTAGCCTGGCTAGATGTTGTGAAGGGTTTTTTGGTAACCACGTGTAACCTACTGTAATTAAACGCTACAAGTTGTAATTACAGTGGTAACAGATACTTCAACTATACAGGTTCAAGGAGACTGGCTCAATCAACACAGGCACTGTGATCTATGTTTTACCTTTTATATGTTCAAAATGAGGTTAACCAGGCAATACATCATACAAACGATGATACAATACAGAATGGTACGAAATCATAATAGAAATAACAAATAAAATGAAATAAAATGGGTACCCAATAAAGTCTGTTTGAGTGCACTCATTCAAAAAAAAGGAGGAAGGGATATTTTGGTCCTACCACCAGGACCAAGTTAGTTTTCACAGGCAGGCGTGGGGTGATGGTGAGTAGTTGAGAAGATCCATGAAGCCGTTCACTCCTTTAACCAACTCTGGTGTGTAGGTGGTGAAGTGTTTTGCAGTTGGTGGGCCTTGGCCAGTCTTTTAAAGCCGAGATCTTCTCGGGGTCAGTATGGACACTGCTAGCATCTACGATGTGACCCAGGTATCTCACGGAGGACTGGAAAAAATGGCACTTGTCAGGGGACAACTTAAGTCCATAGTCCTTGAGTCTATTCAAGACTTTCATCAGCCTGCTCTCATGCTCCTCTAAGGTGTCCGAGAAGACGATCAGATCGTCCAGGAAGACCAAGACTTCATTCAAGTGCAAGTCTCCCACGCATTTCTCCATCAACCGCTGGAATGCTGAGGGTGCATTCGTAATCCCCTGTGGCATGCGATTGAATTCCCAAAAACCCAGCGGGTATGTGAACGCTGTCTTGTGTTTGTCTTCTTCAGCAAGTTCCACCTGATAGTAACCTGACTTGAGGTCCATCACAGAGAACCATCTAGCTCCACTAAGGGCTGAAAAGGTTTCCTCAATGTTGGGGAGGGCATAGGCATCTTTAATAGTGTGCATGTTCAGTTTTCTATAGTCATCGCAAAGCCTAACCTTTCCGTTTTTCTTTTACACTACAACTATAGGGGAAGCCAATGGACTCTCTGATTCTCTAATAATCCCAGCCTCCAGCAATGCCCTAATATCTTGCTTCACAGCTTCTCTGTCGCATGGATGAACTGGTCGTGATCTCCCCTTGAAGGGGGTTTCATCTTTTAGGTCTTATCTTGTGTTTGACAGCAGAGGTACACCCGTAAGCTAAGTCATCAACTGCGAACACTTCAGGAAGGTCCTTCAACTTGTCCATGATGCGGTTTTTCCACTCTGCAGGAATGGGAGAATCTGTTAGGCAGCATGATACTTTGTCACTCAGGGGAGTCTCTGCTCCTATTGTTTGAGGACCACAGGAGGTACGAGTGCCCTCGGAGGATTTCACAGGTGTCACATGCTGAGCCGCCACCATTTCTGCTATCACACGGTTTGGGTAGAGTGTAACATCATGTGTACTCATATTGTACAGAAGAACCTGAACCTTGCCCCATGGACTGATAAGGAACATCCAGTAGTGTTGGTAATAGGAAGATGCCACCTGGCAAAGGGGAGCTTGTAGGAGCCTCTACTGCCCATGATGTTTCATGTGTGGATGCGCCCATCCTAAAGCCTCCTAGTACGCGCCCCCTTTGTCCAGCTGGAATGACGACTGGGTGGCGTCCGATCAACTTCACTGGTCTTGTTCCTACCCAGTTTGCAGCTCTAGTTACATTCACTTCTAAGTCAGCTGGCATGGGACTAGATAAAGGGGGGGTTTGCGGCTCCTGATTGTCCCTTAACAGGGGCCACTAGTGGTTTAAAGGGGAATTAGGCTGGCCCTGGTGCTGCATGCTCCTTCGTTCACGTCTTTCTCTGAGCTCAAGGTTCTTTTGCCGGACAGCGGCAGGGTTGGGTTCATTCAGACACTGGGCAGCAATGTGGCCATCTGCTCCACATCTAAAACAGAACCAAGCTCGGGGCATGTCGGGGTGTTCCTGTTCATCCTGTGGCTCATTGCATTAGTGGCCATACAGTTCCCCCGAACCATATTGCTGTCACCACCATTGGGGTTGTTTACTTTCTGGGGTTCGACTGCTCTCAAAGCAAGCTGCTTCTTTAACTCCGCCACTTCCTGAGCGAGCTGTTGGGTCTCTGTGAGGTGTTTTTTCACTGCCTTCTGGTTTGCAATAGGTTCCGCCTCTTCCAGCTCTTCTTCCCATTGGGGCAGGCCATAGACTGTCTGCATGTGTGACATAGCTTTAGCGCTCCCGAGGTGTTTCTTCATCTTGTTGATTTTTATTTGACGTCTATCCTCCTGTTTCCTCAATAGGAGGAGTAGCTCAGGGAAGGTTGGGGGGTTGGCCTTCTTTTCCTCAAACTGGAGCTCAATGAGCGTGGCTTGGTCCCAGCAAACCCTACAAAACTGCCTGAGAAGTTGCTTTGGGGAACTTTCAGCCAACACCCCTCCACCAGTAACAGCTTTCTCGAGCATCACATATAGGCGATTCAAGTAGTCAGAGGGCTTCTCTCCAGCATTTTGATTTGCACCCAGGAATGCTGCATACAACTCTCCTCCGTCTGCTACTGCCCCAAAAGCTGCGTCAAGCTGGCTGAGGTATTGTGAGGGTGAGGAGTCAATACCAAGACTTTTGACTAGGTCACTTGCTGGGCTCAGTAAGCTCTCTAAAATCCTCCTGACCTTGAGTGTCTGAGTTGGAAGGGTCACTTAGTAGCAGTCCCACTTGAGTGTGCCATGTCTCATAATCAACTTCTCCACTGGGCTTTGGTGTTCTTCCCGAGAAGGTGTGGATTTTGCTGACGTGTGAAGACTGATGTTCAGTTTTTATTACATGCTCCACGACTACTTTCTGGATATTGGGTGGGGGGGGGGGGGTTGACAAGGCTCTCATCTAGGCATAAAGGTGTTTGAGGGGACTCAGGCACCATAATTCCAGGGGTCTCCTCCCCTGCTGTGTGTAAACATCAGTCATCTGAAGTTTGGAGAGATGAGTTTGGAGCATCTGGATGAGACTGGTCTTGCTTAGACCTGCAACTGCTGCTGTTCATCAAGGGTTCCTTGTCCTTCAAGTTCCTGAACTATCTCATCTTGTATTGTGGTGATGTGCCATGAAGCACTTGGATCATCATCGGGACTAAATGGTTTGCTTAAGAACTCTGGATCTCTACGAGCGATTGCTCTTTCATCTTTATATTGGACAAGAGCCCTCCCTTTAGGTTTGCCTGATTCATTAGGGACTAGTACACATTTCACTACTTCTCCATGTTCCTTAAAAACATCAACAATGTCACCCTCTAGATACTTGTCATCAATACCAGTGACAAAAAGGCAGCTCTGCCCATGCATTTTATAAATGTTGCAATATTCCATTTTGAATAACCAATCTCCTGGCTGGCTCGCCACTTTTGTAACCTACTGTAATTAAACACTACAAGTTGTAATTACAGTGGTAACAGTTACTTCAAGGAGATTGGCTCAATCAACACAGGCACTGTGATCTGTGTTTTACCTTTTACATGTTCAAAATAAGGTTAACCAGGCAATACATCATACAAATGATGATACAATACAGAAATGGTACGAAATCATAATATAAATAACAACGCAACGGATATTTTGGTCCTACCACCAGGACCAAGTTAGTGTTCACAGGCAGGCGTGGGGTGATGGTGAGTAGTTGAGAAGATCCATGAAGCCGTCCACTTCAATGGTCTCTTGGTGCAGATCCGTGTTCAATAAAGGGGATAACAAAAACCAGTCTGCACAGAATTGTACAGAACAATCAATAAATTAGCACCATCTATAGTAATAACATGCTATTACAGTAACATTTCTTTACTTGAACTCACCTGACATGACAGGTTTCACATACATAGTAAAGCCTTGAACCATATCAGTAACTCTTAACAAGCTATGGCTTAGTAGCCACATTAACACCCACATTGCAACTCAACAACAATGTGAAATACAACTCACAACAGCATCAGTGCATGTTGTCCATCCCTCCTATGAGCTTTACTAATTACTGCAGGGCGACGTTTCACTCAGCACTGGTGCTTTACCCAACAATATCTCTGCTCCAGCTAGTTAGCTTGCTAACTCGCCAGGATTCTTCCTTTGATTCCCTGATTTCAATCAGTAATGATCTCTCCTCAATTTGATCTTCAAATCAGTTGTTTCCTCTCTCTTCCTCGCCCAACTCCAACTGTTATGTGTCAGTGAACAGAACCAGGGTTTAGACGTCTCCTTTCCTCCGATACTCTGACTGGTTTATGTTATTCACTGCGGTTCCATATTATCAACGAGGTAACGTTAGCAATGAGTTGACACTAGCTAGCATGAATACGGTACAACTCACCGAAATCCTCTCCTTGTCTGACTCCAGAAAAATGAAATCCCCAACTCTGTTCTCTTCTTATTCTCTTTCAGTAGATCAGTGCTCTTCTGTAACTTTTCTTTTTCTACTATTCTCCGTCTTTCGTCTGTTTTCCACCATCTGGTCACAGACTTCCCGCGCGACATGCTGACAAGCGTCAGTTCGTGGTCGTGGTCGTGGTCCTCCAGGCCTTTTGGGGTTGCTGAACTTGGTTTTTAATGGTTTTTAATGATGCCTCCTTCATTCGACACATCGACACATCTTTGGAACGAGTATTAAAAGTTCCCATGAACAGCTACCAAACGTAAAAATCAACACTCGGAATCAACGCCAGATCTTTTATCTGTTTCCTTGGTTAAGACATAACGAGAGAACAGGCCACACCTGGCCATGAAACTGATCAACTGTCAATGGTCCAACGACATTAGAACCTCTGAAAATGAGGGACTGTGTAAAAATGGCTGGAACTTCTAAAAGGTTAATGGGATATTTTTGTGAAAGCTGAAAGTCTACACTTCCATCACATCTGGTTTTGTTCATTTAAAAAATCAACTGTGGTGATGCTCGGAGGCAAAATGCCAAAACTGCGTCAGTGTCCAAATACTTAAGGAGCTAACTGTACATATACAGTAAATGGCCTTTGTAAGAGTGGTGCATTTCATTGCCGCTGTATGAGATTTGTGGTGAACACAAAACTATGGCTGCTCAAAGCTGAGCAACGAAAAATGTCGGCAGTTTACACATTGGACATTTTCTATGGTAAATGAAGAGAAACGGTTGTATCAATGGTCGCCGTCTGTCTTTCTTTCTCAACAATAGTTATGTGTAGAATCATGGCACTTGAAGTCACTTTGTGTCTGTGCAGCTGTGATATGATACGCCATAGAATAAATATGCCAGTTGTAAAGGGTGTTTGCTTGACTGTTGCGGTATGAAAGTTAGGTTACCTTACTGATCAATGCCTTTGTTCTCTGTCATTGCACCTCATAAATGTTTTCAATTTTCATGAACTAATTGTCATATATTTTTCTTCAAATTTTGATTGTTGAAAGCTGGTTGTTTATGTTTAAAAAAAAAAGGTGATGAAGTTGCCTTTTTTCTTATTTCTTACGGGTCTTTGAATTCTTCCAAACCCCTCTAGGAAAAAGAAGACCTTCACTAAAGTTAACACACAACCACTTATATAGACTGACATCAGTTCATTGTCAAGGCTACGTTCACAGACTCAGTTGATACACCTTCCGGTCAAATTCAAAAGAAATGATCCTTCATCAAAACGTAACAGCAGCTTTTTTGTGTGAAGGACTGCACAGCGCAGTTTCTTAGACATTAAAAACTAACTGCAATATGATAAGAGAACACTGATGTTTAAGATGGAAATTCATTCAAAATATTAAATATTTGATCAGCGTGGAAAGCTCAGCAAGGATAATGTGTGCCAGTTATCCGGTAGTTTCTCAAAGCATAAATACGGATCAATATGAAGCGTGATAAGAGACTGAACTGGACAAGGATCAGTAAAAACATCCACAGTGCAGTCACACCAACACCCTTTAAAACTGCCTGAGTTTCCTCTTTAGCTGCACCAAGACCTGTAAACAAAGGTTTCATATTTGTCCTACGTTGTTTCAAGAGCTGAAGCTGTAAGTTTTATTCTATCGAAAAGGGTTAAAAATGAGAGAGCGCATGCTATTGTGCCAACTTATGCTGTATCACTTTTAACGGTGAACCTAACTGCTTTTGCTCTCGTTATGCCGAAAATAGAGCTTTATTTAGTTACATATGTTTAGGAAAATTACACAGTCGGAGAGACACGGAAGACTTTGTTTATTGGACCTGTTAGATATTGAAGGCATCTCTACAATGCAAACAATTTTCCCAGAACAAAATGCCTTGAATGCAGTGGTCTATACACACACTAAGGTTTCAAGATGACACAGTGGTACCTTAATTTTTACTATTAACCTTAAGATGAAAAAGAAGTCAGAGTTGATTAAATATGATAAAAAGACAAAGGTAATACTTGTGATTTTTTTCTTGTTCCTTCATGTGCAGAGTTTATGTTTCATAGGTATGATGGACCAGCAAAAGCCATTCAGACTCAGAACCAGTAAATTTATTTTTTATTTGATGCTTAGTATGACTTGTTTTACTGATAGTCCTCCTTAGTTCCTTTATTTTCTGTGTGTGTGTGTGGGGGGGGGGGGGGCAAAGCTGTGTAGGCACCCTATGTCTTTCTACCCTTCCCCATTCTTCTTCTCCGTCTGCCATTGGGGTCTATGGTGGCCCCTAGAACCGTATGGTATAAAAGTTGTGAAATTGCACAGACGGATTGGGGACAGTCCCCCGAATCTTTACATCAGGTTTCATGTCTGCTCCTTGGGCACTGTTGTCTTATCACAGCCAATCCTATTTTGTGGCCAAGCGTTCAATGGGAAAATTAGACATGATATTGTTCATACTTACTAAGAAATATAGGTTCATCCTCTGCAGGATCATGAATTTCAGAGCAAATTAATGGAAATCAGACCCATACTTGTGAAATATTTTGACCAATGGGACAAGCTGATGGACAGACTGAAGTGCAAGTTTTTACGGTTTCTCGGTCTTCGAAAACAAACACATCTGAAAGTAACCGATTTAAGGTATTTCATGTAGAAATTTCAAAGGATTGAAGAATTGTATAGTAAAAAAAAACAAACTCCAACCATTAGTCGATCAACATCAAATGAATAGGCAACTATGTGAGCATTTCTCTTTTTTTTTGTTTGTTTGTTTAACCTTATTAAAAATGTGTATCTTTGGGTTTTGGATTATTGGTTAAAGAAAACAAACAACCAGTGTTTCCGCATCTGTGATTTGACTGAACTAATCAAACGATCACGATTTCTTCTACAAAGCACACACAGGAAAAAACTCAAGTGAACTTGTTGTTTATTGACTTCAGGTCAAACAGTCAAAGTGGCTTAAAATAATGAATAAGAAAGAATATGATGTCAGTAAAGATTTTTTGTTTTATTGTTTTTGCTAAGGGGTGTATACATATGACATAAAGCATTTCTTTATCTACATCATTTCCTTCTAAACAGGGTCCTTATTGTCCTGCCAATGAATTTCCTGAATCTCTTCAGTGGACTCCTCCTAACGTTGGCAGGCGGACCCTCTTCAGGTGACACGCCACTGGCCTCAGCTGGATTGGCTGCACCTTGGCTAACAGCTGGTTCTTCGACAGCTGAGCCAGTGGTGTCAAGTCCCGCGGCAGCTCCATCAGCTGAGGGAGGTGTGTCTTCAGCTCCGTCACAGGAGCGGACAACAGCTGAGCCTCCGTCCTCCGGAGGAGGTGCTGCCGGCTCTTCACCTTTGGGGGCTTCCTCAGCCTCACCATGGGGTGATGGCTCCTCGTCAGACTGGTCCTTCAGAATGACAGCCATTTGCTCCAAAGAATCCCAGCCACTAAACAAAACATGACGATAAATTGACGGAACATTCAGTCAGTAAAAGAATATGTCCATTGATACAATCCTGTATCTATTCAAGCCAAATGAAACACAGTCACTTACTATGAGCTGGTCTCTATTTCATCCACCAGATGGGCCATGGTGACAAATGGGTGGGTGAGAGCCTTCCTTGGAGTGATCCTCTTTTGTGGGTCGGTATGTAGAAGGCACTTGAGGAGGCTGACAAATGCCCTTCGATCCTCCAGCTCACAGGATTCCTGCACCTCTGGGTGGCTCTGGATTTAAAAGAAAGTCGACGACAGATCAGCTTACCTGCTTCTTGTCTCTCACTGAGAGAGCAAATCTGCATTCATTCAATTTCTTTTTTATTCAGGCACCAAGCGGACCACTTACTGTTATCAGGTCATCCAGACGTTTGAAAGGGCTCTCCCAAGATTCCGGCTCAATTCCGGTGCCAAGCTGGTATTCCCTCGGGGTCTTTTGGAACAAAACATGCAGGGCAGATAAGTCTCCGTTAAGTTGTTAAACATTTCAAAAGAGTTGTCTTTTAATTGGGAGGTGAAAAACTGTGAGCAACTGAACCAGGTTAAAATACCTTCATCCACCATCTTGGATTGTCCCAGTGCCGGTTCACTGTAAAGAAATCGTGGGTGTATATCCCAGCACTGAGGAGGTGGTCAGCTGGCTGGCCCACAACATCAACGATGTCTTTCATCTGCAGAGAGAATATTCAGAATCACATCAGCAGACAACCCACATCAAAGCCCTTCTGTTGAATTTGGATATGCGTGTAGGGCAGAATGTGACCGTCTGCACATATTTGGTTACTTACCGACTGGTACTCGCAGTGCGGTGCAAACCCGTGTTGGGCGATGTACAAGAACACGAGCACACAGCCGAGACCCCACATGTCTATGGCCTCGCAGATGGGGAGGCCCAGGAAGACTTCAGGTGCCCTGAGTGGAGCGTACAAGAATCACAAGAGCTATTAAGTGCACTGTTCAATTCAGCACGTATACTGAAGATTGACACAACCTCTGCCGGACGGATGATTTACAGCATAAACACACAGGGGCAAAGGTGCTGTAGGATGAGCTTTTCAGGTTGAACCTACCTGTAACCCAGAGGCTGAATTTTCATGCCAAGTGAGTCTTCTTGGGTAGTGCAGGACACACCAAAATCTATAAGTTTCACCCTGAAGGGCTCACTCGGGTGGTTTGCCAGCATGACGTTGTCCGGCTTCAGGTCCGAGTGAACGACGCCTATGGCCTTCAGGGCGTTAAAGGCTTTCAGCAGCTACCGAGACAAAGGACACAATGTAGACGGTTAGAGATACCACTGAGCTGGGTGCCGGGTGCAACAGGTCAAGAAGAAATAAAGTTATGTCACATCTTTCTCAGCCGGCTGAGTGTATTGCCAGTACTTGTTAAGGATTGATCAAAGCCCCATAGTCTTTACCTGGTGCGTTATCGGCCGTATCTCAGTGAGAGAGAGTGGCTCCCAGTCTCGTTCTTCCAGCAGCTGAAAAAGACTCCTGTCCAGCATTTCAAAGACCAGACAGGTGTGTCCTTTGTGGGTGAACTGCTCAAAGAACTGGACCACATTCGTCTTGACTGGGTCAAGAACGCTCACTGCTTCCAGCATTTTGATCTGCGGAGAAATTGGGAAAAATTACATGGTTACCTGTAGGTGACATTTCATGGTATGAGCAGTTGATGTGATAAACAAAACATAAGCAAGGAATGTGAAAAACTTCATTTTCAAAAAGCATTAAATAAACTACCTCTCTCTCAGCCGTCTGCTCGGTTTGTAGGATCTTTAGGGCCACGATCTGTGATGCGGAGAAATTCACAGCTTTGGCAACTTTGCCAAAAGCCCCTTCTCCCATGAAATCCAAAATGAGGTAGCGACCTGTGCCGCCACACAGTATGTCGCTCTGTAGCACCTCAGAGCTCTCTGGTTTGGTCTCTACGTCTGTGACCACGGACAGTGAAGTAGCACATGAGGAGAGGAGAACGTGCAAAGGTTGCAACATGGAGTCAGAAGGGGCTCATCAACATAAAACAAGGCAACGCAACGCAACGGTGTCTGAGGCCTTCATTATTCTCATGGAAATGAACAAGTATCATTTATCGCATGTATCACTTATCATTCTGAGACCACATGAAGAAGAATGGTCTGTCAAATACTGACTAGGGCATCGTGCCCATTTCAGTGAGAAAAAATATGCTCAAATGCTACACTGGTCCTCAGCATTCAGATAATTTTCTCAAGAAGAAGAAGAAGAAGAATTACCACAGTGTAAAAATATTCAATTACAAGTAAAAGTCTTGCATCAAAAATGTTGTGTTGTAGGTATGTTTTGTCAAAAAAAAACAACAAATTTCTTAAAGTATCAAAAGTTAAAGCACTTTTCCAAATTCTTAACCTGCTAAGTAAGTAATACTTTCAAAACGTGTCTCTCTGGGGTCAACATATAAAGTAGAGCTAAACTTAGATCCTTATATTACATGTATCCTAAATACTGTGTTTGAGCACTTGAGTAAATGTACTTGATTACTCCTCACTGCTGTGCGTTTGTATCTGTGTGTGTGTGTGTGTTACTTTTCCTTACCAGTGTCATCCACTGACCAAACGCTGGCTACATAAGCAGGTGAAGGCATTTTGCCGCAACAAATCCTTCGCTGAACTCCTTTAACCAACTCTGGTGTGTAGGTGGTGAAGTGTTTTCAGGTGAAGCCAAACTGACCCTTCCTAAGCTCCGGAGGACGCTTTGATACGTCATAACGGGGCATCGGAATGATGATGTCATAACGTGTGTTCTAAGATTCTATTCAACTTTCTAATCTGACAAATGAGGAAATTTCTCTTGATTTACAGACAAATTGTTCATTTGTCATCAGTGCATCAATCACTTTCTATCTAGCACCTATTTTAAGTACACGATTTTTGCCGTCTCACCTGCTATCTGTGTTTACTTGCTTACAGCAGACTGGAATCCTTTACACACACACACACACACACACACACACGCACACACACAAACACACACAAACACACACACACACACACACACACACACAAATAATACATACATGCTGTTTGGGAGCTTCAGCACAAGAAACAGTTTTACATGTGTAGAGTTAAATGCATAAGTATTTGGACAGTGACACAGTTTTCGTAATTTCAAGCGAATCAAGATGTGACTGAAGTGAAGATGTTCAACTTTTATTCAAGAGGTTTGACAAAACCGTTGACCGTTTATCAATTACAGCCATTTTCATACATAGTCCCTCATCATCAGTGGCTCAGAAGTAATTGGGAAAACCAACAGGATTATAAATATAGGGATTATTTTTAATATGTGTGTGAAAATCCTTTGCAGTCAATGACTGCTGGAGGTCTGAAACACATGGACATCACCAAATGCTGAGTTTCCTCCCTCGAGAGGCTTTGCCAGGCCTTTACTGGAGCCGCCTTCAGTTGTCGTTTGTTTCTGGGTCTTTCTTCCCTCCGTTTTGTCTTCAGAAAGTAAAAAGCAAGCTCAGTTGCAGTTAGGTCGGGTGACCGACTTGGACACTGAAGAATATTCCCTTCTTTGACTTGACAAGCTCTTGGGTTGCTTTCACTGTACGTTTTGGGTCATTCTCCATCTGTACCCTGAAGCATCGTCCTATCTGCTTTGCAACATTTGGCCTAATCTGAGCAGATAGTAGAGCCCTATACACGTCAGAATTCATCCTGCTGCTTCTACCAGTAGTCTCGTCATCAAAAAACACCGGTGACCCAGTTCCATTCGCAGCCATGCCCCATGTTCACTTAGGTTTCTGTACTCTAACGAAATATAATTCGATCCATCTGCAGCGGATCGAATGTACTTCTTGCTCTGCGCTCACGATCGAGACCAGTACTTTCTGTTGTTAGATGGATTGTATCAAAATGTTTAAAAAGCCATAGGCTATACATTATCACCAGTCCTCACCAAAACTAGCACAGATGATCTTCAGACCAAGCCCCAGAAAGTTATGTATATGGCTCTTGATTTTCAAGATTGTGTTAGCCATCAGTCAGTTAAACTCGCATGCAAACCTGCAAAACAGGCCTATCTAAGCCTAGCTATGCTTACAGCAATGCTCTTGACATGATGACAATAAGGCTCCATGGCAACCTTTGCCCCCGAATTGCTGCTTGCAGGTGTAATTAACCAGTGAACTTCTCCACCCATTTTCCAAGTGCACTGGCCCTCAGGTCAAAATCACCTCTTTGAGCAATCATTGAATCGGGGAAAGAGAGGGAGGAACATGACATCTAACCATACTAGCTGTCATGTCTCTGGTTCATTCCACCTGTTTGGCTTGAATGCTTCAAAAGCTTGTTGGGTGCGGTTGTCAGATTTTTGCACATCAGCCAAAAACCCTTAATCAGCTGCTTCTGGATCACCATTGAGATTGGAGAAAATATCAGCTGCTGGTCCTCCATCAGATCTGTTGAACTCATTAGCTGTAGTGTTTTTGTTGCAAAGGAGGTTAAACTGCAAGAAATTATGAACGTACCTCTCCGTTTGTTATATGGGGGGGTGATTGATGTATAGTGTGTGTGTGTGTATGTGTGTGTGTTTGAATTAAAATGATGGCCCTACAACATTGCATTTCAAGACCTACCTCTATGTCTTCTCTCACATACTGATTGTTAGTAATATGGGGTACCGGTCTCCGATATTTGCTGACTGTGTGGTCAGGGTGATTCCCTCTCAGGTTTATAACCAAGAAACCTCATTTGGGCCCAGGATTCAGACTTTTATCACAAATGGTGAGTATTTACTAAGGTTTGTATTATAGGAACTCTTTTTGGCTAATGATAGCGTGACATCAATTGAAATGTAATGAAGTTCAACTTTTATTCACTGTTATATGATTTATATTTCATAGAAATGTCCTCTTCTATCAATTGTGTTTCCTGTCAGAAAATTATATTAGATTTAATTTGCTTTTGATCTATTAAGCATGAGGCAGTTAAATAACTTTTAGATTACGGGTACTGATGATCAAAACATTGTAGTGCCATTTTGTTGAACGATAGGATAGTATGACAGAAATGAATAAATTAATAAATAAAATTACATATTAATGAAAAAATGAGCATGAAAAACCTCCAGGTAATCCTGGTGCACTTCCCTAAATGCATGTAGAAAACACAAAGAATAATTAATTTTGGTTATGAATAAAGTTGTATCCTAATTTTTTTTTCTAATTGTATGATTTGTTCTATAGGCTGGCTAACAAACTTAAAAATAGAAGACTGCATGCTAGACCCATAGAACACTGAAAAAGGGGGTTGACTAGTGCTGTGGGGCTGCTTTTTGGCCTCTAGTACTGGTGACACTGCATGTATCAAAGAAGTGATGAAATGAAGCAATGAAGATTACAAAGGCATTATAGAGCGAAAAGCGTTAACCAGTTATCAAATTGTCCTATTTTCAGACAAGCAGTTAAAGTCCTTTTTAGCTATGGCCACTTTATGATGCCACTGACTATTGACTATATATAGTTATTATGTAAAATTTGCTTTAATTTAATTTTTGAAAAATGCAAAACTGTAGCTCCTATCATACAAAAATCGCCCAGTGTTTGTTCACTGGTATATTTATTCCTCTGTATAAATGCACACAGAATGAATGTTTGCACTTCCTCTGAATATTTGAGTGGCTCCTGGAAATCTTAATTTGGGTTATGTGATGCTTGGATGGGTTGCTTAAGGCTGAGAATGTTTTTGACTGAAAATTTCTTCTGTATCCAAGAGGGGGCAGCACATGCTTGTAGAAGAGAACAGATATTCCTTGTCATTATCAGTGAAGTTGAAATTAACATTGAATCGTTTTGCACTGTTTATAGAGTAAATCGTATGAGATGTACACAGTAATTATCATTAATAATTATTTAGAACTCCTGACATTTTAACCAAGTGGAATAAGGTTTGAAAATGGAGAATGGAGAATAACTAAAACTATAATTATTAGCGTTATTAATACTTTTACAAATAACAACTTTACTGTATAAAATGAAATAAGAATAATGTAAAAACCCAACTGGTCAGACTATGGCCAGAGAGGGGCACCCAGTGGTCCATGGTTATTTTTGTGTCAATTGAATGAAACAAAATTCATATTTGCAGACATTTTAAATTTTTCAGTCACTAGAACATCGTCCATTTCATGGTAACTAGAAACAGCTCATAGCATATATAGTTTATGAATTAAGAATTATGCTGAGGGGATTTGTTGAATTTCTCTAGTATCTTAGGTTTTTATACTGTCTGAAAAAAACAAGAGTTTTGGACATGTCACTTGAACTCTAAGAAATTCCAGTAGATCATTTTAATATATTTTATAGTTAAAATGATTTGCAGATAAATTGCAAAAATATAACAACAAGAATAATTTTGTCTTTTTACCTCCATGACAGTTTAAAAGAAACTATCTTCTTTGAACTGATGGACAGTCAGAAAAGAGCAGCTTGGAGAAGAGGAAGCAGGGGGGGGGGCATATATGCACACATGCACATGCACACACACACACACACACACACACACACACACACACACACATCCAAGCCACAAACTTTCACAACTGTTCTAGTGTATGCAAAGGCAGATGAATCAGTGCTTTGTGGTTGTGTCGCAGGGGAATACTGGCCACCCTGATGGCTGCTGCTGCTGCTGCTGCTGCTGCTGCTGCTGCTGCTGCTGCTGCTGCTGCCATTCTCACACACAGTAATGAAAAAACTGATGGGATCTCAGGCAAGTTTAGCCCTCAGGAAAAGGAATAAACCAATCACAGATGCTCATGATTGGGATATTTTATGCATTTGTGCAGAGAGTGCAAATGATTGTTGCAATATTATAGCTGTTACTCTACTATTTTTGCGAGAACCTTTTTCAAACATGACTGTTACTGCAGAACATATAGAGTGTTACAGTGAAAAATGACTATACAAGAGGTGTAGGGAAACAAAAGCAAAGTTATAAATGACAAGTTATTTTTAATCTATTCAAACTGTTTCTTGTTAAGGAGCCACATATAGTCCTGTAGTTCCTTGGTTCTCCTGTAAAGACATGTGACTGTCGCCTACTTAAACTTTACCAATAAATAGTTCGAGTTAGTTATATTATATAATAGTTATATTTTCCTGTCAAACAAAAAAACCTGGAAACAGTAAAGTGCATTTGTGAAACAAGGGGTCTGCTTTCATAAAATCCAGCAGTTTACCTTCACGTCACGACCTGATGAGCCCTGGAGTTCCAGCAGATCCCTGCCGGGCCTGTGCGTGTGTTTTAGGGTGGGGGTCAGTAAGGGGTGGGGGGGTAGGAGGCTCTGTGGAGGCGTGGTCCTCTGCGTTGCGCGTCGCTAAACGCAAATTTGGCATATAAGCGCAAAAATGAGCAGCAGCCCCACGCAGCCGGCAGCGCACTGCGGGACCTGAGGAATTCAACAGGTACCTACAGACATTTCTGAGCTCGCCGTCCTCCAGCGTGGATGCGTCGTCTGGAAGAGATCCCACTGCTTTGCACGCATCATGTGTGATAGATGGAATTAATCGGATTGGAAAACTCTGCAGTAATCTCAACACGTTTATGCATCTGGAATATTGCACCTGTAAGATATTTTGATCAGTTTGGCGGAATCTAAAGGTAAAAACTATACTTTGTTGTGTCTATACGATTTTAAAAAGTATTATTTAGAAGAGTGTGTTTGTCTGTGGTATGTACTTTAGAGTTTATAGCAGCCTTACTCTCTCTTTTGTTTTTTTTTTTCCATTTATTTTGAAATACTCCACAAAAATATTTTAAAATATTACTTGTTTTAGAACTTTTCCTGTAGTTTTATTCTACAGAACATAACATGAGTATTTCAGTCCAGTCAAGTGTGTGTTTTTGTACAAATCAAGATGCTACAAGTCTCCCTGCAGTGCATGTTGGCACACACGGTACAGTGCTTCACGCATGCGCATTCAATCTCGTGCTCTGCAACATAACGTGCGAGATGTGACTTGACACTGGTGCTACTGTGTGTGGCGATGCAGTGTGTGACCTGCAGATGCACTCCGACTTCTGAAAGCTCTGTTAGACTCACTGTTTGAAGTGAAGTCCCCCATGATTACAGAATTATTCAACAAGACAGAGGAGGGATTCAAGGTGGCTTTGGGTTCCTCTTTTTAAAGATGCTCTAATGTGGGTAAGCTTGCAAGAAGGGAGAAGATGGATAAACCCTCTGATGTAAATGCTAATGAGTCCATGTTCCTTTTTGGGATGAACAAAGAGACAAAAAGATGCATGCAAGCATCTGTTTTCGCTCTGTTTTGCAGACAACCAAAAAGTTGGCTTCTCTTCTTTCTGCAGCAGTATTGTCCCCATCATGAAGAGTCCTCTTCCTTTCCTGGGCTGGGTTAGAGCAGCAAGCTTGTTCCTCTGCTTGACCCAGACTGTCCTGGCCATGGCCCTCACCAACACCACACGTCTCGAGTCCATCCTGGACAAGTATAGGGACAAGGATGAGGATTGGTGGAGGGCGAGACCGAGGGGGAAGAGGGCCATTAGCGAGGGAGACATGCACCTAATTCTGGACCTGCACAATAAGCTCCGGGGTCAGGTCCATCCTCCTGCCTCCAACATGGAGTACATGGTAAGTGCTGAGGACACAGCAGCTGTCATATACTGTAGGTAAATTATCACTGGAATACAACTTATCATTCCAAAGGATTCAACCTTATCCACATTTCTGTTATTTAAATTTAGAAACTACTAGAGCGCCACAGATAAAGAATCAGAAAAAAATTCCTGGAGAGATAAACTGATGCAAAAGGAGTTCATTTCTTTTGACCATTCAGTAAACCCTGTCCAATCCTACTTAATCAATTGTAACTAGGCATGGCAGGCTTGTTAAGCTTTGGAATTCTGAACATGCTCAAGCAGTCTGCATGGGGCTCTAGGAACAGCCATACTCTACATTTGAGGTTTTGAGAGTGATTTTTTTTTTTCATTGTTTCCAATACCAAAAAACCCTCAAGCAAAAATGTAAGGGATGGACTGAACAGTGTTTTCTGATCTAGTGTGAGCTGCAACTCTTAGCATATATATATATACACACACACATATATATATATATATATATATATATATCAGTTTGTTCACAACAGGTACTTCCACTGTGTTGTATTCCCTCACTGCGTGGAAACTGGTACTACAAAGTTTAAGCTAACATTAGCTGCTCTTTCCTGCTCTGTATTGGCTTCAGGGAAATGTATGCACCAACGTTACCTGTTGAGGCATTACATCTGCCACACATCGGTTAGTCCACATCCTAAAAGCTTTTACGAACAAGTATGTGAGCCAGGCCTCCACACAGGGTTATTATGTTAAAAGAATATAGAAGCCTTTTAGCACAATATCATTTAGGTAGCCACCAAGTACGTATTTAAGATGCCTTTTTTGGCTTCTGATTTTTTTGAATGTTCATTGAGAAATCAGCTGGAGACATGAAATAATGGAGTCGATGCTGGGTTATGAAAAGACCCATCAAGGACCATTTGAATGATTATAAACGGTAAATCTGCCAGTTTTATCAACTCTATATGGGTCAGGCAAGCGCACATAGATTGATAACAAGAGGTCGGGGCTTAATAAACAGTCAGTTCTATTCGGTTCTTTTTCTTTCTCCTCATGTTTGTGTTTTTGTTGAAGCAAATATAAGAAATAAACTGTGATGATTAATCTGAATCGTTTAGTGAGCAAGTCCTTGTGACTGCATGTATATGTACATTAGTAGAATGGGTTCGACACAAGGCTTATATACAGTGACCCTGACCAAATCAGGGAGGTTTGACACTAATGTCACCAGTTTTTCTGAGAGGAAAACACTTCTGTGTCTCTGCCAGTGTATCTGTGTCAACTAAAGACAGCAGCGTAGGGAAGGAAAGATAGAGAGAATGAGATCTGTAAGCCAAAGCCATCATCTGGCTAGCTCCTGCCTCCTGCTTGCCCAGCCTTGCTGACCCTGGCCCTGATCCAGCTTTCACCCCCACAGTGTTGTCCTACCCTCTACCTCAACCATCCTGCCCTCCCTCCCTTCCTGCCCTGCGTCTCCTTACTCTCTCACTCTCTCACATTTCTCCTCCTGCTGACTCTTTTTCTCTCGGCCTAGTTCTTTTTGCCCTCTTCAGCCTCACAAGCTTTCCCTCAGGCTTTTCTTCACCCTCCTCCACTTGCACTCTCTCCCTTCACTTCCTCTCTTCCCATCCATCGCAGCTCACTCAAACCCTGGCTAAGGCCAATGTTATCTTTTATTTGATCCTCCACGCATCTCATTTTGGGTGAAAAGTGGGGAATCTATTTCAAACATGTTGAGCCCTGCTGTTTGAAGTGCGGGGAACAGTAGTGTAAATGTATGTTATGTACACTAATCCAGTGTTTCTTAGGCAAGGGATACTATTACTGATGATAATGATGTGGTAAGGAAGGGGACTGATGAGGGCCAAGTATTTGGTTTTCAGATTGCAGGATCTGGAGGCCAAAGGGGCTGCACTTCACTGCAGCTTTGACTCCTTAAATTCACACAAAAGCCGTTCAGCAAAAAATTTTAAAGCACTGTTGCATCCGTTAATCCAAAGCACGTCATTGCTTGCCCAGCAGGTCTTCCTGAGAAATAGAGACCTCTTAAAGGTTCCCATAATCACAACCACTTTCTTTACTTCATTGAATATGAATTACAAGCATTTATGTGAACCACTTTGAATACTTTGAATAATAAAAACAATGGCTACTTGTTTTCCTCCTAAATGTTTTTTTTTGCAAAGAAATATCCTGAGAACACCTCCTAAATCTACTGCTGTAAAAATGCACATCTTCTACTTATCTGTGTAGCAGAGGTGGTCCTGGCAGATGGCTGGAAACTGTGTTTTGGGAGCTTAATGCTCTTTGGAATGCAAAAGGAGATTGGTAGTTGTTACCATGACCCCTCTCCAAAGGCTGGTGGGCAGTCCATCTTCCCCTCTGCTGGATAATTGAGGGTGAAGAATAACAAGAACACGGAGAGAATAATGAGCTGCCAGAGATCATTAGTATCCGCTGTAGATTGTTTGCACTGAAAGCTTTGTACTGAATGAATGAAAATAGGGGGCATTAGAGAGAAGTTCCATTCCTACATACTTTCTAACTTCCGCTCACCTGTCATGTGAGTTGTGAAGTAGAAGTGCTTTTAGAACTGTCAATTTTCAATGTTAGAAAACTGCAGTGTGAGTTTTTTTAAGTTTAACAATAAAACGCTTTGTCGAGAGCCCTTGCTAAAAGTTTGGACTGAAGGAATCAAACAGTTTTTTTTTTAAAGCAACCCGTGTGAGTGTTTTTTGAGCTGCTTATCAGCCCGATGAGGCAAATAAAACTACTTGGTTAGACTGTCATTGATAAGATCATCTTCATAGTCAAAAAAAACTAGCATTGACTCACCAACCCGACAAAAGATGAACGTCAGTGTCAAAGTCATGCAGCTTTTACATCCAACTATCCACCATGATGTCTTCCGTAAGGCCTTGTTCAAACCAACATTAACTCTGCGTGAAGAAATTCTGCGCCCTCATTCTTCCCAACGAAGCCAACGCATTGTTTCAACAGGTAAAAAAAATGAGAGGGATCTGGCAAAGAGAATGGTGGGTTGTCTGGCAAAAAAAGTTCAGCCTAAATACTCCATTGCAACCTGGCAAATGTCATTAAGCAATACATTATCAGATAGATTACATGATAGATTACTTTGTAACACAGTTCAATCAATAAACTTGAGATGGAGAATGAAGTGAAAGTTTTCATAGTATAGTACAGTACTATAAGCTGTTGGTCACTTTTTGATATATTATAGGCCCTCAAATCCTTTGATAAATGACTCCTACGCCCCATGAATTACTTTAACACCGTGCTGTGTTTGGTCTGAGTGCCCAGAAAAGGTCACATCGCACTTACTATGTGTCTTGCAAATTTTTGCTCTGTTTCCTCCTCACTTCAACTGAATTTGTCACAACAGAAGAATCCAAGCCCATGTCAGTTGTTCTGAGTTTTTCAATGATTAACACTGCCATTTTTCAGTTGAGGACATTTTCCTTTTTCCATAGACTAAAGGTAAAGGGATTGTTTCAACTCTTAGAGAACCGTGCTATCATTCAGCGGAGGACACACAAAAACACAATAGTCAAAATGGAACGATAGGAAAACTCTGCTTAACAACTAGTATATAATGTAATGATCATGGAATAATGCAGTATCACAAGGCCAACAGGCAGGCCTCAATGTTTGTATCTCTGGCACAGCTGGATTGTGGCTGAACTAAAGAGTCAAAATATCACTTCTCCAACCAGGCCTGAACGGTAAGCAGCACCACAGTGAATGGGAAACTCTGTAAGACTAACACAGTGTGTTAGCCTTACCAAACATATGGAACACATTATGGTGGTCATTCAGAGCAGTTACAACTCCACAACTAAGCATTATCCTATTAGTCTTGACGTGTGATAGCCGTAATGCAACTAAACAGAATGCCAACAGTAGAGCACACTGCACCTATTCTTCTACCTCCCCGACAGTAAATTAACTTTGCTGTAACATTTGAATTGCTCCGTATTATACCTATGGTCTGCTTTTCTACTTTTTTTCAAAACAGGAGGTGTGCGAATAGTTTCCAGGTATTTTGAATTGAGTAATTGAATTTAATTGAGTTCAGTTTGGTCAAGCTTCTACAATAAAGATGTCATCAAGCCCCCAAACAGAGACTCACTGTTTTGGTAGCTTTTTTTTTTTTTCTGTAAGAGTTTTTTCACTGACTTGTTTTATGAGACGAAAACTTACTGGAAACAAGCTATCAAACAACCACATATAACAGTAGCAGAAAGCTGCAAGTTAATGTAGTGGTGGTGATACCTCCCTGTTTCCCTTCTCTCTCATATACATGTCTGTGTGTAAGAGGGTGAATGTGTGTGTTTAATAGGAGAGGCCTAGTTTTGACTATACTGTGTTAAATTTGCAAGAGGTCTACATACAACCACAGTACTTTAAAGTAAAGAGTAGGTTCAGCTTTCAGGTTCACTTTGCCTCAAGTATGTATGGTTACTTTCAGATTAGTCTGAATAGAATGTATGGCAGTTTAGCTCTTTAAAGAGAATGATGAGATATCAGAAAAAATGTAATGAGTAGCGATTAAAGCCGCAACCATGGTAAGTGGCCACTTTGCCCACTTAAATCAAGACGGTGATCCAGAGGGGAGTTTCAGGTCTGCAAACATCTGTCGCAGGCAAAGCTGCTCTGGTCTCCACGACTCTAACCTAGAGTTCTAGAGAAAGCAAAACTTTATGTGTTAGCTGCCAGCTGAAAAAAATGCTATTTACCCTCACTGACCCTCATGGTTGACCTTTCAGAGCCAAATAACTTTTTAACCATGAACCCGTGTGTTGTTCTGTGTGTGCATGTCTGTGTGCATGTGTGTGTTTGTGTGCATGTGTGTGTTTGTGTGTGTGTCTGTGTGCATGTGTGTGTTTTCGTGTGCGTGTGTGTGCGTGTCTGTGTTTGTGTATGTTTGCGTGCATGTGCATATGTGTTTGCTTGCGTGCGTGTGTATGTGTATGGGTTTTTGTGTGTGTATGTGTGCGTGTGTGTGTGCATATCTGTGTGTACACGTGTGTTTGTGCACGTGTGTCTGTGTGTGTGCCTGTCTGTGTGTGCGTGTGTGTGCATGTCTGCCACTGTGTCTGTGTGTGTGTCTGTGTGTATGTGCGTGTGTGTGCGTGTCTGTCACTGTGTCTGTGTGTGTGCGTGTCTGTCACTGTGTGTGTGACTGCATGTCTGTGTGTGTGTCTGTGTGTATGTGCGTGTATGTGCATGTCTGTCACTGTGTGTGTGTGTGTGTGCGTGTCTGTGGGTCTGTGTGTGTGTGCCTGTGTGTGTGTCTGCGTGTCTATGTGTGTGTGCGTGTGTGCGTGTTTGTCATTGTGTCTGTCACTGTGTCTGTGTGTGTGTCTGCGTGTCTGTGTGCGTGTGCTCCCCAGGTATGGGATCAGGAGTTGGAGAGGAGCGCGGAGCACTGGGCTCATACTTGCCGATGGGAACATGGGCCGAGCCACATGCTGACACAGATAGGCCAAAACCTCGGAGCACACTGGGGCAGGTGTGTATGTACACAGCATTACAGAGGTGGAGAGTAGTGTGTCACTTACATCACCTCTGTTTCATCCAGCCGTTGTATTTGAAATATGTTTTCAGACAAACTTCACAGCTCAGAATGATGGTATATCTGTTGTCCTGTGATAAATGTAAAGTATCATTACCAGTTTATTATCATTACCATTCAAAGCTGCACTAATCAGTGCTTTAGCTTAGCTTCTGTTCCGGTTTACTGTGCTTCAACTTTACTCTTTTGAATGTGTCTCATAAAAAAGCTTTACTAAACCACCTGTTCGTTACCTGCTCAGCACTAAACAGCAGATCGACACATTCAGCAACACAATGGAGCATTTAGCAGCTTAAGGGAATAGATTGGCATTTTGGGAAACATACTCATTCGCTCTCTTACAGAGAGTCACTTGATAAGTTCATTAAAACTTTCTCATCTGTCTGTTGGCTATAAGGCTATAGCTAGCAGCCGGTTAGCTTAGCCTAGCTTGAAGAATGGAGACAGGGAAACAGCTACTCTGGTTTGTCTGATCTGTCCAACACCTCCTAGTACCTCTGAAGCTCGCTAATAAATACGTCAAATCTTGTTTAATTAAAATTAATCTTAGTTAAATGTCAAATTTTAATTAATGTAAGAACAACTCTTTTTATATGGGGGCATTATTTCTTGGCAGGGACCAGTAACCTCCTGGAGTGTCTACAGTTTTCCAGGGACCTACTCAAAGCCAAGAAATAGTCCATCACCTCTCCCCAATAAAACTGTGAACTGTCCTTTTTATACTTCACTTTTTGCACACATTAAACAAAAAATATATAAAATGTTTATTAAAGAGTTTCAGAGGTGCTGGTAGGCAGATTTTGATCGATATAGCCAGGCTAGCTAATCTCTCACTGTAGCCTCATATTGTACAGACATGTGAGAACTGTTGATCTTCCCATATCATTTTCCAACAGAAAGCATAGGGCCAAATAACTTTGAACTATTCCTTTAAGAGCCAGATGTTTTTCGTATGAGTGGGTGGAGACTAAAACAGAGACAAAAGGAGGATGAACATTGGACTTAACTTCACTCAAAATGAAATCGTATGTTGCCCCATGTCTGCTGGATTGTGATCCAGCAGAGCCATTGTGATCTAACATGTCTATCATGTTGATGATAGATGTAAATGTAGCATATTCCTCTTAATTCTAAGATAATAGAGTCTGGGCATTATTTAAACAATAGCAAGCAAAAGCTCAACACATGGAAAGAGGTTTCTCTAGTTCAACAGTCATGTCATTGGCCAGATGCTGTAGGAGTTCAACACACGAAGCACCTCAGGTCTGCAGATGGAGATCGATGGTGTGGGTTTTTATTTAACTTGTACACTTAATACAAGGTGTCTTGATGACAGAAGTAATGAATATAAAAAAATGTTGGCAAAGCCAACACATAAATCAATATGACCACATCAATCTGACAGTATTTCAGTTTTATTTCTACCATATCTCATGTCATAAATAGTCACATCATACCATAAACTGTGACGCAACAGCATCTAAAACCTGGATGGTACTTTTGCCAAAAAGAAAGTTGAAAAGGAGGCAGTGACACACAGCATTGATGAGCCGCCGAAAAAATAATTTTTCCTACTTAAGCAGTCCAGTCTGATGTGTGCAGTATTGTAAGAGGTTACTTGTAGCAGTCTGGTGTGATAAACACGGTGCACAGCCATGCATAATGACACTGTGCCCTAGGACGGCACTTCTGCAAACAGAGGCTGCAGATTTAACAACATATACATCTCAAATTCAGTTGCAGTGAAGAGGACACAGAGCTTACATTTGCAGGACACACAGAAAGTGCGATGTGACCTATCTTCGGACAGCTGCAGGGATTTAATAAACTGAAGGAGAACCTTTTTTCTATGGGCTGCAGATACTCTAAGAGTCACTCACATTAAACCTTATTTTATCCCAGATTAAGCACCTCTACTGGCTTGGGAGCAGTTTAGTAGAGACAGTTTATTTACATTTTGTGCATAAATCTGTCATATCTAGACATTTGCTCTGTATATTTAGTTTGCTCGTTAAAAAAATCATCAAAGTAGACATTGACGTTGTGTCTTGAACAGACATGATGGTTGTGAGACATCTATTCTTAGTTCAAAGTGTAGGACACAGTTTCTGCTAAAATACCAACAACTCACTTTGCACTGTCTCATTTTAATGAACCTCCTATGTGTTGGAATCTTTCTTCGTGCCTTCGCACAATGCATACAGCACTTTGCACCAAAATATCACATAGATGTTCAAAGCAAACATTGCTGCTTGTGAGGTTGCTGCATCGCCAAGAAAACAGTTCCCTGTGTCTGTAATTTAAAGCCAAACTCACCAGCTCATGTGTTTCAATATACTGTGAGTAATTAGACCACTTCTTAGAACTGTGTAGGTGTGTAATGATAACGCTTAATTAATCAAATGCCTCATCTCACTGATATGTTGCACTTGTTAGGATTTGTCAGTTTACACCTTTTATGATATTAGCACATTAACTCCTTATATGAAGAAATCATACAACAAGTTTGATTGGACTGCATTTATATGTCATGACATGCCTTTAATATATTAATTGTCTTGTATGTTTTGGTGACATAGTTAAAGTAGACATACAAAAGTATAACAACTTTTTTGTCACTTTAGGGACCGTCCTCCTACGTACCATGTCCAGGCCTGGTATGATGAGGTGAGATACTACAGCTATCCCTACTCCCAGGAGTGTAACCCTCACTGTCCATTCAGATGTTCAGGACCTGTATGCACTCACTACACTCAGGTAAAAGGGGTTTTATATTAACATGCCTGTAAGGGTAAACTATGCCCTGAGGTCATTTTTAAAAAGTGACATTCATTTGTGAAAATACTATTGCCGATCACTAAACACACCATTCACTAATACTGAATTTGCTTGCCTGTAAACATAGGGCAACCATGTTTTGCAATGCAGTCTCTGATTTTGAGCGAGAGCTGTGCTGCATTAAATGTACCTAGAGCTTAGAACTCTGTACCCAAGGATTTTATCTCTCAAAAGAAACAAAAGTGTTTATTTCTCTTTATTACTTATCTTACTGTGAGAGCCATGTACAAAAATCATGTAAAATCATGCAGTAGTAGTTCCACTGAATGTGAGAGAACCATTGGATGCATTACTTTGTTTTGTGTAATTAAATTTCAGTTGGTGTGGGCAACTAGTAGTCGTATCGGGTGTGCCATCAATGTGTGTTATAACATGAACGTGTGGGGAATGATCTGGGCCAAAGCTGTCTATCTGGTCTGCAACTACTCTCCGCCGTAAGTTTTGACTTGTTTCAGTAAGATTTGATATCACTTCCTCAAAGAAAAGAAATTGTCTGTAAAACATAAATGTGGTAATCTCAGAATAAGTTAATTTTTTACTTGAATAATAGCTTCTGTCATGGTTACAAAAGACAAACCCAAAAAGGCACAAACAGTATCTCAGATCATATTTTAAATTCATCAAAAATACACATTTCAAACTTCATCAATTCTTTGTTAGATTTCTGAAGAGACCTGTAGAAACCAAAACATTAAGATCAAGCCTCCACTACATAGATGTTTTCTTGCTCACAAAAAAAGAAACGTGGTTGATCAACAGTAAAAGTTACGGAGGCTGGAAAAGATATTATGTCTAATGGTTTTGTACGTGGAATTCAGAGTTCAGGAATTTTTTTGGTTAAAAAAAACATTCAAATACATCAGGATTTCTGCTAAAAACAGATAAGATGAACAGTGTCAACTGATGCAAAAGTTCTGCCCTTTAAACTGTAACAAACTCCACATTGTCTTCTCAGGGGGAACTGGTGGGGTCACGCTCCATATAAATATGGAACTCCCTGCTCTGCCTGTCCAGCCAGCTATGGTGGAGGCTGCAGGAACAACCTCTGCTACAAAGGTGAGTTTGGGTCAAACTTGGAGTTTTCTGCCATATCCTCAATTCCTTACCATACTATACCGACAAAATTGTCAGAGGCACTAGTAGTCTAATGAAAAGAGAATGGGTTGGGTTTTGTTTTGATAAAAAAGTTATAGTCTATGCAATGACAAAACATCCAACTAACATGGTATCCATGTTTTCAGATGGGGGTGTGGACAGGCGTCCGCCTCCTGAGCTCGAGGAAACCAACTACATTGAACCTGAACCTGAACCGGTGAGGGACAGAGAGCCCCAACCCAGGGCCCAGTCTCCAGACCCTTTACCCAATGACAACCAAGGGAGAATCCAGGTTGTCAGCACAGAGCAGATGTGTAAGGAGTGCTCCCATGATACTACATCTCTGAATGGGTTAATAAGGAATGTGTACATTAGTAGCAACATGACTACGAGTTTGTTAAAAAGCTCCTCTATGTGGTTTTAGGCCAACAGGTCGACTGTGAGACTAAGCTGAGAGATAAGTGCAAGGGAACAACCTGTAACAGGTAAAAGTCGATGAAAAGACTGACACTGCAATTGAAGAACATCAGATATTATATGAAAATTATTACAAGTATATGCAAGTACAATTTTCTGTACCTTGCCCACTATACTAAAATGGTGGGTATAAGGCTAGTTGAGACAGCTCAGATAATTTATCATTTCCAGGAAACAAATTTTTATGGATAAAATAATAAAGTCCTTTTAAAGCACCTGTCTCAAATGTATTAACATTACTGTTGCTGTCTGTAGATACGAGTGTCCACCTGGCTGCCTTGACAGGCCTGGTAAAGTAGTTGGGACTGGACACTATGACATGGTAAATGATCACTAACAACACATATACATTTATTGTTTATTATAGTGTACTGTATGATAATACTGAGAGCCCAGAAAATAAGCTACTGTATTTGGTATGTTGACAGAATACAGCAACTTACGTTCACATATGTATCCATACAAAGTTAATGTTTCTTTTAAGTTGTACCTTGTTGTACATTAACATTCCTGTCTTTGTCTTTTTGTCTGCAGCAATCCAGTGTGTGCGGGGCTGCGTTACACTCTGGTGTTATCGACAATGATGGAGGATGGCTGGATGTGACCAGACTGGGCAGAAAACAACAATTCACCAAATCATACAAGAATGGTATTCAATCAGTTGGGTATGAATCAGTCTTTGTCCCTAGTATTTAGTAGAAGAAGTGGTTAATACAGTCTGGATATAGAGTATTTACTCCCCTGTGGGGGGTGTTCAACTAGTGATGCCTTGCTATTCAGCACAGAGCATAACTTCATTCGGTTTTCTTTAATTTCACAGGAAAAACAAAAGTGCAAATTCCTTCAAAGTAGAGTTGGTGCCTGGTAAGGTGTACACAGTCACATCTCACATGAAGTTACAGCTGCCATGTTATCCGTGTATAGAAATACTATAGCGATCATTTTGTCGTGTCTCTTTTCTCCCAGTCAAGGCAGTAATGTGTGATACCACCGTGGCACTTTTCTGCCCTTTCAAGAAACCTATACGACACTGTCCCAGGTAACATTCTTCTTTAAATTCAATCATGTTGTAGAGCTGGAGCTTTGGTGTAGACTGAAAACATCTCACTATTTGAACTAGACCATGATATACGGAGCCAATGACTCACGGTCATTTTAAGTAACAGAGGTTAGCTATTTGGCCCAAGGTGGCAAAACTAGCCTATAGCCAAAGGGAACCTATCAACATCACTGAGGAGGCAGTGATGGCATTGTCAGGTTTTTTAATTTGAGATGTATATATTTGAAGCTGTTTCTTGACAAAGATTATCTGCTTTGTTGTTTTTTTTTACCTGCAATGCAACAGCCTGTAGTTCTTAAACTCACCCTAACCCACTTAGTTTAACCCAATCCACTAAGATTATTTGGCCTCCAGATAGCTCTTCCTTTAACACACATTTGCAAAGTAGGAAGGAGGGTATTCATAATTTCCTTATACAAGGAAGCTCCTCAGAAAATCTAATTTGATTAATATCCTATTGATCCAACATTTTAAGAAGATATTTTAGCTCCAGTATTTACACTGAAAATATCTCATGACCTAACCTTATCCCTGGTCTTTTTTTTTTCCAAGGTTGTATTGTCCCAGGAACTGTTTGCGTGACAGTCGAGCCCGGGTCATTGGGACAAAGTATTATTCAGATGTGAGTTCTTGCATCATTGTAATAAACTGACCATTATAGGCAAAGCAAGGATGTATTTAACAACACTAATGATGGCCTGATTCCATATAAGTGATCATGTAAGCCATACCACCAGAGCTGCATTTCAAATGACCTTGCACATTATCAGACACTTTGAAGTGTGAAGAGTAAAACCTAAATGAAATTCAGCCTTTATTGATGTTATTAGTACTTCTACATGTACATACTTTCTCAGAGGCAAACTATTTGACTTGGCATTAGCAGGAAAAGCACAGGTCCACCTAATATTAATAAAGGCTCTGTCCTATGCCAGTGAGCCAGCATGCATACCAGGGTCCTGAAACATGGATTATAGCCTTTATTAAGATTATTTACACTTGCACCTTTTTAGCCATTGTATTTCAAAATGTCTGCTGTGAAAAGGTCATGATAACTACTCAAAGAAGAAAACTTATAGTTTTGGATTCGACCAGTAATGGTACCGTTATACCTAAACACACACCGTACAACAACCCACCGTTAAAGAGGCATTGTCTTCTCTTTTTACAAGATGTAATATGAAGGACCATTCGAATTTTTATGGTTTAATGACAGAAGTAATTGACGGCAGCAGTCACAGATTACACTTGAACACACTGTTAACATGTAATGGCCTGTTTGGTCCAGAAATCCAGTATCTGCAGAGCGGCCATTCATGCTGGAGTGATCCAGAATGAATCTGGAGGTTACCTTGATGTGATGCCAGTAGACAAAAGGAGGCAGTACAGTGGCAGTGACCAGAATGGCATCACCTCAGAGAGGTATGATTAAGTATGACATAGATGTATGCAGTTACAAAATGAAGAATAATTATATGTGTATTAAAGTATATATTTGGCCAATTCATCAATTCCATATACTGATAAGGGTTAAATGATAATGAAATAAATATAGAATTTAATTCAGGTAAATTTAACTAGCATCAAGTTGGATATTGATATGATATTATATTCCATTCTGTTACAGTGGTCAATTGGGTATTGATAATTAGTTATTTAGTGTTTGCGTCCATGTTCAAATACATCTTTATATCTAGCTGTATCATTGTTGTGAAAACTAACCACCACATTTGCAACATCTCTCTGCTCTACTCGCTCTCTTTCTACAAGCTTACTGAACCCGACAAGTGGAAAAGCCTTCAAAGTTTTTGCAGTCATCTGAAAAACCACTCTCAAAGGGCAGACTACCGTCGAACATGGCCACTTCACATCCAGCAAACCCACTCATTATCATCTTACAACCTGTAATTACATTAGTCCCTACAGTAAATAACCCAGCTTTTCAGCCTCCGACACTAAAAGTGTAACATGACTTTTATCGAGGCTTCCCTTTTAAGTTTGGTCATGATTCCAAAAACAGCTTAGCAGAGGATGTTTGGTGAATGGTGATCTTGGATGTCTTTTGACTTACGTCTTTCTGGAGCTCACAGTAATAACCACACTGGGCTACCATGCATCTTTTGCTGACAGGATATCATGACATCATGTTTTTTAACACTTAGACTTGAATATACTGTACTCCAACAAATTCAGCACCACTCCAGCTGCCTCCCATAATTCAATGTTGAAGGTTTCTTTGGAGGGCCAAACCAGATGTTAGGTAAAACTACAAATATGTTAAAATGATTTGATGAATAGATATAGGTCTGAATTTAAGAGATAAATAAATCCATGATTTTTAATGAATTGATCCCAACTGATTAAATGTATGTTTGAGTTAGTAACACTACTTGACGCTGTAATGCTGTCATTTATATGGCTGGCAATTAGTGTGGTAACCTAGGGCCAGTAAGCGGGAAACGGGGAAAGTGCAAGGACACGGCTGTTTCCTGGCCTTACTCATTAGTATAAACTGGATTTGTAAGGAACTCGCAGACATATCAGTAGAAACTTTTCTGTCATTAATTTTTGGTAACGATTGTAGCTTATTTTAGAGCAGATAAACATGCTCATCCATTTCTTATTAAGAGTGTTGCTTTCAATACCCTGATAGGTTGTGTATTTAATTGATTATTTCATGCTTTTGTTCAGGTATTAGATTTTATTAAGTGTTAAGTATCCTATTAAGTCTGGTTTTGGCCTCCCTATATTTTCCCTTTTTATCACAGTGGTAATATACACTAAAGCAAAAATGCAGGCAGTAAAATACAGATTGTATATTTCTGTACATAATGTTGTAAATAATGCTAAACACTATGCATGTACTGTATATGAGATACTTGGTACTGTTGGCTTTTTCATTAATATGTCTAACACCTTAGATGTCATACACATCAAACAAGCTAAGAATAGTAGATGGGGAAACAGCTTCTGCATGCAAAGCACATATTTATCGCTCAAGCTTTTTTAATTTTATACCGGACAAACTCTTCCATAAGTTCATGACATTCATATGTTTGTAAATATTGTGTATGAAACATATTGTTTTATTTTATGCTGCATTTCCAAGCTTTTGTTACAGATTTATTAAATGGATCCTGGCTGGCCAGGAATGTGCATGGCAATATCACAAATAAAATACCTGGAGATAAAATTCAAATTTTTTTGTTGGTTCTTATTATTTCTTATATCTCATTGTATTAAATGTTGTGTCATAAAATCAATAAACTATATTCACCTGCTCAGGAATAATGTCTCAGAATATACTAAACCTAAATTCTGCAAACCCCAAGTTACAGGCTTGACTCTGCTCCTCAGTTTAAATTGTCTTACATTACACTTGTTTTCAGTTTTTGCAGACATATGGTTGAGTGGCCACATTGTTTTAATATAAGTCTCTGCAGTTTCCAGAATCTGGGCATTGACATTTCAACAATGTCTCAAATTCAGCTGCAGATCAAACTTTCAAGTGAAATTTCTTTATAGAGAGTTGTGAGTGTTTCCAGTAACTGAAGAATCCAGAGGAAGAGAAATCTGCTTTTTCAGGTCCAGGCAGCAGACCGTATCTACCAGCTGGCTTTGCATGCTTAAAGGGCAAAAAAGTTGTCGGGTTCAGTAAAAACAGATGTCATTGCAGTTTAGCAACTCAAAACATAAACTCTTCATGCCCCATCAACCCAACATAAGATTGGGTTGATGGGACAGTGCTGACTGTTGCTGACTGTCGATTCAAGAGTCAGGAACATTTTGCTCTCCAAGAATAAAAAAGTCTTAACCACAGTAATTTTCTCCTTTTGACTCAACTTCAAGGCATCACAGCATTTGTAAATGTACCTGTTGTCTTTTAAATCACTTCATATTTTTTAAAGCAAGGTTTAGTCTCGGTTTGGTGAGTTGAGTGATTGAAAGTGCTCCAACACCCTTGCTGTGCCACGGACTGTAAAAACAAAGACCGACTTTGTCTTTGTTTATCTCCATCTCTCAGCGTCACAGGATGCATTTATGCTCCTTCCTGTGGACGGGCACAGATGTGGTGAGGCGCCAGCTGAAAAGTCCCCTTCAATCACCTCTTAAGACACTATAAGAGCCTTACATACACACACACACACAGACAAACACAGATGTACAGATTGTTCAGTGAGATTCACGATAATTAAAGCAGACACTCACTGTTACTTTGCAGAACTTTTAACTGAAGTACACCGAGTTTGACAAATTCTGAAAAAGTAAGATCAAACAAAAAGAATTGGGTTATTTTCATATTTTGTGCCAATATTCAGAATCTTTGACCATTTTCAGGGCAAAAAATGATACAAAACTGTGAAAAGATTAACAATACTAGGGTTCTGGCATCTTCTGAAACAATAGGATGCTGAAATATCACAAAAAAAATCAGATGAAAAATGTAAGCATTGGTCAATATGAAAAAAAAGGCCAGTCCATTGGTCACAGGAGATTAGTAATGAAGCTCTGAAGTACACATAAAGCTTTTTCCTGAATGCTAGCACATAAAGCAGCTAGGAACCAAGACTATATATGCTTACTGGGTCTGGGCCAGGTCTCCTTGAGAAAAGAGGCAAGCATCGCAAGGCTGTCAAAATTCACAGGAGCCTGTTGCAGAGGCGGTCATTCGCGTAGGCCTCCTCTGGTCAGGTAGCCAGCCTGTCAGTCAGAAAATAGTCAGTCAGCCACCATGCTAGTCACAGCAGTGCCTCCAAACATTAAGAGCAGGCAGGCAGCACTCCATCAGCATGAAGAGTCATAAGTTCATCAGTCAGACAGGCAGCTAGTCTGGTCAGACCAGCAGCCACCCACTTAGCCCAGCAGTCCACTGCAGCTGAGAAGCAGGCTTTTCAGTCCCTTAACCACACTGTCAGTCAAGCAGAGGCTTCACCATGGTTTTCAGGAATCTAGTCTCTCAACTAAATGAATGGTTCCGTATTTTACAATATATGTTTATTCACATTATTGTTAAGAGTAAGAGGAGAGATTGATATTAGTCTCATACTGTAGTCGTCAGTTAGCTGAACTTCAAATAATAAAGAGCATGAAGAGTGAAAGTAGGGGAAAATAACTAGACTGACTCTGTCAAAAAAAGGTTCAGAAATGTAAGTGCTATCAGTTTCCCATCATCTAACTCTCAACAAGAAGGTATATTTCCTAAAAAGTTGAACTATTTCTTTAAGCGTCTACTAAAGTTCATGTTGTTCTGATCAATGACATTAAAAGAGGCCAAATACTTCACTTTTTCCAAACGACTCCCTTGTTCAGTCATTCTGCTGCTCCCTATACAATAGACACCCAATAGTGTTACTCTCCAGATTGGAGTAAGCTGAGAATGTTAACATTTAATCGGCATCATTTTGTACATTAATTGAGCATTGTGTCACACAGCTGTAATTTTTTTTCATCCACCGTGGGATTAAAAACAGTGCACTAATGCTTTTTTTTTTTTTTTTTAGCATTATTTACACATTTGCCTCTCTTCCTGTGGTAACTGTCTATGTGCAAAAATCCTTTAAAGCACATATATTGTGAACTGAGTAGTAAAGAGGGAAAGATTTAGGATAATGCCTCAGTCCAAAATTTCACAGAGCTCTTCAGGCCAGATACAGTACACAGAACAGCACACTAAAAGGGTGATTTACCCAAATTATAGGATGACATATTTTCTCATTTGCTGAGCAATATCCAGCCATGTGGGTTGTTGCATTATTGTTTCATTTTCTCCAGCTTTGAGATATCTACCGCTGACATTTCTGCCTCAACCCAAAATCTTTCCAAAGGAGCAACAAAAACTTACATTTAAATCATTCAACGGCAATTTTTCTCAAAAAAAAAAAAAAAAAAGGCAGACTCACTGTAACAGTTTTCATCAGAAGTGCTTACGACTTAAAATTCCTTATAAAAATGATCTTGCAGTTAGTTCTCTCTGTTATCCAGAGTTCATAGGAGTACAACATAATATTGCCGCTGGAATTTTTTAATTCAGCAGTTTAATACTGTGACAAACAGAATTTTATTCACCTCCACTGTCACAGGGTTGGCAGGGAAACCACTCCTACTCAGCTAGAAAGCACTCCAGGTGAGTGAGAAAATACATTGTGTTTTTTTGGAATTTGGATGAGCTGATGTGCACACATTCAAAGAAGGAAAAAAAATGTTATCAAAGATTTTGCTATATCTTTGACTGTGAAAGTTCAGTCTTGGAAACAAATTACCACTTACTGGCTTATCTGACCACCACAAGTTATATGGACCTCAAAATAAAAGTATGTGGCATTAGTTTTCCAGTCCATTGCCATTAAACCATTGCAGATGAAGGGAGCACAACGAGATGAGTAGGCAGTATTTAAAGCTGACCAGGTGCAGTGCTAGGAATTCTGGGCCCCTTGACAAGAAAGGAAACTTGGCCCCTTGACCTTGATGTGTTGAACTTAGCACAGTATAACCTGGCATCTTTGAGAGGGGCCCCCATCGAGTTCAAGGACATACTCCCCCCTCTGAGCCACACTTCTCAGCAAGCCACTTCAAACATTGGGTGCTTTAATCAATTTGCATCGGACCAAAGTCTGCAAAATGTTCACTCTCAAACCAAACTAAACTGAGTCACCCTACTTTGCTTCTATATTTTGCACCTATAGTCATAACTGTCATCTCATGATTCTTTAAATAATGCTAGTTACAGGCCTAGAACACCAAATCCATCACATTTAGCTGAACAGGAAAGTATGAGTCTTTTCATAGGGAATGAATAAATAGTCATGGCTGGTATTTGTATAAGTCTAACAACACACTGCTGTGTTGCCAGTTTTAGCGATAAAACCTTTTTGATTGTGTGTGTTGGTCAGTAAAATACAGAAATGTCAAATGAACATAGCAATTACGGGGGTTTTCAAGATATGTTTGAAATTTGGACACCGCTGGCTATGCCTGAAACAAACCGGTGTGCGTGCATATATGTGTATGTGTGTATTTATGTATGACTAAACCTCCACGGTTGGACGTGTAGCCCTGCATGTGTCCGATGTGTGTAGAAGTGAGGCACTTTCTAAATATAACTCATGCAATCACTCTCATGCTTTATAGGCAGCTCCTCAGGCGGTTAACTCCTGGGTGGACACACACTGTGCATGTGGGCTGACAATCATGATGAGAAGTAATGTGTGTGTGTGTGTGTGTGAGCTGGTGTTTGAGTGTGTGGTTGGACTTCCTCCTCAGCCCTCTGCCACTCATAGATTTAGACGTTGTTATTATTTTAACATAGTTAGCAGCTGTGTTTTGGTGGCGAAACGTAGTAATCATCTCCCCATTGCTGGGTTTTCTGTCGGTTGAGGAGTATTTATAACTGTGGACTGTTCACTCCACCTTCTCATGACACAAGATAGAAGCATCTCCAAGTCATAGATTCATATTTGGTAAATCCAAGGTCCATTTGACCTAATAGAATTATGTGGAATTACTCATTCGGTATATCCAACTAAATATACAGTTAATTTAAAAGTCAGCGCTTTATTCTGACCATAAAATGACATTTAAAAGCTAAAAAAGAGACACTAATTTTGACTGTTATTCACCGAATTAAAGGTTTTTACTCTATATGTTGGCACCAATACTGCTATATGTTATATTTTACATTTGCTACTGTATTGTCTATGTCTATGTGCAGTATTTTATGACACCTGTGATGAGGCACTAAAGAAATGTACTTACTTTCATTAAATTAGTACCTTGCAGAACACCAGAGGGGTTTCGATTTTGGCACTGACAGGTGGTACCCGTAGGAAGGGTTACTGCCAATTCTCAGCTTACTCTGCCAGAAAGTGTGTGGGTGATGACAGGTGACAGAAAAATATATCTGAGACAGGTATCGCATCAGTTCCCTTAACAAACACCTCCATTGGACTGTGGCCAGTAAAGGGAGACAGTTCAGAGCAGGTAACTGGCACATTGTACACCTTGCTTGATGTGTGGGACAACTTTTTCTCCCCTGCTTGTCTTGCTTAAAACCACAGCTACCTGGCTCCTGTTTTACAGATGCTACACTACCCTCCTGTATTCACACACCAGATTCCAAACTCTTTTTTTATGCTATTCTGGAGGTAACAGTTTACCTCCTTTGATATACTCCTTATACTGTACTGCCTCATTTTCCACCTACAGACTTCCTCTGCCTCCATGTTTCGTTCACTTCACCACCAAGCCTCTATCTTTTCTCCCCTGTCTCTTCTACACTTCTCAGGGACAGTATGACACTAGAGGGCTGGTCTAACTTGTCTGTTTTATTTCAAGACGCCAACCTAAAATCGACATGATTTCATCGTTTTTGCAGGTTGTACTACTAGCGTCATTTCTTGCAGCTTCAAAGCCTTTTCAGGATGGTGAATTTTGGCTTCACCAGAGCTCCTCACCTCCCTCCCGCCAAACACGCTCACACACACATGCTGATTCCAAACTCAAATTATGGCTTTGGCATCTCTCCCTCTCCTCTTGTTTTGTTGGTAACCCACATGCAGACCTCCAGTGCCAACCGAGTGTGGCAGAGGGTCACTGTTTCCCACAGTCCCACACGATTCACAGACTTTCCTCTTACCCCCTGATCCTCTACTGTTGGTCCCCCCCACCATAGAATCCCCATCAAAATTTTCCGCTTGGACCAAAAATAGTTGTCTGACTGCTGGCCACGCTCGCCTGGTGCCCTCCTGTCGCTTATGGCAGGCTGAGTACACACACTGACGATGAGACTACTTTCATCTTAATAGTTGTGATATTCATTAATTTGTTGTTTTTTTGCCACTGCGATATGACAGTGTGCATGTGTATGTGAAAGGAAGAGAGAGTATGAGAAAGCGGGATATGAAAATAAATGAAAATACTACTGGGTGTTCTGGGCATTGCTGCGTGTAGAGTGGGCATGTCCCTAAAAAAAGACGAGGGATAGGGACAATGTAGGCTCTGTAAATGATCTTCAGTGCTATACAGTGTACTACTTGACCAAAATAACCAATTTATAATTAAATGAAATGCTAAAATTTTAAAATAAGCATTAAACACCCACACTGCTGTCTTCACGGCAGTGTTCACATATACTACATACTTGGAAATGCTCTCATAAAGAGGTGCAGTAAGGAAACCAGCAAATGCAAAAATCTTTAGCCACTAAAGATTTGTAGAGAAAGGATTTTAAAGGGTTTTTTTTAATTCCTCCTTTTAATCTAGACATTTCTATCACACTTTAACAATCTGTTTCTTCATCATAAGCATTTTAACATACAATTTGTCCATGAACCAAATTGTTATCTAACATGTCAGTTAAATGTCTGTTAAGGCTAACTTCCAATTGGCTAACCCTTAACCAACCAACATTTACCGTCAAATAAAGTTTCAAGCTTCCTGTAGTTATCTAAATAAATAGGGCAGTCACCAAGCAGGAAGGGAGTTAAGTATAATTTTATGCAGTTATGTAGACTTGTCCTCTCTCACTTTTTATTTTATTTTAATGACTTGGTCCCTTGTTATCATTATTACCAGCTAGCATTAGCCACACCAGTAAGCCTGTGAAGCTGGGTGCTATGTAGGTTTTTTTTGTCATTTTATGAACATAACATATTTATTGATATTTAAAGCTATTAAAATGAGGTGCATTTGGCTGAAACCTTCAAAAACTGCAGCACATAAATGTTGTGTGAACATTGTGAGCGCAAAGGCTAAATAACAATCAGTCACTATTTCTTGAATTAATAAATGTTTTTTAGATTTTGCTTGGATGCCTTTAATTTCTTTCAGTTTCTTTGTGTCTTTAATACTAGATTACAGCAGGAATACTGCCACTCTGTACTACCACTGTTGTTGAAAGAGAAGACAAAGCTCTTGCACTTCTTAAATGACCGGTCTTTTTAAGCATTTCCTTGAAGCACCACTTTCTTAACCATTTCACGATAAAACAATTAAACAAACAGCATACAACATCCTCTCTGTGGAAAAGCTAGAGTGGTGAGTGTTTAGCTTTTAGATATAAAATGATAATTAAACAATTGTTTAAATTCTTAATTGTTTAATTCAATTGTTATTTTATTTGCATGTAATTAGTTTATCATTATTATGTCATTTGTTCGTATCTGTGTGTTTGTATGTGTGCGTGTGTATGTGTGTGTGTGTGTGTCATTTCTGTTGTTAACACAAAGTCTGTTGCTAAGATTTTATTAACAATGTTATTAACAATGAACCAGTAAAATGGTTCTATATCGAACTGTTTATGGTTGCTATATGTGTATATGTGTGTGTGTGTGTGTGTGTGTGTGTGTGTGTGTGTGTGTGTGTGTGTGTGTGTGTGTGTGTGTGTGTGTGTGTGTGTGGGTGGGTGGGTGTTTGTGTGTGGGTGTACAGTAAGACATAAAACCTAAAAAAGTTCAATATGAAGCCACTTGTTTTAATGGTCTCCGATGGGTTATGCAATGCTCAACAGGCAATCTCTTCAAAACATGGCAGTCTTGCTTTATCTAGCAGGGTACAGCAGTTCCTGGAAGTTGTATTCTAATATGATATGATTTCATAAAGGAAAGGAAACTGGAGTCAGTCCACTGACTGAATAATAAGTGCACCCGAGGCCTGATAAACGTAAGTCCTTTTGCCCTGATATTGCGTTTATTGGTCTGACAGCACAGTGCAGGCAGTTGAAATTTATCCCCTGTGTGATGACACGAAAGCTTGGCCAAACCCTCCAGTATGTTTGTGCAGCTACCTGGTTTCGAGTGGGGGAGTCAGTAAACAGGTAAAAATGCTACAAATAGAATCTAGCCACTTAAGAATATAGTCTTGAGGGAGAGCAGACTGTCCCTGGGTCTGCGTCAGCACTGACCTTTTTGCTGTTTGCTAAAGGGATTTGATTTCACGTCTACCTCTCTTGCTTTCACTTTTTTTTCAACATCCACACTTAAGCCATCTAAGGAGGATAAAATGGCAGTTTTGTCCAGGAGGGAGAAGCTGTGGTAGTTCAGTCATGGGCCAAGTGATATCACACCAATGAAGAGCTGATTCCAGCAAGGAATGTTTGGCATTTTTATATCATGTGGCTTGGGGTTTTGCATATGGGACCACGATAAGCAAGCGTGCATGCTTGTAAATATGCATGCATTCACACATACATAGAGCAGTCAGAGGTAGGGGCCTGCACAAAATATGGAATGAATGCCTTGCTGAAGTTCAACAGTGCTTGCACTTGTAATTACCAGTCCTAAAACTAATAGAATATGTATTTCTACTCATTACGAATCCCTTATGAGAACCATTGCTAAAAGCTATTAGCAGTTAACCCCCACTGGTTGCTTACAAACTATAAATATCCTTCCCTGTGAGTTGGACTTTGACCCAACATTTCTTCAGTCCATGATTAAACTTATTTGTTTAGCCTATAGCACCCTCTGCTGGCATTACATGGGCAGAACTGTCATATTGCTTTTGATATGTGATAGAAAAACTGCGCTAATTTATGAAAAAACCCATTGATGGTTTACTTTAAGATCCATAACAATGAGCCACTCACACACAAAAGACACTAGTTTAAGTGAATTACAAAGCTCAAACAAGAGCTCTTTTTCTGACATTAAGGTAGAGCTGGTGAGAAAGAGTTGGGAAAAATAATATATACAACTTCATTATTCACCACTTCCTAAACAAAGCTGAGCAAACAGCAATTTTCTTTTTGTGGTATCCATTGTGGCTTTTTTGGCTTGGAGATTATCTGATATCAGGCCAGCCTTAGAAGGGGTGACTGTATGTTAAACATGAGTCATGTTTTCTTTCACTGCTGTTGCAGCTGGTTGACCTATTTATCAGTATCTACCTTTAATATCATGCAGTATTGCACATGAAAATACTTCAAGCCCCGCAGTTTCGAAATAAAGGCTCGGAAATGGAAAGTTTTCAAAGACAACATCTGGCCAACAACTTCTCGGCAGCCTGTGTTTTAAAGATCAAGGAGATGGTGTGTCACACTCCAGTATCACAGTAAATATGCTGTATCATGACGCGGTGGCACTAATTTAGAAATCAAGGCTTGGAGTTCAAACTGACAAACTGTGGTCAAATTGGTAAAAATTGGCCTCAAGTCAGTTTGCCCTCTTCAAGGACAAATCACGACCTTGTAATTCCTTGTGAAAATAAAAATGTCACGGTAATATTGGATGCAATTGTCATCTTTCATGGCTGTCAGATATTTGTGATAGTCAAATGATTAAATTTTGGCTACTGATATGGCCAGCTCAACACCAAAATAAAACTCTGAACCACAGACAGCACAGTTTTAACTGAGTTATTCTGTAGCATTTCAGGGAAGGTTAGTCAAACCATTCAAAACAAAGCTAACCTACTGTAATCTACTGTAATATAAAATAAGCTCAACTGAGCTAAGTTAGAATAAGATAAATTTAGCTCAGCAAATGGCTTAGTTAAATTCAAAGCAATGCTGTATGAAAATATGCTCAAAGCTAACAAAAGCTTAGTTAAGATAATGCAGAATGAGCTAAGCTAAACAAAACCAAGAAAAGCCAGCTAAGCTAGAAGGATACCATATTTGTCTGCTAGCAGGGAGCAAACACTTGTTTTTATTTTTTTGACAGTCGCCACCTTCTTTTGGAAAAAATTGATATCACAGTTGGAGAAGAAATAACATAATTTTGATTAGTTATTGAGAAAACAAGGATAAAAGCTAACATTTGGCATCAGGCTAAGGTTAACCACCTAGAAGAAAAGTTGCAGCAAAAAAATGTTGTTAATACACGCTGGTAACTTCATATATAATAATTTTATTATTTTGCAATTTTGTTATATTTGCAATTGTGTTAAGTAATAAACTTTACAATGTAAAAATATGTTAAATACATTTACTTTGGTCATTAGGAATCATTCTATAAAAAGTGGAATTCACATAATTTGCTGTCCCATCACATCCTACAAATCTTTTTAAAAATAAAAAAACAAAGTTGTAAAGACAGACTCGTGACAAAAGAAGGCTTTTTGTGAAGCACCCTATCATTCTATTGCATTCTACAGTAAGTGTCAACCTGACAACAAAAAACGTGTCCTCAAATGGAATCCGGTCATAATTACTATACCAACGTATTGAGGTGTCAAACAGAAATGCTAAAGAAACAATATTAACTGATGAAGACAATCGACTGATTAATACAATAATACACATTCATGCTGAACTTTATTCTCTCTTTATAGCTTGTCCTACTGTATATCATTCTAAACGAAGCTTACAATTAATCAAATAATGTCTCAACTGCTTACGAAAACCTTGCATTAGAGTGCCAATAAAATATCATTCCCAGAAAATGGAAACAGTTCTTGATTACTTGCGTCCATTGTTATTCAAAGCTCAGTCCTTTCCCCCTGTGACTGCCTATTGTAATCTATGCTGCTGCTCATAATATAGAGGAAAAGTAGCGTCCAAAGTTTTCAAGGTGTTTCCTTTGCTGGCACAATGTGTGTATGCATGAGAGCATGTGGTGTTGTTCTGTGCTGAACATCAGCACTTCTCTGCTACCCACAATGCACTTGGTCAAAGGTAACACCCATTTTGTTCACCTGGAGCAAACCAGAGAGAGAAACTACCGGTCTGTAGGCAGATGAGGAAACATAAGCAAAACCAAATGAACAGAGAAGAAAAGACCTTGTTTAGTTGTCCTTGCTAGATATGAGAAAGCTGGTTCTTTTTTGTCAAAGGGGATTTAATAGATACTTCAGATACCTTCTTAGGTACTTCGAGGTTTGTTTGTCTATCTTTTGGCTTTACAAAGGTGTGAGTGAGAGCAGAGGGAGAGTCAGAGTGGAGGGAGGAGCTGCAGGGTTTTCCATGTATGGGCTACAGCTCTGTTCATATGGTAAGTAGATGGTCACATGGGGCAATAGTCTTGAGGCAGTAGTGAGAAAGGGAGGGAAAGGAACAAGGAGAGGGGAGATACACTGGAGGACTTTGGCCTGCCTCATGTGCAGGACGAGGCACTTTCACCCTGAGTTAAGAGCCCATTGGATCACATTACAAAAAGTAAGGAAACAACAGATTTGTGAGTGCCCTGTTCTGGTCAAACTGAAACCTTATTTTTCTTCACCGGGGCCCTGATAGGGCTCTATTTCCTTAGTTTACTCCCTTTAGATACTTCTTTTTCTCTTCCTTGTGGGAGTTAAAGTTCAGCAGCCGGTGCCATCCTGGTTGTCGTCACTGGAAACCTCCTCATACGTTCTTAGAGGGAAGTAAAGATCCAGGATGCCCACGAACTTCACTGTAGTACCAGTGGAGGATGCCGAGGAGGGTAGCTACAGCGCGGGTGCGGCTGGAGGCGGCAAACCCGTCAGTCTGGGCAAAATCTTTGGGCAGGAAGACAACAAAGAAAGCTTACAAGGACCTGACCCAGGTAGGAATACACTGTAAGACAGAATACGTTCTACTTTGTCTTGTGGACAGGACTGTGCTCAGGGAGGTCAGTTTTAAATATGTTCAGTGTTTGCCATCAGGGTCATCGGGGGGCTGGAGCCTATCCCAGCATGCACTGGGATAAAGTTAAGGGGTAATATTTGTAATTTTAATGCGTCATTCTATGATTGAACATGTACTAATAGAAGCACGCTGACACAGTCAGATACATGTCATGGCAGGCTCACGCTTCTCACAACAAACGCACAAACACACACCGAGTCCTGAAGTGTGTCACCATTCAACCAGCTAGAACTTGCAAGGCAGCTTGATTACTGTGGCCGAGAGGAGGAACTGCGTGTTGTCAGCGCAGCCCTGATTGATGGTTGAGCCCTTTGCTTCATCGTGGCTGTAGAGCAGAGCAGGGCTGGCTGTTATAAGGGTATAAACACTACAATGACAGAATGATAGAGAAGCAGTGATGTTGTGAAACACGGGCTCACATTTTCAAGCTGACTGGCAAACTGTGTAGCGGACAGAGGCACAAATATCGTAGTAGTATTTCTATTTTATACCTTTTAAGGCCGATCATTTTACCCTCCAAATCTTCTGCTCACGATTTGGATTTTGTACCCACAAAATCCCAGCTCCCTGATCCATTTTAGCTCATTTGCCTAAGAAAATTTAACCTAATGTTGATTATTAACAGACATCTTTAACGTATATCTGTTTTGTTGGGCATCTGTCTGTCTACATCTGATATTCCTAGGGAAACCAAGATAATGAATCATTCTCATGTATGACATCTAAATGATTCTGAACTGAATCAGAGTCAAAAGCTGAGAGAAATCAGCAAGTACTGAAACTGCTATGTTAGTTACCCTAAGCAGGAGTTGAGCTAGCATTTTTTCTCATTTATGATTGGATTTAACTACTGCTTCATTTAATTATGTGGAATAACTAACTTAATTACCAAGATCGCAATTTCTTAAGAGGGATATTTTGTCATTTGCAGATAAGAACTAAGGAATAATCAAAAAGTAACCAAAGTTGTGGCTTTAGCTGGTCAGAAGTGGGAACAGATTGCAAAACAGGGGAACACATTTGTGAACTGAGTAAAAATATGTTATGACTCAAATGTAAAGCGTTGGTTCTTGGCAGTGATTAATTTAAAGTTAAATTATTTTCCTAGTGTAATCAATGAATGTCAAATTGACCTTGTAGATCTGAAATAATATCAATAAATAGCTGGCATTTGTAACATGGACGTTTCAAACTCCATAATGACTAAACACAACTTGAATGTTTTGTCACCAATAGTCCTCCTGTCCTTAAACACTGATCATTCAGTGTTGTGTGTAATGCCACTTGACAGTTTAATTTTCAAGTATTACAAAATCCAGCTGTTGATGGTGGAATAGTAGCAGTCTCAGATGGATGTGGGATCCTTCTCCTGCCTCTCACTATTCTTCTCCCTCAAACTGAGGAAGTAGCAGTTCCTCTACTCTGGCTCTAAAGCTGTCCAGCTCCTGACAGAGGACATCCTGCTCCTCTCTCAGGCCCTGGCTCAGCTGCTGATCCTCACTCACCCTTTCAGCATGGGACTTTTTCTGAGCTCATGTTGTTGCAGATGAGTTTCTCTTTGTAGCTGCTCACTCAGCTCTAGTCTCGAGTTCCACCCTCTCTGGAGCAACTTCTATCAGATACTCTACCTGTTTCCACAGAGACTTGTTCTCTCTCGTCTCTGTCTCCAGCCTAGTAGAGAGCTCAGTAACCTTCTCCTGGCAGGCAGGAGGTGAGCCTTCATCACCTTGACCTGAGTACCTAGAGCCTTGTTTGCAGTCCCTCAGCTGCTTAGCCCACTCGTTGGAGCCTGAGGCTAATATATTTATGTTCCTCATCAACTTTTGTTTTACACAAGGGGAACAACATACCATCTGAAAACAATTGAGAGATAGAGATTCTAAAAGGCTCCGTAGCTCTGAGGGAACCTGCAGAGTTGGGCCATAACTCTCTGTGCAGTCTTCATTATAAATGAGCCCTTTTATTGTAAACATATTTTAATAATGTTTTGTAAATATGTAAAATACTGATTAGCACAAATTAGATAATTATTATTCCAGCTTAAAAGTTTAATGACACCATTTCCAGAGCATAGATTAGACAAAGAAATCCTGCCATTAGGGATAGAAAAGAGGTAAGAAAGGAAAGATCTCATGAGTCAAGTATTTACAAGGATGAACTCAGTACACTCTGTTCAGGCAGCCTCAATGTGAATTTATAACCTATAGAAATGTTGCTGGCCAGATGCTATGCTCCAGTGATCAAGTTGTAAGATTTAAAAAAAGCTTTTAATACAAAATCCTCTGACATGCAGGATTTTGTATTGAGTATTTTTGGTCTACTAATATTGTCATAAACCTTTCTAAGACATGTTGGTTTATTCAAAAATATACATGGCTTATTATAATTGATAGATAAAGTTGTGCATAAACACTGCAGCAGAAGCAGTGAAGCAATACTAGAAAATGAGGATTATGATGATGTATTTTCTCACCTTCTTTCCTTTATGTAAACTTTCTGCTGCTTTCTCACTGTTACCTTTAGACAGACTGGCACACTTTACCTGACATAGTCCTTCAGAAAGCAAAGCGTTCACTTGCCAAGTGGTTGCAACTATCAAATTCAACAATGTAAATACCATGTGCTTCTTTCTAAAGACTGAGCATCAATCCTAAAAACTCAAAACACCATATGACCTTTGTGTACAAGTAGTCAAAACCAGAGAATCAAAGACTGATTCAGTGTAATTTGATAGGGCATCTCTTGAGCAGTGTAACTGGTTTTAATGTTATGGCCTCTCAGTGTGTATTTCCTGGAAGATATGAGCTCTGTGTGTAGGTATCTAGGTGTGTTTTTGAAGGAAATAAAAGTAGTTTAAAAGTCCTGGAAATGAAAGTTAAAAATTCAGACATTTCCTTGATACATTATACAAACGTATTAACAGAAAAGAACACAGAAGATACCACACAAAAAAAAACTCAGAAGAATAGATTTTATATAGGGTTTGATTTACACTTTCATGCAGTTGTTTCAGTCGGAGGAATTCTAAAACTGTCCCTTTAACCATTCATTCAGTTTATAAGAAAATGCATCATGGCTTGAATCGTTATCTAACCCTGAGAAGGACTAAGTATTTAGTCATGTATGTCTTTGTTTATCTATTGGCGTGAACAGCAGATTAAGCTGTGAGAATCACACACCATGTACAGACAAAAACACACACATACATACATACACAGCATATTTTGTTTCCAAAAACCTGAAGTCTTTGTGCTAACTTGAGCTAATTTTGATGGTCAACAGAGATGTTAAAGCCGGACTTTGATTTAGTGTTGTTCTTCCTTGGAGTTGCATGAGACAACATAGACAACAGGGTGCTTTCACCCTCCCCCCAGCCTGGTAAACACCTATAGCTTTAGAAAGATTTCCCCCATTCTGGGTTAATCCCTCAAAAACCATGCTATCCCTATAGTATGATCACCGTAAAATAAGATAAAGATTTTCATAAAGTGCATTACAATGCATTTCTGTTCCTTATGTTTTTCTTTGTAAAAGCAGAAGCCACAGAACATGTCGGCCTAGTGCTCAAAGTGACACACATCCATATCCACACACAAGTTGCTGATTAGTCAAGATGCCATCTACGTAAACAATAAAATTTCTGTATCATCTTTTTCCAAAGCGGTATTCAGTAGCCAGTGCCGTGTTTCATACTGTTCCACTTTCTGCTTTTTCTGTAGTATTAGGTTTTTGGGTTTTGAAAGTCTTGAGGAAACGTTTATTTATCAGCAAATATTTGAAATAGGTTAAAATTATGTGCAATCCAAAGTTTATTACATCAAGTTCACCTCTGACAAGTCCTTCAGCTGAAACAAACATATAGAGTGTTTGTCCCCTCTGACACATCTCATAGGAGCAATTCATGAGTAAGCACTGCTCTCTTGTCAGCAGGAGATATTCCACAGATGAATAGTTCAAAATCATTGTTGAAAAATAAATAACTAATCCTTGAATGGTGTGAATAATGTTAGGTTAATGGATTGGTCAAAGGTTAATTAACTTTATGGCACCTGACTTACTTTTATTACTTCTATTAGACCTGTTATATGGCTTAGATTCACCCCATCAAATCTCCTGCTAATTGCAACTATGTAGTTGTGCCACTCCCAGCGATAACTCAAAACTGCAGCCGTAAAAAAATCTTTTAGTTCAATACTCAGAAGTCCTGTAACGTGTCCTTTGTCAATAGACTCATCATATGGTTTTCTGTGCTTAACACCAAAGAAAATTAAAAAAAAGTAGACACAGGAGACACAAAAGACAGCTTTTTGACTCAGCTTTCTCTAAAAGGAAAACACCTTTCAGTGCTGTTTAGTTGATAGCTAGGATATTACCTTTAAGTGAGATTTGTCACTACATGTGGGAAGAACGATATCTATACACAGCTCTCACCTGGGTAAACAAATCACTCTGCAGGATTTAGAATAGGAGTAAACATCTAATTGCAACATAAACTTTCAATTTTAGTGTCTTTCTTTCCCACTTGTTAATCATTTAGTGGCATGTTAAACAATTCTGTTTTGTACACACTATGATATACCTGATGAGCTGAGCCTCCATGACTCTGTGCTATTGTATATGAAGTAATGTGGACATCTGCTGGTTAGTACAGTTACTGCATGGGAAGCTTTTTGGAATTCTGGATTTTGTGAAAGCAAATAAAAAAAACTTTGTGCAACTGTGGAAAGAGATGCCCACACTAGTAACAAGAGGCTCTCTATGTCGCCCTTGAGATGTATTTTTTTTCTTGATTTCACACTTCATAATTCTTTGTGCCATTTTTTCCATCTCTTTTCTTCTCATAAAGAGTTGCAGTAACAGTTGACAGTACGATCAGAGTGTGGCTTGCGTTAGTACATAGTCTTGGATCAGTATTAGAGTTCGTTTACGTAAAGTTACGGTTAGGTTGTTAGTTTTGAGGGACCATGCTGGTGTTAGGGAATGAAAGTTCAATGAAAGTCAAAACGCAATAATACATATTTGTGTGTTTGTCTGAGTCCAACAGACAGCTCAGCAATGCTGTGACATTGTTACAAGGAGCCGTAGCATGTGTGTGTGTGTGTCTGTCTGTCTGTCTGTCTGTGTGTTTGTGTGTGTGTGTGTATCTGTCTGTGTGTTTGTGTGTGTGTGTGTATCTGTCTGTGTGTTTGTGTGTGTGTGTGTATCTGTCTGTGTGTTTGTGTGTGTATGTGTGTGTGTGTGTGTTCTTTTATGTTTTTCTGCACATTGCTAAATATAAGAACGCAGAGTTTATTGGAAAAAAGAAAAGGGGGGGGGGTGCTTGACCAGAGGAGATAAAAAGAAAGACCAGCACATATTTAAACCGCAAGACTGTGTGTGAGTGTCTGACAGATGATTGGGGCTTCATTTTGGACAATGTGAGAGAAAGCTTCAGCCTTTTATGCCAGCAGTCCGTAACCGTAGGTCTAAAACACCTATTAAGGTGATAAGGAATCTGTAATCTTCCTCAAATTATTACATGAAATAAACATAAATGTCATGTTTCCATAATGTTTTCTACATTGTTATTCATTGTGTGAGACTTGAGTGGTACTAATTATCTCATCCTGCTGTCTTCTTCTGCATTGCTTTAATGGCACCTACCTGGAACAATATTATTTATTTCATAATTATTTTCTTGCTATTACTTTTGCAGATTTTCACTGAATTTGGTTAAAAATTTCAACGCATTTGGATGTAAATTTAGTTACTGTTTAATAGAGCTGAGTTGATGTTGCTCACATATTTGTTTTATTGTTTATTTCTATTTTATCACTAGTATGTTTTTCAGTGTGTAGTTTAGGAAACATTCAAATATTTGTTTTAAAATGTCCAACTCCGCTGTCAGAGGGAAAATGGTTAATCCTATAGTGTGATATGTGTGGCAAAAAGTAAAATTTTGTCTGAATGTGCAGATCAGGAATCATAAGTTATACTGCCATACTCCTGATATAGTGATCTCACATGTCTCGTTTTTATTATACTGAATGTACTTACGTCATGCTGTGCCACAAGCCTTCTGTGAGATAGTGTGTTCAGACAATATGAGTAAATAGTCATCCAATCCCTATGAAAAGGAGGGTAGATATGTTATCCTACTTACCTATTTCCAATTTTCAGTCTCTTATGTCATTCATTTTCCCAGAATAACTGAATCAGCAACTTAGGATGGACACAAAGTGAAAGCAGAACGCTGTTTAACCTCTGCACACTGGGTGTTAGAGTTTCAAGAAAAATCCTTTCAGTTTTTGTAAAGCACAAATGATTTGGTTTGGAGCTCTTACAGTGGTTTACCCGCTGTGGGGATGAATGTTAGAAAAAACAATTTTCATACTCATATAATCTTCCCTGCTCATCATTGCATGCTAGATTTTGTTACTATCTTCACCACATCATGTGCATCCAAAGCACACTGTTTTTCTTATTAACAGCTCTACAGTGATCTCTGAACCGGTTTTAGGCCTCAGTTTCTTCAAGGCAAGAAGATGAGCCAACAACAGTGTGATCTAGTGTGATAATACTCCATATCTAATAGGTTGACCAGTGCATGATGACCCGGGGCAAGACAAACCAAACTAAGAAGCAGTTTGCAAAAAAAGCAAAAAGCAAGTCTAATGGTAACTCTATGCTGCTTTGTCTTTTTTAAGAGTAGACAAGAGCTGATTTTAGGGTAAAGGCTAAACTCTGGGTAGAACCTTAATTTGTCCTCCAAAAACTGAAACCTTTGTCCTTTGATTCTCTAGAAACAGTGCCGAACCCTCCTATCCCAAAGTTTTAGGAGATGCAGCTCTGGATTATGGAGCTCTCTAAATCTTCTCTGTCACTCACTCTGATAACGGTAAAGCCAGGTATTGGATGGTTCACTGGTCGCATACCTCATGTTGCTTTCCCACAGACAAAAATGAATGAACGAATGAATGAATGAATGAAAAGCCTATTCAACAGATATTAACCAGTTCGTTCTAACTTAAAACAGACCTATTTGTGAACTAAAATATATATTGTGACATTTTATTCATTAAATGAATCAGAAAACTCCAAAGTCTAATTGTATTTACTAATAACAGCAACATTTCTTTTGATAACACCTGTAAATGTCAATGTCTGACGGAAGCTAATGAATGATAGCTGACCAGCTAATGGCAATTTTAACAATAACTTCACAGGATGTGGTGGGTCTTCAATTTGGTTGTTCGAAAACACTATGTGATGTGTTTTTAAGAAGTAGTTTCCAACTGGCCTCTAAATGTTCATTATTCATCTGCCATTTGCATTCAAAATATTATCCAACTGCCTTGCTAACTGCTATCTAGCATTGCCTGTCTGAAAATGATGCGACATGATCGGCTAACCAGAGACTCTGTTACTTAACACTCAACAATCAGTTGGTTTTCTGAACCAGCCAAAAAAAGAAAACCTAGAACAAACTTCATTTGTTTGTATTTATTTTTCCTACAAAACTATCCTTGTTTGACACCAGCTAGCTGAAAGTAGATTAGCAAGATATTTCCACAATAAGATTTTGGTTAGTGGGGAAAATTCTTTGTATTCAGCCAGTGAATTAGGCCTTTTCTGAAGCTACTTTGAAAATCCACAGTTTGAATAACCAGCAAAGGGATGTGTGTATAGTTATCAACCTTACATGTCATGTCCACTACCACTTACTACGATATTACCAGGACTACTACTAGTCACTGCTAAAGTACAACTATTGCTGCTGCAGCCGTTACAGATACTACACATGAACAGTTCCTGATGATCCTGATGCGTCTGTTCTCTTCTCGCTGCCCAGTCAGTAGTGTAATTCTCACAATATGGACGTTTTTCCTGTGTATTTCACCAGGGGATGACGATCAGAGAGAGTCAAGTCCTTTCATCAGCTCAGACAATGACAAAGAACACTATTATGAAGGCCAGAACATGGCTCTGTTTGAGGTAAGGCTCATATGATGTTTCTCCAGATAGACACTGTTATGGACTGTTAAAAGTTTTGATCCACATAAAAAAAAGCTCTGATTTGTCCACTACACTCATAAATTTAAAGCAAATTCATGTTGCATAAGATCTGTGATACAGGAGGACTATATCATTACATTGTGCGAGATGAACAATTAATAACAGGTAAACTATTTAAAGTTTCTGATATGATCAGAGGACTGCTCGTCTCAAATGGTCAGATGGAAAATATACTGTAGATGATGATACTATTATAGTAATGTAAGATAAAAGAAAACACAAAGATTGTAATGTTTTAATTCATTTTTCTCTGCCTCTCTGCAGGAGGAAATGGACAGTAACCCCATGGTATCGTCTCTCCTCAACAAGCTGGCCAACTACACCAACCTGACCCAGGGTGTTCGAGAGCATGAGGAGGCTGAGAATGAGGACGGGGTCAGAAAAGTCACTGTGATGGTACAGACGTCTTTTGTGAGAAAGGGGAAATTTAGATGATATTTACAAATTTAAGTTTCGAGCCTACGTGATCAGGTTTTATATCATTTGAAGGACTCTTAAACCCAGAAAAAGCTGCCCTGTGCTCTAACTGAACCCTTTAGAGTGCACTGTTTTGCTATAAAGTTGCTATACGTAGTTTGACCTTTTACACTTACCTAAAGCAGATTTAAAGATATCAGGTGTGTCTCCATTCCACTTACATTTTATGTCTTTGTTTAGATGCGCATACCATTATATCTCTCGCTTGCTTTTGTTCAGCTGCTTTCTTTTTTAAAAATGTTAACACTTGTATCTTTAAAATCAATTAATTGTTTCTATAAAAATCAAATAGTTAAACTGCATTGGAAGAGATTATTTTTTCATTTCGAAATACCTTGATAAAAAAATGACAGGATATGACCTAATATAAGCTGAAGCAAAAAGAATTTCTGCTTTTCAGTTTTTAAAAATATAAAGTTTAAATACAGTGTGCTGCAGACTTTGATCTTTGGAATGATGTCACGAGGAGATACAGCAGTTCATAAACATAACGAAATAATGAACTGTATTGTGAGAAACAGATGTGCCATTTTGTGAAAGTCATTCATCTTGTGAGATTTATTATGAACTAATTAGTGGATTTTCAAGTTTTATTGCATGCAGTACAAAAGACAGTAAACCCCCAGCAATTACAAGAGGCTCCAGAATAGCTCTTACTTTTGTAGACTGGTCATGTGTTATTGGTGTATGGCAAATACATACTATACCGCACGCGATTATTACTATTGAGAAAAATCTTAAATGGAATGTAAAACACGAGGAAGTTTGTCTGTAATGTGCAGTATCTGAAGTTTTATTTTTAATGCACTTTGGTTTTTTACTTTCTTTCTCATCACAGATTTGTTCCTCTGATTATTATTTTTTTACATCAAGCTTAATTATATAGTGACCAATTTTTTGTTCGAATTAAAAAACATAGATAAATTGTTTAAATTTACCATGAATTTTTAAAGCTTTAACATCCACATTAAATTAACAGCACAGGAAATATAGGCCTTTTTATTAACACAATTTCAGGGAACAGAATCTAATTTGACAAGTTGGCATCCACATACTGATGCAGATTCACTCAAACAACCTAAAACTAAAAGTTAACAATATAACTTTTTTCATTTCAAATCTAATGTACAGAGGTTCACTGCCCTTTTCAGAACTTGTAATTTGCACAGTATGGGAATAAGCTTCTGATATTTGACCTACGAAGGACAGAAATAGGGATGGAACCAACAATTTTCATCAGTTTGTTTGCAGATTATTTTATCATTAACCAATTAGTTTTTTAGTTTTTGGCACAAAACTCATGTAGCCTTTGTAGCCCTCAGTTTCCCATAATCCATGCATACTGTTCTTTCATCAGGAGTTTAACTTAAAAAGTGAGAAAATAATATATGTAAACATAATTTTTTACCAGACATTTGTTGAGGCAGTCTTCAGTCATTTGTACAAGTATTGTATGAGCAAGACCAAAGAAGAAAGCTACTGCAGGGTGTAAGTCATGAAAAGCCACCAGACCAAAGCTGTGTCTTTATAGTGCAGTATAGTGGACATGTGGACTGCATACTAATAGTATGCAGTATGTCCACTTACTAATTGTCATAGTAGGCTAATTTGCAGTTAGTATACAAAATGGCAATATACTTTACTGATTATGAAAAGGAAAGGATGTAACACAGACTGACAGCCTTCCATTTATTTAATTTTTTTGTAACTGACCAGTTCCTGCATCTCCTTTGTGCAAATTAGCACTTAGTGTGGAATCAGGCCAGGACATCATTGAAAAGGGAGGTTTTGGATGAACTTATTTACAATTAACACATTACACTAAATGCCAGTTGTCCAACTCATGTCCCATATCACAGCCTGTGTCTCATTTTGAGAGGGAGTGCAGGATCAGCCTGGCCTTCAGAAGTCCTCTACTTCACAGGTGGTTCAATCATTTGTATATTTGTGGGCCTTTTTGAATATTTCCCTTTGTTAGTGCATGGCTGATTAGCTCTAAACTTGTGTGTTGATTTTTTTTTTCTGTTTACTAATGGAACAAAAACCAAGCTGGAGCATTAGGTCACAGGGTAAGAGAAGGAGAGAGGACAGAGGTAGTTTGAGGCATAAATTGAGAGACAAAACATTATGACCTTTAAAATGCCATCTATCTTGAAATCACTTGAGGGCCATGTGACACAGCTGAGGATCTTTCAGAAAGTAATGTGGGCAGGACAATAAACTTTAAACACCCAACAAATGCAGAATGCATTAGCAGCTAAGCCAAACATACATGAACTAATTAAAAAAACATAGTGGCGTCTCTGAGCTGATATAATACATAACCAAATATTGTTTCTTGGAAAGTACCTTGATAAGTGTAACGGTTATCAACATTTTAACAAAGTCAAAAGATTGATTACATCTCCTTTGTTCATAACCCTGCATGCGGTGTAAACATGCAGGCATGTAAACAACATGCTCGGTGTGGGAAAGAGACCCAAAATCTGATACTCAAATACAAGACATGCCTGTGAACTGTGTTTGGCAGAGAAACCTCTTCTACATCAGTCACCTTCATACGCTACCTGGCTAGCTTTAAAAACAGGGATTGAGCTTGGCCAGTAAACCGAGGACTGGGTCTGTGATGCAGGACGCTGACTTTGAGCGCCGGCCGGAGGCGGAAAGTGGAGGCGGTTCCTGGCGCACCTACTGTCAGTCAGGTTGAGAGGGTTAGATAGTGTCACACTGACACACAAAGAGAAAGACCATATGTTGATATTCACATAACGCCACCCTCAACAGTTTTTTTTTCCACTGTTTCTGTCTGTAATGATACTGTTAGTGAGTTATGTACAATCCAAGTAACATCTAGTCTGTAAAACCTTTTATGTGTGGGAATAGGTGGACCGTTTCCCCCTGTATCAGGTCTTTATGCCAAGCTGCTGGATGTAGCTTCATATTTAACAGACATGTTCATCCTTTCAAGATTGTCTCCTCCTGTAGAAAAAGTATCACTGAAGATCCTTGTGAAGCTACCTTTTCAATAAAGAACTGTAGCCTTGTAAAATACATATTACCAGCAATTTACAGCAATATGGCAATTATGAGTGCTAAGCTGTTTGTTGCTTCCATTGCAAATATTTTCCTCTCAATATTAGCCAGAGTCCCAGTGGCAGTTACTGTATGTACAATAGTAGATAGTAGGGATTTAAATGTGTGAAATCTTATGAAATCACTGTGAATATGCTCCAGCCACAACAACACTTGCTTTCTCTGCAGTTCTACTGACAGTGAACACCCAGAGTTTGTGGCTGAAAGACAGCAGGACGTTAGACCGCTGTTCTGTGTAGAAGCATTGATGATGTTTCACTAACAACCCCCCCCCCGCATGAAAGCTGTGTTTTTTTTCTTCAAGAGAATATTTGAGGCTGAGACTAGAAAGAGCAGAACAGACAATACAGTGTGAGTGTGGGGGAGTAAAATTGAGACGAGAAGAGAAAGACAGGGAAGCAACAGGGAGAAGATGTGGGAGATCTGGAAATCCACATCAGGCACTTCGCAGATTTTAGACAGACAACTGAGAGCAGTGGAGACGGCCAAGGACAAAGTGTTTGTAACTAAAAAAATGGTATGTACACTCTGGGTTATGGTGAGGGAAGTAATCGATAAATATATGTGTGTTTATTTAGTGAAATGCGTACTATAGCTATTGTAGAAAAGAGGGATGGTGAGACTGTAGGAGCTTAAGCACAATAATGTTACTTTGTGCCTAAAGCTGTTTTATTGGTGAGAGACACTACTTTCCCTTAGCTAGGTGAAGGTGATTCCAGTAGTAGGTTTGGTGTACTTTGCTTAATTCAAAAATCGTTTCCTTTTGCTCTTGGAAATAAGATAGTATGATATTTCCACAGTGTCAGAGACACTTTGGATTTTAACATGTTCCACTGAAACGAAATTGTGTATTATGATTCTCAATAATGTGAGAAAATGCTTCATCCCAAATGACTGGTAATTTTATTTGTGTTTTAACGACTTGAGGACTGAAATTTTGTTGGGAAAGTTGGGAAAACAGTGTATGTCTGCAAAGTACAATTTTAGTTACATTTTAGCATTTGCTCTTTGTTCTTGTTATTACCTTCAATTTGGACTGTTCATACATACATCTGCACAAACAAAACCAAGCCAGCAGTTGTGTAAAAACAATTTGACAATTTGAAGGCAGTTCTGACAGAGCGTGTTATAAAAGTGACATGCTTAATTAATTAATCCAAGCCAGCTTGAAACAAATATAGCTTGTAAATGAAATAGAAATCAAAACTTCTCTTTAATGACTTTATTACACCTGCTAACTGCTGCATGTGTCCTTTTGTAATTCACCATCTTTTACAGCTGCAAAAGGGGATGAATAAATGATTAGGAAAAATATTATACCTAATAACATGATAGAAATATTCTACATGAAAAGAAAATTTGACTTTTCTATAAGTTTATCTTAATACAATATTCACCTTCTCATATATACATTCAGGTCATATATACACACTGGCTGTGAAGAGATTCCCCTTTAGGAAATTTCCATTTAAGTGATGGGTCAAGAAATCTACAGCTGCTGTTCTATGTTAAAAAAAACATAGAACAGAAAAAAAAGAAAATCCTTTCATTTGTATAGTTGAGGTGACCATTAGGCTTCAGCAGTCAGATTTGGTCAAATCAAGATGGTATCCCCCAAACCTCTGGTCATGTTGGTCCAAAGTTTCCTCTTTCTATTTCCCTCTATTTGGAAGATATTCGATTAGATTAACTGCAAGTGCTGATGCCTCATAATAACTTTGGTCAAACTTTAGGTTCCACTTTTGCATGGAAGATTTTATCCTCCATTTTTTTACATCAGAATAGCATTGGGAAGCGATGTCTTCATGACCGCTATGGATAAGGGCATGTATTGTATTTAGACAGACTTGATATAATATGGACATATCCTTTAACATAATATGCAGGAAATAATGAAAAGTTCTAATCACACTGGAATTATATTTCAAGCCTCCTTGGCCTGAACTTAAAGAATCCAGGAAATTCAGACAAGAGGTCAAATCTTATAATGAAGACTGTATTTTGGTTGCACTGATCATCTGTAACCACAGTGTGCTGAATCTGAATCTAGCCCGGAATATTTGTTGCATGTTGCAATCCACTCTCGCCTCCTCAGTAAAGACGAAATGCTAAAGAGAAATCTTTGCCACTGTGCATGTGTAATATGCATCAGAACATCCATATTTGGTCATGTTTGGACATGTGCAAGATAGTTTAACTGATGACATTTTTCAGGGTTTCATCGGACCCCCCCCCCCCTTTTCTTCTTTCCCCCCTTTTGATTCTCACCTGTGTGCATCTGTATGTGTGCCTATCTAATCCCAGGTGCCCCAAATGGGAACCTTCATTGGCGTTTACCTGCCCTGCATGCAGAACATCCTGGGTGTGATTCTGTTCCTGCGTCTCACCTGGATTGTTGGTACAGCCGGAATCCTGGGATCCTTCGCCATTGTCTCCATGTGCTGCATCTGTGTGGGTACATTTATAAAATTTACATTTATAAATCCAACAACTGAACATAATGACTTCTTGACAGTGAGAAGCAAAGTGAGGACAATAAGAACAGTTTTGGAAAAAAAATTATTTGGCATTAATGATATGTGAATGATTAATGTTTGTTGGAAGACCAACTAACTTTTGGCTATACTGTGTCATTCTATAAATGCTTGAACAGAACAATGACATGTCTGAGGTTGAGCCTGAGATTTATGGCATAGCAAACAAATGGAGACCAATCAATACACCCTCCCCTGAAATTGTAGTGCGATGATTAATGACGACATTAATCACCATGCCTCGGCTCAGAGGGGAATCCACAAAACAAGCAGAAAAGCAGTGCCTCATTTGCAAACCCGATTCATACGTCAGTGGCTCCACATGGCTAAACAGAGAGACGACTGTCTGAAAGGTTTGAACTTAAATGCTCAGCAATCATGTGATGTGATATGAACAGTCTGCACATTGCACCCCTCTTCAATATACATATATACAGCCTGCGAGGATGTGGTGCTTTGGCCTAAAGAGATAACAGAAGATAAAGATATGAAGTTAGCGATGCTGTTTAGGCATTTTATTGATGCTTCCTCTGTAGGGATAAGTTCTTTAGAAGCACTAATTTACTTCCATCAAGTAGTTCCCATAAAGAAAAATTTTGCCATATTCATGGCATTTCATCATTTTATTTAAACAAACTTCTTTCAGAGCATAATTTAACAAAATTTTCCTCGGTCATCTCTCAGATATGTTCACTGTGCCTTTCACAGATGATTCTTGGCAGCAAAATAATCTTGTGAGAGGGGAGCAAGGGTTAAAGTAGTTTTAAATTCTTGCTGGTACGATATGGATCAAAACACAGCACCGAAGGTTCAGAAGCGATTCGGAATGACTTAGAAACAATGAATAAGGAGATGGTGTTTAAGAGCACATGACATCAACAGGTGTGTTTTCTTGGTGACTGGTTCTGAATGTGGGTTTTGTTAGACAGCTGCTCTCCCCTCTTTCTGGTACTGGGTACTGCGACTGAATATTTTATTTTATTATCCAGTACTGGACCGTAATGTCCTACTTTCACCCCTGGTGTGGATGCAAAGACGAAAGTTTAAGGACTGCTGCAGATAGTTCCTCTCACACCACTTTTCCCGAATCCTGGTTTCCCAAAAAGTCTCGATTCCAAACCCTTTTCCAGATAGTCAGATAATGTATTGTGATTAATGCAGTAGGGCTTCTTATAAAGATTATCACTCTGGAGATCTTTAATATTCTTACAAATAAGATTCTTTATCTTGCTCTCAATTTTTTGGATATCTCCAACATATCCCAAGATCTAACCTTAGAGGGTTTCATTAATACCTACTCTGAGAAAAACAAATCAAACAACTAATAGATTTCCAACAATCTATGTTGTTTAGAACCAAAAGCCAGATTGAAAGAGACACTATCAGAGTCTCTGAGAGAGGAGTCATATAGGTCTGTAGAATTGTAGTAAGAGGGTTCAGCCTGACTTGGATGGGTGTGGTCAGAGTTAGATGGATATGTAATTACTAATAAAGCCTCTGAAATAAAAATAAATAAATAAATAAAATAATAATACATAGGCTTGGAGGCAATGAGCTTCTTCAAGGACAAGCTTGACAAAATACTGGACCCTTTTCTTCTGTATTCAGGAGGCAGTTTGATCCAGACTCTAAAAGGAGGACCTTGTACACTGGAATTGGAATGACTGGAATATTTCCATAGGTTGATAAACTGTAACATTATTTTCATATTTTTTAATCTGTAAGATATACTTGAGTGTCAAGCAGTGGTCTTTTCTCCATGTTGACCCCCGTATTTTAATGTGGTTACGGTTTTACAAAAAAAAAGTTTTGCTTCTGTTGTTAAAACATAAAAAGAGCTTTGCTAAAGAAAAACGATATCCCTAAAAAGGTTGTTGTTGTTGTGTTAGTACTACTACCCTGGTATCTGACCATGTATCAAAAAATTCAAATGATATCCAGACCTATACAGTAATGACTCATAATATTGCCTTAAAACAAGTGACAATAATACGTAAATTTCTGAGCAAGCTTGAATACAACAGAGGCAGCACGAAATAGAGTATGCTCCTTACACTAATAATACAACACAGCATTCCTTCTCTTCACCTCTTTTCATCTTTTTCCATCCAGAACATAACATTTCTTCTCTCTCTTCTTGCAGACCTTGCTCACAGCTATATCAATGAGTGCCATAGCAACAAATGGAGTTGTGCCAGGTACATTTTGAAATGTTTCATTCATTTTTTTGTAACATAAAAAGAGATTTGTTGAAGAAAAATATGTCTATGACAAAGTACTCACCCCTTAATTTGTAATTCCAGAATTTGAAGGACCTGGCAAAGTAATTCATACTGACCAGCAACCTTATTAAATGTTCTGCAGATATGTGATTGTAGATGACACAACAAAGACCCTGCAAACCAATACAAGCAAGCAAAATTAAACAAATAAATACAGTTTACCCTTTACCCTTATTTTTGTTCACAAGCAGCATCTCTGCGGTTAAAAGAAAAATAAAGAAAATCTGGTTATACTTTATTTATGGTCCTGTAATTTCCTCAAACCATTGCAGGAGGTTACTCAGCAAAAACTATTTAATTGTGCTATAATTATAGGGAAATACGGGCAATGTTCTGACACAGTACACATAGTAAGTACATACTCATGTGTGCAAGTATTTATGGAAGAACCAAGAAATGATATGGTGGTTACATTGTTGTGTTGAGCTGTGGTTCTCAACCGTGGGTCATAAGAAAATCTGGCGGGGGGGGGGCAGAAACTTGACATTTGTGCATGTTCATCTGACCACTATGGCCTGACTAAAAGGCTCTCCAGGTTTAACCACCATTGTATTTGAAATGAGTTCCTGTCTTGGAAGTTGCTAACAAAACAAACAAAAAAAAGCTATTGCTAGAAATCTATGAAAATAAAGTGTTACCAGACTTTTACAAAATAAAGTTTAAAAGCAAAGGAATGAATTTGGTGGTGGTCTAAATGGAAATCTATTTCTCTAAAGCCGGTGGCTCGTACTACATGATCTCCAGATCTTTGGGTCCTGAGTTTGGAGGAGCAGTGGGACTCTGTTTCTACCTGGGGACCACTTTCGCTGGATCCTTGTACATACTGGGCACCATAGAGATCCTGCTGGTATGTTACAACTCTGATAGACCAGAGGACATCGGTAGTTACATCTTCCGCACATTAATAATGCATTTGCTCCTTTGTTTTCCGTCTCCCACTGCCAGACGTACATTGTTCCGACAGCAACGGTATTTAAAGAAAGCGAAGACGGAGCAATGCTGAACAATATGCGTGTCTATGGCACATGCTGCCTGGTCCTTATGGCGCTGGTAGTGTTTGTAGGGGTGAAGTAAGTTTCCACACACATACACACACATAAACAAACACTAGCACAGAAACTCACATCTGTTCCCCTCCTCTCTGCAGGTATGTGAACAAACTGGCTCTAGTGTTTTTGGCCTGTGTGGTTCTCTCAATCATGGCCACCTATGCAGGAGTCATCAAGACGGTCATCGAACCCCCTGAGTTCAAGTGAGTTACAAACCACCCAAAAAATGTTTTTACCCCTATGTTTTAAGATGAAAATATCCTTTTAAACAAAATGGACGATCCTCTAGTGCCTTATATTGATGTAAAAGGAAAGAGGAGGAGAAATTGGTGCCATTCAGTTGTTGCCATTTGTTACCATGCTTTCTTAATGGATTTTCATTGCAGCCTCAATGTGTCTGATTTAACCGGCTGATTTTGTGTAGTCATCATGTTGGATAATCCTGAACCTGATCCTTAGTGCATAATTTGTAGTTACCCAAGTATTGTTATACATCTAAAAGACTGATACAAAGATGATCTCCATGCAAAAACATTCATTTAATTAAGTGTTTTGTCATTAGTGAGTTAGCACAATAATAATTACAATAAAATTTGATGGCTATGAATTAAACTGGCGACTTAAATCCTTAAACTTTCACATTAGACTTTGCCCTTTTAGTAGTTTCTGCTGAAGTGATTTTCTTCTCACTAGCTATTTGAGCACCACTGAGTTTTACTGAGATGCATATTTAAGTTGCACACACTAAAATACCGACAGTCTTACCAGCTACCTGTTAACAAGTTTCGCAATGAGTACTGGAAATCTGGGCCTTTGCCCTGCAATGGTTGTATTGCCTGCAGAGAAGAATCTTTATCCATACTGTCTGAAAAATAAATGGAAACTGAAAATGCAGCCTGTTGGGATATGTAGTGTATAGCAACAAATAACAAGCTATAACTAGAAAGCATGCAAAAGAATCAGACACAGAATTAAAACAACATTAATATTGTAGATCAATGTAAATCGGATCAGGAAAAAGGAAGAAAAAGAGAAAAGTAAAATTATTGGAAGTTCAATGCCGATCTGTCAAATTTAGAATAATATGTTTAGAATGTATATTTAGAATAATATGTTAAAGAAGTAAAATTCTAGTGGAAATTAAAAGTGATACAAAAATACTTACTGTAGAAAATAGGAACATTTTAAAGGTCCAGGGTCTATCTATTCAATTTAGTAAAACCTGATGTCAGCAGCAAAGAGAAATTAATTGATGAATGTTGCAGAATTATCTGAAGAAGACAAAGCAAAATTATTAAGTTTACAAGCCAAGTCAGATCACTTGAAGGACTCCTTGCTGAAGGGAACAAGGAGTTCATGTTTGATCCAGGGCTAAATGATTAGAACAAGGGGAAAAGAATATATCTTTCCTTTTTTTTTTTACCTCAAAGGAAGAGGGAAAAATAAAAATTAATTTATATGACCCGCCCTTCTGTAAATATTCATTCAAAAAAATGTAAAAAGCTGCAAAAGAAGGGCAGAATTTTAATCTTATAGACTGTCTGGTTGATTCAAAAACAAACTATTGAAAACTCAATGAAACCCATTGCATCAAAACTAAAATGGAAAACTGCTGAAATCATGTATTTCCCAGTGAACCAAAGTTCCATCTACCAAAGCAGATACAGTAGCTCAATTCTAACCACAATACATCTCTCTCTCTCTCTCTCTCTCTCTCTACAGTGTCTGTTTGTTGGGGAACCGCTCGCTGAAGAATGAAAATTTTGAAATGTGTGCAAAGACAGAGGTTGTAAACAACGAGACTGTGACCACCGAGCTCTGGTCCCTCTTCTGTGACAGTACATATCCCAATGCCACATGTGATGAGTACTTCATCTTAAACAACCTGACAGAAATACAGGCCATACCAGGGCTTCTGAGTGGAGTTATCAAAGGTGAGAAGGGAGCCTGGAAGGAATCTGAGCAAAAATTTGTTGGAATTTCCTCCTGTTCCTCCTTTTGACTGAATTATGAACTTTGTACACAAGAAACTGATGACTTCCTCCAGCTGATAATGCCTTTCCCTGTCTGTCTTTGTGTTAGACAACCTTTGGGGCAACTATGGTCCAGCTGGTATGTTGATAGAGAAAGAAAACCTGCCTTCAGTGCCAGTCCAGGAAATGCTGAAAAATATCAATAAGCAGTATGTCTTCAGTGACATCACCACCTACTTCACTCTGCTGGTGGGAATATATTTCCCCTCGGTCACAGGTAGATGACACAATACTGAATCTAAAATCATACTGAATAAGTACGCTGACAATATTTGAGATATTCCACCTGGAATGACCTTTTGGACGGGGTCATTTTTACCGTGTGTGCACGTGCGTGCGTGTGTGTGTGTTGTGTTTTATTTCAGGTATAATGGCTGGTTCTAATAGGTCTGGTGATCTCAGAGATGCCCAGAGGTCGATCCCAATAGGAACCATAATGGCTATACTCACCACTTCTTTCATCTGTATCCTCGAGGCTCTCTATTAGCGTGTGTCTGTCTTTTTGTGTTTGTTAGCGTTCAGCAAATTTACTTACAGTATATATATTTTTCTCTGTGCTAACACAAAAGTATATGCATGTTTAATCCTGCAACATAAGTTTGTAATTGAGATAACGACACTGATAGTTGCAGTATCAAAGATCAGACTGTTGGAAAGCAAATACACAGTGTAAGTGTTTCTGTCTTAACTTAATGGTCAGACATCTCCTGTGTGGTCTTATTTGGAGCCTGTATTGAAGGAGTGGTGCTGAGAGACAAGTAAGTGTATTTTTGATTGACTTCCCACTCAATGTAATCCAGCAGGGTAACAAATGCTGACACACTAGTATTTTACAGCATATTGTGTTCCAATGCCTTTCCAGAGAGACTCATTGGTGTTGAATGTCATTTTTATTGTTCACTTGATTTAGATTTTAAAAGGGTATTGTCAAATTGGAACACTGATTATTGTTCAAGTCAATGATTTGCATATTGTGCCAGGACAAGGGCTGTTTGGTTATTATGATACCATATAGTCCTAGAAAGTCCAGTGAACTCTATGCTTGGTTTGGCTGTTTCAGGTTTGGTTACTCAGTAAAGAAGAACCCAGTGATTGGTATTCTGGCCTGGCCATCACCCTGGGTCATTGTGATTGGCTCCTTTTTCTCCTGCTGTGGGGCAGGGCTTCAGAGCCTCACTGGCGCCCCCCGGCTGTTGCAGGCCATTGCCCGGGATGGCATAATCCCATTCTTACAGGTCAGTGTGACAGAGATCTGTTTTTTTCATATGTTAAATGATAAAGTTTAACCATTGGTCAGGTGAACACCATGAAACCAAGTGCTGACCTTCGAATTGGCACATACATTTTCTAATATGAATTTGGGTGGGGGGGGGGGTTACAGGCAGTGTTGACAACTTAGCACCTTTGTTAATAGATATACAAACTTGTCACAACCCTTTTAGCAACTTTTTTTCACAACTGCACCCACTGACAAAACTTTCACACAAACCTTAGCTTCTCTACATAGAAGAGAGTCGCCCGTTATGCCCCACAAGTGTGATGTTGGGCTATCCCTCTGCAGATACTGGTCTCTATGTCTCATTCAATTTGCCACACACATGAAAAAAACACATGAATGAGTATCTAACCTTCTTTGTGAGTTATCATTTTACAAGCAAATTTAGCTGAAATAACAGCGCAGCCTTTGTCTTTAACTTGCAGAGCAGAAGCTTGGAAATTACTTGGAAGTGACCTCTGGTTAACATTTTGTCTTTGAGATGCATTTTAGTCACTATTTCACAAAAACATGATGAAACATGATGATCTTTGAACTGATGGCATTCATCAGGCTGAGTAGAATGATTTATGTAAAGTTTGTGATGTTAAGAGAATTTGGTGAATCATGGTAAGACTTGGAACACTTGCAAGAACAAACCTCACAAAAAAGTAAGAATAGATTTAAAAATACGAAAGGATGCGGAAAGGTTATTTCATGGGGACTGTTATCTTGTGGTCTAAAAGTCATGTTGAATGCATTTCCCAAGAATAAACCAGAAAAAATGATGATGAAATGCCATTCACATTTTTATAGAGCTCAGGGTGACTTGTTCAGATTATTTATTTTTTGTATTTTTGCTTCTTAAATTATTAAAATAATGAATCAGGTATCACATCTACAACTGCAGGAAGATTCATCCCAAAAAGCCACAAAGCAGTTTGTGCTTAAGCAATGACAAATTTCATATAATGCTTTGTTTATTTTATCAAATAAAAAAAAATATGGAACTGTGTGTAGCAGCTGTAGGACTGTTTGACCTTGATGATAAGATGTCTTTGCATTTGTGTTTTTATGTTTATGCCATGTAAATGAAGCTGTACAGACCCTCTTGCACTGCATCCCTGTCTTCCTCAGGTCTTTGGTCATGGGAAGGCTAATGGTGAGCCCACCTGGGCTCTGTTGCTGACAGTTGGGATCTGTGAGATAGGAATCCTCATTGCTTCTCTGGATGATGTGGCCCCCATCCTCTCCATGTACAGTATTGGACACTGTAGAAAATGCAGAAAAAAAACCTGCCACACTTACAATGCCACATGCTATTTTGTCTGTTGTTTTTCTATAAATTTTTGCACCTTTACGTAATGTGCATGTAATTAAATTTGTTTTTAACTGATTTTTTTACAATCTTTCTCATTGTTGTCCGTTTAGGTTCTTCCTCATGTGCTATCTGTTTGTCAACCTGGCCTGTGCTGTACAGACTTTGCTCCGTACACCCAACTGGAGACCTCGCTTCAAGTTCTATCACTGGTACGAGCAGCTTCCAGCTAAACTGTGTCCTCTATACGCACATATTTTGGTCCTTACACTAGCACCAGTTTGTGGGTATTTATGTGTGTGTATCCCGTAGGACCCTGTCCTTCTTGGGGATGAGTCTGTGTCTCTCCCTTATGTTTATCTCCTCCTGGTACTATGCCCTGGTTGCCATGGTGATAGCTGGATGTATCTACAAGTATATTGAGTACAGAGGGTAAGTCTGATGGTTTCTGATCAAGAGATCACTCACGCTCCTGCCACACAACTGATACCCTCTGTTCATGAAAATATCTTGTCTTAAATTCCATGTAGAGTGCTATGAGCTCTGAGGCAAGTGGATTTAATGTCAGAAATCTTGGTCAAGGGGTAGCTTATAATACTTTGTACATATGAATGGCTTTTCTGGTCTTAAACATTTGGTACAAGACTTGAAACTTCCTCAGTTGGACCTTTTGGTTGCAGGGCAGAGAAGGAGTGGGGCGACGGTATCCGAGGCCTGTCTTTAAATGCAGCACGCTACGCTCTCATTCGGCTGGAGGAGGTACCACTACACACCAAAAACTGGAGGTGAGCATGTATGTGTGTGGCAATTTTCTTAATTTGTGAAGTTGTTTATCAAGTACAAATAGCAATAAATTCATGGCTCCAGTTTCTTTAAATGAGGGAATTTTCTGCTGTAAATATCAGAAAAATAGTTTGTAATTAGTTTAGTGATACATATAGTTTGTGATACATTGCGGTTTCCATGAAACCAACCGAAACGGTAGAAAATCTGATGGCATTCGTTTAAAATCCTAAATGCATTAAATCCATTTTACATTTTTCCAATTATTTTCAGCAATACAATCAGTTTCAAGTCTAGGTGGTTTGGATTCAAATAATTTGCTACTTAATCTACCTATTAATGCTTATTTTGCATTGATTTTTTTCATGTACAAAGCTACTTGCAATTTTTCTCTCTCTTAAGGCCTCAGCTGTTGGTGTTGTGTAAGCTGGACCCAGACCTGACGGTGAAACACCCCCGTCTCCTGTCTTTCACCACACAGCTGAAAGCAGGAAAGGGGCTGACCATCGTCTGTTCTGTCCTGGAGGGAACCTACATGACCCGTGGGAATGACGCCAAGAAAGGAGAGCAGGTTTGTTCATTTTTTTTTGTCATCTCTAGGATTCTCCAGGGTTTAGTCTACAATGATATCCCAACATTCACCAGGTACGCAGCAGGGATCCACAGATGGCTACAAGTAAATAGAGTTTCTCCCTCTCAGTTCTTCAGTACCATCATTCAAAATCTTCTTCTGAACATGAAAACTTTACACTAAAATGACACTGAAAGCAGTAATTTTGATAGGCACTGCTGCTGCAACAGATAACATTACACTATTTACACTAGGGAACAGCAGCCAGCTAGTTGGCTTTAACATAATGTGCATGTTTAACCATTTACCATGTATGTTATGATTATTTTAAAGTGATATGATCCTGAAAATTGGGCATACTGTAGATTTATTTTAAAAGCTTCCTGAAATCAAAAAAAATGCACAGGACAAGCTCAGTAGGTCTATAGGTTGAGCAAGACTGGTCAACTTCTTCCTCCTTGCTCCATTTACCTTCTGCAGAGCTTGAAAGCTGCCATGGCTGCAGAGCGAACCAAAGGTTTTTCCCATGTGGTGGTTTCATCCAACCTGCGAGATGGCTTCTCCCTGCTCATCCAGTCAGCAGGACTGGGAGGCATGAAACACAATGCTGTACTGATGGCCTGGCCAGTAGGTTGGAAGCAAGCCCGAGACTCCTCCGCAAGAAGGAACTTCATTGGTAAACTACACAGGAGCATCTTAAAGGAAGTGTGTGACAAAGTATAGTCATTCAGTCAGTTCATTCATTTTGTCTCATCTCTTGTTATGAAGATACTCATACAGTATCTTCATAACAATTTTATTAGCATGCTTTGTCATTTCAGCCATGATTTAAAAAAAAAAAAAAAAAAAAAATTCATGAAGATGGATCTCTGAACCTAAATTTGCTCTTTTTCATGTAAACTTTAAAAGTTACAAAAACAAATCATCACATTCCAACCCCCCCTCCCCAACCAGAAACAGTGAGAGAGACGACAGCAGCTCACCAGGCTCTCCTGGTTGCCAAGAATATTGACCACTTCCCTGGCAACCAGGAGCGTCTGAAGCAGGGGACCATTGATGTGTGGTGGATCGTACACGACGGAGGACTGCTCATGCTGCTGCCATTTTTACTCAGTCAGCATAAGGTATGTGTGTTGGTTGTACAAACTGTCTTTTCCTTTTTCCTTTTAAGTTATTTGGAGGGGGTTTTGTGAACTGAGTTATAAGTATTAACAAAGGACACACATCTGGACTCTGTATAAAATCATCTGCAGGTGTGGAGGAAATGCAAAATGCGAATCTTCACAGTAGCCCAGATGGATGACAACTCCATCCAGATGAAGAAAGATCTCCAGATGTTTCTCTACCACCTACGACTTGACGCAGTGGTGGAGGTGGTGGAAATGGTTAGTCTGTCTGCAGTGATTCATTCCTTCAGTCAGCCATGCAGTTTCTTAATTCATCATATGACACTAGTTTCAGAGCTCTTGGTACTGTATTTGAGAAAGTACTGTCTGTCCCGCCAGCATGATAGTGACATCTCGGCCTTCACCTATGAGAAGACGTTGATGATGGAGCAGAGAACTCAGATGCTCAAACAGATGCAGCTGTCTCGCACTGAGAGGGAGAGAGAGGTACCGTGACACTCACAAAATTCATAAAATTTAGAAAATTTCACAAATTTCACCAGATTTTAAAAAATCTGGTAAAAACTGGAGGCTTAATGTTGCTGCTTATGTCTCATTTGTCATCAAACACACATTATAAGGACTAAGCACTAAAGTGTATCATTTTTACTCAATGTTTAGGATTTTATGAAATTTTCTGATGCATTTAAAATGTAAATATGTGAAACACATGTGACACACATGCGATGTCTATATCAAAAACAAACATTTCAGTTAAGCATACTGTCGGAACACTGTAAAACACACTTTGATGTCAAACTAAAGCATAAAAATATATCAGCACACTGTAAAATGTTCAGATTTAATGTGTACACTTTAAACCATGATGTAGAAAAGCCATTTAAACTGTATACAGCACAATGCAAAGGAAAATACAGCTGTAGTGGAGTACAGTATGCTGCTAGCACTTAAAGAAGAAGGTGTGGTATAATTTCTTATGGCCTTTTCTGCTGTTGCTGACCTTTTAACTCTTCCCAAAACCTTGTGTTGCGATTGGACAACGGGCTCAGATTCAGAGCATCACAGATGTATCGCGTGGCTCCATAAAGAGGAAGAAGTCATCAGGTGTTAACTCCCCACCCCTCAACACGCTCTGCATACCAGAGGACGAGGTAGCCACGGCAACCAAACAGCTCGTAGTAGCCAACCATGGTGCTGTCGCTCCATCCATTCATCATGCCATCCTTCCTCACCATTGTAATCCATTCATGACAACAGCAAAGCATTAGACAGTGCTGTCAACAGAAGCTAATGGATCAGAAGAAAATGTTCGGCCTCACTGTTCATGTCCTGAGGACGGCATCGTCTTCAAGTTAGGCCTAGCTCATGAGTTTGCTGTCTTCCTTCTACACTGTACTGTGGATGCTGCCTTTGCAGAGACACAGAGACCAAAAGCTGTCACTAGAGGGAGACAAATTCCTCAATGAGTGCCTTTAAATTTGCACCAGAACCCAAGTAGGAAAGGTCTACGTGAGACTCAGTCTAGTTATCTCCAATCAGCCTGCAGCTGCAGGACTACTAACCATTATGTCCAACCCCATTCTGCAGGGCATTTGATTCTGGATTGGTCTTAAAAAAGTGCAGAGTGCAGATGGGTAAAAGTGTTAAAGCTCATGTTTCCAATTTATAGCTACAGAGTTTGTTTCAGATCCTGTGTAGTCGTCAGTAGTGTCTGAAACACCTAAATTTGGTTTGGTGCAACAGAGATGACGTTATAGGTGATTACAGTCACATGAGTAAAAAATATGGTGAATTTCAAGATCTAAACGGCACATTCTAGCTGAAGGGTGGAACAAATCACTTTGACCTTTTAATTATTTTTTCATAAGTACAAGCATGTGCGTCAGAAAGGGGAAGCCGATGTCTGAACCTTTCCAGCTTGTTCTAAGAATTTAGTCACATATGACAGAAATAGACCAGTACGTTCATACAATTTTAAACAGAGAATGTGTGTCTGTATTCAACTAACACCTGCATTTACTTTCATTACCATTGAAGCACCTCTCACCTGACTGCTCTTATTACATCTAGAATTTCTTTTTTTCTCTTCATATTCTATGTCCCTTGCAACTGTAAAGCAATGAAATTGAAAGACTGAAACTGTAAAACAGTGTTTGCTGCCTTTATAACATGTTAAGAAGCTCAACATTGTAAAAACATGAACCTAAGCTTCAGAAGCTCAGTGTTTTTTTAATTAGAAAAGGATCAAGTTAATGAGAATAACGTGCTGAAAATGACCAAACTGTGCTTTTATAATCTGACCTGTCCTTGTTAGGCCCAGTTGATCCACGACCGCAACACGGCCTCTCATTCTACAATGACTGACAAAGATGCAGGCGCCACACCAGATCGTGTCCACATGACCTGGACCAAAGATAAACTGGTCAACGAGAGGAACAGACACAGAGAGGGCATGACAGTGAAAGACATGTTCAATATGAAACCGTAAGTACATCCAGTTAGGCTGTGAAACTACTGAAAGATACATGCCCTGACCTAACACGTCTAACATGACGATTTACCTCAAACGATCTGGTTTATTTGGAGAGGCTGATATTTACTGTACATGTTTTTACTTTAAAATCATTGTTATTTTCTACATTGTATGTATTCATATACAGTATGCTGCTGTTCTACTGCACTTAGCTCATAGATTTGTATTGTTATTATCAAAGACTGTAAAAAAACTTACTGAATTGTTCCAGCACTTAAATGATGATATCCATATGTGTCACCAATGTTAGTCAACAACAATCCCCTTAAATGCATTCAGTAATGTTAGAACTTTCCGGTATATTTGTGATGTGATTTGTTAATACCGTTTGATGGCAGATTTCCAACGCATAACTGCTTCAACTGAAACAAAATTCAGACAGTCTGGGAGAGGAACAGCCGTTATTTTGTTTTTAATGTGTTTTGCTTTCTTCCTCTAGTGAATGGGAGAATCTGTAAGTTTTTTACTTTTTGTTTGCATGTGCATGTGTGTCCCTGTTGGTTTGCTTACCTAAAAGTAGTTCACCAGTTTAGTTTGCATGCATATCAGTTCTGCAATCACATAGAAGTTCTGCAAGATCATCAGATTCCTAATCACTCATACTGTGATTCCTGCTGACTGCTGATTTAAATCGATGTACTGAAACTGACCTCTGATATTGCTTAACATGGAAGGATGTTTTTCACCGTAGTCAGTGACGATATTGATGTCTCTGCTTTAATGTAGCAACCAGTCCAATGTGCGGAGGATGCACACAGCTGTGAAGCTCAATGAGGCAGTCGTCAAGAAATCCTGTAATTCAGAGCTGGTCTTGCTCAACATGCCGGGCCCACCAAAGAACAAGAAAGGGGATGAGAACTGTATCCTTCTTCAGCTCATCAGCTGCTCATTTAGTCAGCCAGCAACTCAGTCTGCTAGTCAGTCAGATTGTCAATAAAATGCAGGCATATTATTAAAGCTAAAGAATATTTTTGGAAATGTGCTTATTTACATTCTTGCCAAGAGTTGGGAAGATCAGAAATGGGGAAAGAGCTGACCTGGATCTGTCTGTGTTAAATCATCAACTTGCGGTTTTCACAGAGAAACCACAACTTACAGTTTCAGTTTAGTTTTTTGAAAAATTAAAAAGTGAAGATACAATTTTAAATAAAGCTCTTCTCATCAATATCTCTGCAAGACAACAAATAAAGTGTTGAAAAATTCTTGTAAGATTTCATATATATATATATATATATATATATATATATATATATATATATTTTTTTTTTTTATTTAATGGACTAGTAGCTGTTAGTAAATGTAGTGGAGTACGCTTACAAAGTAACATCAAGTTAAGTTGAGTTAATTGAGTAAATAGTAAAATAAATAGATTTCACCTCTGTCAGAAGTATTTTTCACACCCTGACATGGAGATCTATCAACTCTTTTTGGAAAGAATTGATGAAATGGGAACCTTCCAACATGTTCTGTCCTTAACCAGAATGTGTCTCAGATATGGAGTTCTTGGAGGTTCTAATGGAAGGCTTGGATCGCGTCCTGTTGGTTCGTGGAGGAGGTCGGGAGGTCATTACCATCTACTCTTAATATGTTCCTAATTGTTCAGAAGGGAACATGGCTAGACAGTGGAGATCCAGAGGGCGGGGGGGGGGCATAGGAAGACATGGCTTGAAGGTAGGACATGGAAAACGATGTCTGACAAAAGAGGTACAGTACAAACCTCCTTCCACTGTCAGAGGAAAAGAAGAAAGAGTGCTGTTAATGTTTTGGAGGACTATGGTTGCTGTGAAGGCCAAGGGGAGTCTTCCTTCTGCACAGCCAGAGCTCGGTGCATCATCTAAAACCCCCCGGGATTCTCTGCACCCCGTCCTCTTGGGTTTTTAACTCCCCCAAATCACTACATGCAGCTGACTACCTTTTGGGAAGAAAGAACACTAACTAACTGGTAGCTATATCCACTAGCTACCAGTAGGCCCACTGGTTTCAGTGAGCAGTGCTAACATGGCTGACAGGCTCTTTATTTCAGTGCCATTGAGGACACTTTTCACTGATGAAATTACAGCACAATTACTAGTACAAATGACTTTTGGACCACAGGAGTTAAACATGTTTTGAAGGAATTATATTTTATGGAAAATCATGTTTGCTCCGTATCACTGCACAGGAAGTTAGAAGAAAAGTGTTTTTTTCTGAATACTATATAGACAGTTTTAGATGAAATGTGGTTGTACTGATTGTAATCAGTTTTTAGGATTGTCATTAACACTGCTCACCTGTGTTGATGTCAGAGACAACATTAATGTGCCATGTGTGACTACAAAGGTAGAGTATGCGTTGTGTTGTTTCACACATTTTTATGTCCCTGTAAATGGACTAATCATAAAGGTATAATGTGAGCGTATCAGGTGCCAAAAAAGAACTGTGAATGATGCCCAGGTTATATTCAGGCACCTACTTATTTCATGTCTTTATGAGCAAAAATTCTGTATATTGAAATGACAAATGGACCTTTGCCAGAGCCGCTCAGACAGATTCAAATAAGTGTTTTAGCTGACACACCTTAGAAGTTTCAAAACACTCTAGCTAAAGTGTAATTTTGTAAAGTTTAGGCAAGTAAAGCTGTTGGTTGAGGTTTTGAAAAGGTCACATGCATGTTAACATCAGAGAATGTTTTCATGACTCAGAGGAAGCAGCATTAAGAGCATAATAGATCCAATTTGTTGTCGTTGTGTTCCCAGACCTCAGCAGTTACTTCAGTAAGTACAGTGTCATCATTCACAACAGGATTGATTAGAAAAGGTACAAAAATAAGATCTAAGTTGTAATAAATCAGAAGGATCATGTTTCTGCTGTTGGAAACATAAAAGCCAGTCTGTGGTGTCCAAGTCAGGACCGTCAGTTAACCATTCATCCATCATGACCTGGTTTCCAAGATATCTGCAGCAGAATAAGAACAACATGCTACTACAGGCATTTCTACACACCAGTTCGCCTGTGAAAGAAGGGCAAATTACTGTGGTTCTCTACCGTTTGGATAGAGAAACAGTCGCACCTAGGAAATGGATTCAAAAGCTTTGTTTTAATGCAGTGGAAAGAAAAAATTTTCTTTCTGATGTTTGAAAAAGTCTTCACAGATTCTGGTGATACTTTCGGATTAGTGGTAAATTTTGTTTAAAAACCTATCATGTTTTTGGAAAAACAGATACTAGATTGTGACTGGTAGTTTTTATAAATCTTTGAAGAAAGACTCAGTAGTCTATAGTTTGACTCCACAATTAACAGATGCAAACACAAAACAAAATGTTTTTGAACTGAGCGATAATGAAGATTTTAGGTCATTTTTAACAGCAGAGGTCAAAGTTAAAGAGGATTATACACTTTGTCCATCTGTATCAGAGCTTTGGGGATTACTTGTCTGTGTAAATTATGAGCTAGGTAATATGCTCACCCGAAGTGAGAAGTGTTGTTTCAGACTGGGAAAGAACCTCCGATAACATGTCACAAAACACACATCTATAAACACTTCAGACAAAAGGCCGGAAAGGCCAAACAGGAAGTCAGCGTTCACAGGAAATGAAGCTGAGTAACTGGTTGGTTTGGTAGATGTAGAGCACTTTAAATTCTTAGATTTCCTTCTTCTTTTCTCAGTTCTAATTTTACTTCCTGTTCTTTTGCCCCACTTTGTACCGGGAGCCCAACTTTTCTCATAAAGCAGAGTTAATCAGTTAGCCAGCTAACTTGTGACTATTTTTGGCTTTTCAGTCTCACAAAGGTCATGGAGATTTTGCTGATTGGAGTCAAGTCGAGTGTGAAGTAAATGTCCAAGAATCCAAGATGTCTCATGCTTAAAAGATTTATTGAAGCTTGGACAAGGAGAAGGGAGAAATTGTCAGTACAGGTCGATGTGCATGATGCCGTCGCCATTCTGAAGTTCGGTCCCCTATGGTCGGTTTTTTAAATCCCTTGGTCTGTTGCATTTAGCATTCAGTATAACGTCAGCGCTCTCTGGCTTGGCACCAGCGTGATCTGGCTATGCCCCAGGATTCTAGGGAGGCAAAAGCAGCCATCTCCTTTAACCTTGGTGTTACAGCAACGCTGTCATCATTAAAATGGCTCTGCTTTTCCCAAAAAATCGCAGGCAGCTGTTCTGTCTCAAAGAGAGAAGAGTGTGGGGCTTTCAGAAGAATTTACTGCTGTTTCATCTGAGGCCACTAAGGCCCATGCTTGACCTGTGTAACCCGATAGAAAATTCCCTAACAACAAAAATGGTAATAGTCCATCCAGCGGCTTACTGCAGTTATTACACATGAATTTTACAGCAAGTAGTTTGAAGTAGTTTGAACTAGTGTAATTATCATACAAAATTTACAAGTGAATATTTTAGACATGGCTTTGTTAATACAAAATGTCCTTTAAAGATTCAATAATATGACATACAAATGCCTTTAAAAAAATAAATAAATGAAGAAGAAAAGAGGAGTATGTAGAATGGTCTACAACCCTGTAACATTTTTATCAAGTATACAGCACAAACGTAATGACTGTAAAGGTTTCAGTGTTATTTGGGTACTGATTATAATAGATTTAAAAACTAAAATACAAAACCACAATTTCAGGTAAACAAAATTCCAATTTTAGCTGCTGTGTATGTTTGCTATTTAACACGTCAAGATGTCAATCACATTGTAAAGCCTTTAAAATGTGTTTGCTGAATTTTAAATCTTACTGCTACTAGTATTTCTTGATTCTTATTTTCATCTGTTCCTATTAATGCTATTTATGTTGTGGTGCTGTGTGACTTTACAGAAACTTTATCTTTTTCTGCTGCAATGATTTAATTTCTCAATAAGAATCTTTCATCTAATTTTATCTCATGAGATATGGTGCTCAGGATCTGAAGAGGTTACCTCATGTCCTTAGAGACATCACATTTTCATCCTGTTTTATATCACATGAAAATACTCCTCTCCTGATCCAATGGTGCCGCGTGGTTGGCGCTGTTTAAAAGGGCCAGTTGCTAATCAGTTTTGTGAGAACAGCTCCCTGTTCTTCATACGTGGGTAACTGAGTTTCATTTTTATAGGAGGATTATGATTATCAGCATTCCCAACACACCTACCTCATTTAACTGCAGTCACAACCAACACTCAGCGTTTTCCTTTTATTTCATAATAGGAGTCCCCTGTTATTCAGAATAACCTTATCTGGGATTAAGAAATCAACAGGAACTTGTCATTGCTGTTTATTTTTTTATTTATTTATTTTTACATGATTGCATCCCTTATTAAAAATAGATTTTCTGTTGTAATATATACCCAATTATTGTCCAGTGGAATCCATTCCTGTATGACCCAGATGAAAGCTGGGTTGGATTGTTGTCATCTCTTACATAAGTGGCACAGACTCAGTTTCCAAAACTCAATTTAAACCTAAAATCATCTTTGTCTCTTGGCTCACAAAAGAACAAAGACAATCTTGGAGCTGCAGTAAGAAGCTGTTGGAAAACTTGGCCCAGGATAAATGGCTTCCTGTTTGTCCCGCAGAGCTATTAGCTGGGTCAGCACGCACAGAACAACAACAACCACCTACCCGGTCTGATGCTCTGATCACTGTCTGAACTACAGCTATACTACAGTGTCTGCTGTTGTCTGTTGTCCTAACTCTTTGCTCAGTTTAAAGCACAGGCTGAGATTCACAACCTAAAATGACACGTTATTGTTTCCTTAGCGACAATCTTGTCTTCTGGCCAGGATCCACATATAAAACACTGCCACAAAGGTCACTGTATGAAAAAAAGAAAATTCCAGCGCTCATGAAAAACAAGAGCAGGAACTGATGGATTCCCTGAGTCTTAAGTTCTGTAGTTGCGAAATGTTTAATAATGGAAGTTTCTCAAGATTTTTGAAATTAAGAATTTCCTCTGTTCAACTGAAGTTGTGATCCTGCACAAGATGATCCCCAAAAAACATGTATGTGCATTATAGCAGGTCATAGTGTGTTTTCCTATGAAGACAGACTGCAGAAAGTTACAATTTTAAAGAGCTGTTTTATTTAGAAACCTATCATCCTTCCTCAGGGGCCTCTCAATATGACATCATCAACACGGGACGAGCCTCATGATCAGTTCTGCACAGATACTCTTTGATCGGCGGGCTAAATGTAGCCTGCCATTCACTGAAATGTTACAGTTTTCAGGAACATTTCAGACACACTGAAATTGTGTCACTGGCTGAACTAAGTGACATCGACTCTTGCTCGGAGTCAGGGCACAATGCTTGTTTTGTCACAGGCCAGGTAAGTTTTAAGGTGATAATTCTCAACAACCCAAACAAATGTGTTCATAAAGTGCACCCTTCTCAAGAAAATCATCTGCTGTCAAGGAAAGGGATGTTGAAAGCCAGGTCCATAGGCCATCCACCATGTTAATCAGCCCGTAGTCCTGGCAGGACTCAGTGACACTAAAGCTTCTAACCTCAGCACTGGGTCCATCAGTCTGAACTATCACAACATCTACTGTGCAGGTTGCCATGAAATATATTCAGATATCTATGGTGCACAGAGGAAGAATCCTACTAGCTGTGTATCTAGCACCACCACCCAAGGTTTCACTAATTTTGTCTAAGTGAAAACATTTACTGGACAGATTGCCATTAAATTATGTAGAGATATCTGTGGTGCCCACAGAATAAATCCTACTGACCCTGTCTATCTGTGGCTTTTACTCCAGCATTACAGTGAAGTTTGCACTTGTGGTTTTATTTGAAATATCTTGACAAATATTGGATGGGTTGCCATGAAATTTGGTCCAGACAAGATGAATTGTAATAACATTGGTGATCCCCTAACTTTTCATGTAGCTCTCTCATACTAAACTAAGGTGATGATGAAGGTGAATATAGCTAATGTTACATATAAACATTAAGCATTGCCATTGTGTGCATGTTAGCATGCTGATGTTTGCATGACCTCATAGCATGGCTGTGCCAAAACATTGCATTATTCCCAATAAAAAGGACAATAGACAAAGGCAAAAATAAAATTAAACTTAATAACTGTATCATTTGAGTGTACTGACCAAATCTGTTTTTTTTTACTCCTATTTGCCCAGTTTCAATGTTGAGTGGTTAAACACCAAATCTCAACTGGGCACATTCATATTTTTTAATCCTGTCATGAATTATATACACCATAATTCTAGGTATATTTTCATTCTATATTCCTACATTTACACAGTTTCTGTTCCTCACACAGTTTATCCATCTTTTCACAGCTTCCCCTGACCTTCCAGTTATATTTGAAGCATTGGGCTAATAAGCATTTTTACAGAAATTAACTGAAAGTTAGATATGGGAGAACATCTGACAAGGAAAACATAAGTGGATTAGGGAGGGAATGTAGTCTGGAAAGAAAGAGAAGAATAGAGGATGAGGGGGAAGAGGAGGAAAGGGAGGGTACCTTTCTTTCTCTTCATCCCATTATCATTCCAAAATCTGCTAATAGCAGGGTGTTAACATCACAACATGGGTAATTTCATTGAGATTCCCTAGGACCTTGTTAACTCCTGAAGCTTTGTCTCTGCTTGGGAAAGAGGGTCTGCACTAACGGCTTCTGTTAAATGTCAAATGTAAAAAGGAAAATAACTACAAGTTAAAACAATTTTTAATTGCTCTTTGTTGTTTCAGGGTAAAAGGACATATTTTGGATCTGTCTCTCTGTCTCTTTGGTCTGTCAGGGTTTGATTATAACAGTCAGAAAATATTTCCTTGTGACTGATTAAAGCACTGAAAACAATAACAGCAACCAGCAACTGGTGATGCACAAATTACATGTCGGAGTGCAACAAATGAATGATCTCTTTTGAAAATGTGATTGCTTTTCAGTTTTGGAAACTACACATTTAACAGTCTGCCAAAGGCAAGTTATTCCTATTCAGTGGGGTATTTTAGTGAAAGGAGGTTCGGGAAGGCTTAACATATACAATATACATCATGGATGACATGGTGAGTAACACTCTCACCTCACAGCAAGATCCTCAAGGTCCCTCTCACCTCCGCAACCCTCAGCTATAAGCAGTTGTGGCTACTGGATGGATGGAGATGATTAGAGAGTTAAACTATTTACCAGAAGTCTGTTGCTCCCTTCTTCAGCTACCAATACCCATGGAAATTGTAAAAGTCAGTTATACAGCTGTTAGAGTAGCTGTCTTCCATTGTGTGTAATAGCGAGGGAAATGAAATTTGTTGTTGGGGTTTACAAAACTGAATCAAATCCTCCAGGTTTGATTGGTTCATGAAAAAGTGGGCATGGCTTAGTGATTACAGGGCAATATGGAGCGAATAACCAATATGAAACTGAATTTGACACCTCTAAATTACAGGGTTAACTACAGCAGGTCTCATTTAATTGCTCAATGATGAAGCCCTATTTTGTATAGGAGCCCAGTATAAAAATCTAGGTTTAAAGTTAAATTGTGTAAGTTTTGAAAGTAGAGTTGTCACAGTCTTCCTCTTCTGTGTGAAAAGTTGAACTCATATGAGTAATGAAACACATACTTGCTCAGTCCAATCCATTGATGAAGTTCTAGTACTTGTGCTACTGTTACCTGAGACCATGTAGTATTATCCCAGTAACAGTGCTTAGGTCTTCTGGGTAGAATGATGATGAAGCTGCTGTGTCCAAACGACTGTTTTTGTTTTACTATATGTCAGAATTTAATGGCTACGAGGCACATGAATTTGGAGCATAACTAATTAAACAGAATTTGTGAGGAGGGGCTCAACAGCAAATCTTTGTCCCAGGGCCACCTAACAAGTTATTTCAGCAATGCTAATTGCTTTACATCCCTATTCATTATTTAATTCATTTATTATTTAATTCATTCATTAAAAAGTGTTTTTGGGAATTCCATAACTTACCTCATAACCTACCTTCCATAACTATTAATTACTAGTCTAATACTTATTGGGAAATAAAATGTTTAATATATTTGAGATACATTCATTGTATTATTATTACTGAACAGAAATTGACTCAAGCAGCAAGAGGAGAGAGGGTCCACTGAGTGAGTTAGGGTGGAGGGCTCATTTTTTCCTGCAAGGGAGTCAAATTTCCCAACTCCGTGGACCTTACAGTCACTCAGCTCAGTACTAAGAAAGCCTTTGTACTGAGCAAGCGAGCGAGCGAGCGAGAGAGAGAGAGAGCAGTTTGATTTCAAGTCTGCACTGTGTGGCAGAGGGACCACGGACTTTGCCCGAATTTCATCACACTCATGCACTTGGAGTGCACTTCCGAACCTGGATTTTTTTATAAACTGAACCACTAAAATGTTTCCGGGGTAAGATGATTTACATTGTGCCTCTTTACTTGTTACATGTAGAGAGAAGAGACTGAAATTTAATTCACATTACTAAACATTCAAAACTTCATAAAACACTTCAGTTACACTTCAGACTAGACCTGTGATTTAGCAACATTTTCACTGTGTGCAGCTTTTCATGTGCAAATTCTTTATTGAAACAAATTTGCAACAATAGCTAATTTAAATTCATGTTGTCTGCATGTGCTAATACATTTTTGCCAAAGTCTCACATGTTTTGAAGTTAAAACTTTAACTTCCAAGACTGATGTGTCTCTTCAGTTGGTCTCTCGCCCTGCATATCATCCTGCTGTGCTGGCTGGCTGCTGCCCTGCAGGTTATAGAAGGTAGGTAACATTCATGCTTCTGCAATAATCTCTCCATAGAAATATACAGTTGAGATGGCTCCATGAGGGACCAAAAAGAGGACATAAACTGCTGGGCAGAGGAGTGAAATGTAGCTCCTCCTCATTTCGATAATATGGCCCCAACTAAGCTTTGAACCCCATTAGAAAATTGACTGACTGAAAATGGAGGGAATTAAATTCATCTTTCAAATCATTCCATATTTAAAAGTTTATTTTGTTGTCTCTAATTATATTGTTTCTTGCCTCAGACAAATCTTATAGGGGTCAGTAAAATTCCTTTGTGACCTAGTCAAATTAGAAGTATTAGTCTGAAACGTATATCTCATACATAGCTAAAGGCTAAATTATCAAATGTATAGAATCATTAGATTAAGGTCTAATCATCTTTATATTCTCTAATGAGGAAGGGAGATTTTAGGGTAATGTGTGCATATATATATGAAACACAAACGCCTAAAAGAAAAAAAATAGGAAAAAATAGGAAAAAAACTGCGTGGTGCATTTTAACATCACCAATAATAAATTATTAATCTATTACTAAACTAATTATGAATTTGACCTAATTAAACAGAATTATTACCACAAAGATTTCCAGCCTGGCCTTCACAATGCATTTTATATTGTGTGCCATAGATTCACTAGGGGAATTTGTTGGATAGCAGATGTAATCTCTGGATATGTGCATAATGTGAGTTTTTTGCTAATGACACATGCCAATGTTATCAGCAGCAACTGTCTACTTACCAGTCTAGAAGAAACATATTGAATTCTGCATCAAACTTATTCTTTTACCTGCCAAGATCTGTCTCCAACATCAGAATTCAATCCTTTATTTTTTATGTACCTAAGTTAGAGTATCATTTGATACTGCATAATTTTTGCAAAGTCTTTACAGGGTTCTTGTTTTAAAACATTAAACGTCAGCTGGAGACACAAGGTTTTCATCAAAATGATGACGCCTATGTCACCCTAATTAGCTAGCCAGCTGCAGTTGATAAAATCTGCTATTGGCAGTTGTTATCTCAGCTGACAGAATCAACATCAACCCACAAGACATGAGATTCCTGCCTCTACCTGAAATTATGGACCCAATTTTTTGAAAGTAGTAAGAATTTTGTAAATGTACCATTGTCATCATTAGCTAAGTTTGCATCCAAATTTAATCCAAATTCAATGCAAATTTTAAGAAAATCAGTGAATGGAAAATGAATCAATGTTCAAACCTATCCACTACTACTATGCCAATATTAGGAGTTGGTTCATCAAGATAAACAGTTGATTGTTCATTTGGGTGCCATAAAATTACTACAGAAGAAGAGGGTGCAAGGAGATGAACTAACTAAGAGAGCCTCAGCCAAACCTAAAGTGGTGGAAAACAATGTAGAAAACATAATGGAAATATAACATTTATGTTTATCTCATACAAAAATTTGAGGAAGGTTACTGTCTCCTCATCGCCTAATTCAAATCTGGTGTTTTTAGCAGCCTGAGGGTTTTTCATCTCTCCAGCGGAACAGATTGATTTTTTTACACCTTGTCCAAGCGTGAAAACTATTTTGTGATATTTTGAGTTTTTTTGTTTCTCAAATGTTTGCCATTTCCCCTCAGATTTTTTATATGCAAACTGAAAACAACCTGCGAGAATTAAATGATTGGCAGGCATAATGAACAGGGCGGGGCTTAGCAGGCAGTCTGGTGTCTCATTATAATGGTGATGTTTCTTACCACAGTATTTTCTTGTCTCTAGGCTGCCTCTACTTCGTGCCAATAGAGGGAAACTGTGAAAATCACTTTTTGGGTCTAATCATGGATGTTTTTGCATTGAGAAACAAAATGCTACACTGTGCATGTGCAGCTGTCACGATATGAAAGTACTGGTGAATTGGTGTGATTTAGTGTTGCACCTCCTGGGACTTGAATATTCTCTTGTTTCATTCTAGACACCACAAAGGAGCTGTTGTGCTACCAATTCTTCCCAAATCATGTCTGTTAATGAATAGTATTTAATGACAAAAAAAAAATGGCTGGCTCACAGACCCATTACAGGATGCTTAGAATGGGTCATTCCCCTTTTTGATCTCCATTTCACACCTCTGTCTCCTATTGTGTTTTTGATTTAGCCCCCCCCCCACTGTGAGTCTCTTCTTATACAGCTCTGTAGGAGAGTGATGGTTTGTTTGTTTGTTTGTTTGGCAATAGCCTGGGCTTCCTCAGCCCTCTTTATCTTGTATGAATGTGTGTGTGCGTATACAATGAAATGAGCTGAAAGTGGCAGACAAGTCAAACGCTGCACCAGGGTGAGAAATGAAGTGTTTAGTTTGTAAGAGGGGGATCACACTGAGCTTTGAAGTGGCATCTTGATGCTGTGCCAGTATAACATCAGGTTACACACCTACACAGACGCAGGTGGCTGAATGGGTGATTTTTGACTATAAATGACAAAAATGGATTCAGATTTCAAACATTTAAAGTGAGTCACAAAGAAATATTCTGGGATTCAGTACGTGTGCAGGATGCTGTACATGTGCATGTGGTCTCACATGGATACATTTGCATTGTCAATGGCTTAGTCACACACACTAAACTCAGCTTATCACATTGTGGCCTGCCAGAGGCTTGATGGTTAGAGAGACAGTCTTGTGACTCAAAAATAATATGTGCGAATCCCCAAACCAGCTAGGAACATCAGAGGGATGTATCTATAACTTCTAGTGTACCCTTGAGCAAAACATTTGAGCTCCAAACTGCAGCGAAGCTGCATCAATCTTTCTTTGTAGTGTTGTATATAGTGACAAAGTCTGCATTGAGGTGGGTGATTGGCTCAACAAAACACAAGACCTTCACACAGGAAACCACTGTTCGCTTCTGTGTGAAACCTTTAGTCAGCGTTGTTTCTTTTATCCACGACTGTTCCACAACCTTAACCCTGTGTTTATTATCATAACTGTGGTTCTCTAACTTTAAACCAAATCACAACCTTTTCCTAATCCTAAGCAAGACTTTTTGGGGCCCATCCGCTGGTACACTCCTATGAGTCATTTTATTGTTACAACAATGAGGAAGGGCCAGTTCACCTGCCTCTGATATGCTCCTTTGGCTCATATCTGAGGGTAGGTACAGGCAACCTATATGGTCGTTTGATGGACTTGTTAATATAAACACACTCTCTGATCACCTGCATAATCTGGTCTCTCTGAGTTCGTGTTTGTACAGTAAACACACTGATTTAAAGTTATCTTTGGTTTAGCAGAAGTGTCCATTATCATTGCTCTTATCTGGTGGAAAGTGTGGGGATGTTTACACTTACCCATCTTGCTGCCTGTCTGAGTATGAGTCCAGATGCAGGGTGAACCTCATCCACACCATGCCATATATATTCAAGAAGCATCTTTTTCTCTTTTGGTTCTCCATTTATAATAAGACAGTGTTTTTGATAGCTTTTTGAAGACTCTTCAAAATTAAAAAAATCTGAGAGCATCAGCCTTGCATTAAGCCATTTTCCCTACTATTTACTTCAGAGCATGGATACTGTTGTTTCATGACTTAATAGATTTAGCATAAATTTAGATTTTGCATTAAGAGTGGATTTAGTCTCAGTTTGATGAGTGCATCATCTTTAAGGTCTACATTTCCAGACATACTGCAACTGCTGCATGAACACAGATCTCTGTCTTACTGTTTTCCACACTCCAAACTTCCCTCTACCATCCCAAAACACTCTTATTCCTGCCTCCAGGAACCTTCACTTTCCATTTACTGTTGGTTGAGTTGCTCTGAATGGATTCCATGTTTAGCCAATATGAATGATTGTGAGGTGAGCCCAGTAGGAGTCTGTTTTGGACAAGATGATTTTCCTTACAGTAAAATGTAGTCACATTATTTTACTGTTGACAATTTAAGTCCTGTTAGGGTTGAAATCCTGAATAACACCTGTATTTTTGTTGTCAGTGGCTGAATGTTTGCTTTATGAACTCATTTCACCTACGGAAAATGTTTTACTTCTGCTGTCAAAAACAATCATATTGTGGCTTTCTCCATTAATTCAAATTCAGTTTCCAATGATATGTAACTATGTTTAGTTTTACCTATGAGCCTTTCAACCATCTCCACTCTTGACCTTATCCCGTCTCTAATACTGGAATAAAAATCCCAACAAGTTCCACTGAGTGTTTTATGAGTCCAAAAACTTGGCGGGCGAGCATGCCATTGAAGTTTATGAAAGAGCTCAACCTAAATGTCCTCAGTATACTGGAGGCCTTAACGCCCTCTCTACAGCGGCGTCCTGTCTGGAATGTGCTCATTGAGCCAGAGTGACTGTGATTCGAACACAGCTGGACACAATGGGCCAACTGTAAAAGGTGTCATTGCTGTATGTCTGTAACGGTCAGCTCTATGAGATTTTAATGGGAAAAAATCTCTGACTGGAAGCTTTAAATTAAGAATGGGTGTTTCTTTTGTGTTTTTTTCCCTCTCTATTGAAAATGGTCTTTTTCCATGATGTGATGCTCACCGAGATGATGTAGTGATGTAGCCTGGCCTCAGTATGAGGAGAGAAACAGCCCTTGTGCTCTTGCAGAGGAAATTAGACCAATATCTGAAGCATTTGTTAGACTGACCTGATCCTTTTTGAGATAAAATCTCAGTTTACAGCTCCTACTTCCATGGTTTTTAGAATGGAAACATTTAACTGTCACTGGGTCGCTGTTGTTGTTGTTTGGGCACACCGTTTCCATGGTCACTAGCTAAAAAGTTGACTATGAATCATTATCATTGTGTATTTGTTCCACCTCATCTATGAATTGGGGCAAGAAAAATACAAAGAAAGTCTTTTAACCGAGCGAGATCTGTAAAACATAATTTAATCAACACCAAGTAGAGTATTTGTTTCTGTTTATATGCAAACTTTGCAGCAGTTATTTGAGATATTTACATGTGTTGTTATTGCTTGCTTCACAGTAAACATACAAAATATCGAGTTGAAGTAAAATTTAGCAGAAGTTAATAGTGAATAAAGTTCTTTTTCTCACATATATTAATAAAGAATCCAGCTGTCTTAGCTTGTAATCTAATAATTGATATAACAGGATATGCAAATCAAATCTGTTGGGAGCTAAGTTTAGGGCTGTGGTTACTGATTATGTTTATTGTATTGATTATATGATTTATTTTCATTAGCTGCTGATCACTTTCTTAATTAATTTATGATCATTTTCTTTAAAATGTCAGGAAATGGCGAACAATCCTGAATTCTCCGAGAGTCCAAGATGACGACTTTAGATCGCCTGTTTTATCCAAACAGCTGTCCCATACCCAAAGATATTCACAATGCTATCATTTAAGACAAAGAAAAGCAACAACTCATCATAATTGAGAAGCAAAAAACAGCAAATATTTGGCGTTTTTGCTTGAAACATAATTCAGATATTTGATCTATGATAACGTGACCGAGAGTCTACAGCCATGCAAGCAACTCGTGGACTCTGTCAGATCCTGAAATGTTCACGATAAGAATGACAGCATACTGATGTTTAGAAGGTGTAATGTTCCCTGTGTTGGTTTGGAAGATTAGCATGAAAACTGATGTTATTTATCAATAGACACAAAGTGTAGTTACTGCATAATATGATCAGCGGCAACCTGTTGCACTGCTGTGTCCCTGGTGTAGGACTTGTGGCTCCTCAACACACAATCATCCACAGCATCTAGACTCTGTCTGCTGATAATTGAGTGAAAGTATTTAAATGATTGCTGACTGCTCTTTGTAGAGATCAAACTGAGTTTAGATGCCAGTCATTACCTGGCAGACTGACAATAATAACCTGACATGTGAGGAAAGGCAGCATGTTTCAGGGCATGTAAACCGATATATCCCCTGTATTGTCTTTTCCACTTTGTCCTAATTAGGCATTAAGCTTGATTAAAACATGTTTGTATTTGGGCTTTACTTCCACATTTACTTCTTTCATTCTGCAAAGCTATGGACATCTGCCGTTACTAGTCCAATGCTTTTGTGAAATGTTATGTCCTTAGTATCAGTCCTCCATCATTAAGAGCAAGCAGGTACTGTATTTCTGTACACATCTCTGAATATGGTACATGTAATATCTGCATTCCTAACTGTACAGCAAATGCTTTGGCATTTTTTTTTATGTCAAGTGACTGGTTAAAGGCAAAGAACAATTCTACTTTTTGCCACATTTTGTCATGAAAATGACTTAAAAAAATAGAACTCTTTGTGAGGATTGTTTCATGGGCCGGACTCCCCCTAAAATCTAAACCTAAGAATGATATCAAAAGATCTTTTTGGGATTTTATTTAACAAAATTATCCGCCAAACATCACATACAGACATCCCCAAAACCCTAATTTGGCAGATTCCTCCTCTGTTTTCTTTAATGTATATTATCCTGTCTGTTGAATTTAACGTGAGTAACTGCTCTGAACGTGCACATACAACATCATTTCCACTTCTCACTTTGAGGTAACCTTCAGTAACTGCCCGGCTTTAAAGGGTAAGGTGGAGTACACTGTCTTTCTGTGTGTGTGTTTATGCTCAGGTATGCTTTTGCATATTTGGGGCTGTGGCTACTGAAATTATGGACCTTCTGCTGTTTGCAGATGGAGAGTTTCTGCACAAACATGCACACACTCTCATTCCCTTTAAGGACAAATCTGTCTGTTATAACATTAAGTTAATAACAACATAAACCGAACCTTCATGATGTTGTGACTTTCATTCCCCTTGTTAGTCCTCCATGTATCATGTTAAGGAAGAATCTGGCAGCGATCTGTATGTTTTCTTAATTCCAAGTAAACTTTGAGAATCAGCTGGAAAATCAGCTGGAAAAGACTCCCCACTGGAAAAGACTCACCACTCCAATAGCAATGCATAGAGAACTGAAATATCCTATTCATGAAGAAGCATGGTACTGCTGGTTTGCCAAAGGTTCAGTCAGAACATGAGTTAAAATGAAGCTACAGATATAAAATTAAATTTACTCAAATTTAATTTAATTTAATCAGATTGTGAGCCTCAGTGGAAATCTGTTTTTTGCAGAGCCTCATCATGGGGTTACATTTGGGCTTTTGATTGTTTATTGTAACTTCACTTTCCTACAAACATGCAGTTTCCTCTGTAACACTGAACTTAACATTTGAAGCTTAATTCCTAGAATTAAGTAGAACGAGTTTGATTCTTGAGGAATTATTTTATTTTGAAAGTAGCCCTCCAGCCATCAGCTCCTGTTGTGACATCCTATGCCACATCTTTTACCTTTCGATTAGAAATGGCAGCTCAAAGCCTTCTCCTCCACCTATCCCCTGTCACTCCCTCAGGCAGTTAGGATGTGCTGCTGAGTGCCAGCTCTTTAGTCTCTGTTGTGGTTGTCGGTTTTCCTAATGAGTAACAATGTACCACCACTGACCAAGCCTCTGGAAAATGTGCATGAGAAAGATGACTGTAATGCTCATAGCTCAGAGAAGTGAAAGGGATATGAAATGGAAACAGAGAGGAGTGTGAAACTACGTTACTAATCCTGCACTATGATATAAATGTGACCCAACTACATAATTTAAAATTTGCACATTACCTCAACTCATACTCTGATTAACCAGAAGTCACAATGGAAGAAATCTCGTGCTCCTTTGGTCGCTAGTCGTACCATAACCACACTGGTCTAAGACTGAAAGTTTGAGTGAGGAAAAAGTTGTTTTTTTTTTTTAATGCTTGAAAATGAGTGACACTATTTATGACTCTCAGAATCCTAATACTAAACTAATACCGACTTTTTGTATTTTTCCAAGTAGTTTCGCCATTGATTCAACAACTATGGACAACTACTGAGGCAGAATGTTAAATAAGCGGAAATAAACAAATCAATGCAATAACAATACTACAAATAATATGCACACAAATTTCAGTGCGTTTGATTCAGTCTATATTCAGTATATTTTGCTTTTCAGACAGTACAACAAATACTTTATTTTGAGACTTTAGTATTGCTGTTGTGGTTTTATCAAACCTGGACGAATATGTAGAGTCTATGTAAGGTGACAATGTAGCATTGGTTAGTTCTCATGGAAACAATGAGCAATGTTGACAGACTATGTTAGGTATGGGCAAAGAAAACAATCAGTTTTTGTGAAACCTTTAGTTAAAATGTTTTAATTGGTAGGGAAATAGTTAAAATAGCTTGTTACTGAGATACAAGAAGCACAAACTCTGTAGAATGTGTACCATTTCTTTCCATGGAAACATTTCGTTTCCATTAACTGTCTTTTAAGAAATTCATTGCAACTTTATATGAAAATATTTCTTTGCCTCCTACTGTGTACTGTATGTGCGTGGCATATCATCTTTTAACTGCTCAGAAGTCCTTGCAAGGTAGAGCAGCTCTGCAGCTTTCAAAAATCCTTGTGCAGATAAGATGAAATTCTTGGTTACAAAAGTTTTTAAAATACATTTACTCCTGCCATGGTGACTGCTTTATCACTATTAGGTGTTCGATAACTGTACCAGATAACTGTACCTTGCTGTAGTGATGACTGCACCTGTACACAGCGCCACTTGCTCAGCTCTATATGTGTTTCTATAGATACACTGAAAGAAAATGGGTAGTGATAAAATGCCACACTGCACAGCAGTTTACCTCTGAACAATGGTGAATTTTTCTGGTGAGGGCTTGGTGGGTGGGTGGACATCAATAGATGGTACTCTGCCAGAGGGACTGTGGAGGGAACATTAGACAATATTTTCCAATCACTTTTCTCTGAAAGTCTGTCATTGCACAGTTATGATGCACAGTTAAGTCTGTCACAATATACAATGTCAAGCGCTTCCAAAATAACCAACAGGATTGACATCGCTGAGCTGCAGGACTTCACTATGTTCATTGTCCAAAACTTCTTACAGTACCATGAACACATTTTTTTGTATCGACGGCGCTCAGTGGGATTCCGGCCTTACATCATGACAGTGAAAGTGACACTTTGTATGAACACAACAATTCTCCATTACTGCGCCTCGCTTGTGTTCTATTAACATTCGTATTAGAGGAGGAGACGAGTCAATGTGAGAAGCTCTGAGGGGTTGTTTGCTCTGAGAACAACAGTTGCAGCTGAGCAAACATCCCTAACACACACACACACACACACACACACACACACACACACACACACACACACACACACACACACACACACACACACACACACACATGCACACTGAGAGTCTGACATTCAAAGTGTTGTGCCTTATACATGCATAAGCAGGATGTAGGCAGATGTAAATAGCATAGCAACTTGTATCTATAATACACTATTTAGAGAAAATAATTAATTAACAGGCCTGGTTAGTTCATATAGTTGAGGTTTTCTTAAATTAAGAATTTATCAATCTTAGATTAAGATAATATGTAAAGCTGCTGTTTTCTTTATTTCTAGAAAAGGTGCCTTCATTTGTGAGATTGCTTTTAGATACACACACACACACATATGTAGGTGTGTATATGTCAATTACATTTGCCAGGGCAATGTAATGTTTGAATTAAGATAATCATTCTAAAGACAAATGTAAAAAGGCATAATGTATTAAATGTCTTGCAATATAAAAAACATTAGCAAAGACAGATGAACCAATTTGCTAAAAATTTAATGTGGCATGACTCTTTATATGAAGCACTGACAAAAACATATATTTCTCAGAGGACTGCAGCCAAATGGGCATTTGAAATTATTATCAGTGATTTGAGGAGGATTGTTAATAAATGTTAAAGAGGAAGAGGACATACTGAGGGTGTTGGACATCGAATCTGGCCAAACTCGGCCTCTAACATCAGTCTATGTCTACCTGTCCATCTATTTATCTGTCTTATCTCATTGTCCTTCTGTGTCCAACCGTCCCACTTATCTCAGCAGGCACTAGCACATGGGAAAAAACAAAACATCGCTGAGCTGCACACTGGATGACCTCCCAGTCTCTCTCTCCGTCTCTCTGTCTCTCTGTCTCTCTGTCTCTCTGTCTCTGTATGAGTATGTATTCCAGAAGGTGACGTAAGGGTGAGAGGGTGGCAGGGGGTGAGGAGGGGGGAGGGATGGGATGGGTGCCTGGGACACTTGATGTAATGGAAACTGTCCTTCCACAGATGTCCACCTCTGACCTCCTCACAATGCATCCTTTTATCTGAAATATGTTGTTGACCTTACAGTGTGGCATTCCGCGAACTTGTGTGTATGTATGTGTGTGTGTGTCTGCAATCACATGCTGCTTACCATAATACTAATTAGATTTAAATTTATGACTAAAATTTAAATTAGCACCAAAGCATAACAGGTGGCTGCTTACTTTTGTGGTATATAGCTATAATTTAGAGTTCTAATAATCTATTTTTTTTTATCAATAATGGGTAAAATTACTTGCTTACTTTAATGTGAAAAGTGTCACTTGAAGTTAAAATCCAGGACTGATGGTCTGAATCAGTCATTTGATAGCATGTAGTCAGCACTCAGCACAACGTGATTTGTCATCCAGCACCATTTGATCCAGATTCTACTTCCATACATATGTGCTTTGACTCATGATGGCACATGCACATAGTCTGGTGATGAATTAAGAGCTGGATGCTCAAAGAGAAGGAACTGTCTAGAGAGAAGTCAGTTTGGGCAAGCAGCAGCTCTCCCTTGGTTATTCTTTGTATGTCTGTGTTTAGGTGTGCGCAGAGGTCAGTCATTTGGGTTAAACCTACCCTAGGGTCAATCTCTCCATCTGATAACCTCTCTGACTCCGATTTTTATCCTGTTTGCTTTTCTCATACTATTATCTTTTCTCTGTTCTTTTCTTGTCTTCTGTTCTAAAGAAGCCCTCTGTTGATGTCTATATCTTTTCACTTCTACTTTCCTTCCTTACCATGTCTGTCCTCCCCCTGTATACTTTGCCTTCTGCTATTGTTACTACCACTGGAATGATGGTGAAAACACTGCTACTACTGTTTTACTGCTGTTGATAGTACTACCAAGAAAAGGTGAAGTCGATCAGATATACACACGACAAGGGTCTAGTAATTCCAACTTACCAACATTTTTGTTTATACTTAATATGTGGAGAACTACTGGCAAAAGATTCTAGCTCACTCTCGTCACACACACCCCACACGTCCTCTTGCCTGCAGGTAGCTCCTTTGTCTTCATCGAGGTTGGTGGATGAGCTAGTGTGAGTGTGTGTCATTGTGTCTGTCTTGCGCGTGTGCACATCCAACATCATCTCCAACATTCCAGACATTCTCTGTCTCCCACCTGCCGTCTCCAGACACAAAGGGGATTCGATCAGGCAGAGAGATCCTGTCCCACTCAGAAAGTCCCCACTGAACCTAAACTGTGCTCAGAGCCAGAGCTAGAAAGTGCTGCTGCCCCTCAGTGATGTAGTTGTAAATTACAAGTGGGATAAAGATCTCTGTTTTATGTGTCATACAGGAAAATGTCACTTATACAGCTTTTATTAGGGATAAAAGAAAAGGGATTTAAAAAAAAGTGTGAAATGAAGTGTTTTTCCCCCTATGATTTGGTGTTCCAAGGCATTTCCTGTGATTTAGGAAATATGAGGTAGAAAACAATGTATTTTGATTCAGTTTGGGTTGGTACACGGTCCACTGCATTCATGATTTCCCCAGTTTTTGGTGTTTGTTCTCAGTGGCTTAACAGTCTTTCTTTCCAATGAGAGCTTACTAATGTAGTCCCAACATTTCCTGACTGAACATGGCCTTGAAATATGAAATGTAAACACACTGTAGAAGGAGCGGAAGAGGATGGGAGGTAGGGAGGTAGGGAGAGGTGCATGAGAAAAACAGCTTTGCAACACAGGCTTCATTGACGGCTCAACCAGTAGCTACAGTGTGAATGTGTGAGTGTCTGAAATTGTGTTCGTATGGTATACTGTTACCGGAGAACAGGTCCTCTCTGTTGACCTTTGCAGCCCACCCTCCCTGTCAGTCCAACCTATTGGGATAAGGTAAAACATGAAGCCACACTCACAAAAAAAACACAAAAAACCCCCAGAAACCCCACAAAAGCCTGTATAAATGGCAAAGATGATTTTGTGCTTGTTTGACAGAATCAATGACCAATTGGGGACATTCTTTTGCTAATACAAAAATAGGAGAGAAAAAAATTTAAAAGTTATTTCCTTAAAAAAAAAATACAGTTTATTAGCAACTTGTAAGTGCCCAATAAACGATTACTTGTGTTGGTCTGGGACAGAAACACTGACCAGTGAGCCAAAACCTCTTTCGCTCTAATTGGTAGAGTGGACCATCTTGTAAACTCTCACACAAAAACCAAACAAACACACACGCACAAACACATGAAGGCTTATGAACACACAGAAACTGGACGTGACAGCTTTCACCATCATCTTTGCATTGACAGTTGAGTGTTTTGTTACAGAAATACTATCAGCCTGTCTTTTATTACTCACAGTTTATTTGTGTTTCCCTGCAGATCTGCCCTTTAATTAAGCACAGAAATATTTGTTTTCTTAGGCCAAGGGCAGTGGTTCCCAAACTTTTTTGCCTGAAATCCACAGCACTATTAGATGAGCTAAAAACACCTCTTCATCAATGATACCCGCCACGTAAGGTTACACTTAACTCAGGGAGGCATGTCCTAATCACTCAGCCTATTTTAGCTGGTAGTTTATTTACACTAAGGATTAGACTCAATCCAGTTTGTAATACTATTTATTTTGCCCCTAAACACAAATATCTTTATACACCAAAGCATTAATACTATTTTATTTTTGATTAGTGCATTAGTGTAATGTTTGGTTAATTTCAGCTTAATTTTATTCAATGTATACTTTGATGGGAAAAACTAACAGTCTGATAAATGAATGGTTTCACTTCATCGCCCAGCAGTCTGCCTTGATGATGCAGATAATGAACATGATTTATATTGATTTGACAATTTCTGTTATGATGACATGACTGAGTTTGAACCATAGACTGTGGTTGTAACTTCCCTCAGGTGCATTACTCTTATTGGCCACTAGGTGGTGGAATAGTGCCAATGGGAATCGTCCTGGTTACAGGTACTTGAGCATTGACATTAATAATAGTCCAATATGCATCATAAACCTGCTTGTAGGCCTTTTAATGCATATGTTTATTATACAAAAGTATATAATATTCATGTTTTAGGGCAGAAATCTACCATTTAGCCCCAACTGGACTTAACAAGAAGATATTTCAGTTTTTAAAATGACATATTTTAGTATCAAAAATATTAAGCAAAATTCCCACAAATTAAAAAGGTTTGACACATAATTCCATTATCCTCATGGGATTATGTGTCAAGCTTTTTGAAGTCTCCTGATCTTGTGATTTCTCCTCTGTCTCCTGCGGCCACTTAACTGGTCATTTCTGTGAATAAATTTATAGCATTCCCAATGCGATTGGCTGTGACAGTAAACTAATTAGAGTTTATTGTTGTGGTGGTTGCTAGGTAGAGCGGGAAGTGAGAGAGAGGTTAAAGGTGAAAGGGTTATTCTTCCTGGAATTTAGAGGCCCTTAGCAGGGTCACCCCCGTATAGAAAAAAAGGGGCTCTGAAAATACTCATAAGAATGTTGCAGCTTTTTACCAGCCGTTGCACATGAAAGTAGCCGCTTTCTTTTTATGCCTGATGAGAGCCATGTTAATGATGCCTTACATCCCTTCATTTCAATAATGCCGCAGTTTAGTAGGCAACAGCTTAGTGACCTCCAGCCATTGTTATGTCCCTGACAGGCTGGCATCACCACAACTGCATACAGACAACAGCTTCATATCCATAGGATCCCTGAAGTCTCTCAAACAGTGATTGTGCTGCAACTTGATGACATAACAAATAAAAGACTTATAATTTCTATTGCCTGTTAACAAAATTCCCACAAATTAAAAAGGTTTGACACATAATTCCATTATCCTCATGGGATTATGTGTCAAGCTTTTTGAAGTCTCCTGATCTTGTGATTTCTCCTCTGTCTCCTGCGGCCACTTAACTGGTCATTTCTGTGAATAAATTTATAGCATTCCCAATGCGATTGGCTGTGACAGTAAACTAATTAGAGTTTATTGTTGTGGTGGTTGCTAGGTAGAGCGGGAAGTGAGAGAGAGGTTAAAGGTGAAAGGGTTATTCTTCCTGGAATTTAGAGGCCCTTAGCAGGGTCACCCCCGTATAGAAAAAAAGGGGCTCTGAAAATACTCATAAGAATGTTGCAGCTTTTTACCAGCCGTTGCACATGAAAGTAGCCGCTTTCTTTTTATGCCTGATGAGAGCCATGTTAATGATGCCTTACATCCCTTCATTTCAATAATGCCGCAGTTTAGTAGGCAACAGCTTAGTGACCTCCAGCCATTGTTATGTCCCTGACAGGCTGGCATCACCACAACTGCATACAGACAACAGCTTCATATCCATAGGATCCCTGAAGTCTCTCAAACAGTGATTGTGCTGCAACTTGATGACATAACAAATAAAAGACTTATAATTTCTATTGCCTGTTAACAAAATTCACATTAAAAAATACCTGTGCAAACTCTAATTCACATTTGTTACAAGCTGTACCCCTTGAAAGAACAACTCTTCAAATCTACATTTTTATTCAGTTTTTGGCTGAGGATTGTTAGTAGGTTTTTAAACTTAACAAGCATTTATAAAGCATTTACTTACACTTTTATTTTCATTTGGTGAACTTTAACTACTTGAGGAGGCTAATTGAGATTAGTAATAATATTTGTAAGGGAAAGAAAAGTTAAAGCTGAACTTATCAAGGTTTTTACAGCAGCTCAAATGACTAATTGTAATGTGGAAGGGGTCATTTGTCTTATCAAATCTACAGAAAATTATTACTTGACTCTGCAGTTCTATGGTGCTTTTAAGGTTCTTTAGGCTTGTTTTTGTTTTATGGCCCTTAACCTTTACTCTCACTGTTCTTATCAGCTCCTTCAGTAGGCATTTTACAGCTCAAAAACTCTGATAAACCCACTATATGCCCAGCACAAGAAGCAGGAAGATAATGTTAGCAACTAGCTGGTGAACAATGTGATCATTTAGCAAATAAAGCTGAAAAAAATCTATAAGTACTGCTTTTGCACCATAGCCTGATATCTTGTATAATTGCTAACCATTAAAGTCCCAAACAACCCCCTCCGACCACCTCAGCTTAATAGGACCCAGATAAGGGTCAGTGTTTGTAGGAGGTTGAGGGGCTGTAATTATACAGTACATAGCTAGGTTGCTCTGTGTGTGTGTGTGTATGTGTGTGTGTGTGTGCGTGTGTGTGTTGCTTTGAAATGCCAGGTTTCACTGTGGTGGAGCATCAGGGCTGCCCCCATCCTAATCTTCCTGACCCCTTCTAACCTATCCTCACCCCATCCCATTCCACGACCACCTCATCCCTGGCTAATCCATGACTAATCAAGCTTCACCCCCTGGGGGGTTTCCTCCCTTACCCTCTCTTTAAATTTTAAACCCATCATCTGCTCCATTAGAGCCCTTGTCTTCCCACAACTGTTTATGTGTTAGAGGGTTCTGATGCTCCCAGGGTCTGATAAAATTTACCAAGACCACACCTACAACCAAGAACCCTGAGGCAAGGCAGTAAGGAGAAGGAACATGGGACTGGAGAGTGATGTCACAGGAAATATGAACAAGTGGGAGCTCGACATATATGAGTGAAAAAGGAAAAGGTTTTTAATCCTGTGTCATACTCGTTAGTTACAAGCATGTCTGACATCCTTGGATACATATCTTTTTTGTTTCACCTGAATTTACAGGGAACACATGTTCAGATTATGGAAAAAAGAATCACCAAGTCTTAATAATCTTATACAGAGCTGAGCAACCAGGAAAACAACAACAGTGTGTAAGTAGTCAACAAGCTTTCAGCTGAGAAAAATGGGCCATGGCTGATCTTTGTTTTTTCTTTCCTGTCACACTGCCCACACTAAGAAATACCAACCCATTAACCAAGTCAGTCGCAGTGTGAATAGCACATAATACATTAACTGTGTCAAAAGCTTGGGTGCACCTCATTGTAAATTGAAAGGCAGGAACTGAGTTCTTGTTCATTATGGTTTCGATCATTAAAAGGCAAAGACTGCCAACAAGTTCCTTAATTGTCCTGACTTTAGTAATGATTGCCTTATTGTCCAGACCTATACCTATAGGAAAACATATTATAACAGCTCCAGAGTGTTATACAGTCTGAAGGGATTATATTTAATGATTATTGTTGGGTGTAAACATAGTCAGAAATCATAACTCTCCTCAGCTCTACCCGTGCCAGTTTCCCCTGTTGAATTGGCTTGAAGTGGGCATGTTATCAAATGCATTAGTCACTTTTGGCCACTAGAGGACATAAAAACAACCTGAATAATGTGTCCCTACTGCCGCTATATCCCTAGCTATAAAAGTTCTCTCCTGCATTAGCAAATAGTTCCCATCAGTTAGCAGATACAGAACAACGTTAACTTTCATTTTGTCACGTTTTATTCACATGACAAATTTATCTCCCTCTCTTAGAGCTCTGTTTAGTCTCTGCCAACACCTGAAGAAAACATCGGTCTCGCTTTCTTGTGATATGTTCAATGTCCTTCCCCAGCGAGCCACGGACTGGTTCCGTCTGCCAGTTGATTTTGATGCTGGGCAGGTTGTCTAAGGTTGGTTAAGTAGAAATTGTTTGGTGAGGGCCACCTTGGGTTTTGATGAGAGCAAGGGGGACTATCTAGGCCACAGAACAATAACCTAAAAGTGGCTGAAAATGTCAGAGAGCAGCAGATTTGGGTGATAATTCTTTGCGTTTTTTATAAGAGCAACCATGATGCAGTTATTTGATTTGATGTTTAAATATCATTAGTCCTAACATAAAATACTATTATTATTATTGGAACATATTATCATGTTCATCTTGTCCTACTCCCACTGTCTGATTAAAGTTTTTTTTAATGTTTCACAGTAGGTGAAACAGAAGCATAAATAATTCAATAAACAATGGCTGGATTTCATTTAGCTGCTTTGGTTTTTGGGTTCTAGTATAGTACATGTTGGCTTCACCATCACACTTTCACATTGTACTGGGACACTTGAATAGAACAATGCCATCATCAGTGTCAGGGTCGTCATCAGATCTTTTCCTACTATCACCAGTCAAAATATCTGCAGTGAAAAAGGTCTATTTTTGCTTGAATAACTGCACCAGTGCACCAAAACATACTTAGTGTGTCCGCAACCCTAATGTTAAAGTATGAGCCTGAACAAACACCTCCACTCAATGCCCCATCCTTAGCCGCGCTCCAGCCCTCATCCTGGACCTCACCAAACATTTAGAGAAGTACATAATACGACAGAACAGGCCTCCCTTTGTCATCATCACCATGGGGCCTCTCTCCCTCTCCCCCTGATCAGTGAGCTGCAGCAGCTGCAATGGACTGGCCATCAGGAATATCGGGACAAATCCCGGTGGACACAGTTCAAGGCTGAATATTATTCCCAGTACAGCAGAGAGAAACATTTCCATTGAACCTGTAGTTATTTTAAAATAATTCTTCATCTTTACTTTAGTCAGGTGACTAATGATTGTTATCTTTTAAGAATAAGCCATTTTTGATGCATTGTCTGATTTTAGGAGTAGCATTAACATGTCATATCCAATTAAAACAAACTGAAGATATAATATGATATATAATTGGTCAACAACATCAACCAACCAACATCGAGTCAAAAATAAAGAATATATGGTCTGTAAAATAGAATCAGTAAGATATTATCTTGGATTAAAGGGAAGTAAATTTCGATCTTTACCTCCAATGAGGTCACGTTTTCACTTGTACAATAATAGTAAAATCACCGAGCAGTAAATGAGTTGTTTATGTGACTTCAGAATCATGATTGCACTTTGAGTCCCGTCCTCTCTTGTGCACTGTGGCACCGTTCGGTTAAGACAAATGATCAACTTCCGAGGCGATTTATGTTCTCACTCCCACACCATCGTGAATTCACCACGTAGCTGAAAAAATATTTGTTTTGATAAATATTTTATATCCAACAGGAGGCAAAGGAGAAATGCTTCCCCTCCATGTCTTCATAAATAAATCTCCCTAATACTTGTGTCTGTAAATGCTTTCTGGACTAATAGATCATTTTTATATGGTATTTTGATGGATATCTTACCATAAGCTTCATCATTAGTAGATACTTATACGATCATTTCAATGCAATGATGGTTGCTATTATTAATCGAATCATGGTCTATATGTTAAGGAGCTTTCCTTTTGATATTTCTGATGTATTAGCTGGTGAACTCTACATAGCAACATGGAAGAGAGATAGAGGGTGACTGACAACAAAGATTTTACAACTGCAGCATTGTGAGTGATTCCATTTATTCTAAATTGGTGTGTCTGTGTGTTGGTGAGCTTGACAGGTTGTTTATATAGTATGACGAGAGACCAAGAGACCAAAAGTTTGATCCAGAGAACACACACAGATGGGAGGAGAGAGAGGAAAGGAGGAGGAGGAGGAAGAGGAGGGGAGAGTAGGAGGGAGGAGTAGCGAAACTAACTAACTCTCTAATCTGCCCGTCTGAGAGAAGAGGGGAGAGAAAATCAAGTCGGCTATGTTGCAGAGAGCCAGAGCAGGGGAGTCATTAATTACACAGGGAGAGAGGAGGGGAGGGAGAGGAATAAAGACAGAGATGTCAGGGAGTTAGAGACAGAGTAAGAGACAGAGACGGACGGAGAGTCAAGGACATAACAAGAGAGGAGAAGACATGTGAAGAAACACCAGAGAGGACAGTAAGAGGCTAAAAAGTCATCCCTTGAATATTTTTTGTGACAATGGATCTCTTAAAGTACTGAGGTTTACTTTTACACACTTTGGACTTCTGCATGTTTAAGTAGTGCTGCGTGCCTCCTCTCATAGCTGGAACAGAGCACCTGTCTTGGCTATATGCCTGTTTGCACAAGTGTAATATTTTACGGCCAGAGTTAACAGGATCGGCGTGCATCAGCATGAGGTCAGACATGACTGCGAGACACAGAAAGAGGATGGAAGCCCTTCCACTCTCTCTCGCCCTCTTCTTCCTCCTCTCCTCTCCCGTACGAGCCCAGTGGTTTAGTTTCTTCTGGGCAAGCCCCAAAACCAGCTCCAACTCTTCTCCTCCCTCCGTTGCTCCCTCCATCACCTCTCCATCCATCACCTCCCCGGGCCCTTCTAACACCCCGAGGACCACGGGAAAGGAGGACAGGGTGACTGGACTATTAATCTCTGGCCATAGCACTGCAGTCCCTGGGCCGGTCCTTCCAGAGGAGAATACAGGTGGAGGCAGCAAAACCAGGTCTCAATACAAACCACTGAAACACTGGAAAAGTGGTGAGTGTTACAGGGTGTTGAGAAGGAGAGGCATTAAGAGTTTTAACTTTACTTCAATTTTTTTCCTAAGATTTCTCAATAGCATAAAAAGACTAACCTCAGGGTTGGTTTGATTTGCTACATATTAAGTATTTGAAATTAGATGTTAAATTTTCATAGCGGTTAAAACGGCAATTCCAAACCTTCTTAGCTAGTGACCATTGAAAGACACATGATATTCTCTAGTTTAAACTATCCACCATTCCACGATAAAATAAAGAAAAGAATAATGAAGGATGATCATAACTTGTGTAGCAGAAATGTTTTTTCTATCTCGTTCATCATCGCTCAAGTTGACTGGAAAAATGCACTTAAACTTGCACTGATTAATTGTTTTGGCCACTCTGGTGTAGTAGAAACAACTCGTAAACAAAACATTGTAATCATTTTACCTCATAAAGTGAATTTGAGAATTTGCTTGTTAGCAAATGATTACACATCCAGTAAACACAGGTAAACATCACCATTAGTTTATTATAACTGTTTAATTGAAAACAGTTGCCTGTCAGTGCTGGAAATGAGGTTTATAGGAGCTTGGAGAGTGAATCAGGACATTAAAGCTTCAGGATATAAAACCAAAACATCCTAAGCTGATGCTGAAAGTTGGTTCTGCAGAGTTGGTGATATTCCCTTAGGGTTTGTCATTATAAGCAACTGCTTTTAAAGTACACAGAGTGGTTTAATCGTTATTATTATGAAAATATTAGTGCAGCTTTAAGCCAAACATTTAACCCAGTATTCAGTATGTAATTTTAAATAAACAAAACAGAGTAATTGCCAATGGTGAACATCAGTGAAGAAAATAGTGATTTTAACTGTCAGTCAGGTAATTCTTCCTTCTCAATGTTAAGGGGTTGCACCTATGTAAACATGTGATTTAAGGGAGACTGTGTGAATGGATAGAACTTTTACTCTCTAACATCCTGTTCTTTAGTGTAATTGGTCCACCTTCACTAACCAAAGATTGCCTGTCATTAGTTCAGTGTGTCATTTTGATGGGTCTGTGGTTCAGTCCCTTAACCTATGCTAAGTAATCTTTAGATTTGATCTCATTCTTGTTCATGAACGTTTTCCAATCACGTCTCAGTGTGTCTCATAAAGCAGGACAAAAGCCTTTTTTTTCTGTAGTACGTTGGTATGTGACAGTTTTACCCAAATGTGCTCTATACTACATCTGTTGGAGTCTGAGAAATCTGGAAGACAAAGAAGCAGGTAGCTTTTGTGTGGCATGCCAGGGTCAAGGTGGTTTTAAAAGGTTATATATGGCGACGCTGAGGGGAGTTGTTAATATTGGTTTTAAAAGTCTCCACAAGATGATCAAGCATCAATGTGGCTTGCATGAGCAGCAAGAGGATTAGTTCTGGAGCAGAGAGTTAGGGTGGAAAAATACGATGCAAAATGAAGGAGTGATTGGATGAATCTCAGACGGTTTGACTTGAAGAAAAGACAGAATGAAACTGACTTAATGACTGTTGACTGGTTGATCTGAGGCTTAACTGTGACCTGAGTAACTCAACTCTCTGACCATCTTCTTATAGAATAAATGAAGGAGTATATTAACTCAGGGTTTGGACCTGGTCATGACAAATATAAATCAGTGAACCCTTCAATAAATGGAGTTTTGGAATACACAGCATGTTGTGTGAGAAATTTGTTTAAGTTCTCATTTGATGTCTGCATGAATTAGGTTGAAGTGTCAAATATTAAATCCATATCACATGATTCTAGTAGGATTAGTCTACAGGCTCTCTTGACAGCATTGTTACATGTGCATGTGTGTGTGCGTGCATGTGTGCGTCTTTGTGTGTGAGTGTAACTATATGAATCCTATATGAATGCTCTATCTCCTAACCAGTGGTGAGAATTAATTTAATAATACTTTAATTTAATTTAATTTAATTTCTGTAGTAATTATAGAGGAAGGATATATGGGAAGCTGAAAGTACAGTTTGTATAGTCTATTCCAGAGGAAAGTAAAAATCACTGGCATATCCTCTATGCCACTTTACATCCTTTAAAGATTTTTCTACAGCTTTTCCACTGCCTTTAAGACACATTGGAAAACAGCGTTGATATGAGTAACTCGTGGGAAAGAAAGTTAAAAGAATGAGCTACAAAAACTAATTTCAATAACTGTTTAAAAAAATGTTAAAATTGAGATTGATATGCTGGTAAAACACAACTAGCATTTTAGAGATTTGTTGTCCTTTTACACTAACTACTATATTTGACCACAGTCTTTTCCCCTTTTTTTGCAAACATGGACCCTGAGAACTCTTGGTAGGAGCAACAGTGTGAACATAGTCCTCTTGTAACTTGAAATGGAAACCGTCCAAGCTATGACTGGTAATCACCACCAGGTCTCTGCTGCCAAGTCAGTCTTAGACCAGATTTCAACAGTAAGACTGGCAACTATTTTCAAATGTATGTCTCACAAGGCAGGAATGAAAACCTCGACAGTGGCCACCAGTCCACGTGATGGTTGTCAATTCAGTTCTCCCAGAGCAGATGTACCTACTTCATTACAGAGAACTAATGACTCAACATCTGGATTGGAGGTGTGAGGGCTTTAGTCTGCATTGGTGGTATATGTGTGTGTGTGTGTGTGTGTGTGTGTGTGTGTGTGTGTGTGTGTGTGTGTGTCTGTGTTTTGTCTGAACATCTTTAATGCCGACCTGACCATCTGTGTTTGCAACAATAAACGTGTAAATGTAAAGAAGTCCACTTGTAGTGGTTTGAGTGGTGCACAGAAGCACGCCTTCAAACACACCTTCACACACACTTACACACTAAACCCTCTAATCAGGTATGTTTCCAGTTGGTCAGGCTGATGAATTAGAGAGCCCCAAATGTTTGCCTGTCTGGTCTGGGGTTTGTGTGTGTTCATGTGGGGGAGATGCATGTTTGATGTGTTTAGAAGTGTATGCAAATGCATTTCTATAAGTGTGTGTGTGTGTGTGTGTGTGTGTGTGTGTGTGTGTGTGTGTGTGTGTGTGTGTGTGTGTGTGTGTGTGTGTGTGTGTGTGTGAGATATAGGTAGCAGGGGTGAGCCTGGCTGGAATGCTGAGGTGAGAGTTTGTCGCTACGGGAGACAGGCTCCATAGTGGGGGAATCAAGGGAATGTGAAGCCATCTCATCACAAACACACCAAACACCCTAATTGCCAGCCACTGTGAAGTGCATGCATTTCTGTTTTGGAGGATTATGTCTATGCAGGGCAGAGCAGTGAGGCGCAGACAGACCCTGGATCAAATCAAGTCAAATTAAAGACATGTCAAGATGATTCAAAAGTAGCTCTCTTCCTTCCTCTAATGTGGTGACTGAACCAGCAACACAGGTAGCACACAAGGGAAGTGAGATTGAAAGGGGCTTCAGACATCTGCCAGAACGCCCACTATGTTACACCTAGAGGTGGATGTTTCAGTCAAGTCATCCCAGTAGTAAAATAACAGGCAGTGGAAAGAAATATTGTGTAAAATTTTAGTCTTATATCAGTTGAAATTAATTAGCAATGAAACTCTCCCAGGGCAGTGAGATTATTTGTTTATAGCAACTCCTAAAAATGTGTTTCTTTGGCCACCTATATAGGTAAGTTTGATTCGATACTAACTAAGAGCTCAACTTAGAAGCAACACAGATACCCAGCATCACACATTACATAAAACATAAGGAAAGCGATATCTTTTTCAGCTTGTCTCCACCAGCTGCTCCTCCTTTGTTCCGATCTACACATTTCTACATGGTCTTTTCTCTGTGTCTCTGTCAGAGCGAGGCTCAGGGGGTTATCTGGACCTGACCGAGTTAATTGGTGTGCCCCTGCCTCCCTCGGTCTCTTTCACTCCCGGCTATGAGGGTTTTCCAGCCTACAGCTTCGGGTCTGATGCCAACATCGGCCGGCTCACCAAAACCTTCGTGCCAGGGTCATTCTACAAGGACTTTGCTATCATTGTCACGGTAACGTCTTTTTTAAGTCTTCATCATGCTGTCATTAGGGTTTTTAAAGGGGTCACCATGGCTTTAAATACAGCGGTCTAGGGACACAACAATGGTGTCTATCTACTATTGAGTCATACCTAAATACAAAACAGGAGTTTATTTGAGTGTAGAACAGCTGATTGACAGCCAGTGACTCTTTGTGTCACCATCTTGTGGAATTCTCATGATAAAGCAAGACTAATATATAGGTCCTAGTTTTTCTGCTAGCGTTAAAGGACATTCGTGGAAACTATTGGCTAATACTGTCTGGTTTGAATAAAACATAGAAAGGTATGTATAGCCTTTATTTTTTCTGGGACCTCTACAGAATATTGAACATTAATGTATTTATACGTTTTATGGTAATATTCGCCACAAGCACTTTACTGAAGCAGTAAGTTTGAGTGACCTCTGATGTCCTCTACCTTGCCTTTACTGCAGGTGCGTCCAGCCAGCCAAAGAGGAGGCATACTCTTTGCCATCACTGATGCCCGTCAAAAGGTGGTGGAGCTGGGTTTGGCCCTGACCCCAGTCCGTGGGGGCCTTCAGAGCATCTTATTGTACTACACTGACAGAGAACAAGCCTCCCATAGCCACAAAGCTGCAGCCTTCAGTGTCCCGGATATGACTGACCAGTGGACACGGTTTACGGTGAGCGTCAGCTATGGCACAGTCTATGCAATATGACCAATTATAGGGATACAGTTTATGTAGCTGGTACTTGGATTTTAATTCATCTCTTAGCTTCAGTAACAGAAATGTAAAATTTTCAGTTAATACAATAATTAATACATTTGTTCTTTGCAAATGTATTGTTCTGTGATAGCAAAAATCATCATCTCATCAAGTAATTTAATTATTTATTCTAAAATTAGAGAACAACAATTTGCCAGTGCAGTAGGATGATTTCATGAGTTTACAATGCAAATCAATTAATTTCAATGACAAGTACGGGTATATTTTATTTTTCTAAATATTGTAATTCCTTCTCCTGAATTGTTAAATAAAATTAAAATGATTGTCTTTGTTTTTAATGAAATACCTCTTCCCCATTGTTTGACACATTGAAAAATTACATATGTAATTTTCTCACACCATGATATTTTAGCGTTCAAATATTTATTTTTTTGATAATATAAACATTGAAAATAAAATATGTGAAAGATCCATTCATTACAGTATGTTCAAACAGCAAAACTCCTGAGAGTCACTCAAGTGTTCATTACAAGTGTTTATTAACTTTATTAACTAAACTGCCTGGATCAGCTGTTCCTAATCTCCCTGGAAAGGTAGAAATTAAAGTTAATTTATCTCCAGGAAATTGAATTCAATTCAATTCAACTTTATTCATATAGCGCCATATCATAACAGATGTAATCTCTGGGCAATTTTCATATAGAGCAGGTCTAGACCAGACTCTTTATAGATAAAGTTATTTAATTTACACAGATAACGGAATCAAATCAATTGAAATCTTTGAATTTGAAAGTAAATTTCTAAGAGATAAAGGAAAAAAAGACATTTTTAAATGGTTGTCTTTGCTCTTCCGGTCAGGTTGTGGTGGAGCATGATGAGGTGCGTCTATACATGGACTGCGGGGAGGCAGAGAGGGCCACTTTCCACCGGAGGCCAGAAAGACTCACTTTTTCTCACAACTCCGGCATCTTTGTAGCTAATGCAGGAAGCACAGGGCTTGACAAGTTTGTGGTAAGTGAAGAACATATGTATCTGTAGGTGTTTCTGTGGATCTGTGTTTGTTTCTAGTAGTAGAGCAGAGGTTTTTCTGTCTTGCAGAGTTGCAAAAAAAGAATAATAGCGACTGCCTGGATCAGTATCAGTGTGTAGTTGATCTTTGCTGTCAGCATCGGATTTGCATTTGTTGGTGTGTATGTAATGTGTGTGTGCAGGTGTGTGCATGTATGTTCTGGCCTCTCATTACCATGTAAAAGAGCTGCCCTCAATCTGGAAACTTGCCAGCATTCAGTCTGCTGGAACAGTTTGTGTATTGACCATTTGGCTTTTGTTCTGTGTATTTGAAGGTTGTTGAATGTGCAGCAGGCACAACATGAAAATGCCTTCCTTGGGTGTTGTCCCTGTTTCCAGGATAATACTATTCAAGCCTTCCAACCAGGAAAATAGCAAAAGAAAACTGCATGAAAAATGAACGTGAGCTTTTACTTCATGTTCATGGTTGTATTTATAAGGTTGTAGGTGATGTCAGGCATCTACAGTAAAGATACAACAATACATCAAAAATGTAATGATCTGGCCAAAAGTAACAAAACCGCGTAACAGCATCTACCTCCCAGTAAAACCACAACTTTTTACACAGGTTTTTATGGCATTTGGAATCTTCAAATGAAAATATAACATATTAATTAATGATCACTAGCTGATTCCCCCTGTTTCCAGTCTTTATCCTAAATTTAGTTATGCTTATGCTGCTATCTATTTACATATCCTTAGCACTTTATTAGGTACAACAGTAAACCTGCATATTAATTCAATTATCCAATCAACCAATCATGTGGAAGCAGTGTGATGCATAAAATCCAACAGATTCCACTAAGGAGCTTCAGTTAATGTCCACAATAAACATTAGAATGGGGAGAAATTTTGATCTCCTGGTATTTTCATGTACAATATTTTCTAAAGTTTACTCAGAATGGTGCAAAAACTGAAAAAACATCCAGAAAGGAGCAGTTCTGTGGATGGGAACACCTTGTTGATGAGAGAGGCCAGAGGAGAATGACCAGACTGGCTCCTACTGAAGGAAAGGCTACAGTAACTCAGACAACCTCTCTTTACAACTGTGGTGAGCAGAAAAGTATCACAGAGGACACATCAGGTCGAACCTTGAGGCTGGTGGGATAAAACAGCATAAAACCTTGATAATTTTAGGGTGATGAATCTTACTTTCTTCTAATTGCACACAGACCAGCAGCATGAATCCATGGACCCAACCTGCCTTATGTCAACAGTCCAAGCTGCTGGTGATGTAATGGTGTGAGGAATCTTTTTGTGGCAAACTTAGGGCCCCTTAACCAATCAATCATGGTTTGAATGTCACAGTTTATCTCAGTATTGTTGTTGACCCTGTGCATCGCTTTATGGCTGAAATTTACCATCATCAAGATATGAAAAAAAAATTAGTTCAGTGAACTTCAGTTTCTGCCCTATCACCAGCTCTGAATCCAGTAGAAACACCTTTGGGATGTTGTAGAAGAGGAGATTGGCAGTATGACCAGTCAGCTGATAAATCTGCAGAAGTGATGTGATGTGATCATGTCTACATGGAGCATAATCTATAGGAATAGTTCCAACATCTTGTAGAATCCATGACAAGAAGAACGGAGGCTGTTTTGAGGGCAAAGGGAAGAGCTGGCCAGTATTAGTGTGGTGTACCTAATAGAGTGCTCAGTGAGTGTACATTTTAAGTTTACCTAGACAGTAATTACATGAGATTGTTTCGGAAAAAATGTACTTCCTCCTCTGTAAAAGCCATTACAATAAAAGACACCTCTTTGAACTGGAGCCAATCAGTGATCTAAGATCTGAGCTTTTCCAGGCCAAGGCGAGCAAAGTAAGATTTGAGGTTGAATAAGGTTTGGCTGGCTATGCACAACTAATCCCTCTCTAACACAGTCTGGGTCTGTATTCAGCCAGATCTAAACAGTGTCAAAATGTCGTCACCAATTCTAGTCTGCAACCTGTGGTGGCATTTTACAGAGTTTTGCTGGATAAATGAAGATCACAGACAAGGAAGAAGTAGGAATAGAGGAAAGAACATTGGGGCTGAGGCAGGAAGAGGGACGGTTGGCATGTGGACGGGAGGAGAGGATGGAGGAGTAGGTCAGTGGTAGATGAGGAAGTCGGAGATGTCAACAAGGCTGACATGTGGTCAGGACATGGTTGTAGTCTGATCAAGGGCTTGACTCAGGCTTTTTGCTGCCAAGTGTGTAAAGTGTAGTAGAGTAATAAGGTTAAACCTGAAGCAATATTCAGATTTGGAGAAAAACATGTTTGTATTCTGGTCATTTAAAGAAATATGTGTGAAATGGTGGTCTCCTGTGCTGAACTCAGTTGACATGGCAACATACTCTGTATTAGAAACAGTAAGAGAAAGGACTCAACCCAAAGAGATAAGTGCTAAAAGTCTTTGCACACTGGTTCTACTATGGGAGTCACTGTCAGTCCATTTTTAATCCAACAGTGCTCTCAAAAGATAAATGTAAACTGCTGGTCACTTGTTGTTACCATGGTGAGTGGATGGGGCCATTCCCACTTCACTCTGCTTTGTTTGGCGTCACCCGATTGAACAGGTTATCTTAGGCACAGCCGCAGCATATGTGCACACTCAGCTGCAATCAAGCCCCAGGTTGAAATATCTGGGTCACTGTGTGTGTGTGTGTGTGTGTGTGTGACTTCTCTTAGTATGTGTGTGTCCTCAGTGTTTGTTGTCTTGAGCTTCAAAGGGGAACAGTCAGGGTATGGGGCTCTTATAATCAGCATGTGTTTGATTTTGAATGTTGTAAATGTTGACCAAGGGAATGAACATCTCTCTCAATGTTCCAATATCATCATATAAACCAGTATCTTTGCTGCCCTGCAGTGAGTTTGAGTGTTGTGCATTTTTGGAAATCTGGTCTCTATGGTGACTGTACTCCACTGTGCTTGTTGTGCTCCTCAGTTTATAGAGAGAGAAAAACTTTTTGAGATATGTTCTTCTGACTTTTTTGTTTTTGGTTAAACACTCCCAGGCAAAAATAATTACAGCTACAAATTCTTACTATTTGTGAAGTTTAGACTGCAAAATAAAAGTAGTCAAATTATTACAAACTATGATGAGAGTGGTTGAATGAATTGCAACATTATTTGTCATGTCTTTTTTGAAACACTTTTCAGGAAAATTCTCACGTTAAACCTTTTTAATTTAGTGTATTACTATAAATTTTCCAATAACCACAAATATATACACGTAATATTAAAATAAACCAGTTTCCCCACTTACAACAGCAATGAGACATTTGAAGCTTGTTAAACCTTCTTGCTTGGATTTTAGAAAATTTAGACAGACTACCTATGAGTGTGGATTTATTCAAGGCAGGATGAGGCAAAATGTGTTAGTTAAAAAAGTTAACAAAATAACCTGAATGTTCTGAATATCAAAGTTGGAAGATACCTACTAGTGTGAAGGCATTTAAGGATACACATTGTCTTAAATGTCTGTGGAGTTTGTCTTTATAATGTGTGGTAAACCTGGTGGTCTCCTTCAGTAAAACAGAAATCCTAGTTCATTTCGACTCGTATGTCATAATGGTCACCAAAGATAACGCTGAGGTTTTAGAACAGAAACGACGTCATAATGTCACAAAGCCTCTCTCTCACTAAGTTTCCAGGTGCAATGATACCTCATTTACTGTGAATGATGATGTTTACGTCCTACGAGTAATTAGAAACATTCAAGAGGAGCCCAGTTCTGTTACCTGAGTCACAATAATTCATTGAAAACTGTTAAACTCTTCACATAAAGTTTCTAAATTTTAAAGTGTATGTTAACAGTCCCTCTGTCCCTCCGTCTCTCCAGGGCTCCATTCAGCAGCTGGTGATAAAAGATGATCCTCGGGCAGCTGAGGAGCAGTGTGAAGATGATGATCCTTATGTGAGGCACATGTACACACACACATAAACACACTATAGTAGCTTTTTTCTGTATCGTATTCATACAGCAGATGTGGTTGCCAAACAGACACACGGATGTCACTTTTTAAGACACAAATATAACCAGACCATTCCTCAAAGAACAACTAGATTTAGCAGATGTACTGTGGGATTTGTATTTATTATCCGTGGCTTTCGAAACCTGTAGCCTGTAGTGCTAATTGCTGAATTAACAGATCATGAGATCAGAGCAGAAAAAAAAGTACATCTACAATAAAAACACTCTCTCTCACACACACACACACACACACACACACACACACACACACACACACTAAAAGCCACACACAAACTGACCGACACTGGAGTATGTGCTAGGAGGAGTTTAAGGAATTGTACAAGCTGTAAAAAGGGCATATGAATCAACAGCACCCCCTAGTGGTAAAAGACGTGAGTGAAAAAATGCGAAAAAACAAATTTTAAATAACTGCTGTAAAAGTAATTAAAGACTCCATGATTAATATGGTTCTGGCTTTTCTGTGCAAACCTTAACAAGTGACCTTATACTTATTTAATGACCTTGATGCCTTTTTCAGCTGTGGACCACTATGTCAGATTTGTATTTGACAGCGATGGAGAAAATAGAAATGTCTCCATCCAAACAAACCCTTAAACTACCGGCCTGGTTTTTTCTCCAGCATAGGATAGCCTGTGTGATCCAGCATTTACACTGACAGGTCAAACGATCTGACAACTTTTAACTGTTTCACGCCATGTATATGAGGAACTTTAAAAATTATGTATTTAAAGTAGTTTGTTATTTAATTAGGGATTTGAATAACTGGTTAAAGTGGAGCATCATGTCATCAGTGGTTGACAACATCTTTCGCTATGAGCCTGTTTTCTAAAACAAAGATGTGATATGATGTTTGATAAAGGCCTCGGGATACGCCAGCGGAGATGACGCTCTGGACGACAGAGAGACAGAGGAGGAAATGATGAAGAACAAACAGGAGAGAAAACCCAGCACAGCACAGGTAGGTTGGATCGATGGCATCATTTCATACACATTTGTTCAAATTTCATATCTTTTTATTTCTTTGGGAAGTGTGGGATCTTCACTAGAACGTAAGACAAAGTTCTGTAAGTATGAACAACAGCTGCACAATACCAGTTTCTTTAAATGGTGGTTTCTTTAGATAGGTCTCAGACAGGCCAAGTGTACGTGTCTGTGTCTGTGCATTTGTGTGTGTTTGATGCAAACCTTCCATCTTATCATCAGGAACCTAAAACACTCCTCCTTTTATCCATGCGTATGTGAATCTGTATTTTTTTCCCTATTAAGATACTATCTTTCATCCTCCCACAACCAGGATGTCAGTCTGACCCCAAACATCCCATAAACAACACTGACTTTGAAGCTTCAAAAGAAATGTTCCTTCAACTGCTGAGTAACTGTTACTAGCTATTAAACTAATGGTGAATGCTTTGTTTTCTAGTCTGCAGACCCTCATTGGAAAAGTGTAGGCACTTTGCAACCAGCACTGATAATCTGATATTATTTGATATTATCTCTAGGGTGTAGCTTTATGAATTAAGTTTCTAATTCTGAGAGTGCACACAGATTGTGTTAATCCAGTTGTTTCGTTTGTATTTAGTAATCCCCTATGTTTTCATCAAAAGCCACGAGCAGGTCTAAATGTCTATGTTCAACATATTTACAATCTGTCCCACAAAAGTTAATATGGTTATTTTTTGGTATGAATACTGATGACACACCAAGGATGTATCATAATAATATTGATCACCCTCTGACTTTTGCTATACTACCAGAATGGCTTAAATAATGAATATCCCTGACATGTGACAGCAACAGTCACACTCCCCAGAGTGTGCAACCACTGTATTGTGATGACTCAATAACCCCTCTGCTAGCATCCGTTTAAGGACAAACGTCCATGTGTTTATACAAGCCATCTCACAACTGAAGCCAATTGATCTTGGTAATTTTGGTGATCTACCGAGCAACTGATGTTCCCACTAATCTTTTTCATCTCTTGCAGAAGGAGGACAGTGTTCCAGTCAGAGCTCCACCCACGGAGGCTCCAGAGGTGGAGTTTGATGAGTATTCTGGTCACATGACCCCAACAGAGGCCAATGAAGAAATGCTGATGAGAGGTCAGAATGAATCCATGTACTTTGTTAACTTACTTTATGTCAGCCACAACATTTTGGTAATTAACTGAACCTCCATGTTCCTTTTTTTTAAAATGTGCTTGTGTTCTTTGTAAAAAAAATTAAATAAAAAAATTTTTAAAAAAGAAGAAGAAAGGAAAGAAAACCTTTTTCAAAGTACCTAAATAATATGTGGCATGTTGATTAAAGATGATTTTGTGCTTCATGATCAGTATCATTGCCAAAAAGAAATTCTATCAAAGATTAATTGACTTTAAATGTAATGTTTAAAGCAGATTAAACAGGGACAGCACGGACCTAAAGTGAAGACAAGCACACGTGTGAACTGGTGTCATATACCTGCCTGAGGGAGTTGACATGAGTAAAAACTTAGCATTGCTTTATTGCCACTGCTGAGGTACTCCGGAGCAAGGCATGTAACACCTCCCACCTCTCAGTGAATCCACTTTACCCTAGTTAAATGACTATTAACATGCTGTTTCACATACTGCTGAACTATAACCATACTCATTTCAGATAAAGCCAGTTGGAGGAAATTGTTATAGCAGAAACATACAAGAATAAAAGAAACAATTATTCTGACTAAAAGATATTGAAATTAGACTGAAAAATATGATGCAACCAAAAACTGGAAGTGCTTGACACTTAAAGCTACTTAATATTATCAGTCTGGCCCTTTTGATGCTGCAGTGCATAATGAAAAAATTCAGTGACTTCAGAGTCAGAATTCCCTTATTATCATCACACAGAGGACTATATTGGAAAGCAGTTCAATGGTGTAATTCACACAACAGAGACAAATAACAATTTAAACAAGGCTAGTATTAAAGGCTTAATATAAATAAGTATATATGTATATGTTCCCTGTAAGGCAATGTGTGTAAAGAGAATAGGTAAGAGGAAAACAGTGCAAAAGGAAGAATTGGCAGCTGGGATATTGCACATTACTGAGTTGCAGTGGTCATAATAAACATATATATTTGAGTAGTGCAGGCAGTTATCTGTACATTTGCATTCAAAGTGCAGTAAGTGTTTGCTAACTGTTTCTACAATGTGGTTTAAGTTACGTCAGCAGATTTTTTTTGGTAAAACATGATGATACTAAATGCTGTTTACAGGGCCACACCAGACAGAGGAGCCAGGAGAGCGATCAGGACATGTGAGTTTACATATGGACTTTGTCACCTTCTCTGTCTTTTTTATATTTCTGTCACTGGCAGTCAAAACATTACAGCATACTTTAATAACTGTACACAGCCAACTGTTTTATTACAGTGTGTATTCCCTACGCATACAAACAATATAAGCGTTTTAATTGAATTTTCAGGGTCATGTCAGGCCTGGGTTAAAAGGAGAGCGTGGAGATCCTGGGCCACCTGGTCCACCTGGTCGTCCAGGACCTACCCCTTCACCTGGGCAAGCTCAGCCTGGACCGAGGGGGCCACAAGGGCCACCAGGGGCCCCCGGATTCCCTGGACTGCCAGGAAGAGATGGACAGCAGGTGTGTGTGTCATAGGGAGAGAGAGCATGCATGTGTGTGTGTTTATGTTTCCAACCTTGTATGAACCTCTGATTTCGTAGGCTCTAGTAATACTCTCAAATCTTACCCAGTTCTTTTTGTGTCACTCACTTTCGCCTTTCTGCTCTTTTTCTTTTCAGGGAAGCAAAGGTGGTAAAGGAGATCCAGTAAGTTATTTTGTCTCTTTAGTTCTTTTTCTGTCTTCGTTGCTCTGTTTTATATCCTGTGTAAGTGATGATAACTAAATTGTATTTTCACCTTCAGGGTCATAGAGGACCTCAAGGATTTCCAGGTTTGAATGGAGAAGGAGGAACCAAAGGAGAGAAGGTGTGACTAAAGCACTATAACTAAATCACTCTTTATCCAAAGTACAGTTGACTTTCATGGCATGACACCAAATATACTGTAAGAGGCACATCATCTTCTCCTGTCATCTCCCTATTTGCCTTCCCCCTCTGAAGGGGGACCCAGGAATTGGTTTACCAGGCCCTCCTGGCCTCCCTGGGCCACCTGGACCCCCAAGATCACGCAGTGTACCTGTGAGTGACGCCATTCATGGTTCTGCTATTTGTGTTCTTGTTGTATCAATGACATGCACTCATTGTATTCTCTTGAATTTCTAGTGATGAAATCCATGTGGATAGTAGATAGTAGATGCAGAGTTAAGCCTGGCTAGCACTCACAGTTAAGGACAAGATGTCTGAAGCACCACTGACATCTCAGTGTATGCCTGTCTTTATGTGTGCTTTAGTATGGAGCAGATGCCCTGGGTTCTGGCTTTGGAGACCTGGACAGTGACACTGAACTCATCGGGGTAAGATGAAGACAGGTGAAGTAGATGAGATTGTCTTATATCTGAATTTACAGAGTTGAAAAAAAATAAGCCCTCCTCCTCTTCTAGGGTCCTCCTGGTCCACCGGGGCCACCAGGTCCTCCTGGTCCCCCCGGACCCAGCCTGTCTTCTGAGGCAGAAGGTGGCCCTCCCAGTCTTGCAGGACCACCTGGTGCCCCTGGTAAAGATGGTCTCTCAGGCAAACCTGGAATACCAGTAAGTCCTCCAGTTGAAAGTATCTGACCTGACAAGAGTAAATTGTAAGGGCAGACACCTAATATTTAAACAAAGAATTTTGCAATTTCTTTGTATATTTTATATTTACTGAAAATTGTCCCAGCAAACACTGAATTGACCTCGCTGGACCACACAAATCACCAAATTGTTGATTCCTTATCCAGTAGAATGGAGAGTAGAGGATTTGGGACTTCCACACTACTGGGAATCTGAATGGTGATATGATGCAATACAGACTGAAGACATGGAAATATAAGTGATGAACAAATAAGAGCTGCTTCAGTTCCAGTTTGAATTTAAACTTTTCAGTAAAGTATTTAAGTACAAATGCTTCATAAGAATTTTTGTCTTACAATTACATTTTTTGTTTGGGAAAATCTTGCCCTTCTTCATATAATACTCTTATCATTTATTATTTTGATCTTTATTATCATCATGTATTGTCTGTCTTTCTTCAAGCATATCACCGTATATGCTTTTATCTAGATCTAGTTAAATCTTTGTTGAATTTCCAATTAAATTCACCTTTAGTTAGTGTTTCCTCTTAAATAACACTATAGTGATCACTATTTGTGTTCCTTGGCCAATGACCAGTCTCTCTTGTATTCTCTCTCTACCTTTATTCCCATGTGTCAACCCACTGTAATTATTCTCAACCTCCATTTCTTTGTACTTTATATCCTCACAATCTTTATTCTGCCCACATCTTGTTCCTCATCTTCATCTTCCACTCCCCTCCCACCATCTGTTCCTCCCCTCCACTCTGTTTCAGATGTTTGAGGAATGGTTTAGTGGTTCTGGGGCCGATGGGTCAAGTTTGAGCTCAGGGTTGTACTCTGGCCTCGGCTCTGATTTCAGTTCTGGGTTCAGCTCTGAGCCCAGTTTTGCCTCTGGGTCTGGGCAGGACTTCGGGTCTGCTTGGGGTTCAGGCGAGGTATACTGTCATGGTTTGCTTGTAAAGCAGCAAACAATAAAAGGCAGAAATACAGTCAAAAGCCAGTGTATTGGGGCAGACTCATGACTCGTGTGTTGAACAGGATTAATAGTGACAAAAGAGACAATCACAGTATTATATTTGTATCAATTGTACTTTTATGCTGTTATAACAGTGACACCATGATAAAGACCAACTTCAGCTCACTGCCCCGATGCACAGCCTAATGACTGTACGTTATCTCCTACCATGTTGTCATAACTGCTGGTTGGCAGCTGGCTGAACTGATATTGTTTTGACTCAGATGACTGCAGTGCTTTGTGTGTATGTGAATGTGTGTTTGTGCCAGGAATAACTGCTTTCTTTGCTCTGTGATAATCCCCCTGGAATCCAAAGTCACTGCTTACCTATGACCTGCTTGGAATTCAGTCAATTAGTTTTGGTTCATTTACTTTCAGTTCAAATGTTGTCATTACCGAGTGAAACATTTCAGCATGAACTATCACTTTACATGATAAAGTGACTGAACTGAAAGGAACTGGCCACAAACTTGCTGTATAGGCTTAAAACCTCAGTGTCAGCTGCCGTACGCTTTTTTCATCCAACATGGTTACAGAACAAATCTGCCTTTTGCACTGGTCTGTTTTATTTTCTCTTTTTGTATATTGTTGTATTTTGGCTGCTCTCTGCCAAGGCACACTGATGGAGCTCAGACAGTGATAAAAACCATGGTCAAAATAATCCTAGAACAGCCCCTTAATGTGTTTTCTTATCATGATACGATATCCAGACTACAAGGGCTCCTAGAGACTACTCCACAATATGATAGGGTTGGACGAAACAAACAGCATCAGTTTTTTAGTGGCATATCAGTCATGGGGATAAAAAAATTGGAGGGAGCTTAATGATATAGATTATTTTTGTCAGAGCATGAATGTTCCCAGCAAATCTTACTTAAATATGACTTTTAGTTTATAAGATATCTTCTGTGGAAATTCGACAGCTGAGAGAGGGCAAGAGAGTTCAATATGTTCAAAATGAAAAAGGTCAAACTTCTGGGGAGCATGAATGCCCTTAGTTTTATTGAGGTCAAGCCATGGGCATACAGAGTCCCTTGTTGACCAAAGTGTTGGTCAAGTCAAGATTTGGAGTGATCATAATCATTGGGATTTATTGAGAGTATGCACACTATACACACACACACATCACACACACACACACACACACGTTTATAGCAGTCTGTCCAATAGATGTCCTGCATCAAATAAATTAGATGGAACAATAGGACGACCAACCCATATAACCATCCTTTGGCCCTGCCCATAGTCGTTTGGCTTTTAGGAGCCAGTAGTTTAAGCCATGCTTATATAAGTTAATTCAGTGTGCCTTGGTATTAACGTGTAACTGAAAAAAAACAGTCCTCTGGTACACTATGTTGTCAGAAACATGGTTGTACTTTGGTCTGGTTCTGCTTGGTTAAAGGAATACACTGATTTTTTAATGATTTAAACTTTCCTGTTATGTGATGAGAAATGGACAACAGAATCATCCTTGCCTCTGAGGTTGCTGACTCCACTGCTACATGCTACATTTCAATTGGATGTCAGTCAGCAGTCAGAATGGTCTCAACTGCAAAAACAGGGAGCTCAGTGGACAAAAATGTGAACCTGAACTTATTTATATGCAGCCACCTCTGTCAGTTTATGTCTGTCAGTTGGTAAAATTAAAGCAAATATATGATCCAACAGCAGCATTAGCCTTACATGACTGTGACGCTAGTCAACAATTGATCGACATTGTGTGTGAGCATGATGTATTGACGTTGCCAGTCTTATGGTGATGCAGAATAGTTAGCATGGATGATCTCATCACTTCAGGAAGCTGAATGATGAGCCAGTTTTCTAAAAATCTGAGTATTCCTTTAGACTGACATGCTGTCACCTGTGGATTTGGCGTTAGCCAACAAACAGCTCAGCATCAAACTGCACTGTTTTTCTATACTAGCCTATGTCTGCGACTGTTTTCCTGTTTCATTTGTTGACACCTGCATGTGTCTGTCTGTATTTGTGTGTCCAGGGTCCAGCAGGAAAAGACGGGGCTCCAGGTCCACCAGGGGCTGTGGGAGAGAAGGTATGCTCCTGGCCTGGGAGCTCAGTCAGCCACAGTATACCAGAGTCACATAGAACATTTCCTTAAGCCAAACCACCATGGTTTTTTGATTAGATAATGAAAGGGAAAAGTCATTTTTGAAGATGTAAGATGATGATTACAAGTAATCTGATAATATTCTATACCAGATACACATCTAATCTCATATCCGTGTTCAATCATGCATGGACTGACTTTATTTATATAGATCTTTTAATGTCTCAGTTTCCATTACTGCTAAATAAATCATTAAGTGCCAACCCCAGAAGTAATACTTCATTCTTGCTTCCTTCTTTAGGGTGACCAAGGGTTACCTGGGCAACCTGGACCAAAGGTAATGTATACACTTATCATGGAGCAAAGAAAAAATCTACTGCACATCTTGTGTTAGTGTATATTTCTATTCTATCCCCAGAATAGCCACGTATGGTTATTTTTCTATTAAGAACAAGGACAAATCAATGTTAACTAGGAAGCTTTTGCTAATAGGAGTTTCCTTTTTCTCTTTGTGCAGGGTGAATGTGGGACTGTGGGCACAGCAGGTCCTACAGGGCCTCAAGGGCCCCAAGGACCCGGTGGCCCACAGGGTAGGAGAGGCCCAGTAGGTCCCCCAGGACCCCCTGGACCCCCTGGACCTCCAGGAACAAAATTCTTTGTAGAGGTGACACTATTTCATATCAACCCCTACACATACGCATCATTGCAGCTACACTGACAATCTTTAATTAAGCTGAGAAGGAAATGATAAGTTAATTTAGTGAAGAAAAGAGCAAAGAATAACATCCTATTCACCACATGGGTCCAAAAGACTTTGTGGTAATGTCTAACATAAACATAAACCAAAATTGTGTTTTTGTTGTCAGGATATGGAGGGGTCTGGGAAGAGTGACATGCTTGTTGGTGCTGGAGTCAAAGGCCCACAGGTGTGTGTTTATGTCCACATTGTGTGTATGTATATATATATATACATATATTTATATATATATATATATATATATATACAGTTGCATATATAATAAGTGTTTTCTGTTTTTTTTTCCAGGGTCCACCTGGTCTGCCTGGCCCACAAGGACCTAAGGTAATCTATTTATGAATATTCATGTACACATTAAGCTTGCATAAGCGTAGCTAGTGTTTAACAGCTAATAATACTTTTGGTATGATTCCTCTTAGATTAATGTGTCCTTGCACTCATTTCTTATTTATCCCTGTTGTTCGACAATTTAAATATATCCTCATATCTTCTGTAGGGTGACGATGGATCCCCAGGAGCTCCGGGGCTTTCTGTCAAGGTACATTGATTCTCAGATGGCACTGCTTTAGATTTCTCTGTCATATACTGTATGATCCTCTCTCCTCTCTGTTATTCTCATTATTAATTGTTTGTAGGTAGTGGTCATAAGTTTGTAAGTTTAGGTATCTTTTTGTGTTATTTTTACAGACTTGTTATGATTTGAGTGTACTGATACAAACAGTAAAGAATTGAAAAGCATGTCTGATTATTTACAAAAGAAGTGATTATATTGTATTTAGAGTTAAACGTCTCTAAGAAATGATGTGTATACAACTCCATTTGAAATATGCTACAGTGAGATTACTTCCACTCAGTGCAACCTACGTGTTACTTCTGTCTTAGGTCCAGTTTGTGACCATCTCCTATTAACATACATTTTAGTAAAAGAAGAAAAAAAGTTTCTCTAAGAGATAATGAATTTGCAGTGTTTGAAAAACATAGGTCATTTGAAAGCACTTATCGCTTCTCTGAGAGTATTTGCTGAATCCTTAGAGACTCTTCTAACTATCCTGGGGGTTCTGTCCACTGCATGATGCATTTTGAACATTGAAACATTAACATTGTTTTTTTAGAGAAACTGATTGCCTCTGTTATTGGAATGCATGCTAATACATGAGAGAACAAACTGGGGCTACCTCTCCTTATGCCTGATTGCAGGGTGAACCAGGAGACCCAGGACCAGAGGGTCTTCAGGGTCCCGCTGGACTCCCAGGTCCAAGGGTAAGTAGCAAGTGTTAACACAACAAATGTGTGGATGACTTTTGATTTGCCCTTGTTGTTTGAAAAAGCATTAGTTTACTAATGGAGTGGACGTGGCTCTTTGCAGTGTTGACCAAATGTTTACACATGTGGAAATATCACAGGTGATTTAACTCAGTTAAAATGACACTTTGACTGGTACAGTCAGTTGTTGGAGAATCACTGGGTCACAAACGTCAAGACGATTTCCGTTTTTGGAAATGGGTAGTAGCAATTAGGGAAGACTTTTTTACTCACTGTACCAATCAGTGGTAGGCACCAATTTGACTCCCTTTTTAGTAATGAACCCTGGGGCGACTGTGACTCGGGAGGTAGAGCGGGTCGTCCGCTAACCAGACGGTTGGTGGTTTGATACCTGGTGCCACCAATCAACAAGTCAGAGCGCCTTGGTAAAGATAATGAACGCCGCATTACCTTGATGGTTGTGTCGTCACTCTGTGTGAGTACCTTGAGTGGTCGATATGACTTGAAAAGCACAGAATGTGCTGGAGAAAAAGCCCAATTACGTCCTCATTTGACCCTATTCATTTTTGTGAAGATTAAATAGGTTGCATAATATCAGATGACTGATGATTAACAAACAACAGATGAATAAGCATTTTATTGCAATTTTTCATTATTACATTTTTTTTTCCATAATACCATGGAAATTATAGTTTCTGACTTGTGCACATAAGTGTATACCAGGAACTGATTGAGAAAATACAAGGTTATTTCAGAGATTAGGCAAAGTACTTTTAAAAAAGAAAAAGCATTGTAACATCGGGGGGGGGGTGAACTGTGAGCCCCCCAGGGGGCAGGACAGGTGAAAAGGTATAAAAGTGGATGCTTTCACGCTCTAATTCAGATGCTCTCGGGACGGCTCGGTTTGTTGTACTCTGCATGACTATAAGACATAAATCTACTACATCAGACCTAGTAGACTTCAGTTTACTATTTACTAAGCCGATTCTTGAACGAGAGACTGAAGCTGCATGGCAGAGGGGCCCGAGCCTGACTGGCCTTGGTGAGGGCTTTCTCTTCCAAACCACAGCCTCAGCCTAGGCTATTAGTGTCATGGTCAGTACGTAGCTTCAATATTCAATTCAATTCAGTTCTTGTCATCAGAACTAGGAGAAACCCCAGAGAATGAGCAAAACGGCTTGAATATAAGGGGAGCGAGCTAGAGTGCTAGTAGCTAACTAGCGAGATGGTTTGGTTGCAGGTAGATCACGCACCTTGTCAAATTGTCAACATCACAAAACTATCCCTGTTCCTGAGAGTGATGAAGATTTAAATAAACTCTAAGCAGATCAAACTCAAGCATAACATGATACCAACACATTAATTACTTTTAATTTGTCTTTTCTCCACAAACAGGGGGCCAAAGGAGAAAAAGGCAGCCCTGGACACAAGGTAGGTTTGCTTAACAATACATGATTTGTGGATATTAAGTGATATCTGACAGGGTCTAATGTAGTCTGCAAAGTTTGTTCCATCTTGATAGTGCTTGATCCTGGATGAGTATTTTAGGTAAACGTCCCTGATGACGTTTTGGTTATATCACAGTTTGAACTATTTTTCACTACTGCCCGCTCTGCTTTTTAAGATGGTACAACCTATTCTAATAAAGGACTAATTATTCTCTGTTTTTTGTCATGAAGGGTGATCGAGGTGCTGATGGACGCAGTATCCCAGGACCACCTGGGCCTGTTGGACCTCCTGGACCTGCTATTAATCTGCAGGATGTATGCTCATACACACACACAAACACACACACAGAAACACACACACAGAAAATTACATTTAGATGGATGAAGAATTTTAAGATATGGTTGACACTGGTTAACTAACAACCAAAAATATGTTCTGAAAACATTTGCTACCACACTGTGTTTTAAATTGATACAAAAAGTGTAGAGTTCAAACATAGCTTGATTTGTCTTCCATACAGAAGAGCAATTGTTAACAATTTTTACAGCGTAAAAAATGATCAATGCCCCAAATTGCTCCACCAAAATATACTAATTTTTTAGATAGAGTATTGTTTTTTACATGGCTTTTTTTAATAGCAATACAGAAGAACACTGGCGGTTTGGGATGTGTGTACAATGCTCTCTGTGCTCAACCATCATAGGACATATTTGAATATATGGTCTGCATTTAGTAGTGGATTGTAATGTGATAGATTACAGTTGAAGCCAGAGCTTTGATTTCATGACCTTCCTGCGGTGAGAAAGACATTTTCAAGCCCAGTTTAGTGAATCTTAAAAATCTCTATATGTGTAAAACATGCTAATATAAAAACCCAACTTACTCAGTGTATGTTCTGCCTGCAGCTGCTCCAAAATGTTACTGAAGGTATTTTCAACTTCACGGAGATCCGGGGACCACCAGGGCCCATGGTGCGTAGAAATAACTACTAATGCAAATTGACAAGGTCTTTTACGATGGAAATTTCCTGCTTATTCTTTCTACAGTTTTAAAATGAGAACAGACTAAAGTTGGCTATAAGGACAGAAGGCGAGTAATGAATGGATATTCACCATTCAATTCTCTGACATCAATAGCGCAGAAAGATACAGTTACATAAACATGCATTTATTTAACTATAATAAAAAGAGTCTTGTACTGTAATTTCCCCTACAATATTACTTTAGAATGCTATAATGAATGAATGCTAAGGGGAATCGTCTCTGCTGAATACTCTCCCTCATTCACATCCCTAACTGTAACACAAGTATCATATTCTTGAATTGCTTGAGCTGCAGTTTTGTTTGATGATGCTGAGTGTGAGCATGTGGCTTTTGGCTATAATAGAATTGATGATTAATCCCGCTGAGCTGCTTTTGCTTGTAAGTGTACTTATGTCTGCATGCTTGCATGTGTGTGTGTATGTGTGTGTGTGTGTGTGTGTGTGTGTGTATGTGTTTGTCTGTGTGTTGCATGTGTGTCTGTGTGTTGCAGGGCCCTGAAGGCTGGCCAGGCAGAGCTGGATTTCCTGTAAGAGAATTTTGCTTTATCACCTCATGCTGAGCATGTGTACATGAAAATTTTACCGCCAGTGAACAACGACACCAGAATTATTTTAAAAATTATTTTAAATGTTTATTTTGCTGATTTTTTTTTTGTTTTACCTTGGGCTAAGCGTAGGTAGCAGAACTAGCAGAACTACTGTAATGTATTTGCAACAGATGGTGATGAAGGAGTCGTTTTAAAGGTCCGAACTCTGCCTCACTAACCTTTCATCCCTCTCCAGGGTCCCAGAGGACCAAAGGGAGACATAGGCTCTCCAGGTATCCAGGGGCCAGCAGGGCTCAAGGTGAGAACTAGACCAGGGTGCTATGACAGAGCTGTAAAGCCAAGTGTACACTGGAACACATATCCTGTCACCGTGTCTTTAAGCAGTTGTTAACTAATTAGAAATAGGGACATCAATTTAACATGTAATAGTTCAGACAAGGAGGTAATTTAAATGCAGAAAAATCTGAATGCTTTATTTCTTTGCTCTACAAGGGAGAAAAAGGAGAGCCAGGGGTGACCATTGCTGCTGACGGATCTCTCTTATCTGCACCAAGAGGCCCCCATGGGCCCAAAGGCATTAAGGTACCAGACAAGTGACCCCTAACCTCCTAACTGAATCTACCAACATACTGGTGCTTTTACTTTTACCACAGTGGCCAAAGGCATCAAGGTGATTTAGATAATATTGTGACAAATGAAACCAAAACGGCTGCACAGTCATTTATATGCTCTGGTCCCTTCATCCTCTACCACAGATGTTCAATTTTGGAGGATAAAAAAGATTCAGGTCTGTCTTCACTTTATTGTGACAGGAGTCAATAAAATTCCACCGCTAAAGTGGAATATTATAAATTACTGTCGCATCTGCTGCCATACAAAAGTCACTGTCACTTTCCATGTCCCTGTAAGTCCTACTGTTGTAATACAATAGCAAGTGTAACACAAGAATCAAAAATCTTAACCACCTTAAGTGTTAACAAATACAGTATAGCTCAGTTGACATACTTGAATTGGGACCATATCTGGGGCTTCATGAAGATTAGAGTAATCCCTCTGTTACTCTGCAGGAAAAGTTTTATGAAACTACAGTCAGATATACAAGCTGTTTACTACTATCATTACAATAAGACTCTCTATGCTATATGCTTGTTATATCTCACATTTTGCTGTACTGCTTTTTATTTTCGTAGGGTGACCGTGGCGTTCCAGGACCAGCCGGAGTTAGGGTGAGTTTATAATAAACAGAGTATTACTATCTACAGAGTTTATGTCATCTGAAAACTCTTTTATTAGCTTTGTAGGACACAAACATACATATTCTTTGTCCACTAAGGAGGTTATACAATTTGTGATTATTTTAGGGCCCAGTCGGACATGCTGGACAAAAAGGAGAATACGGCTTCCCCGGTCGCCCAGTGAGTGCTATTTACTTGGGTGGCTAGAAACTCTACTGAGGAACTGCTACTCATGGTCATTAGGGAAATATATATACCCAGTGTGGGGGATATAATCTGTAACACTATATTTATTGCTGCCAAAAACACAAGAATTATTGTTTTATTTTAATCTATTTTCTCCATCTATTAATTTACTAATCTATTTAAAAGTAACTTCTAACTGGGGGAACTTGAGAATGAATTGTATTTGTACAGAGAACAAACACTGATTTCACTATTTCCCTTTCTGCAGGGGCGCCCTGGTTTGCCTGGAAGGAAAGGTGACAGGGGAGATTCTATTAGTCTGCCGGTAAGAGGGAGGAGACATTTATTTTCCAGTGTTTAAAGCTCCAATCAATAGATATCATATCAACACATTAAAAATCACAGTTCTATTCACACATAAAATCGAAGATTTCAGCATGTGATAGGACATAGGCATTTTCTGCATTTTGTGACACAATTATAGTGAATATTTTTACATCAAGAATGGATCACAGGACTACATGTATGTGAAAGGGGTCATTAGAGAATTATCACCAGACTCTTCAGCTATCAGCTCCATGGAGCGTTTTACCAAAACACCCAAACTTGACTCTGGGGGATCATTGTTTGGGTTTTCCAGCCCACCAACTCTGCTCTCATCATTCTGGTTTTTACCTGAAGCAAGCAGCTGTTTTCTGCAAAAAGGCCCACAAAGCTCCCTGTACACTACCTGAATTCTAGATATTTCCCTCAGGAGTTGGACGTGTAAAACAATGCTAAAAGAGAGTTAATATTTGACTCACATTTATCAGATGAACACAATCACCACTTCAAATGAATACTAATGTTCCTCACTGTCTGCTTAAATGTAAGTAGGAAACTATTGGTAACATTAGAACAGAGATCAACTTTATGACATTGATGTTTTGTTCCCTCGGTCTCAGGGGCCACCAGGTCCTCCAGGCCCACCTGGACCTCCAGGAAGAATTCTTGGACTGAATGGAGTAAGTATGAATCACCGTTGATGTGTATACAGACTTTTGGATAGTTTCAACTTCAGCAGCCTTTAATCACCACTAGGCTTTTTCTAAAAAGAAAGAAATCAGTGTTAAGAAAAATTTTAAAGATAGTGTAATCTCATAACTCACATAAAAAAAAAATCCTAAACATATTAGCTTATGGAAAAAATAGAGATCAAATGTCAGTCTGTGAAACACCAATATCATTGGATGTGTGTGTGTGTGTTTTGTTTTTTTTTTGTTTTGTTTTGTAGTTATCGATGTCTGTAAAGATCGTCAGAGGTTTTTTGACCCTAACTGACTTGTCAGGTTGATTCACTTTAATTTCAATTATGAAACTTTCATTTAGTCTGACTACACTGCTCTTCTTTGAATCTTAAAGACAGTGTTCCCCGTGCGCCCCAGACCGCACTGCAAAAAGGGACGAGTAAGTCTGAGTCAGGCCATCTGACTGGTCTGTTTCAGTTTGAAATCGGACCATCCAGTGGTTCTGTTGGTGTGTGGGTGTAGCAGCATGGCAGCTCTCTGGTCTGGGCTACAAACAGAACCCTGTTCCTACCCCCTCTTTTACCTCCTTTCATTTTCTCCTCCTCTCCCTCTTTGCTCTCCTTCTTTCCTAATGATCTTTAAAAAGGCTACATGTTTGTGGGTCTGGCCTCATTTCATAAAGCATTAACTTTTGTCCTGTATAGAGGTTGTATTTCATTATTCTATCTGCCTGACACATACTTGTGGTTGTATCAACATGCAAAATTTACTGTAAGTAGTTGCCAGGTTGATTAAAGATGTATTCACCACCGAGAAATGGGATTTGGCCTTTCTAATCTTCCGTGCATCTTAGGTTTATTTATACCAAGACTTTCTGTTTATTGGTTAAATCCAATAGGATCGTTCAGGACAAATGTTAATGCCAGGTGTTAAAGGGGTCTAGGTCCTAATCCTGCTTGCAACATCTGTCTTTAATCTCCTCATTATCTCAAGGAGGAGGAAGCTGGATGAACCTCTAACAGGGATTATAGAAAAAGTGGAAACCATTGATACTCATCCTTCTGCTGCACTTACATCAGAGTTGGTGTCAAATCACTCTCAGTTCAATCAAATTAAAAAGGAAACTGGGAAGAATTTATTCCTAACATGTTGGCTATCAGTTAAATTATTATTTGTTCCTTAGTTGGTTGTACTGAAAGTGAGATAACTCCAATTGGTCATGGTGTTGGGTTTGTGGGTTCTACTGTACAACCTTCTGTTTTAAGTGTTTTTCTTAGATGATTTCCAATCAGCTAAACTATTCAAAGGCCGTATGCAGGGAATATACATCTACTATTACTACAGTAGCAGCAGAAAATTCAGTATCATTATCAATCTGTGCAAAGAACAGCTCCCGGGATGTGGATTTGAATATAATCTATCCATGAAGATTTGTTGGACATGGTATTAAAGAATTCTGATTGGAACTTGGCCCCTCTTCCTTCAAATTTCATCTTATTTCCTTGGGATGTGGTGAAGGCATCTTCCAAAAATGTATCGGACCTTGAACCTCTAAACTTTCACTATACTTTATGGATGGTGTGCAGGAATCAGACAGCTGGACCGTGATACCAGCAAACAGACACCAAAACCATCCATGTGTCCCTGGTGTAGAAATGTTTCAGATCTGCAATCCTTATGCTTCAGCTTACAACCTGATAGTAGAATCACAGCCAAGTGGAGAAATTTATTGAGACTTTTTATCACTTAGGCTATTGATTTATAGATTAATATAATAAACTATTGTCTCACTGTGTTTAAAGTTGCCTGGTTGTTTTTGGGGAAACCACTGTTCATTTGTGAGCACCAACATATCGGCCTGTCACAATTTTTCCTGTTTTTTTTAAATTTCTCATTGACCAATAATGTCACATTTCCCATCAAAGTAAGAAAAATGATCCCTGGTGCTGAAAACAAATGAGCAGTATGTAGAATTTGTATAATTGTAATTTTTTGTTAATGATCTACCAGGGACATAAGGATGACTGTAGATTGCCACTACATTGGACAGTTTTATCCAAATTTGTCCCAAACATCCTCCTTAATCTTTTTGCTCATTCTGTTTGCCTCAAACACAGTTCTGTTATAGGTAGTGTTACACTGAACCATGGGACATCATCAGTGACCTTTACGATGTAACATTATCTTAGTAAGGTGAACTTTAGACAGCAGATTGCATCCAGTGTAATATTATTGATAGCTTCATGGGCTTGGTGTCACCTGCTACTTTAACTTTAATTGGTCATGCTGGGGTCTAGCGGGGGCTTCCAGGAGGTCACTGGAGGTAACTTATTGTAAAACACAAACCCCTGTAAACAAATAAGGAAACATTTTACATTTACCATGATGTTATTAACCCAGCTCTGTTTTTTAAAATCTTTCTAAGTATCTGCTTTAAGCTTAATCCCTAACCTTTTTGTATTTTAACCTCCAGTCGGGTGAAGGTTGTCCGTGCTGCTGTCTATAGCATGCTTTCCTTGTATGTAACAGGTGTTTTTGTGGAGCTGACAACAATATTTTAATCTTTGAAATCATTAAAATGTGTCTTTTTTTAAATTATAACCCAAGTTTTAACTTTTTTTTTTAACATGTTCTTTAAAGACTTTTGAAATAGAAAAAAAAACAAAAAACGATTTCACATTGGTTTGAGTACATGTGTGCATGCATGTTCCTGATGGTGTAGATGTTATGTTAATGACCATGTATGTTTGTGTAGGAGTCAATGACAAGAGGAGATTCTAAAGGTGAAAAGGGAGATGAGGGAATGCCCGGAGAACAAGGAACACCTGGTGAGTCCTCTACACCATAAAGGTCCCATCACCTGGGATTAGTTTGATCGGATTTATGCATATTAACACTATGATCTCAGTAGCTCTATTAGAAAAAACAGCAGTGACCTTAAGTGAAACAGTAAAGCATATAGAGAATCATAAATATTTGCTTTTATGATAGTAAATAATTGCACAGATGCTTTAGTGATGTTGTACTGTCTTTCATCTTAGCACCTGGATTTCTAGATGGAATTGTGGTGAGTACGGTTTATTCTATAGACCCTATATAGTTGGTGTCATGCAAACAGGGTCAGAGAAAACAAAAAAATATCAGTAGTTTGCTTCAGAATCCAAAATTACATTATTTTTTTTATCAACAAATTATCCAGGAGTGAACGTTTGGGTCAATGAATAATAATCAAAATGTTTATCTAAACAATGACTATGTGTAATGTGAAAGGGCTCACTTGTAGTGATCAACAGCAAACAAATGAAACAACAAGCATGTCAACAAGGCATTTAGCAGCCAGAGAGCCTGACATTTTACCCAGGAATTGGTGGAGGCCAAAGCAGACAAAAGAGAAGAGTTAATATTGGATTAGATTTTATAGGTGACCGGGAACATGACTCAAAATGAATGTTAACGTTGCTTCGTGTCTTCTGGATGTATATATAAGTAACTTTTTGTTAACAAGTTTAACACAAGAACTTACGAGGATATACAGAATGTCAGATGTCAGATTTGTGTATACAGCTATTTCTGCTGCCTCCAAGGGACCAAATTCAATTAATGCTAAGAAAGTATTGTATGAAAGTTAGAAATCCTCGTTTATTTGCTAACATGGTCAAGGTTGAGCTCTTGATACTACTAAACATCTCTTGAAGTGGCACTGTGGTTGATCCTCTACATGGTTGTCTCTTGGTGGACTTGTTAGGGTGCTAGAGGTGATCAGGGGTACAAAGGTCAGAAGGGAGAAAAGGGTGAACCCAGTCTGCCTGGTCCTCCAGGACTGCCTGGGAGATCAGGACTTGTGGTGAGTTCTAATATGTATAAGCTCCCCTGACGATACAATTCAAATCTCAGTCCTGAATTTGAGTTTTTCTGGTGTAAGTATTCCATTTCCATACATGTAGGGTCCAAAGGGTGAGTCCATCGTTGGACCTCCAGGTCCAGTTGGTTCTCCTGGTCTGCCTGGAACCCCTGGACTTGGGCGACCTGGTCCCCGAGGCCCCCCTGGCCCCGCTGGACCCCCAGGACCTGCATACGAATCGGGTATATGTTTGTATGAGTGAGATAGATGGAGAAATAATTTGCTCATCTTGCTGAGAAAAGTCATAGATCAACCTCACTACATTATCTGTTTCATGTAATTCCTATATGTTGTCATCAGCTGTCAGTATCCCCGGCCCTCCTGGTCCTCCCGGTCAACCAGGATCTCCAGGATATGACAACCCGGTAAGAAACTTGTCACAAAAAAATTCCCTCTCAAGTGCAACCCTGTTGAAAAGAAATGGATAAAGTTACTATTGCCTGTGCATGATAACCCTTCGAAGTGTCGTGAAGGTCCAGCACTGATGCTGTGGTCTTGTGTGTATTCAGGTGGCCACCTATAAAACAATCCAGGCTCTGATCAGAGAGGGTCAACGGGCCCCAGAGGGAACCCTTGCTTACGTATCTGAAAGGGGAGGTGAGCTGTACGTCAGATCACGTAATGGCTGGCGTAAGATCCAGGTGTGTATTTCGACACGTATGAATATTATTGATCTGATGTGTGGACTTTACAATTCTTCTCTTTATCATAAGTCATTTATTATTAGTGTGAAAACATAATATGACCACATTTTATAGAAGATAAAATATGTAAAATGCCGTTGAACCTAATAAAAATTGACTGAATTTGACAGGTGAAATCCACCTGGGATCTCAGCACTTACCCAGATTATCTATATGTGTGTGTGTGTGTGTGTGTGTGTGTGTGTGTGTGTGTGTGTGTGTGTGTGTGTGTGTGTGTGTGTGTGTGTGTGTGCGTGCGTGTGTCCGTCTTCCAGCTTGGAGAATTGATCCCTGGACCGTCCTCCTCAGCGGCCTCTCAGGCCCTCAGCAGACCTGGAGAATGGAGCAGACCACACAGGAGCCACAGCCAGGTTCACACACACACACACACATATGGTCACTACTGTGGTAGGACAAGAAGCAGTTGTGACCTAAAACTCTCTGTAGTACCAACATTTCTTCAATTGAGCACTCTAGATTAAAAAAAAAAAAAACTGAAAGAAACAAACATTTATGTTTATAATTATTTTTTTTTTAAAAGGAGCTGCAGGAGGGCAGTAGAGGATATCAGCCCAGCTATAATGTACTACCCCAGACCTTCAATGCTGTTCCTGGGGTGAGTTTAATAAACATATGCACACCCTTACACACCAACCCACACATACTGTATATATATGCACGCATACACTATAAACTCTGTACCGGACCTAGGTAGCTAAAATGACTTGAACTGACACTGGCCTAAGTCTGCCTGCATGTCTGACTGATAACAGATTTGTAAAGAATCCTGTTTCAGATCGGGGCCAGGTGTATTCTGTCATCATCTCTGTGTTTCTCCCTCCTAGCTCCATCTGGTAGCTTTGAACGCCCCTCTGAGGGGGGATATGCGCGGTATCAGGGGGGCAGACTTCCAGTGCTACCAGCAGGCGCGCTCCATGGGTCTCACAGCCACGTACAGGGCCTTCCTGTCCTCACACCTCCAGGACCTGGCGACCATCGTGAGGAAGACGGATCGCAATGACATGCCAGTGGTTAATCTCAGGGTAAGGAGAAGTTTATATCCACATTTACAGTTTTCTTTAAAGAGACTACAAATTAACCTTAATAGTAAAAAAATAGAGCAGTAATCATACCAGTCGTGATTCTTATACAATATTTCTGAACTTTGAGAGGTTTTTCATTACTCTGAGTAAGGGCATGTCTTCCATTGTGTTACTACAGGTTTAATATTGAATTATGATATATTATATATTTACTGTTTACTTCCATTCAGTTTTATTCTCCTCTCTTCTCAGGGTGAAGTGTTGTTCAGCAGTTGGATGTCCATCTTTTCTGGGAATGGAGGCACATTTAACCCGTCCACACCCATCTACTCCTTTGACGGACGCAACATTATGACTGATTTAACATGGTGTGTGTGTGTGTGTGTGTGTGTGTGTGTGTGTGTGTGTGTGTGTGTGTGTGTGTGTGTGTGTGTGTGTGTGTGTGTGTGTGTGTGTGTGTGTGTGTGTGTGTGTGTGTGTGTGTGTGTGTGTGTGTGTGTGTGTGTGTGTGTGTGTGTGTGTGTGTGAGAGCCAGTTCAGGGAAGTATCGTGTACAGGGAATTGAAAGCCAATCCGAATTGATGATTTCATATGATATTACAAATCTCATCTATACATAGGCTGTAATTCCCACTGAAATTGACTATATGTGGCATCAGCAGGGGTTGAAATGTTATTTTGCACATTTGCCACGAACCAGCCAAAAGCAGACAGAAAATGAGAAGAGACAGCTCAGATATAGCAGCCGTCAGTCAGACAATAGTGCAGCTGTGTAGGTGAACTAAAACCATTTGCCAGTGCCTGAATCCTTCTCTCCCCTTTTCCTGATCAGTGTTGCAGGAGCATGAGCCCATCCCAGCCTGCATTTGGTTAAAGAGAGGGTAGAATAAGCACACAACACGGTTTTAAAAATGACTTTTAAAACACATTTAAGTTATCAAATTATTCTGCTTCCCAATCTGAGCATGAATGATCCCAAAAAACCCAGGACAGGTTGGAATTTTGTCATTTTCAGATTTTCCATTATTTTCAAATTAGTAGTTTGACCAAACAATGAAGTTCCAATCTTTATTTTTAAGTATCAATTGATAGAATAAACTGTAATTCTGTATGAGAAATTTCAAACTCTCCCTCCTCTGACTGTACCAATCATCCGGTCCATGCGTGTCAAGTGTTACATTAGCCTGAGAAGCTAACAGGCAGTAAGGGATGTCATAAAGCAGCAATATCGCTTTGGGTCTTGGATTTCGACTACAAATGTGGTAGCACCAGTTGGGTTGAGTCAGGTCTTGGCAACGTATGAGCTGGATTCTTTTCTCAGCTTCAGGCTGCCCTGGTAACCTCCACTCGCTCTCTTCCACTCCCCCTCAGGCCAGAGAAGCTGGTGTGGCATGGCTCCAGCGCCATGGGAATCCGTCTGACCACCAACTACTGCGAGGCGTGGAGGACGGCCGACATGGCGGTGACAGGCCAGGCCGCACTGCTGCAGACGGGACGTCTGCTGGGACAACACACCCGCTCCTGCTCCAACCACTACATAGTGCTGTGTATAGAGAACACATATGTGGGCAACACACATCCAAGGAGGACCTGAAGTGACAAGCGGAGCCACATACATCTGTAAATTGATACACACAAAAAACACACATGCAGGCATGCTGAAAGTAGAAAGAGTGACACATGAATGGGAAAAACACGCAGGCACATACACAGAAATGACATTTGAGCACAGACTGTGGGCACTGCTGGTCACACATGCGAAACGTGCGGATAAAACAGTCAAAGATGGTGAGATGTCAGAAGCAGGCTCCCACACTCAAGCACTGAAACATGCACAGACACACACACACACACACACACACACACACACACACACAAACACACATACATACATACAAGTTCCTTTCACTTTGGTTTCATCTTTAATCTTTAAATGAAAACAAGGTGTATCCTTAACATGCAGCCGTCCATGTCTAGATTATTTATATTCACTATATATAAACATGTAACAGCACTCCATGTCACCACAGAGAACTTTGGGATTTGTTTTACACATGTTGATGTGGAAAGAAACATCTGGGATCCCACTAATGACTTATCTGAGTATATCTTAGTAATGTAAAGGGCCACACCAGTGTTTTTGCACTGCTTTATGACATTGTAGAAAAATGTGTTTGTTTCGGACACACAACTGTGTGGTTTACAAACTGGTTGGCTATGATGCGAAATACATGGAATCCTTTGCAGTAAATGGACTAAAACTACTGCTACAGCTTTTTAAATCAGTGTTTGCTTTCCTTTGCAGGGAAACAAAACTTTCAAAAACTCTCAAAACTTTTGTAGGTTCTCATTATTTTTTCATTTTTGTGGAACAGAAATTTGGGTAAACATGACTAACGTATGAATTTCAACCTCGTATCCGATATCGCGACAGTGTTTTAGTTTAAAATGGACCTTGTGTGTCAGAGCCTCCAGTCTCTGAAGACCTGAGGGAAGATGGTGAACCTTTACCTTGGAGCAGAGCTGCGTGACTTACGGTTTCCAATTTTTTCTAGAAATAAAATAATCAAGAGTGAGTTATTCAGGATTATGATTTCTCTGTAAAGGATAAAACTGGCAACATTCAATATTTTTGTTATTGTCACCAAATCTCATAAAAAGACCAAAACCAAAATTGTCTCAGTATTTTCCCAACTTCTCCTATCTCATCTGCAGCCCTCAGCCCCCAAAGCTGGAGACAGGAAGCTTTAAAAACAGTTCAAGGAAACAGCTTATGTATATATGCTTTTATTTTAGAAAAAAAAACAAGACAGGCTCAGTTATGTCCTACAACAGCTGGGCTGGGCACGGTAGCTTTAGTAAGTGCTGCTCAAAGAGGAAATTGTGCTTTTGCTGGGGACTATTTTCAGCAGCAGATTAATCAACATTTTGTGCTCTTGTTGGTATTTAGATCGAGCCAAGTAAACTGCAGAGTGGTTTTTAGAGTAAGTGTTCTCTGACAGCAGTGGAGCTCTGTGGTGAAGAAGCTTTGGATACACACACACACAACCACACACTATAATGAGTAAGAGACATTGTAATTTGCTGACAATTAAAAAAAAAACAAAAAAACATGGAATATCACCAGACTTATCTTTTACATAGAAGCACAATGTGAACCATTTCAAAAGTGTATGGTTATATTTTACACATTCTTCCTGACATAGTTTAGATGTAAATACACTGTATGTAAACGATTTCCAAGCAGCAGTCACCTAATCACGGCCTCACTAACTCACATTCCCTCCTACATTTTTTTGGCCAAAATCCAGCAAAAAAAAAAAAAAAAAAAAGTCTTTTCTGAAAAAAAAAATTTTTTCTCTAATAGTGGAATCTACAGAAATTAAAACCACATTGAAGAAATAAGTCCTGCGAAATAAAAAATGATCCAAGGCAAGAGGACGCTTCGCTCACTTTCGCTACAAATAGAGGAGAGAGTTCATTGAAAATGTTGAAGACTTTTCCTAATCACAGTATGGCTCCCTATGGTGCAAACATGCCGACTCACCACCATTTTTGTTAGACTCTGACTTCATTATCAATGTTTGTCCAAGCACATTCAAGATTCAGGATATTTAGGCTGGATTTTGGTCCTGCTGCTTTCAATAATGTGATCTGAACTAGTCTCAACATTAATATCTGTGCTTTAGGTTTAGTCTTAGAGTTGAAATCAATGTGTGATTTTCATTAATTTATACTGTAGCAGGACATAGTGTGAAGATCTAGGGAGTTCACGTTCAGATTCTGATTAGGTTTGAACATATACACACACACACACACACACACACACACATATATGTATATATACATTTTTGTTTTTTACTCTGTAGAGGTAGGTTTTGAATGACCACACTAAATGACTAAGCTTTTCTTTCACCATGCAAATACTGAGATGTAGTTCCAGTGTTGTGCCTTTAAAGATCATGTTTTTTGTGCTTTTCAGCACAGAATGTTTGAAATGTTTTGGTTTTCAAAGAGGTGTTAGTTTTCCTGATGTCTGATTATGATGCTTCCGTTCAAACAAAACTCCAGCTTCTGAGAAAAGAGAACATTTGTACTGATTGGTGCTCATGGAATAAATGTCTTGTTTTGTGTTCTTCTTTTTTAAAAAAAAACAAAAACGTGGCTCCATTGTTTTACTGTATGTCCATGAAAACCTAATGGAAACCTAGAAATGTTATTTCCTCATCTCATTCATTTGCATTTTTAAATTACAAATAGTGAAATCAGCTCGTTAGACATCGTTTATGTTTCTGCAGTTTGTTGCATTACAAACTCTTAAAATTAAATTTGTTTTTTTGCTTCTGAGACCTGAGATTTTCTATTGTCAGATCATTTTAAATATGGTTCGCAGAAGTATGGACACTTATTAAAAAAAGAGAAAGTTTTAAAATAACAACAAATGCAAAAGACATTAAGTGTCTACAGTTGCACAAATAGATTAGAGTCATTGAGTCATATCACATACACAGCATATTTTAACATTGCTAACGGTTACTATTAGCCACTATAAGCTACTAGTCATATCAGATTAATAGAGGCTGTAGTAGCAAAACCTGTGAGTTTATTCATCATAGTAAGCCTATGTTTTAATGCTTATGAATTTAGTACTTTATTTAAAGGAAGTAGCTGTTGTTTCATTGAAATTCTTCAAGTAAAGTCTCCATTTAAATGCCAATCAAAAAACAAAAAAAGTTGAAATTTCCATAGGGAAAGACTTATGGATCTCGGAACTATCACACTGGAACCAAATATGGTTTATGTCTGAATACACTTTTTGACCCCTGGGCCACCAGGATGGTCTCGAGCCTTCTAACACAAATTTCTATGCACTTAAAAAAAAAAAAGGATCAGAACAAAAGAACTTTAGCTGCAATCACAGTTTCTGATTCCAAAAAGAAAAAAGACACATTTTAACAAAAGATTCACTTTATTAAATGGATATGTACAGCACATTCCTGATTCAAAACAGCGAGTCATTACCTTTTAATACTGAGAATTCTCTTTGTTTCATTTCCCCCCAAAAAAACAACAACAAAAAATAGATATACAACAGGTGTGCCTCAGTTTCCTAATTATTTTAAAACCTCCCCTTATTGCATCAGAGCCTTAAAGACTTGAGTCCCAGGGTTGGTGTTAAGATAGAGATCAGCCTTAAAAAACACACACACAAAACATACTATAGGTCTGTGTCCCTCAAAAAAAGGACAAAGTAAATATGGTTTACTCATCAGTACAGCTGCCTCCATCTCTGTAGCCTCACCAAGACATCTGTAAAAAGGGGAATTCATAAAAGCCATAGCTTGAAAAAGAAAGGAAAAAAAAACCCAGAAGATCTTTAAAATGGAGAGATTCTATATGCAGGCATGTTTATGTAAACAAGTCCAGATGTGTACAGAGGTGCACGATAAAGCTAAAAGCTCAACACTCAAAAGCATCTCAGGGACTTATTTTATTCATTTTGATGGGCACATAATGTAAATATATATTACTGGTTTGAATATATCAGTATTCATTATGTAAGAGTTACAATGCTCTTTGGCTGCATTTACACAGATACAAAAATAACCAATTTTCAACCCTAATAGAGCTAACTTGTTTTCACTATACTATTTCCTCTCTCATCAATTATGAGCTGTGTGTACTTCTCCAATCCTACGCCACACACCTCTGACGGGTCTCTAAGAGACTATAACAAAAGTATCAGTCTAAAATGAAAATGTTTAACAGATACAACAATAATGTGTGTGACATCCGTCACATGTCAAGAGTCTCCACATAATCAATAAAATCATTGCATTTATGTTATTTCCGATTTTAAAAAAATCTCATAAGCACATGGTATTATAAACTTTGATTTCCCACATTCACCAGAAAACTAAAAAGAGTTTAAAAAAAAAAAAGGTAAACTTTTTTTGCACCTGTGTAAAATCAGCCACAATCACCGGACACCATTCAACTAAAAGCAGGACGATGGATCTTGTATCAATACCTTTGCAATCTGGCAGTGTAATTGATCCTGTAGGGTCCAAAAGAACTCAATAAATGTATATTAGCTTGTAGACTGCAGCAATAAAATGAAAGGACTTCATAGGGTCAAGTTCTTAAAAATAATGTGGACATAAAAAAATTCCTCTGGAGATTTTAATTTGATTATTATTGTAGGTAAAGTTAACTGCTGGTGTAAAACAACTCTGCAGTGGCAATATAATTTCATGAGTGGTGTGTGTGTGCGCGTGTGTGTGTGTGCATAGTGAGTCCGGCTCTATTCAGTTCCAACCAATTCTCTTATCCACATAATGCAGCCGTGTGCTCAGACAACATGCATTTAGCTCGCTACTTCGGAGGGTGTCGTAAAAACACAGCTAAGTGGCAAAAATTCTGAGGGAAATAAAGAGCTGTGGAATTTGATAAATAATAATCATTATCAAATAGGAAAATTTAAAATTGCCGATCAAGACCTGACAAAGATGATGATGATACAAATGAGTAATGATTCATTAGCTGTAAATGGTATGTACAAGTGTGGCCATGAGAGAAGGCTGCTTTCTGAGTAATACCAACACATCGTAAAAGAAAACAAGGCGAACACAGAATCATTTGTATTCAAACTAGTTTTCTAAAATACCTACATGTAAATAACTTAGTATCTCTGCCATTACTCAGAGAGAGAGAAGGGAGTGGCCGCCACTGCAGTGAAAATCTGAGGCCAATGTTTGAAGAGGGCTTCAGCCATGGCTACAAGTCCCTGAGAACCAAGTTCAAAATTTGATCCAAGAGGGCTTCAGAAATAATAAGGACACTGTGTGACGAGGAGCATGCTGGGTCTAAACAAATCAGCACTCAGATGCGTGTTTTAAGTCTGTGTCGACATAAATGTCTCGCATGCAGTCCAGAGCCAGGAAGAGCTAAGAAATGGAAGCTGCACAGCATAAAAATAAGCAACAACACAGACTGAGATGATCCATGTTTTGGACTGAGGGTTTCAGTTACTGAAAAATTCTAATGTTTTCATATATGAGCCATGTATTACGTAGGAAAATGTCGGCAGATGAATAGTTCTTTTTTAAAGTATATCTAATAAAGAGGATACACTTTTAAGGCAGTGTTTATTTCCACCAGATGTTCTCCTCTACTGGGCGTTCTGAACCGGACAAAACTCAATGGACAAGGTAAAATTAGGAACGTAACATGGCAACATCACAAAAAACAGGTCAAAAGAGGCAAAAAACAAGCAGCCCATCAGGGTGTCGGCAACCTGGGTTTTACTATATGTGGAGGGAAACTGAAAGCGTCATTAATAATCCGTCACTGCACATAGAAACTACTGCAGCATGTTTGTGGATGGATGTCTACATCGAACAGAATGATTTCATTGATCGCTTTTGTTTTCTCTTCGATACATTTGATACAAACTTGGGTTTTGTTTACAATCAGTACGATCATCTACCTAAGTGCTCGTACTTGCTGCCAAGTTCCATGATCTCAGCAGTTACTTGGCTAGTACAGGTTATTACAAATAAAGTTTTCTTTTAAGTCTGATGAGTAGAGCACTAAAATTCTGATTCAAAGAAGTACGAATTTAATCAATTCTGCTGAAGCAGAGGAATCTGGAAAACAAGAGCTATGGCTGTATCCCAGAATGCACTCTTCTCCTCAAACAGATTCCTTTCCACACCAGTAAGCTAACTGAGCAATAACCTGTAGACTCACACTGGCCACTATTAAGCTTAAGGAAGGCAACATCTCAGAGGGAATGTAGAACTACAATAACCAGGCTTGGTCGATGTTGGAAGGGACGATAGGATTCCTCATTTAGCTTGATGTTTGTGGTTTGAGGCAGACAGCAGCAAAAGTGGGAATAAATTCGTTTTCTCAAGCGAAAAAATTAATTAGAAAAAAAAATCCAAAGTTTACTCTGTGCCCCAGTTTCAGCTAAAGCTGCTTTCTCTTTCCTGTTGAGGAGGTTTTTTGATCAGAGATGCAGTCAGGCTTCAAGCAGCAAGTTAAAAACACGACACACACCTCCTTCTTCTTCTTCTTCTTCTTCTTCTTCTTCGCACACACACACGCACACACAAACTAACCACAGCTCATCACTCTGAGACTTTAGCTGCCTCGAAGTTGACAGCCAGCTTCCTGTGCTTCCTCTTGGAGGCGGAGCCAGGGGTGTGGCCTGTTGCTGGGATGTTTTGTCGTGGGGGTGTGTGTGGGGCTGTCGTCATCGTGGAAAAGGCATCTGATAAACTGGTGCTGGATGAAGAAGGGTTGCTGTTGGCAGCATGTTGGTGTGGTTGGACGAAGTTACCACTCGGTGGTTCACTTTGAATTTGTGATTGGCCAGAGGGCTGGTTCTGGGCTTTCAGTGATTGGTTCCTGGCCACAGTTTGAGCGGCGCTGTAAAACTCTCGAGTTTCCTGGTTCTTCTTGTTGGCTGAGACCCGCTTCTTGGTTACCTGTCAGGGTCAGAGGACAAGCAGAACCCTGGGTTACCATGACAGGGACACGACTTTATTAGCGTCAAGAAGCAGCAGTACACTTGTACAGTTATTCATTCTTCCCACTTCCCGTCACAGGGGTGTGTTTACCTGTAACGGGATGAACTGGTTGTGTGAGCCGATGGGCAGTGTTGATGCAGGCTGTGGACGGGCGGCACCAGGGAAGGTTCCTGCTGCTCCATAAAATGGTTGGCTCTGGTGGTGTGGGGGCAGTGCCATTCCCCAAAGAGGAGCAGGAGCGTAACCCTGGGGGGGCAACAGCAAACCACCTGCAAAAAACAGAGCAAAATTCTGAACCCAATATTGCCTCCAATGTATCATCGGTGTACGAATGTGTATGTAGAAAGCACTACTTGTGCAGAAAAGCACTGTGTGAATGGGTGAATGTGGCAGTAGTGTACAAGTGCTTTGATTGGTCGATAAGACTAGAAAAGTCAATATGAGTATAGTCCATTTACCATTTAATTCAAAGAGATGCTGTATGACTTATGACCTTGGCAACTATTCAACTGACTTCAGAGGAGGGAAGACTGACCTTGTTGGTTGAAGACTGGGGTCATGGGTCCCATGGGTGGAGGTCGAATATGACCCACTCCTGGGTATAGAGGCGGTGGGAGAGGGAAGCCTGATCCCACTGAGTTCTAGAGATAAACAAGAGGAAACAGAGAAGCTTTGGTTATAAATCTTAAGTGTAATACCTAATGACTCACATCTCACTGGCAATTACAAGCACAGATTCCCTTCACACTCAGTCATGCATATAAACACTAATTTGTGTGTGCGTGCGTGTGAGTGAGTTACCAGTCTTTGGAGGGCAAAGAAGGCAGCTTTCTCCTTGGCATCATTTTCTGACTGGCACTGTGGACCATGAACCATCAACCCATTGGAAAGTTTCACTTGACATACCACTAAACCCTATGGAGACAAAGTGGACTCATATAAATCAGTTTGAGCCTTTGTGCAAGGTGTGTAACATGAGACAAACATTTAACAAATATGTGCAGATTTACAGTCTTTCAACAAAGTATTCAGACCCCTTTACTACTTGCAATTTGTGTTGTAGATTAAATTTCAAATGATAAATCTGTCATTTTTGCTCATCACTCTAGACTCAATAATCCATAATGACAAAGTGAAAACATGTTTTATTACAAATCGAAAATTGAAAGCTGTAATTTAAAAAGGATTCAGACCCTTATTTCTGTACTTAGTAGAAGCCTCTTAGGCAGCAATTACAGCTTCCAGTCTTCTTGGATAGTCTCTACAAGCTTTGCACACCTGGATTTCAGCAGTTTATCCCATTGTTCCTGGCTGATCCCCTCAAACTCCACAAGACTGGATGAGAAACATGTATGCTCTGCCAAATTCTCTCAACAGATGTTGTAGTGGGGTTCAAGCCTGGGCTTTAGCTGGGCCACTAAAGAAAAGTCAGAGACTTATCCTCAATCTACTATAATGCCTACTTGGCTAAATGCTTCAGGACATTGCTGAAAGTTGTACCATCTCTCCAGTCTCTGGTCGTCTGCACTCTGGAGAAGGTTTTCTTTAAGAACCTCTATGTTTTTAGCAGAATGAATCCTTCCCACAATTCTGACCATGTATTTCTGTCCCTGTCATTGAGACCCCCCCCCCCAAATCTTCACGATGATATTAGGCAGGTAATGAGCAGTGCCTGGTGTCGGTGAGCAGAGTTTGTGTTTGGAGTTCTACCCAGATGGTTCAGTTTTTGTCATATCAGACCAGAGAATCTTTTTTCCTTGTGCTCTCAGAGTCATTAAATGCTGTCTGGCAAACTCCAGGTAGGCTGTCCAGTGCCTCTTACTCAGAGGGGCTTCTCTCTGGCCACGCTACCGTAAAGGCCTGATTGATGCAGTGCTGCTGAGACGGTCGTCCTGTTGGCAGGTTCTCTCATCTCTGTGGAGGACTTCTGAAGTTCTGCTAAACGCCTTTCACACTAGACAAAAAACCCACTGACACCCACTAACATCTGGGTTTTGTCTTCAGTGGAAAGTGGAACAATCAGCATTCATCCCCAGGTCAAAGGACTCTGTAGTAGTCATGAGTATTTATCAGCTCCAGCTCCGATCGGCAGTGATGGAAAAATGATTCCTGAGCTGGACACACTCATTTTTGCCCCTTTTCCTGTGCAATGCTATGATATGTCCAAGTTAAAAACATTGGCACATAAACAACCAAGAACATTTATTGTGTTTGACAGTCTATGGGAACAACATGCAATGGTGATTCTGTTCTTCGTATGCAACACATCAAGATCAGTAAGAGCTTTAGAAACTCTTTTTTACTTTTACCACAATTCTATTGCAGAGGTCTACAGAGAGTTTCTTGGAATTAATAGCTTGGTTTTTGTTTTGACAAGGACAAAGATAATTAAAGAGGAAGAGTGTCAAAGAAAGGGGCTGAGTACTTTAGCAATTAAGTTTTTGGATTTTAAAATCTTGCAAAGTTTTCTTAAAACATATTTTCACTTTGTCATCATGGATTGTTGAGAGAAGACAGGCAAAAATGCACTGTTATTCATTTAAAATTACATATACATCACAAAGTGTGCAACAGGTGAAGAGGTTTGAATACTTTTTGAAGCCACAGTATGGTGTGAAAGACGAATCTAAAATACACTGATTTACCTGTCTGTTGCGTATATAGCTGAATTCAGGTGGTGTCATGCCTAACCCCACACAGACACATGCCAGCTCTGACACCTTACTGGTCAGCACAGTGTTGGAGAGGTTGGTGGAGGTGGCTGATGCAGGAGAGGCTAATGCAGCTGCGTCACCATGGGGGGCATTCATCTTTGCCGCTGGTGGAAGAGAAACAGGGATGAATATGAATGAAACTATTTCTTGGTTTCTCAAGCTGGTTACAATCAGTTAGGCTTTGGTGGATTAGTCAGGTACTTACCTAGTTTCTTGGATGACCGTCTCCTGTTCTGCTGCTGACCTCCAGAGGTGGTTGCGTTTGCAGTGTCCCCGAGAGAGTGACTTCCTGTTCCTGTGCTGTCAATCTTCAGCATCTCCTTCAGTACCAGGGTTCCCTTCTACAGCAAAAAACAATGTACAAACTAAGTTCAATATCATCATCTGCTGTAGTGGTCAGCAATATAAGCACCAGAAAAAATAAAATAAAATAACTGTAAATGCGTGAATGTTCCTCATAATTTTACGGGACAAAAAATAGTCTCAGTCTATTTTTTGGTACCATTCTGACTTTTAGAAGTACTATACTATATGATGTAAATATCAGAATGTACATTATAACAGAGGCTTGAACAGTGACTTTAAAGCCATAATGTCACAATGACAAATTAGGCTGAAATGTTTAAAACTAAGATGTGATCATGCTGATCACATGTTCAATAGAGGGAAAATTTTGAAAGTTTTTTGAAGCCACGTTGTTCTGCTTTCCTTATAATACTCTTCTCAGCTCTTTACGTCATGTGACAATAAAGATCGGTGTCGACTCAACCAGTCTGGGCCTCCAATACTCACCATGGCGAAGGACTGTGGAGACAAGGGCCCATCTAACTGGCTGGTGGGTTCTTGTGGGGGAGCAGGAGGAGATGGGTTCTGTTGGCTTCCCTTGGAGATCTTTAGGCTGGCAATGAGATCCTCAAACTCGGTCGTACCCTAGGTGAGAGAAAAGTGAGAGGACAGGGTAGAGTGAAAGTGGGGAGCCATTGTTTTACACGTACACTGAGGACAGAGTTAACATGTCTAGACAAGATTCTGACCATTATGGTTTAAACCTAGCACCTGGCCGACAACTTGGACCCTTGTATGGACCCTTACAGCTCAAAGCAGCAGACAAGTTGGTTGAAACAGATGACCTGAGAACGGAGATTTTTGTGTGTGTGTGTGTGTGTGTGTGTGTGTGTGTGTTTGTATGTATTTGTACCTTATTCGCTGTTTTCTGCGAGGGAATAGGGCGTCAGCATCTTCATTTTTCCTCAACAGTCTAATGCCACCAACTGGGGCCTGCAAAGCACAAAGACTAACTTTATTCTAGCATAAGCACACATATGTACATTAAAGCAAATGTCTACAAACATAAATCAAATCAACCCAACTCACTGTTCTCCACGAGTCAACACACACACACACACACACACACACACACACACACACACACACACACACACACACACACACACACACACACATACACACACACACACACTTAAAAATGGGTTATGAGTGAAGCCACTATAAGCTTTTTCCTTCTATAGAACTGATGACTTTGACACTGCAGTTCTGTGCTGTCTGTATTCCAGAAAAGCACACACATACAGTATTGTGTGTGTATGTGTGTGTACTCACAGCTTTGTTGGAGGTTGTGTGCTGGTTCTTCCCCAGTTGGGACTGTTCTTCCTAGAGTTGGCAAAGATAATGTTTTTATTTTTGAAACATCACAAGAACTGTGTTTCAAGAACCAACAGTAACAGCATGATGCTCCTTTGTGCTGATTACCTTGCTAACTCATGTAGACTTTGTCCTGCTTAATGTCAAAGCTACTGACTGTCTCCTTTTTCTAAGGCCTCATATACTCCCTGACACAGAGCTGGGCTTGGTCCAACAACAAAGACACGATAATTAACTGCGTAACTTAGATACATATTTGATTAGTCACAAAGAAAATCACACAGAGAGATTTTTAAATCACAACATTAAAAAAAACTATGATTAATATTACTATTAGTCTACACACCTGTACTTTGCAAATGTGTAATTGCTATACTGGGAAGATACATAGGCTTTGAACACACACTACCCGTCTCCTGTATTGATTCTCCCGTGTTGCAGTGTATGTTATGTTAGCTTCAGGTGATGCTCAATATTGTCTCCTCCGAAACAAAATCTCCCACTTAGTAACACAATCTTCAATAACGATTAGTCTAGTTGAAAATGCAATAGATATAATAACATGTTCATGGAATTCCCATTGCATTATTGCTGACACCTGTGCACTGTGAATGGTGTCATATTAGTCTTACCTTTTCAAAGAAACATCCAAACATACACACAAATACACAAGCACACACAGGAGACTTACATTATTCTGCCAGTGAGCAGGAGGTTTGTTAGGAGGGCCTGAGTTCTGCAGAGACTGCCACACGTTACTGTACTCCTCTTTACTCTGGATGTTGATGTGCAGATAGGAAGAGAAAACATTAGGTGCCTTTAGTGTGTAAGAGCGCCAAGTGCATAGATATACAAGAAAGAAAGCCTAGAAAAGTGAGAATACCTTGCAGCCTTGCACTTACCTTGGCCTGTTGTTTCTGGATGGGACCTTTAGAGGGAGAGTTTCTGCTGCCCTGGGGCGAGGCCTTCACCACACTGTGTTTGTTGTTGTGCTACAGATAGGGAGTTGAGAGGGGGAATGACACAAAGCATCAAATTGTTTTGTCATTTCAAACAGGAAAAATACATTGTGGCTGCATTGTGTGTGTGTTCTCCCACTCTTACCTGTGTGGGTATAAAGGGTGACCGTGGTGAGTGGTTGAGGCCGGCCAGCTGGCGGTGTGAGTTGAAGTTAGCACCAGATATGGGCTGGGGTTTGACGATGGCGGTGAGTTTGTGGGAGGTGTGATCCACTCTGGCTCCATGGGAAAGATTGATGAGGGCGCAGGGAGGGAGGCGGTAACCACGAGGTGACGTACACCTGAGTCGATAGACAAATAACAAAGCAGTCACGTGTCTTGTCAGAAATCTCTGGTGTTGAATGTGCACATGTGAGTGTGGGCAGGGGCTACTGGCTAATTGGTTGATCATAATTGCAAAAGATGCGCTTAGTTTGATTACCTGATGTTGAGCCCACCAGCAAATTCTTCATCAAATAGCACTTCATATAGAACCTCTACCTCGCGATCCGCTGAAAACGCAAACAAAGACACAAAATTAACTGAGAATTATGTTGTATATTTTCTCATGCACCGTTCTTTTGAAAAGTGCTGAAGCTTTGTTGGTATATAAAGAAATCAGTGGCTGAATGAAATGATAATGTATGTACTCACCTCCTTTAATGCCAATAACAGTTCCTCTTAGCCCCAGTGGGACAGTGAAACTCTCCCTGACATTGACAACTCTGTCAAACAGGCGATATTCTGCATCTGGGTCCGGAACCACACCCTGCTGCTGCTCCAGTGGCTACACAGAAACATGGGTATTTATGCATACAAGTTCAATCATTTGTAAATACACAGCATATAAAAAAATATGACGGGTCTGACAGAGTAGCTGCAAAAAGCCACATGTGGCACTACACAACAGAATGTATTATTGAAACACACTTGGTGTTACTACCATGTGTCACCAATGCAACTAAAACCGAAATCTTTAGCATTTTAACTTCTAACAATAATATTTTTCATTAATATGTCACCATATCATAAACAGGGTGAGCACAACTGGAGTATATTTTTCCATGATTTTCCAAAACATTGCATGTATTGTCACATCACTTCACGATTATACAGGCTGACAAGGAGGCAAAATGTGCTCACCCTGAAGAGCAGATGAGGCTTAACAGTCACGCGGACTTTCTTGGTGCTCTTCTTCACCTGAAAGTTAGTTAGAGAGAAGGAGAGGGACATTGAGTACACACTATAAACCTAAAACAGATTTAGAGTTAGAGTGCAGAAGTCAGAAGCTAAGTCTGACTCAAAGCCACCTTAGCTTTGTCCACAGCCTCCTCGATCCTTTCCACAATGGCGGAGTCAAGCACCTGTAGATCACATGACGCCCTGCTGATGGAGCTGACCGGGTGACCCTTCAGCCACGATGTGATTTCAGCAACCTTCTCTGCCCTGTGGAATGTCCAATAATGCTGGAGTTCATAACTAATAACACCATCAGCTCAGTGGATTCAGAGGACATGATTTTTGATTAAATAAAAAATGATAATAATAATAAAAAAAAAACAACGCTACACCACGAGGAGATATTTGTGTGTCAATTTCATCAAGTCAAGATTATTTAACCCAGGCTAATAGCCACTCTGGTCCTAAGGGCGTGCAACTCTTTAAGTTTTCCATATAAATTGTTCAACTGCATTATGTAGCCCAGATTGGAAGAGATTAAATACTGTGTTTGTGTGTGTTTTTTACCCATTCTGGTCCTCTCCAGGCCAGATGTCATCTTCATAGAAAACATCATCATGACTGTTCTTGGACACTGTGCTGAAAACCTCAGAAAATCTATAGGAACATAGCAAACATAATTCAGAAAGATCAAATAGTGAAAAAGTTTCCAGTATGCGTGACTAACTTTTCCATGCTGTTTTAGACTTCAAATAGTTAAAAGAGAGAATTTGACATATGCCAGTACGACCAGATGTTCTGTGCCACTATTGACCTGTGAAGAGACAGAGGACAGTGTGTTGTTTTGGTTATTTTTTCCATTTTAATTATACCTGTCCAGATATTCAGCTAGCAATTCCTCAACAGCAGCAGAGTAGAGCCACTCCTTTTCAGTTCTCTTGGTGTATCCGGGAACCTCTTCATTCTTCTTGTTGAACTTCAGGTTTAAGCCAACGTTAGCTCTTTGCTCCCCACAGGGACTGGGCACAATGAAGAAGAGGAAGATTGGAAGGAAGATTGGAACAGAGAAACTTCAGTATTTGAAATTCAATTTCTTGACAACCAGTGGAACAAAGAAAACTTTTAGATTCACTGCAGGGGATGGGGGGGGGCATGTCTAAACTAAATTATATATAACGCTCACTTCTTCTTAGAACCTCTACCAATGAAGATGCTTCCTGAGAAGCGGGAGACGAGGTAGCTGGTGATGCCGAGACGAGACGCCAGAACATATCCAGGACTGTACTTCACACAGTATTTCTACAGAATAGAAAAACAATCAGGCATTTAAACTGTTCATGATAAATGTGTGATGTAAATTCTCTCAGAATGAACACTATTTCTCAATTGAATGTCCTGACAGCTGTGTCTTACATGCTGATTCTGGATCAAGGGCTCCAGCTGTGGCTCATGTGGCACATTGAAGACCACTCGCACTCGACCATCTTTAATGACATCACTAGAATCCTGCACCTGTTTAACCAGTAACAAAAGGGATGGCAATTATGCAGGACACGCTTCAATATGAAATAAAGCCTTGCTAGAATATGTAGTACCCCACAAATTATCCAGAATAATCAAGAAAAGCTGCTGAGATCAGACTAGATAAAAGTAATTTCACAGAATGAGCTTTTAAAACATCATGTTGCAGTCATGTCTTTATAGAAGAGACAGTAGTAGTGGCAAACTTCTCTAAATCCTTACAACCAGGATTGTACAAGAAGAGTAATCGTCAGTTTAAAATGTTTTGTTAAATGGAGGATTTAACAAAATGACACAACTCATTTTCATTAAAATGTCTATCTGATCACTTACCTCTCCCATGGCTCCGTAGTACGGGTTCCCCACCATGAAGACAATAGTTGCTTGAGGAAAGAGCTCGTCTAAGCTCTTAAAACAGGTCAGAGACGAGTAAAAGGCCTTGATGTCCTGAAAAGACAAAGAGAGATGCAGAAAACAGGCGAGTGAGTTTGTGACAGAGAGAGTGACATTGCTGAGGAAAGAGTGCAACAGTGTATTTAGGATTATACGTTGTCATTACTTTTTTTTTCCAATAGTAAGTTTCAAAAAATTCCTTAATTCCCCTATATGTCTGTCTATACACAAAATATATTACATACTTGGGCCCGGAGCATATATGCCAAACTTCATAAAGCAAAGCTTGTGTAATTAAAAGACACATGTTGGCCTGTGCAAGATTAACTGACAAAGACTGTTTTAGCTTGTCTGCACTCCTCAGCTTCAGCAGCCTCATGGCAAACTCTAGGTTTTAGTAGTACTGCAACTGTGTGTGTATGTGTGTATTCATGTGTATAAAAATGGTTCCTTGAGATTTTTCTCTGACCACAACCAAGGGTTTTTATCGTCAAACACACTAACTTGATGGAGCTTAGCAGGTTATACTGTATGTTTCCATGAGTTTTAATTGTGTTTTCCTTCGTGTACGGTACATGTACCTTGACCACAGTCTGGTAGGCAAAAGGGAGAACTTGTTTGGCCCACTGTTTCTCTAGTTCCACCACTCCATTGGCTTTGGGGACATACTTCCTTCCTGTCAGCAACTGGCCGTACAAAACCACTGCCGTCTCATTCACCACGATGCCTTTCCTCTTCAAGAAACTGCGAGAATGAAAAAGCAAATCTTGAGCCTAAGAGATATGCCAAACATAATGCTTTACAATGATAATAGGAAAGAATAATAAAGTAAAACCGTGTTACCATGGCTTAACCACATATTAGAATAGCAGCAATATGTTTTCCAGACAACTTTGTTATGAAAAGACGTTTGAAAAATGCTATAATTTTTCTACTGATTCACAAAAATTTTTTGTTTTTATTGCTTTGTGTGCCTTACTGTTCAGTAATTCCCTGGACATCTTTCACCCATTCCTTCTGCTCTTTGTCAGATAGACAGGTGACTTTGGTGGGAGGAGGAGTGGAGGGCCTGTCGTACACTCTCTGGACACCAGGTGGTTCCTCCAGACAAAACCTGTAAAACAAGGAAAAGATATGCCACTTTTGCCAAAATTCAAGCCTCACACAAAAACGAGAAAAACTCTGCGCTTCCAAACATCTGGCCAAACTAACATAGATGCTAGCATCTGGTGAATACTGGTAAGGTTGGTGACCATCTTAAATTGTGTAAAATTTGGAAAATTTGTAACCTTAGTGCCCCCCCCAGTGGTAGTGTCAGAAAAGACATTCTAGCAGACAGCATTACTTGATTCTTAAGAGCCTACACAGGGTTATTAGCATCATCATGATTCCAATTCATCTTTTCTCTCACCATCCTTTGATTTTCTCTTCTCTCTTCTTCTTTCACTACTGTAAAATACACATTCTATTTCTAAATTATCAAAATTATTATTTTCTAACATACATATAGAAACATACAAAGAGAAAGACAGAAAGAAAGAAAAAAAGAAAAAAAAAAAAAAAAGAAAAAATCATTTTTTTCATTTTTTTTCATTCATTTTTGTTTTTTTTTTTTTTTTTTTTTTTTTTTTTTTTTAGTTGGGTAATTTTGCTTGGTATGATCTGCTCTTCTGATGAATTAGGCTTCCTCTAGATGGGGCCAATTCACAAACACAGATTTTTCCACAACAACACAACATCATCACACATACAGAGAGAAAGCAGAAAAAAAAAAAAAAAAAAAGAGAAAAAAAAAATAAAAAGAAAGAGTATTAAAATAAAAAAAAAAAAAAAAAAAAAAAAAAAAAAAAAAAAAAAAAAAAAAAAAAAAAAAAATTTTTATTTTTTTTTTTTATTTTTTTAAAAAAAAAAAAAGTTCAGTTTTTTTTTTTTTTTTTTTTTTGTTTTTCCTTCCTTTTCTTTTTCCTCTTCCTCCAATTAAAAATACCTAAAAAATAAAAAAAAAAAAAAAAAAAAAATAAAAATTGTTTGTTAATTTGGTTTGTTTTTGAAAACATGAAACATGGTGGTGTGACAGGTGTGGTACTGGTGTGGCTGGTTGGTCGCTGTGGTTGCCTCAATTGAAGGTCCTGGGTTCTGTCTTCTGTCCTGGCCACTGTGCTGCTGCTGTGTGTGCACACACAACAACTTGTTCTTGTAACTTGTCTCTAATCAAATGTTAATGTAAAGCTAGACTGGTTAACTGGTTCCCCTCAAGAGACTCAACCTCAACAGACTTTAGCTACTGATTGATTTATTTTTTTAATCAAAATCAATAAAAAAAAACCAAACCTTCTCCTCATCTTCTCTTTCCTTGGAAGGAAGGATGTCTCTCCTCTGCTTCTCTGCTCTGCTGAACCACTGCTTCTTCTTCTTTCTTCTTCTAAAAAAAAAAAAAAAAAAAAAAAAAGAGAAGAGAAGAGAGATAAAAAAAAAAAAAAAAAAAAAAAAAAAAAAATTTTTTTTTTTTTTTTTTAATAAAAAAAAAAAAAAAAAAAAAAAAAAAAAAAAAAACTTAAAACCTTCAATCACATGCACACACACACACACACACACACACACACACACACACACACACACACACACACACACTACCTTATGCCTGATGTGTTGCAGGGTGGGGAAGCCACAAAAGTACAGGGCTGAGCGATCAACGCGTCTGCTGACATGGTCCAAAGGCACCTGCCAGGCATCCATTGGGATGTGCGCTTTCCTGTATCAACCAAACACAGTACAATCAACCTACAGCGGCCACCAGGCAGCATGTGAACTGTGTGAGGGCTGATAAGGTTTCTTTGGGTGTGTTTAGGTGTGTGAGAGCATCAACAATTAAAGCTATTTCATGACATGACAAACTATGACCACCCGCATTCAGCGGTAATCTTTAGCAAAAACGTATATTATAATTTTATGTACTGTAGGTCTGAGTGAAAACTTCCCACTCTTCCCTTATTTACAGTAATTGTAACTTTAAGAAAGTAAATTCACTTAAATAGGAAGGAATTTACTTCATAACAGTCACGTAAAATTAAAAAAAAATTGCATCAATTAGACAGACAAATTAGGTTTGTGTGTGTGTGTGTGGGGGGGGGGTTTCTACCTAGCATGGCAATGGACGATGTCGGGGAACATCTGAGGCAAGGTGGATGTGTATGTGAAGTCTACTTCATTGTCATATGAGTAGACTGCACACTCTGTGTGGCAATTCCTGGCTTTCTCTTCTTTAGTCAGCTTGTGATTGCAAGGATCCATAGCTGCTAGTAAGCACCTCTGTCCAATTAAGACAACACACACATGGTTATACAAATGAACGAGTATGTTCTCTTTAGCATAACTTTGGCACTATTTTTCTGTCTTTGTCTGTGTTTACCTCATCTATGAAGGGAATGAGCACCACAGCTTCCCACTCCTGCTGCTTGCCATTGAGGTCCGTTTTAAAGTCCAGAGGATAATACTCAATAATGGATGAGTTTTCACTGGTCATCAGGTGCTTTAACAATGAAATTAATGTATTATCAGCATTTTTTCATTACTTGGTTGTTCGGGAAAATATCTTACAATTTGCTATGTTGGCTGCAATTTAAAATATATTTATTTGTGATAACTGCAGAAAGTGAACTGCAACGATTCATTACTCAGTATTAAAAGCACATAACAGGTAAAATTTTAAAGTATGTTGGTAGCTTTAGCATTCACACTAATGTACAGTATGTCTGTGGGCACATGTGTGCATGTGTTACCCTGTAACACTCAGGCAACAGCTCCATACTGGCAGCAGGCAGGACAGCTAAAAGCTGCTGGAAGGGCATGAAGGGTTTCCCGAGGTCAAAGGTCAGTTTTAACCCAGATATATTCCTGATGTCAGAGAGGAAGGGAGCATAGTGGTAGGGGTAGTACCTAGAGAGACAAATACACATTATTTAAGACTGAAGAGAGCAGGCTGAAGGACTCAAATAAAGTTCTTTTCTTTCCTTATTTGTGTTGTTCAGAGGGATTTCAACTAAAACTGTGCTTGGTGTGAGGGAAAATGCATGAAATTTCCTGTGTGGGAAAAACAATATGAAAAATCATCCCCTACTCTTTCCCAGGCCACTGGAATTGAAAGAAACCCAGAGTGGAGCGTGAGTGACATATAATAGAGGAGTAATTACCAGCTCCAGGATTGAACCCCGTGGTAATAGTAGTGGAGAATCCACTGGATACCCTCCACATAACACTTGGCCTGCTTGGCTAGAAACTCACTGCAAAGAGAATAAATACATATTTTAGGGACACTTCCAAATTACAAATTCATATATTTGCATTAGCTACCTAGAACCAGTACATAACGTTTACAGACAAATTTTATATATATTTGACTTTATGTGCCTAATAATATCTGATTTTTTTTCTCACATAATGATGGCAAATTAACTAAAAAGAAGGGTTAATTTTACTGAAATAAAAACTGATATATTTGATAAAGCTGAGTCATAATACCATTTTTGAAAAAAAAGAAAGAAAGGAGAGAAAAGGGATTTCCTTTTTTTCCCCAATAACACCAACATTTATATTACATTCATATGATTGGTTCAGGATTCCACGGAATTTGGGTTGTTTCTGTGGATTGTGTGTGTTTGCATCTTTACACTCACTCAGACACCACATCCACGCCCATCTTGGTCATATAGTAGGTGCGTTTGTATTGTCTGAACTCAGTTTCAAACATATCATCCTCCTCTTCCTCATCTTCTGCTACTGTTACCTTTCCTTCTCCAATCACTTCATCTGATGAGTTCAGAGCTGCCAGAGAGAGGGAACAATCCTATGCACACACACATGACAAATGATTATTAAATTACATTATACTGATTCATTAATTACAGGGAACACGTGTTAGAAACTGTGCATGACAGCAGTGAAAGGATGTTGGGTTTATTTTTTATCATTGCATCTCTACCTCTGTCTTGCTGGTGTCTTTGCCAGCAGCTTCCTTCTCTGCTGCAAGTCCAGCTGCCTCGTTCAGATACTTGTTACCAACTTTACTCTCAAACCACTTCAGGTCCACAAACACCTCACTAAAATGTTCCCGGTCAAACTGGAGGGATGAAAGAAAAGAGAAGAAGAAAATTGCAAAAATGTAAACAACTGGCTAGATTTCTAGAACAAATGCAATAATGTAATAATTCATTATATTCAAACTGACTTTCAAACTAATTTTATGACAAACATCTTTACAAACTGAACTACTCAAACCAAATGCAAATTTTGTGATTTACAGCTACATGTTGGTAACAGCAATTCTTAAAGTAATAAAGTCAACAACAGTAACTCTAACTGCCTATGCTGTACAAAGTAAATAATTACTACACATATAAAAGATGCAAGAAAGCAACAAAAATGACCAATTCAGACCGAAAACTTCCCTAAAATTTGAGACTAATGCTAATATCGTCCAAATATTGATGGACAATTTACACTGAGCTTTACAGTGTTGTCTCACCTCAGCGAGCTTCTCCAGGTATTTCTCAAAGTTTCTGAGGTTTAGATGGCCGTTCTCATTCAGATAACCTAAGGCAGAAAACAGGAGTCAGTTTTGATTTTTATGTATATGATATACCTTTCAGTTGCTGATAATACTTCTATTCTACAATGGTTGACATGTACAAAAGATTTGACCAGCTGGCCTGGCACAAATAATATTTGCAAATAAAAAGTATCTGTGTGTATGTGTTTGTCTCACCTCCCATGCTGGGTAGTGCACTAATGTAGGTCTTGTACAGAAGTGGCAAAGCATCATGGTTGATGTGAAGATGTGGGAGGTGAGGGATGAAATCATTCCCGACTAGGAACCCCATCAGAATCCAGTCATCTATTATTCGCTCCAAGTCATAATCAGAACCAATCTGACCCTGTAAAACACAGAAAAAACATAATCAGAATATAGCTCACATGTAGTATAGAAAAGTGTAACACAGTAGGACACCAAAACTTTTACCAAAACCTTCCCCGGCATGGAAATTACTTTTTCTATTTTGCATGAGTCTGTGTGTGTGTGTTAGTGTGTGTTAGTGTGTGTCTCACCCTGAGCTCAGAGAACTCATAGTCGATGTACTCTCTCATCAGAGACAAGTGAAGTAAATGAAAAGTTGTCTCCTCTGGTGCTGTTATCCTTTGTTGAGAGTAAAAGAAAATTGTTAAAAAAAAGTAAAAGGGAAAAGGTTTGACAGAAAAGAAAGAATGAAAACATTTATTCAAAAAACAGAGGAAAGGAAGAGAAAAGCATGTCACACCTTTTCTGGGATTTCTTTCCTCCAAATCGGACCTCTTCTCTGAGCAGAGAGAAATTTGGCTCGTGGCTGGTTAAACCTAACATTATCTACAACGAAGAGTGCAAAGGTTGTATGAGCATCTCTTAGACATCCAAAGAGGTTTAGAACAGTAATGTATGGGCTCATGTAAATTCAAACCATGGGTAAGCAAACACTACCAGGTCAGCATCCAAGCCGTAGAGACAGTGGCGGGTGTTGGGGTTGTGACCAGGCTTTGAATTCTCAGAGCGAATAAATTCCATGATTTTATGTTCCCCTTCCCCTGGTGTCTAAAAGAGAAACACACACTAAGTACAAGCAGTATGGATTGAGGCTATAACAGAATCACAATAACTGAAAAGTTGGCAAGAAGCACTTGGCGCCAACAATGAAACTGCAGTTCCTATTGTTTTTAAAAAAAAGGTATTCACGCACCTCGTGACCAGACAGGTAGACTCTGACATTCTGCCATAGCTTGTCATTGGAGACCTTGTTGTGGACAAAATATTTCAGCTGCTCCTGAAGTCTGGCCATGAAGTCAGTACCTGGAAAAAGCAAATGTGATTAAAGTAGCTGCTGCTATCTTTCTCAGAACAGACAATTTTACTTCTGAAATGTTAGCACTCTGTATAGTACCTTCATGTTCAAAATAATGTGATATTACTGATGATATTTGGTTGCATGTAGTTTACAAGAAAAACTGCATTGAAGTACAACCCAAACTGGCTAAATTTCACTATTTAGTATCAGTGCCTAGGTAGATGATTACAGTAACATGAACTTCCTTTTATAATAGGCAATTTACCATTATCTCATTAACACTGAAACTGTATTATTCTGCCCTCACAACTAAACTCTCAGTTTGTTCAAACTCAGGTGTGTTTGCTGTGTTGGTTCATTTCCTTCTGGCTGCTGTGAATCTTTCAGCCAAACTCGAAGACAACCTGAGAAGGAGGTCTGAGTTCGGGACTGAGACATCAATCTGTGTACCTCAATACTGAAAAATTCATTGGAATAATTTTCGTTTGCGGTAACAAAATGGCACAGATTATTAAGGAGTGGTTACTAAATTCCTGTGGATTGAATCACTAAAAAAATAAAAAGAGCAGGAGATAAGCCCAATACAAATCTAATTTTCTTCTGGAGAAAATCCTTAGTACCACTAGAATATAAAACTGCAATGCTTAAGTTGAGCAGAACTAGGCCTTTTGTTAGGACTTACTTATGTGTTTCTGTAACATGCTAAATGAGTAGGGACAATCACCTATGGCAGTGCAATAACATGTTAGTAGCAGCTGGTAATGGTGGGCTAAAGTGTCAAAAAGTAAGAACAGGGAGAAGAAACCCTTTCTAATTCTCAAACACTCATGACTTCAGGTTTATTTAGAAATTCACCATGACCACTTTTCTAGATTTTGCAAAGTTTTTCTATTAATAGGTTAAACAGCTATCTTTAAATATTCTGCAACAGTTCCTTTATAATTTTTAATGTGTGGTTTTATTCCTGTGTCAAGATTGAGAGCATCCCTACCGGGAGTGATACAGTTGGAGTCGAAGCGAGCTTCTGTGGGAAGCACCTCTCCTTTGTCCAGGGCTTTTTTTATCTTTTCCTCTGCTTCTTTGGCCGACCTAGACACACAGACACCCACCCCATCAGGTCAGACTCACAGACCTGGATTGTGTTCCTGTCAGTAGTCTGGTTTCTTTGGTCTTTAGCAAAGCAAATGTTTTTTAATCAGGTGTTTTTATGCAAATCATACAGGACACAGGTTTATTACTGTAGTCCCTCAGGTATCAGTTGTAAACCACAAAATTATACCAGATGTTGTGTAAACATATACAGGAACCAGGTTTTCGTCTTGATGAGATAACTAAAGAGAATGCAACATTATTGTCACTTGAGAATCAACACTGAGTTTTCACTATGGGGAAAAATATTACATAATGATGATAATAATAGTAATAATAGCAATAATAATAATAATAGCAAGAAGAAGAAGAAGAAGAAGAAGAAGAAGCAGAAGAAGAAGCAGAAGAAGAAGAAGAAGAAGAACAACAACAACAACAACAACAACAACAACAACAATTTGGAAATCCAGTGGTTATTACAGGAACCTGTGTTCACCCTTTCATAACAGAGCCAGACAGAAACATCAACACTGAATTCAGGCCTGGAACAGGGTCACAGAGCCAGGTGAGATGACTCAAGTTGACCCATTCTGGGTGCCACCAAATACACAAAAAGAGGAAACTATCTCTCCATGTTTCTTTCATCCTGCATCCATCTCTACCTGAATCGTCGCCCTCTCTGCTGGTTCATCTTTGCCCTTGGCGCCACACCATCCACAGCCATGAAGAAGACCTTGCGAGGCTTGACGATCCTGAAGAGCACCTCTAGGTAATGGAAGATGTCAGCAAAAATCTTTTCCTCCGAGATGCGAAAGTGGACATCCTCGTCATTTGGGTGGGAACACTGGTGGATAATTCCATTCATGTCCAGATAGAGATTGTCAAATTCTGGAATCTTGAGAGAGAAAGAAACAAAAAACAAACACAACCACTATAGATATTAAACTGTAAATATATTCTGCTCTGCAATATTCCTGAAATGACCAATTTTAAAAGGTGTTTATATTCCCTGACTGTCTGAAACGCATCTCTTAACAACAAAAGCTTTCCTGTGTGGTGTTCTGTAGGCGTTTTTAGTTTGTGTGCCAGACGGGATATCCTTCACATGACAAAAACTTTGGGTGCCAGAAGTAAAAGGGTCAGCTTGTCTTTGCCACTCACCAGGAGCATTCTAGCAGGCTCCCGCCACCTGATACAGACAAAGAACCCAAACATTTCTCCAGTCACACTGACAACAATGGTGACACCTAGGGGATAAAGGTCTGTGTTTGTTTGAGAAACTGTCTGAAGTGACAAAGTGTCACAGGTGGGCTTAAAACATTTTTTTTCCCATTTCCATTGTAATCCATTATTAAGGTTGTTGGCATAAAACGTCCTTTTAATGGTTTTAAATAAACACAGCGATGCTGTCTTAGGCAATGAGAGTGACACTGAACCACGACCAGCTGATAAAACTGCTGCTCCAGCACTGAAACACTATCCTCCTCATTACACAGGAAACTAGGTCACTAGAGTCCATCCCACTGCCGCTTAAGTAACCGAAAACACTGAGTGACGTAAGGTTAAGTAAGAATGTTGCCCTTGGTGTCAACTACAGGCTGATACCAACAACTATCTTCTTCGTGCATTTTAAACAACTTCACAAACATTGCAGAGAGCGGTGGCTGTAAACTATCTGGCAACAGTTAATAGATGAAGCCTCCATTCATCCCTTATTAGTGTAAAGTTTAGGTAGCTAGCGGGCTGTGAGAGGTTTATTGTTGGTGAGAATGTTCTTTCCCAACAAAGACCTAAACTACCTGGTGGTAACACATTCACTGAGTTATATTTTCTGTAATCCCACTGACGGTAAAAGGTGTACACGTAGAAGACCAAAACAGTAAGCTAGTACCTGTTGGACTGGGTAAATACCGATGGGTCTTTGATGAGTATAATTAAATAATGGGGTCATAGGTGTCCTCCATTATGAGAGCTGTCCCGTGGCCGGGCAATAACACCGGTAAGCTGCGTGGAATAAAAGTTCCACGGCCCTCTATACTTCTGATAGCCAGCAGCTAGCTAAGCTAACGCTGCAGCTATCGGTATCAGTGGACTGAGAAGCTAACGATATTCAAAACTGGTTTCCTACCTGATGTTCCTTGACAACTTCACTGAGACACGGATAGCGCTCTGAAATCCATCGGTAAAACTTCGGTACCCCCATCTTCAGCACAAAACTCTCAACCCGTTGTGCGGTCAACACTGAAATCGGATGTCTGGCTACGTGGGTAATGAAACACAACAACTTGCTTCCAGCGGGGTCGGGTTTTGTTTTCGACGGCCGCTAACCAGCTAGTTGTCCGAGGTCCGTCCGCTAAAACATCCCGCCGCGACTCGAGAAACAGTCGTTCCACTTTTTGTTTCTCCCCGATCATCCCTCATCTCCCTCCTCACGGTTGTCTCGATGGGGACTCCCTCCCGACACAAAACAAATAAAAACCAATTTAAAATATATAACAATAAATGTAAACGAATCCAAAAAGTCGGAATTTTAACATTTTAAACAGACGCTCATGATACTGAGTCAAGATGTTTACATTGATCCTAGTCAAGGCGTTGCTTCTACTTACTACCAGTACATTGTAGGATCATATATTTGATTTAATAAGAGTCGCAATTATCATTAAATTAAGAGATACAATCTCTGTATGTCGTTTTGATTTTCTATGTCACTTGGTGAGTCATAATTTAGACTGTTTAACATTGCAGCTTGTTACATGTCTGGTTATTTTAGACAAGGTTAAAGTTTTTTCCAGTATTTTGCCATGACGCGCTGTGGTGAGGGCGGCTGAGACAGACGCGGCCCGACGGGACTTGTCCCGGGACCGGGTGGCCAGTTTGACTATGCAACATCTGGAGCCCACTGGACAACAGCTCAGCAATAGTCACATTTATCTTGATCTAAATTTTGTTGGTTTTGCAATTTTACTTTGGCTTAAAAGCTTATAGATAGATTTTTATAATCACAGTGCAGCCCTGGTGTTATCTATTTACCAACCCCTTCCTGGAGTCTACTGTGAGGACAACATGGCTTTAGACTCCTGGCTCACTGTTCCCTTTGCACTGGGAAACTTGAATAAAACAATAATCTTTATTATAGTCACTAACAGTTTTGTTATTCCTACCAGTCAAAATACCTAATGCAAATAAGGCCTACTGATAACATCTTCTGATATCATATAATACTGTTCACATGAGAAGTTTGGTGACCTCACGTCATTTGCAGCACAGTCGTACCCATCTCCAACCTGAGCAGAGTCCTTAGCCATGTTTCACTCATAAGTTTGCAGTATTTTCACTTGTACTTCCTGAATAGGCCTATTTGATTGTAGATGTCTGATTCTACAACTGAGTTTGTCTGTTTGTAGAATCTGACAATAGGCCTTTTTCTCATTAGACGTGTGGAGATGTTACAGATCTGTCAATAATGGCTGAATTCCATTTAGCTGCTTCAGTTTCAGGGCTCTGATGTTGAGCTCGCTGGCTTATGGTCACACTGTCATGACTTACTGAGACTCACACTTTTCCTACTGTTACTGGTCAAAATATCCGCTGTAAAAAGGATTATTTATCATTTCATTAATTTTCTTAAAATTTAAGATTGGCAGCTACTCAATTGTAAATATATGTACTCTTAATATTTAAAATATCATGGCTACCCCAGTTTACTGTGAATGAGTTGGAAAAGATGCTTTTGAAGAGATTATTAAATGTTAAATTCATGGTAAATATGATTTGAAATTCTGCTACTTAATGAGCCTAAAGCAATTAATTAAGATTGCAAATTCTTTGTTTTCCAGTTTATCATGTCATTACAGAAGTCAGTGTGGAACTTCCTGAGTAAAGAGCCACAATGGAGCCTCTTGCAGTAGGTTTCACTCAAAATGTAATGTAGCCCCATAGTAAACATGACCTTTTGTGGCTCTGGTGTTTCAGATAATACAGATGTGTTCTGGGAGACTGAAGATTTAACAGATTATCATTTGACAAGGTTTAAACACCCCATGTCAGCCCGTGTCAACTATAAACACAGAACTCAGTCATACACGCACGAGAGACCTTGAAAAGCCAATCGTACCAAAAAAATTTCATCAGACATGACAAAATTGCTTCGAAATAATTTATTTAGTTATACAAATAAAAAACACCTCTCTCACGCAGTTATCATAAAATAGGTAGGTCTTGGCAATTTATACCAAATCCCCTTGATGTGTCAACTTGGATCATCCCTCCACAGGAACTGACAGCAGTTCTCCTGAAGTTAAAGTAGCTCAGTTCAGTTTGGATGTTTTAACCTACAGTATGTGAAGAGAAATTCCATTGCTACTTTAAAAGAAAAACATATGATTCTGTGAGGTTTTCATTTTTCAACAAGCAACAAATAGCTCACATGTGTGGAAAAAACAAAACAAAAAAACAATCCAGTTCGATGTAGCATTGCAAATCAATGCTTTAAGTTACATGAGAATCAGAGTAATTACAGACAAACATGTCAAATCTCATTTTGTTCTGATAGAGATATCAGCAGTTTCTCAACATTTCCATAATTAATTGGTCTTCCTTGACTTCCATACACTACCTCACATTCTACACTCTTAAGCCAGAAAATGAACCAATAATACGCTTGACAGAATGAAATTCAAGTCATATTTATTAAAACTGGTTTCTCCCAATCCGAAAAACCCAAAAGTACACATAAAGGGGAAGAAACAGGAAGTTGACAAACAATGAGGGGGGGGGGTTAAAAGCTTCACATGAAGACATAATTTTTGCATGTCATTTTTACTTGTGCTTTGGCCTTTAAAAGGGAAAATGCATCACACCAAGTAGCGTTTGGCTGGATTTACCCTCAAGAGCAACCGCTTAATTAAAAAGGTACAAGTTTTGATTTGACCTAAAACCATAAAGAGGTGTTCTATTGTAGCTGATAAACAAAAATGCTTTCTAAAGTCTCTTGTCCAATTCTGTGCCCAAGCTAGGTCCTCGTTTTGTTGCCGTAAAATGACAGCACATCTTCTCCTGCTATACTGATGTACTGGTCCAAAGTCTTTACTGCTGTCCAAAAAAAGTGTTGCTTGTTAAAATAAGACAGGTTCAGTTTATTCCAGCCCTGCCGGTTTTGGCGGGTATCCTCATTCAGCAGGCAGCTTTGGTTCTCCCTGCACCAGACTGATCCTCTACCAAACAAAGAGAGGCTGACGGTCGTTCTATCACCCGCTTAAGATGTGGTGGCCGTTCAGACTAGCTCAAGTACCTGTGTAGAGAGAAAGGATAGACCTGTTATGTTTCCTGTGGCTTGCTGCCACTAGAAACAGCAATAGGATGAGTGCAGTCCTTGCTTTGACAGGTAACATTAAATGCTCTATATATATTCCTAAAAGGTATCAGAAGGGAGTTTTAATATGTTAATGTGAGTTAAAAGGAAAATTTAACTTCAATATTACAGGCTAAGTGAATAACCAAAGCAGCAAAATCATCTTTGGTGTGTTCTGTATTTAACGTAGACTGGACAAAGCACATGTTTCACCACACAGTCACCCCCCATTTTGAGACAATATAAAAAGGTGCAGTTCATCCAGATCACAAATGGATATTAAATCACGCTCAACCCTTGTGGTATCTAGCCATGCAGATAAATTTGATTAGATGTGGCAAGTTTTTAAATCTCTGCTGAGACCTCTGCCATCAACTTATACAGTGACAGTGAATGGGATCTCGAAACTGTTTTCAGAAATTACAGTTAACTATGGACTACTTTCACTGCATTTCGAAAACAGATGTCTAAGGCATAACTTTTGAAAAGCAGTTTTGGATTGGAAAAGATTTCTCAAAAATTAGCTGTACTGAAAACTATCAATTAACAATTTAAGTCATTTTTCAAGCGAAAATGTCAAACATTCTCGTAACTTAACAGTTGCTAGTTTACCGTCAACTGACCAACCAATACAGTTCTAATGAGGAAGGATAGATTGACTGGAGTCTATGACAACAGTCTGGTATCTTATACAGTAGGCCTGTGGTTTTTAGTATGTTTTATGTACTTGATTCAAAAATACAGACCTTGATTGTTCCTTGACTATTTGCAGCAATCAGCACATTTGACTCCTGAAAAACAAAATGTCATTAATGAAACACTTAATTTAAGTTACTGCATGGATAGTTAATTACCTACAGAAAAATTAGTATGATTTTTTATTTTGGATGAAATTGTACAAATTGATTCAAGACCTATTCAATAGAACTTTTCCAAGCATCAAGATGTTTATCTGTTTAGCACGTGTACAAACTAGATGGGGTAATAGTCCTTGTAGTATATCAAAACCAATAACAGTGTAATGATGATGTGAACTCACTCCATCAGGCAGCGCCCTCCAACAGACGGCACTGACAAACTCGTTGGTGTCGTCTTCCTTTTTGTCCTTGTCCAAGACACTCTTCACTGTGTCAAACTTGAATGTTAACAGTGTCTTGGAAAGTCCTTTGTAGTAAAGGTACAGAGAGTTGTTTTCACTGCCTACACACACACACACACACACACACACACACACACACACACACACACACACACACACACACACACACACACACACACACATACACACATTTTATTTGCAGTTATTTTCATAACAGTATTTTGGTTATTTCTGTCTATAGAGGGAATGAGTTGTGAGTAGCTTCAGACTGTCATCTGGACTTGATCATTTCGTGCAGTGGTACCCTTGCATTATTAAACAAACATCATGCTGCAATATAGATCATTCTGCATCATGGCCGGTACAGTCTCATGCAAAGTAAATGCTTACCACAGGCCACATAGTCTCCATTGGAAGCGAGGCCTACAAAGTTCTTCTCATTGATGTGACCCTTGAAGGAGCGCAGACAGTGGGTTTTGTTGACATTCCACAGCTTCAGCTGACTGTCTGTTGAACTGCCAATTCAAGGCCATAAATACATAATAAGTGTACAACTAAATGACATCTGGGGAGGTCACACATTGAAACTGCATGGCTGTACGGTTGTCATGAAATCTGGTTATTTGTAATTATAGTTTAGTAAAGAAAACAAAAAAAGAGCCATAAAAATATAAGCATAAGAGTTTTTGTAATGATGATATTACAAGTATAAAGTACATAATAAATTATATTAGAGTGTCTTTGTCGCAGAAATATTATTGAAAATAATAAAGGCACGGAACATCTAAATATTAAAAACTAGAGAAAAACATTACTGATGTTACACATGGATGTTTAAGGAAATTATTTCCAAACCCTGATGCTCAATATTAGAATTAAGACTTATGTGACTTACGCAGAAACAATTTCCTCTCCATTGACAAACTTGGCGTAGGACACAGCCTTTCTGTGGCCTTTGAACACCATAATTGGCTGCTTAGTGTTGCGTAGATCATAGTAGTGGACACAGTGGTCTATGAGGGGAAAAAAAACACAACTAAAAAAGGGTATTTATTTAGAAGGTAGAGAACACTCAAGAAGAGGGGCTGTTGTACATGAGGTGTCCTTGATAACTGGAAACAGCTCTCAGTGTCAGTTTTATCCAGTAACCATCCAGGAAGGCAGCCATGGTAAAACTATGGTGCAATGTTTTTGCTGACATTTGCTAATATTAGTGTTTCTAACACGCTGTGTTCATCCATCTCTTCTATTGCCTGGTGGCTTTTACTCCAATGTCCTTGCTTCACCCAAGACTGTAAACTAACAACTCCAAGGTCAAGGTGGGGGGGGGTCCTTTTTCAGGATTAGTGAACTTGGACTTTAGAGACACAGGGAATGTGGTAAATAAGCCAGGGCAATTCATTTCAATTTTGTTCATCCAATATTAGTTTTCTGAAGGATCGTTTCTATGAACAACAAAATATTTCTAATTATTACTTAGTAATAAATAGTTGTCAGCAGTTTGGACCACCAGAGTCTACGTGACCACAGAAATAATTCAGTGGTCTAAAAGGAAAATCTGCAGTGGAGGTCTGTGCACCAGGGTCAGAGTAAAATAATAATGATAAATCAATGGGAGAAAAACAAGTTTCTTTGCCTGTGTATTTGACAGGGGACTACTGGTGAACGGACCAGATTCTTATTTTTTAAATTCAGAATGGACTTTTACATATACAAATATATTAAGCTGATTGTTAGACCTGGCTCTGACCTTTAACCATAACCTGTAGACTTGCTTATAAACTGTGGTGGGGATTTAGGTTTGAAATTTGCACATGTCAAAATTTCTCACAATAATTGCATGTTTTTATTCATTTTATCCACAACCATAAGTAAAATGAGGAAAAAGACAAGAGAAACCTGACACCACAACCTAACACCAGTCCCGATCTTACCTGCACAACCAAAGGCCAGATGATATCTGGAGGTTGGACTGAATTTGACACAGCAGACATTGGCCTTGGCCTCAATGCTGGCCACTGAGTTGTCAAGATTGGTTGACCATAACTTCACTGAAAAAAAAACAAAAACAAAACAAAAAAAACAGACATGATGACATCTGACCATGGGAAAAAGTAGGGAGTAACAGAAGCTGAAAAGTTGTATGGTAATCCATCTCTGAAAACCTAACAGACATATTGTCCCTCATTTACCTTTAGCATCATCGGAGCCAGAGGCTAAGAGCTTGGGGTCCATCAGATTGAAGTCAACACTCCAACACCTTTTTTCATGTTCCTGACAAGAAAGCAAAGGTAACCTTGAAAAGGTGTCATATTACTGATAAAATTGATAAATTAAACCAAATAACCGATGATGTATTGCTTCATTGTTACTTGATTTCTTTCTACGCAGCTGTATTTTTACCTCTTTTCGTAACTGCAGATAAACCAGATAATACTGCTTTTGTGTTTCCTTTTAAAACATACTTTAAACTATTTATTATGCTGTATAACAGCAATTCAGAGGGACTACAAAGTAATAAATATAAAGTCTTTGATTCCTTGAGTCCTTAATGACAATGTCAAAAAAGAAGGGAAACTGAACCCTTACCACAAAAAGTGGTTTCCCGAAACCTGAGTATCTTACCTGATAGACTTTGGACCTCTGGCCAGTGAATCCATCCCACAAGATGACGGTTCCCTCATAGTCACTGCTGGCTAGAAGGTTCTTGTGATAGCTGCTCCAGCTGATACAGCTTCAACAAACAAGGTTGGGATCACTCTCAGTTCACAGTGAGTCACTTTCTTAAAAACTGCTTCATTCACTGTGTTGTTTAACTCAGGCTTTGGATCCATAATGATTCTTAATAAGTGTGTTTTTACAACTCAGCATTTTATAAAACATGTTATATCTATATAGGCCTGCACAACCCCACAGCTCATGCCCGAGTAAAACAGTAAGATGCATACATTCCTTTCTCTTTTTAGTGCTACAATGGGCTGTAAAATGTCTGGACATCATGCAGTGTCTGAGGATTTTTGTCACACCATGTACTAATCAAGAGAGATTTAATTGTGGAACTGTGGAAACCAGTGCTGTCGGGGTCTGCAGATTTCATCTTCATCATTTCTATTGAAACAAACGGCTTCTCACTTGGGGTTTCTTGAATATGGGTTTAGTAAAAATTTTAAGTTTGTTAGCCCTGAAATTAGTGAAACTGGGTTGTCTGTTCTAGAAAATGAGATGACCTTAACTGCAAGTCAGTGTAGTTAATATCAAAGCACATACTGGATTGCATTTTTTTGCAGAAGTTTACCAAAATCCTGGCTCAACATTAGTTCATTACCCAAGGCCTATCTTTACCAGTGTCACCACTTTTATGATCAGTCACCAATATAAAGCCAGACGCAGTGATCTCTGTCCATCAAATATCAGGCCAGACATCATGGATTCATCCTCAGTTCAGAGTTAAATCTAGATACTATTTATCTGCGAGACTGTGCCTCTGGACATTTGGACAACTGTCAGGCAGTCAATCCGTTCCCCTGCACTGAAACATTTACCATATATTTCTCTAGACCCTTAAGACACTAATCAATTAACAATCATTTCTCATGTTATGATGTCTCTTCTGATGGAACAAGATGATGGAACATGATGAGTGTAATGTAAAAGATCCAAACAAGACATTATGAGGTTTTCCACGATTTTCGCCCTCATTTAAAAATCTAGAAAAAAATATCAAGGGGAAAGGGAGAAGTGTGAAAAACAAACGAACAAACAGCACATTCATGAATGTATTCAGGCAAGATAAGTTGCAAAAATGTATAAAGTAAGTCAAGAGGTTCATTCATTTAATTCCACAGCAAAGATAGATAGATAGAGAGCACTAGTGTGGATGAGTGAAAGAGACGAAGAGATAATTAAACTCAAGTTTATTTAGATCCTGTATTGTAAAAGTAAACTCACCACTCAGTGAGAAATTTTTGCATATTCACAAAAAAAAAAAAAGAAAAAAAAAAATCAGTCACAGTGTGAATGAGCATCAGACAGCGGGTCAGTCTTTTTTCTCTTTCATCCAGTCCCTTTTTTTCTTCTTTTTTGGTACTTGACCCAAAGGAGAAACATCTCATAGAAAACGGTTGTTCCTATCAGGTAACATCTTTGCAGCCCGGAAGCCAACAATGGACAGACTCGTACCAGGTCACACCTCGTGACTGAGAATGTCGGTGCTAAATAATGAACGAGTGGATTACCATGAATAAAATGTAATAGTGTTAAATTACTGACTCTTTCTTCCACTCTAGCTCAAGCCTTTGATACTGCTACTTAGTTTTTTCAAGATAGCCTAAGTGTGCACAGTCACACATCAATATAGCTCCACCGAATTAAAATGGAGGCTCTGCTCTTTATTTATATGCTGCTATGGTGAGTCATAGCATAGCTCGGTCAATGATTGCTTTTTTTCCAATCACTATGCAAACACTTATCCCAGACTTTATTAAACTCTGATCAGCGGTTCCAGAACCAAAAGCTCTGAGCTTCCCATATCAACTCAGAGTTCAGGGTTAGAGCTTTTTTAAACCTGCTTTCTGGGAAATCCCCCAGCTTACAAGGAGACCAGAGCCACTGCAAGGACTGCAGTGGAAAATCTGAAAGATGCTGCACAGCCTCGCTCCTATGGGGAGAAATTATTTCACCTACCTGATTTTTGAATTGCAGGTCATTTCATTGACAGGGTAGTGGATGTCCACCGCATCCTGGATCACAGTGCCATACTCAAACACCTTGATCTTCTTGGTCACACCAGCAATTGCAAAGTAGTCGCAGTCACGGTCGAACTCAATACTGAAACAAAAGTGAGAGCAGTCAGAGTTTGTGAGTGGCCGAACAAAGATCATGCTAAAAAACAAAAACACTTCTGTGCCCCTTCCACGGTTTAGAATGGATAAAGAATAGAATAGAAATCTCGTTCAAATGAAAATTAAAGAAGTAAAATACTCCCAGAATAAAACTAAAATCGGGCAATATTTGAGTGCATATTGGAAAAAGCACGAGCTTACACTTCATGATATAGTATATTAGTACCTACAGGGCAATAACGATGGCAAAACTGATTTATCAAGTGTTGTGTCCCTTTTTGCAGAGGCATTCTTTGACTCAATTATCATTTGTTAATAAAAATATAGTATGAAATTATAATCATCTTTGGTCTGACCTGTTTTGTTAAACATTTATTGACAAAGAACATAATTTCACCATGCAACTGGACACTTTGCTGCAAAGTGTTTAAGACTGACATGCGAGTTCAGTCTTTCTTTTCGTACCTGGAGACAATACTTGAGCCGTTGTAGAGGTCACTGGCGTAGGAAAGAGTGGCCAGCGGCCGCACAGAGTTGTAGCGTGTGAACTTGGACAAACACTCCATAAAATCATCCAGCTGATTCAGGTTCCTGCCCTCATCTGACAACACCAGATAGTAATGGAAACATGAACTAACTGTATGTTGTGAAAAGAGAACATTAAAAATATAACCCCACTGAATCTTAAACAAGCTCTATGCCAGTTTTTAAAACATAAATAAATTGTCATCCTATTCATAGAACAAAGAAGACCGTGTTGCTGTGTTTGCCAACTTTTTTTCAGATTTATCTGGAAACCTGCTGAATTTCTTCGCAGCATGAAAAATAATGATGGTGATGCTCTGCCAAAGCTAAGAGTTAAGAGCTAAGACTTTGCACCAGGAAAATATCGTGACAACATGAAGCCGAGTTTGAGGTAAATGTGATCTTCCTTTTAAGAAATAGTAACTTTAGCACTAACACTTTGGTTGGATGGACTGGATGGACGATATATTCCATCCTCTTACTTGAAAGATATAGTTCTTAGAAATGAAGCTTTGCTCATGTCCTTCGTCCAAGCAGCTCTAGTCATTTCTCCATTGATCAGCACAGGATCAGAACAACAGATATTCATCTGACCAAACTACAGTTGTACTGTGACCAACAACTGCCAGAGAATGAATCCATTCACTGCAGGATTAGTACCTGTGATGCGTGACATTTTGTTGGAAAAGTAGCACTGTTCAAGATCCTCAAAATGAGCTGTCAGCCTTTTTCTTCTTGATGCCAGGGTGCTGTTGTACCAGGTCTGCCGTTTTCCCTAGAAAAAAAACATACCCAAGTGGTTAAAAGTGCCGTCAAATTAGTGCTGAACTCATGTTTACATTTATTCTATTAAAACTCATTTAAAGTTTCATAGAGAACATGCATGATTTTTGTTAACTTTATGAAAAAACCTAGATCTAAATTGACAGGCTCTATGACAGGCCCTTAGTTTAATATCCAAACCTGTGTACAAAGATTTTTTAGAAATCAATCAGGAACTTTTTCAGGCAACACCAATGGCCTTCATCCACAGAAAAAAAAACAAACAAAAACTTTTCTAATAAGAGACAGGCAAATAAATAGTTAGACAATTCAAGTCCAATTAAACACGCTAATAGATGCAATGTTCAAATGGGATTACAAAATAATAATAATAATAATAATTAGCCAAACAGCATGCATGTTTCTCTGACTTACCTGTGTTGTTCCACCAAATCCTGGAGGCTGGCTGTAGTCTGGTGGCTCAATAATACTACTACAGCTACTCAACAAAGAGACACAAATATAAGGCACACTATACAATTATGCCCAAACATCTTGACTATACAGTATACAGTATGTATGTGCTTTGATATGTTTAGCCAAGTAGCCTCTGCATAAAGATATAGTAGTTATTGTAGAACAGAAGGTAAAACATTGTCATCAGTAAGCTCATTTTGGTGCAGGGAGAGAATTTCTATTTTAGTAAACAAAGATAGTGAATGTGGTCATGATGATTCGTTTCCTTTACAGATACAGTTTGTTAGAACACAGAGGTAAGCTGTACCTGGGTGCTGGTGAGGGAGCCTCAACATTAGGCACCGTACACTCTGCCTCCATCATTGGAGAGTACAGCCCACTCATTTCCTGGAAAATTACACATAAATACACTAACATATCTGTCTATTTCAAGATGTTATGCTAAATGGCTCAAGTTGTTGCCATTCTACAACATAATATGGTTCTATAAACATACAGTGAGAACATTATTTGAATTAGAATTTGGGAAAACATCTTCGGTCCAGGGGTTTCGTAGTCTGACACTGTAGGCCCCTCCTCAGACAAAACTGAGACAGCTGCTGCTGCTGCTGATGATGATAAAGTTAGTTATATGGATTTATAAGGAGTATCTTTAGTCTTTGATTTCTTAATTTATAGACTTTTATTTTCTGAGTCAGAAAATAGAAGTACATGTATCATGTCTTTGTGTGTCAAAATTCATAGCTCAGTTAACTGCACAAACTTTGCACTCAGGCTCTAAGGGGTTTAAAGTACCTTAACTGCCTTCATGAGCTTTTTCACAGCCACTGTTGCAACTAGTGACTGTGTTTATAAGTTGGCCGAACTACAATAACTAACTTCCCATTGATTCTAGAACACCAAAATGCACCTGTCCCTTTCACTTCTTGCTTTATGCATCTTTCACCTCACTTTTCTCTCTCCATGACCCATTATGGAACTTTCTCAAGTCTTCCTGGAGGGGCCACGTCACAGTTTTAAGATTTCAGGTTTGTACTCTGTAAATGGTCGAGGATTTCTTTTAATTACCTCAACACGCTTTATGTCCTCTTCAAGAAAGTTGAGCTCTTTCTGTAGTTGCTCCAGTTGCTGTTGACAGTGACAGAAACACATAAGTATGCCAGCCTGTGGATTTTTTTAAAATCATATGAAATTTTTTTTTCATCTCTACAAGTAATTAAAATCTTAAAAATGTAGAGTTTTGTGTGATGCATAAATATTTCCATATATTCTTGAAAACTGCATTGTGTTCTCCATTGAAAGTTGTACAAGAGCTCTGAATGGATAAGTTTTAGATTACATATATAATAACAACGGCACCTCTCTCTTGTTTCTTCTGGCTTCTTTAAGGAACTCCCTGAGGATCTGTCTCTGAGCTGCTTGAGATTCCTAGTAGAAACACAAAGTGCATTATTACAGAAGTATAGCAACCACAATATATTTTTACTTTTCTGCAAAAAAGGTAAGATTATAAAAAATGTTTTAGTCCACAGTGGAAAACCAGTCCCTCTATGTGTTTTCTTTATTTCTAACAACTTTTTTTTTTCATTTTTTCTTCCAATCAAGGTAAGGTGGTGCAAACTAAATTGATGTGTAGAAGTGCATAGTTGCAGAAATTTTTAGAAAGTAATTTCATGAAAAATTTTGACATTTGGAGCGATGAGAATGTTTGATCTAAACCAAATGCCTCCACCATGACACCTGAAAGTGCTCGTCTTAAGCTCTTCTTAGCAAAATGGGGCAGAGATTACAGAAACAGATGTTATTCGATTCACCTGTTGACAACTGTGGCTTGAACTTTCTCGTGTTTTAAATGCCTATCATAAAAAAAATGAACAGAAGACAGGAAGTCAAGTCATATTTGCGACTGACGCTCATATTTGGCCATTTATCTACGTGGTCTATAATAATGCAAACACCAGAAAGGGTAAGCTATAACAACTAGTGCAGATATTTCCATGAATATCTGCCTTAGCCCTCAATGAAAACAAAAGAGCAGCCCAACTTACAAACCTTGAAAGGCAGGATTTGAACCCTCTATCACTCCCAAATTGATGGAAACAGACGAAAACAGGACAAACAAAGTTGTTAATGTATTTTATATGGTGTTAAAAGGTTGTATTGTGTTAATGACTGTATATATGTATATAATATAGGAGCAATAAGAGCTAGTATTTACAATCATGTTCATTTGAGAAGCACACAAGAAAATATGCATTACTCTACCTGCAATTTATGAATTTATATAGTCACAAAATTCAATAAGGGACCTTTAAGTTTCAAGGACTGACATCTGGGAAAACATCTACATTCCTTTAAAAAGTGTGAATTTGATGCAGCCATCAAATGACATCTACATGGGATCTAAAATGGGTAATTCATAATTGATAAAGGAACTGGCTGAAAACATACAAGCCCATTCAGATAAAAACAGTGAAATTAAACATGTCCGCAGGCAAATCATTTGAGAAAAATGAGTACAAACACTTTCTTGTAAAAGAAAGAAAAGCAGCAACTAAATTCAGCCAACGGAACTGCTGAACAATTTGACCAGAACGATGAGCTGGATGACCATCCCTTACATGTAAATTTGCCATATCCGAATCAGAGTCCGAATCACTCCAAAAGAAAATATTAGAGGCATGAAATGAAACCAGAGGAGCTGAAGGTAGTACTGGTGAGCAGTAGTAGTATTACCAGCAATTTAGTATATAGCATAGTCAATCAGAAATTTGACTTGGCTCCTTCGCTTTAATACAAATTTTGAATCTGGCAGGCCCTAAAATATGCTGCTTTTGGAAGCAGCTATGAGACAGGTGATAAAAGATCCATTGGTTATTTAGAAAAATGTTGTCTGTCAAATTCTAGACCTCATCTAGAAGAAACAAAAAAATCATTTTCTTTAAAAAAGGTTGTCTGACAAAACAACATTCTGTTAAAATTCAGTAACTGAATACCTGATTCAATTGATTTCTCAAGTGCCCTACTTCACAGGCATCAGAGGCAGAACCAACCACATTAGGACAGCACCCAGGGGATACGGACAGAGACAAGTGTACAAAATAACGTCAGTGCTTAGCTACCTCTTCACACACACCACCAACCTCCTCCTTGATAAATCTGGTGATAATTTTGGCTACTTTTAGTGTAGTCTACAGACTTGAACTATAAGGGAGGACAGGAACAGTGAAACACATCTGAAGCCTCATGATATATCAGCAAATGTTTTTTTAAACATACATAAATAATCATCACAAGCATTTTTGATAAGGGTCTCTTAAATTTGTTCTTTTAAAGGGCCGTGACAAACCGATGTACTACGCAGGAAATTTAACAGTTAAAACAGAAATCTGTCAGTGCTCTCTTGTATTCAACTGATGGATTGGTGTGTGTTTCTAAATTAGCTCAAGCATATCTTTGATATTTCTGTTTCGCAGTTTCTTGGTACTTATCAGCTTGTGTTTGACAGACGGAAATAGAAAGGCTGTATGTTGTAGTGGGCACGTGACAGTGAAATTTGAACTCTGCGCCTACTGTCACTCCAAGGAGGTGCATGTGTTCTATGCTGATGTGACAGAATGTAGGGCAGCAGGATATACTGTGGCTCCTACTTCTCTTTTCCTGTGAATTGTTTTCATATTGTAGAGTTCGACATGAAGCAAGAAAAAAAGGGGATGTGCCAGACTATCTGAGAGAGAGATGTGCACCAGGTTTTACTGCATTCACTCTCTTCAGTGTGTCAGTGTAAACCAGGGAACACATATAGCCTCTGTCAGAAGGACCATGTCAGGCATTACTGAATAATCCCATTCATATGACTAAACAACTGTTGAGTCTTTCAATACAGCCCGAAGCACATCGTTACTGAAAAACTGACACTATGTTCATAACATGGTACAAATGCTGGATGTTGTTCTCTGTCAAATAGGACCACATTCACAGAAAACTACTACATGGAAGAGCAACTACTAAACCACATCCTCGGACAGTAAAAAAGCTAGTTAAGTATCTACTGTCATGCTCAAAAAATACCCATTACAATATACCTACAGAAAAATCACAAAAAACTTTTCCTCATTTTTGATTATTCTGTCTTATATATTATTTAGTATTCTCATTCTCACAATCAACATAAGTGATTATGTTTCAAAATTTATCTTGTGAAATGAGCAGGGAGCATTAGAACCCAAGATTTTCCTGACCTGAGGCCATTTTTAAATACATTAGCACTACCTAAAATTATATCACATGGTCATTTCATCAAATTCTTATGGCCATTTTTTGCCAACAAGCTTAATTCTTAACCAAATTTAACTTGTGTGAATCTTGCATTTGGTAAGTGACTCTATCTTCCTCTTTTATCATGGAGTAATAGATTATTGTCATACCTTTTATCAAGAAATATAGTTCAGCCCTAGGTATAATCTAACAGCTAAAATGCAAGAAAAAAAATTGCAAGAAATTGTTAGGACCGAAGTGTATTAAATGCATATCTGATCACCTTCAGCCCCTTACTTACCGCCTCCAGCTGCTTTTTCTTCTGAACCAGGAGTTCCAGCATCAGATTGACATTTGCCAAGTCCAAGTTCTCTTGGTCAGGACTCAACACATCCTGGAAGACCTGCCACCTGGACCCATTCTAGGAGTCAGAGACACTCATCAGTCAAATTTAATACATTTTGCTTTTAAGGCAAGAGTGAAAATCAGAGTGTGAAAGTTTGAAGGATCCATAGCAAAGGAGAATCAGAGCAGTAATGTATGTGTTGTACTTACAGGATGATCTAATTTTAGTCTCTTCTCCTCCGACCTTTGTTTCTGTTTAAGAATCAGTTCATTTACTGGAACACAGTTGGATGAGGTGGAGCATGTGGTGGAGAAGGAGGTAAATAAGAAAAGTGAAAAAGCTATGTCAGTAATTGACAGAAACACTATCAGGGAGTAACTTGAATAACAGAACGATGACAATCTGGATCAGGCAGTTTGGTGGTTTCAGTTAAAATTTTAAAAAGTCAGCAAGTAATGATACAACCACAGGCCTCATTACGATGATTTATGGACAAGTTATGTACTTTGAGAGAAAACATGTTGGCTGCTTCCAGCAAAGTTTATGCACTTTCACAGTAGTCTGTCCTTTTCAGGGTGTTCGAACATAAACCGAGTCATCTATAAGTGAACATTTCACCCTGCGTTCTTGTCTTCTGGAATTTGAATCTGTTTTTAGCATGCGATCCACTAAGAATTTGGTCAAACCTTATATAAGCTTTTGTTGGATAAAAAGGCAAAACTTCTTCATTTATGAATAGCAGTTATTGTGAAAAACCTGTGGGAGCAAACTTAATATGACATTTGAGCAGCACAACATATGTATTTAGTCGAACATTTCTCTCTGAGATGCATATGTCTTAATGACACTAGAGGTTTTCCTACTTTTTGCAGACCCTCAGCTTCATTCACTTGAATTTTAACCTAACTAAAATACACAATTTTCTCTTTATTTTTTAGAAGACTTAAAAATTATATAAATGTCCGATAAATAAGTTCAAATTATGTGATTTTAAGATTCTTATACAGTACAATACAATGAGTGTGAACAATGAGACGAAACAACTATGTGTTATCATGCATAAACGTAAGTAAATCAAACGAACACCATGAAAATATTCCCATTTCAGAGGGTTTTCTTATTGGATCATTAAGTTAAAGCAGGAAAGAGCAAAGGTCAACTTAAATATAAAACAATCCTCAATTCTCTGAACTATAATACTTACCAAGAAAGTTAGGATAAAGTTGATCTACGTTATCCACAATATAGTTACACTTGGGACATCTGTTGCTGTCCTCAAGGCTCTGGCGGATGCACTTGAAACTGCAGGAAGGAGAAAGAACTGTGTATGTTCAAAATAACTAAAACACTACAAGGAAATGAGAATAAAGAACTGAAATACAAATGTAAAATCAGTGCATATCATGGTTTTACATCTGCATTTCAGAAACTTGCGACACTGGCTTTTGCCAAGCTGCTTTTGCACACCGAATGCTTTCAGAAAGTGTTTTGTTCTTTTGTTGAACTACTTATGTTTAAATTATTTTAATTAACAACTACCTTGCTTGACACTGTTAGTTATTTCACCCATATACAAACATGCAGTCTCATTATTCATGCCTAAACCTTTTAATTATACTATTATTAATTTGCTAGGGCATAACAACAGAATATATCAATATATCAATGACACAGAGAGTTGTTTGGTTTGTTGAAGTGGGCAACTATAAAACAAGTATCGGTTTTCACATTTTATAGCTTTTTATAGCTGAGATTATTACAGCAGTTGGGTAAACTGTTGAACAGGTGGAGAAGAGAGCTACGGCTTCCTCCATCCCTACCTGTGAGTGTCACTGACACATAATGCTCACAGTTATTTTTGCTGACAAAAATCTTTGGCAGATCACGCTGTTATTTCTGACACTCGCACAAACGAGAGCCTTCTGTATTTTCTTTGCTGGGCATTTAAACAGCTACTCCGCGGGTGTGTCATTGTTCGGACATCAAACAAAATTCATACCACTTGCTCTCCCGGTGCCACTGCTACAACCGAACACTTACCAAAAACTGTGCCCACACTTTGTCATGTGTGCCTCTTCTATCATTTCGAAGCAAATTGGACTGGAAAAGCAGACAAAAAGCCGCGTTAGCTGCAAGTCACAATTCGGCTCTTAAACTTTTCAAACAGGGACAAGTAGCTTTCGGGACCCCGCAACCACAGAGCACTTTCCACAAGCGGCCCCCGAGGAGAAAACTAACCAGACAAAATCGTTGCTTTTATCTTCGTACGAATTCAAGAGCCCGTTGTACAAAGGTGCCTGGTGGAGGGATTTCTTCCTGCTGCCTAAAGACGCCGAGGGTCTGCCCAGAGACGCAAACCCCCGGGACGACGGCACGGCGGCCAAAGTTTGCACCGACAAGCCGCCGTCGCCGGCGGCTGCCAGGGTCCGGGTGGGCACGACGTTCCCAGAGTTGTTACCATTACTCGTGACGGCGCTGCTGCCGCTGCCGCCGCCACCATTAGTGCCTCCCGTGCCGCCGCCGCCGCCGCCGCCTCCTCCGCCGCCGCCGCTGCTGCTTGTGCTGGGCACTGAACTTGCGCCGCCAGCGCTTTGCTGTGGCCGGCTGCTCGACATCATGCAAGGCCGACGAGAAACTCCCCAAAATCCGCTGCGTCGCCGCTCAAAGCATCCGGACAGTGCTGCTATTTCGGCTGCTTTAACAGAATGGCTAGCTAGTTGGCTTGCTTATATATTAGCATCCTGGGAGAAAGCAACGGTGGCAAAGGCTCAGCGTATTTAATCCCGTCCGTTGGTTTCTGTCTCACTTTTGTCACTGACGACGTGTTAGAAAATCACTGTAATGCAAAAAGGCAAAAGCCAAGGGACGTTGAAACGGACAAAAACAAGCAGAGCTGCGTTGTCCGGGGGATTAGCCGGCTAGCTACTGTTAGCTATGGACAGGAGTCGCTTGAGTTTCCTCGATTACCCAGTTACCCAGATCACTCCTGGATTTAAATCACTGCCCTCTAGCGAAAAGGAGTTGAACTACTGCGCTTGAAATATCAATCTAAGATTCGGATGAATTTAATTCAGATTCAGATGCTGCGAGGTTTACTACCCTCTTCTGTTTATGTAATCAAACTGGATAATGAAATAATGAGCAGAGAGGTTTGTTTTTGACCTTCGAAACAGGACATGTGACAAAATAATCCTTTACTTACTGTTTTTTTTTCCGAGAGCTTGCAACCCCATCTGCATCTGATGCTGTTAAAAGCTCAGAGAGGGTATTTAAATTGAGCTTTTAGTTGAGATTATTTTTTCACCGGTCCACACCCAAACGAGTACAATGCGACAAAAAAGGAAGGAACATTTATTGTAGAACTAATTTTTGCCACTCTGCACTGTATTTACCTATTTTGGTCACTCATTGTACAGATTAGCAGTTTTCAGGTTCAGTGTTCACCTTTTGCTTTTAAAAGTCATCCTGATGACAGTAGTTTTAGACATAAGTCAATTTCTTCTTCAAGTTCATTTTCTTTACATTTGGTCATTAAAATTAAAATTAAAAGATGCCATATGTCAGTTATGTTGTTTGTAATCAATATCCAGTTTATAATAATAAACTGATGTACCAACAAACTGACAACAATACGATCAAGAGATAACTTGTCACTGTTGTGAGCAAATTTGACGTCTATATGTCACATTAAAAAAACAAATGAACATTAAAATTATTCCTTGGGATATTAAATGTACCTTAAAGCATACTGAGACACACAGGTTTGTTCTGGAATACTCTAAGGATATGATAATGATTTCAGTCTACCATAGAAATACAGAGTGCCTCCTCATGTTTGTCCTTTTTTTCCAGATGATATTGCCTTTACATCAAAAACAAGCAGCTAGGTCACATCCACAAAGTGCAGCCAATGACCACGCCAAGAAAAACAGTGTCATGTCATTCAAGCATCCACCTGCAGCTTTGCAAATAAAACCTAAGAAGCACTAACGTATTCATGCTCACAGTTTATCCAGCCTGCTACTTGCTTTTCCATTTTTACCTCCACATTGGCAAATAAGGGGTCCTCCATGAAGGCACGCACAACATGGATTTTCCCATGTTTTTGTTTGCGGAAGAAGTTTATATGTATCATTATGGAGCTCACTTAGGATGTGAAATAAGGTTTTCAGCAAGGGGAAAACTACTGGATACATTGAAGAGTAAATTAATTTCCCTGAAGGAGACCACCATGTAAGATGTCTTTCTCTGTACTGCATAGGTCAATCATGTTGTATTTCATTTAATGCGACTCAATATAAGGTCAAATCACTGATACAAGCATGCTTAATATTTATGCAATTTTCTATTCTCATTGCAATAAATACACTAAAACCTTTAAAATATGGATACATATATGTCACATATCTGGTTTCCATCACTTTAAACATGATTTCTATGTTTATGAAGGTAAGATACAAAGCAGAATGATAGAAGAGATAGGAAACAAAAGAAAGACAGTAAAAAGGATAAAGTTTGCTAATTGTGCGTACTGTCAGACACAGATATCAGTTTTAGCTCATAATCTGATCAATATAAATACTCTGTACCTGCAACAGCTGACTCTGAATAAGACCCTTTGAGCAAAACACCTGAGGTAATATATATATACTGTGTTGTATTTGTAGTCCCTCTCCCTCCTCCCTTTCTATTTTACACCAGTGGTTTCAAAAGCCTGCGTTTTTTCTTTCTCCCCCTTTCTTCTCTCTTCCCCTCCTCATTTGTCCTGCACATCAGCCTGTATTTTTTTCGATAGAGTACCCCTTTTTTGCATAAGGAACCAGGTTGTGTGTGTGTTTGAGCATGTGTGTATGTTTGGGGAGTGTGTGTGGTGCTGGTGTTGGCAGTGTGGAGCTGGAGCTGGAGGGTCAGCGGTGTTGTTACACTGTAGGTTAGTGAGCGGCAGAGAGGTAAAAGAAAGAGTGAGTGACACAGAGAAAATAATGAGGGTGTGTGGAGAAATGAATGAGTGAGTGAGGAAAAGAGTGTGTGTGTGTGTGTGTGTGTGTGTGTGTGTGTGTGTGTGTGTGTGTGTGTATGAAAGAGAGAGAGAGAGAAGAGAAGACAGAGAGCGGGCCTTGGGGTCGATGGGGTCAAGACCGACAAGCTCAGATGAAGGATAATCTGTGGAGGTCCCTTACAGTGGGGGGTGAGGCCCCGGTGGAGCACGCCCATTCAGACTCTTTCTCTTTCTCTCTCTCTCTCTCTCTCTCTCTCTCTCTCTCTCTCTCTCTCTCTCTCTCTCACAAACAGACAGACACACACACACACACTCTACCACTCACTGCCCACCCCTCTATTGCTCTCTTGCTCTCTTTCTCCTCTGTCGCTTCTCCTTCATCCTCCCTTTCTCTCCCTTTTTTTGTTTCTTTCTCTTAAAATCCACCCCTCCCATTTCTTGTTTCTTTTTTTCCAACACAGTTGCAGCTGGATTTCAAAGGGCACTTTGCCAGCAGAAAGAGCTGAATGTTTAGCAGGCAGATCCCTCAGTCAGGCAGGCTGGGATTGTGGAATTCCTGCCTCCCACTCTTTAGGAACCGTTTTTTGCCCCTTCGGGGGCCCCGGCCATAACTGCCAGTGGCCTCCTCCTCCATCTCCATCTCCAGCCTTGAGCCAGGGCCCTGTTTGCAAATCGAGCCTGACAAAAAATAGTGGGGTCTGGGGGGAATAGGAAGAGGCAACATTTAAGGAGGAGCAGAATAGCAACAACTGCCTATGGCAGCACTGTTTATTAATGACCACATAGAAGGTGAATACAAGTGATAACGCATCAAAAAGAACTGCATGAATTAATTTGTCTGCATGTCATGAGCATAAACACATTTGCTGAAATCAGTCCTACAAAAGGATGAAAGCATTAAAGCCCCACGTGATAAAACACAAAAATCTCAGATGACAGTATAGTGTGGCTATAAAATTTAATAGCATTTTCAAGATCAGTATAGATTTTGTTTGCGGTGTCTGGAAACATCTTAGTTAGTACACCTGTCTTTTGAGTTAGGAGGGCCTGCACAAGTTGCCAAAGCTATTTTTCCATTTGCAAGGTATCTTTCAAGAGTCAAAAAATATTAAATTCATACATGATAAGCAGCAAAAGCAAAGTTCGGACTGAGGAGGCAGACGATCAGAATACGGACGGATTCTACAACTGCCTAAAATGCATGTTTTCCTTTATATATTTTAACCACACAAAAACTGGATAATGCTACAATGAGTACAATACTCAGCACGGGGTATTACTAAAGGTAGATTCAGTTACATTGTGCTCTGCTGAGTCACTCCTTCTGCTGGCTAAGCAGGGATGAAACGAAAGATCTAGTAGTTTCTCTTCACTGTCCAATAGAAACTGATGCTGTGTGACAATGATGATGTTACACACTATACAGGCTGTCGCCTGATTCTGGGTTGTGAATGTAACATTTTCCGAGAATGAATGCTATGTGATCTTTTATGAGCTGCCAGCCATATCTTGCAGTTCTCTTCAAAGGATGGAGTTTGCCCTCACTGAGCAAAAATCTCTGATGTGGTTGAAAGCTCCAAAAAAGCGTGTAAGTCGACCTTAAGTTAAGACTTTTTTTGTCAAACAGCATGAAATTCCTTTACTTTCCCAAAGAGAACTATACTATAATACACTTGTGGAAAAATCTTATTTTGTTGGTGTTTTTGCATCTGTGTGTTTTTGCATATTTGCATGTATAGATGCAAGTATGTACATGTGTGTATATGCATTGTATATAGTATATTTTGTCTTTTTGTATTATTTGTCTATTAGAGGATTTTTGTATTTGTATATGTAACTACATTAATAAAGTAGAATAACTGAAATTATTATTTGTTGGCATTTTTACTTTCAGTTTACAATTATTATATAATATCTATTCGATTATTTCCCCTTACACCTCCCCTGCTGTCATGCCTCCCGCTCACTCAAAACTTCCTCTCCCTGTTTTTTTAGCCCTGACTTGGCCTACAAGAACACAAGCTCGGTGCAAAGCAGGTAGCATATTTGGATGATAAAAGCTCACAAAAACCCTTTTCATGTGGGAGACAGATGTTGGGCCTGTCCGTGCTGTACCCCTGAAGAGCATGAGTGAGTGAGATAGATAGATCAAGACAAGGGGGAGGGAAGGAGGGAGTAAAAGGGAGAAAGGAGGAAAAAGGAGGAAAGCGGAGAGGGAGAGAGAGGGTTACTTAAACATCACTTCCTTCACTTTGGATTGTGTGTTTGTGTTTTTGTGTGTGTGTGTGTGTGTGAGAGAGAGAGAGAGAGAGAGAGAGAGAGAGAGAGAGAGAGAGAGGCAGAAAGGGAATGAGGGGTAGCAAGGTAGAGATCAAACAAACCTATGTATTGTAGCAGGACTGACCCCCCACCCCACCCCCAGCTCAGCCACCACTATCCACTATCATTCATCCACTGCTGGGCTGACAGAGGTGCCTCCCATTCAGAAGGCATGGGGAGTGGTGGAAAGTAACTCAGTACATACTTTAGTACTGTACTTAACTATATTTTTGAGTTTACTTGAGCATTTTTATTTCATGCCAAAATATACTTCTACTCCACTGTATGTGGGAATTATATATTTCATGTAAATATAAAATGAATATGGATTTTTTTTTACCCCATTTGTAGGCAGGTTGCTTTGGAAATTTAGATTTTACAAACAACCACAAAACAAAGGACTATCAATTACCATCTACAACAGTCAACTGTGGCTTAAATGTAAATGCATCAGTAAAAATAATCCAGAAATATGATATATACTTCATTGGAAGGGCATTTTCATACATAATGAGTACTAATACTGTTGATACTTACCACGCTTACTTACAATTTTATACATGCAATTTTGCAAAGACCGAGATGCCCAAATGGTTAACTTAAGTAAAAGAAGCAATACTGTAATATAAAAATACACCTTTTTATTTTAGCACTTTAAGTGTCAAAAGTAAAAGCTTTTATGTAGGGACTATTTTTCAGTGGGATCACACCGTCTGAGACACTAGTCAACATGTTGATGTTCTGTTCCATGAGTCCTCAGCAGTCATGGGTAGGACCATAGCCATCTTCGAACTCAAGCTTTATTTTGATCTCAGCCATGGACCATTACAGTTTATTGACTATATCTTCACAGTTGTGGCGATATCTCGGTGATAAAATCTGTCAACACACAGACACCTGCCAAATGGGCTACTCAAAACTGCCTAGTTCCCATTACAGTAGATGTCACCATGACCACAATTTGCCATGATAACACATGCACACACACACAACTCACAAAGTATAAACAATACCAGCAAAGCTCTGACAGCCGTTAAAAATGTCACTTTTAATGTAACACTTTACAAATTTTATGCTTGCAGGTGGTTGAGATGGAAGTTATCTGAACTATTTTACATAATGTTCTGTTGGTAAATTCATCTCATAATTTGAATCCATAACAGTGCATATTCTATAGGCTCACCTCATGTTTGGTTTCTAGAATATTAATCTGTAAACAAGTTTCATCAGTGAAGTAACTGGTTACAAATGCAATCAGGAAAAGAACACACATTTCACCTCTAACCTCTGTTGTATAAAGTATAAAGTAGCATGAAATGGAGATAGGCCTAACTCAAATTTATATTTAAATACAGCAGACCTCTTCAGAAAATGCACTCTTGTACTTCCCACCACTGCATTTTGCTGATGATAAAATTTTGCCAAAGGGGCTTCTACATTAATTACTTTTACCTTAGTAAAGGACCTGGATACCCACCAAAGTAGATAGGTGGATAGATGAATGAGGTAAGGACAAAAAATAAATAAACAAATAGACAAAAATAAACTCTACAATCATCCCCTCTCACCTCAACACCGACCCTTCACCACCATCACCACCACATTTCCCCTACCGGTGATGTCAGGGCGGGCAGGGGCTCCCTGATGAAAAAAAAAAAAAAACCCAACAAAAAAAACCCCTTTAGACTCGGGAGAATGAGTGAGAGAGAGGGAGTAAGAGAGAGGGAGAGGGAGAGAGGGGGGAGAGAGAGAGAGAGAGAGAGATGGAGGAGTGAATGGAGGAGGATATTACAACTACTGCATGGACCGGTGTAGAGGAGCAGCAAGTCACTCTCTGAAGCGCGCACAGACGCACAACAATACCAGGAGGAGCTGACACTCAGATGCCGAACTATGATTTAATGGACTAATATTTTTAAATTTTTTTATGCTTTCACTAAAATTAGAGGAAAAACTTAGAGCTGGCACTTTGCACTGCATTTCATTTTGCCTCCGGAGTGACTTTGTTTTTTTTTTTTCATTAGGCTACTCTGATTCACCTTGCAGCCATATTTTGGATCAGGACGCATAAATGATGCCGCAATGGTCAGGTAAAAAGAAATTAGAGGCTTAGTGCAAAGTCGCTATGGAGTGAAATCTTTTTCCATGATTTATTAATACAAATTCGGAACAAGAGAAACTGTATCTATATTTTCCTCAGTTGTGAAAATAAGTCTGTTTCTTATGATTTCAAATTTTTAAATCAGCCTGGTGGCGCTCAAAATTTCTTTCTTTACCTCATGGGCTCAGGCAACTGAAAGCCAGACAGAAGTAGTTGGAATTTTTTTTTTTTTCTACCTGCAGCAGAAACAAAGTGCCAGAGGCTTCAGATATTTTACAGACTGTAAACATGAGTGGATAAGAGGCAAAGCTTCGCCTCTAAAGGTCCGCGCAAAGTGCAGCAGTGCGGGGACACACTGCAGCTGCGCCAACAAAAGATTTAGGTGAACTGAGCTGAAGACCTGATTGCTTTCTGTGATTCTCTAGGAGTCTTACATCTACCTTATTCAGAAATAATACCAAATATAGCTACGCCAAGAACCTCAAAACATAATAAGTCCATGTGACAAACATTGAATGTAACGTTGTCTTTATTGTATTGATCCCTTTGGAATGCACTGATGGTTCATATTTGATTACTTCTAATTTGTTTACTAAAATTGTTTGATTTTAAATTCCAAAACAGGCAACCCAAACAGCAGCGTCTTTATCGTAGGGGAAATGCACGCAGATTAATGTAATAATCACGGTCTGGTGTGAGGGAAACCGGGGACAGACTTTTAAGAGATACAAATCTCCCCCTTTATTCTCAACTATAATTATAATTTTTTAAAAAAAAACGCGGAATACCTTCCCTGAACTGAGACAATGTTGTTGATCAGACTACTGGTTATCTCCCTCGTCCTCATCACTAACACGTGGCTGCTCGGCCCTGTTCGCTCCGACGCGCTCAGCCGCTCCAAACGCGCCATGGCCCGGCGGGCGGACGGTGAGCTCTCCAGGCTAGCAGGTGAACCCTGCACCGTCTCCGGCGCCGGGATGTCCCGGCGGCGGCCCCGCTCCCTATCCCCGTCCCAACACCGCCCTCCAGCGGCCCGTCCGAGGACGCACAGCAGCCCGACAGAGCTCTACGCTGTTGAGAGCGCTCCTGCGGCTTGTGCAGGAGGGTGCAGGGGTGACACGGGGGTGCACCGGGTCGAGGGGAAGGGAGGCTGGAGGGACGCGGGGGACGCGACGGTGGGGGCAGAGGACGGACACGATGCGTGGCTCCGACGGCTGAATGAGAGACACTCCACAGACGACGGGAGAGCCCCGACTTCTGTCGGCGGAGGCGCCTCACGGCCGCCCGGGATGTCTGCGCTCGAAGACGCCGGGCAGAGCGCGTCCTCCCCGGGCCGGGCGCAGCCTCCGCTCGGCCCCCGCTCCAGGCTCGCTCGGAGCCCTGACGGGACGTTTCCGTACGAGGAGGAGAGCAACTCCAGTTGGGAGAAAGTTTTCCCCGACAGCGCCACAGACTCCAGGGGGCTCCATGCTCCCTTCGGGCTGCGCCAGGGTGATGGAGGACAGCCGCAGTCCTCCCCGGGCACCGCGCTGGTCGGGGCCGGGGACTACTCCTGGGAGGTGGAAGAGGCGGATCCGCCGGCGAGCCAGCCCGTCGGCGGCTCCTCTCCGTGGGGGAGCCCGGTGCCGAGGGTGCCCCCCTCGTGGATGACCGCCCTGTACTTCAGCGGGCGTCGGGAGCAGCTGAAGCTGAAGCCGGAGGCAGCGGTGGAGCTGCCGAGGGACAAGTTCAGCCTGGAGCTGTGGGTGAAGCCCGAGGGAGGGCAGAGCAGCCCTGCGGTCATAGCAGGTGGGTGTTCACTGGTCATGTCCGCATCAAAGGCCCTGATGTATATGGAACAGTCAGGGCATCTCACACAAAGGTTCCCCTGAGAGCTGTAACCGCAGTCTCATGGCCACACCGGGCACTTCGGGACAGATGCCTTGCCCAGTAGCATCATGAGTGGAAGTAGCAGGGGAACACATTATTTTGTATCTAATAATTATTTTTGTACCCCAGGCCTACTAACCCGGTCTGTGGATTTGAAGTGGCTTACTGTGCACAATCTCTGGACTCGGTCCTCTGCCTGCTGATTCTGCTTTTGTATTGATTTGTTTCGGGATATTTAGGTCAAGCCCGTATCAGCCTATATGAAGCCACATTTAGACTCTTTGATTGCTTTGTGGCCAGTGAGTCTCCAGCATCTGTGCTTTTACTCTTCCTGCTCACCCGCCGTTCCCTGTTCTCTCTCACTCTCTCACACTTGTGCCAGCCTCTCTGTGGCTGGACCCTAAACCCATTTCAGTTTGCCCTTTAACAACAGTCTCTTGTGCTTTGTGAAATTCTCTCATTAAATGGTTTCCAAGAAAAAGACACTGGTCTCAGGAGGCTGGTTTCCACAGCCGAGGTCCAACAAGGTTTATCCAGGGTTTTCTCCTAAGCTTAGTTATTATGTGATGACAAAGATCACAATGATCAGAATCCATGATAATACTGTGATGATTTAGTGCTGAAACAATTAGAAAGTTCATATTTGACAATATAAGTAATTTATTTGGCAAAATTATCAAATATTTCTTGGTTTCAGATACTTAAATGTTAGGATTTACTACTTTCCCGAGTGTTACATAATTGATTTGTATTATTATAAATGAAACATGTTTATGTATTAGACTGTTGGGGGAAGAAAACAAGAAATTTGAGGGAACCTGAGATGGAAATTTTCCTCCTTGTCTGTAGCCCTTATTATGTTGACAACTATCAGACAAGCATCAACTACCACTGACAGCATAGTGTTTAGGCAGGTGTATCAAAGGCAGGACAGGTGGCTTTAGGGTGAGATGGACTGGTAAACTGACTCATATACTCCATCAGTTGATATTAGCTTATTGCCGATATATTTGTATCGGTGTATATGTTGGCCGCTGAGAAACAAGACACTGTGGTAAAGAAATGCTAAACTAGGTAATTTAGCAGTGTTACCATAACATAGTCTGTCCTCCAATGAGCACTGGCAAGTTTATTTTTCATTATTTTTCAACTATGATATGCCCTGTTCAGTGTGTATCTTGGTTGAAAAAAGTAAATATTGATATTGGTTTTGGCCTTAAAATTCAGTATTAGTCATGTCTTACCACAGAGTTAACTTTTTGCTCTACTTAAGTTAAGCTTGTTCACTGGGATGTGCACTAATGACCTCATTTCATTGTGGTTACATAATTAGTATGTTCTCTGGACACCTGGGGATGGAGGTTTGTTTTCTACTGAATGAAGAGGATAGCAACCTTCTGGTATCTTATTGATGCCTATTTGCCTTATTTGCTTTCATATTGAGATTTTCTTTTGTGTTTTTTCCCAGTTCAAAGATCATATTGGTGGGATTTGTCCATGTTCATTTCATTTTCTATTTTCAGTGTTCCACACATGAATGGCAGTGAGTGGTGTTCAAGATTTTCTTGAACTTGAGCCCAATGTAGGGTCAACACACATTATTTGCAACCAAAAAATGAATGTGTAATGAAACGACCAAGTTAAAGATACTATAAACGTCAACAAAGAGCGTGCACCTCAGCCTCAATGCACAGCCCCACCTTACCTCATCCTACCACGGCTTTACCACTTGATCATGCCATTTTTTAGTTTATGTTATACTCTTGCTGGCAGCAGCAATAATTGTAATGACTATGCTTGGAGAATGGAACTGATAGTGATAATGCAGTTATGATGAGTTTGATGGAATATTATAATAATAATGATCAGGGTGAACATTGATTGATCGCTATTAGTAATGAATATATTTAAATCACATTAAAAAAAAAAATCTAGGCTGGTTATGATGAAAATGCTTATTATTACTATCACAATATTGATGGTATTGGTGATGATTAATACCAATGACTGTATATAAAGGTGGACAACATGATGACATTTTGATCGCCCTGTGGTGGCTGGCTGCAGTATAGGTCATAAGACCTGCCCCCCTCCGTGTTAGCGGAGGGGACATGGGCATAACTAAAAAAAGTTTTCTGATGTTTTAGGTAGTTCTTATCATTCTGGTGTATGTTCAAGTATTACTTTTTCTGATAAATTTAGTTTTAGTTAGTTATTTGAAGTTATAAAAAGGGGGCGTGATGCTGTGATTAGCTGTGTGTGTGTTTTGGCATCTAAGTCAGGTAGACTGAGCTAATAACTACCACAATTACCTAATGTGAGTTATTTGATGACGATTCCATTAATTCTTTTGTCACAACATATTAAATGTCAATGTTAAATGACGCTCCCCTTCATTTCATTCAGTCTCTCTCCTCATAGTTAGCTAGTGGGTTAGGTCTGTCAAAAACATTTGTTTGACTGTGAAGGAAATCCTTAATACTTGTATTCAAGTTTGAAATTTGGTGTTTGAATTCAAAATGTTCATGGTATAAGCATAACAGACCATTTGAATTAGTTTGCCTAGAGATCCAGCAGAGGTGCTATGACATCCCTCAAATCAGTAAACTAAACTAGAAACGTAATGTTGTTTTCTATGAAAATGGATGATACTAACGAGCAAAGCTGATCTGAGGGGACGGTCATGACACCAAAGCATCTGAGAAGCAGAGTGTGGAAGTGTTTTGGATTCTACACGGTAGATGACATAATACCTCAGAAAGATCTTTGAAGGCTGTTTTTTGATTCTGTACAAAGCAGATGACTTACACTACACCATAGCAACTCTGCAGATTCACCTGCTATCTTGTGATGCAGAGGAGGCACTACAGATGAGTGGGGCAATGTCGAGCGTACGACCACATCTGACTGTGTATCAGCTTGGGCAGGCCCCTTGCCAGAAGCTTGTAAAAATGCCGTCACTGATATATGCGGCCCACTGGTATTATTTCAGTGGGGTTCTGTGATCTCATGATGGAACTGGAGCCACAATTTAAAATTCCAAGTCATACCACAATCTCAACACACATAGTATAACTGAATGACACCAAACATAGAGACTAACGGAAATAAAATCAAATTGCGTGTCATTTCAAATTCCTTCAGACTGGATTTTTGGAAAAAGCGACTGCCCTACTGTGGGTTTCCTCTGATTCTGAGCAGTGGCTACAGACACATCAATCATATGAAACCTTCACTTAACTAGGCTCTTCACATGAAGATGAACATCACAGTTTTTTCCATTGAGCCGACATCAAGAATGTTGTTTGAAAAAAGCTTCAGTTTTGACACAACAACACATACGTCAAACAATGTGAAGAGGATAAAAGCGCTATGATGCAGCACCACAGCTGCCCAGATAGTGAGGGAGACCACAAACTGTTACGTCCGCTCACATTTACTCTGATCAAAGATCCGACTTCATTAATAACTTACAAGACTTTTTTTCCCCTCATTGCTTCCTTATGTGAGGGCGGCATTTTGTGGCACAGGCCTTTCTCTTTGTAGTGTCCTGAAGGAATTTGACAAATACAGTGAAAAACAAACCCCCACTGTCTCTGCTAAACATGACTTTGAAATTACTTTGATTTCTGATGGTCAGTGATAATCTTATAAATCTACATGCTTTTAAATTTCACCTTTAATTGCTTTTACTCTGTTGAGAATTTTGTCAACAGTAGAGTTCACAGTAGGCTGCCAGCCAAACAATGTTTTGATGAAACTGTTTCTACATTTCCTTAAGTGCTGCATTATGTACTTGTTGTGCCTCACCAACAGACCTTAGACAATTAAGGCCTACATGCAAACCTAAACCTGGAACTAAGCTAAAGGCGATGGTTGCTAGCTGAGAAAGACAAAGAACTCAGCTGAGCAACCTCGCAACACGTGGTCTCAGCTGAGTAACCGACCAGATGAGCGACCCACAACACACGGAGCGTCAGCCGACCAGCGGCGTTCCCCCGAAATCCACGGCTCCCATTGGGTGAAATTGCCACCGTCAGTCCCAAACTATGACGTCAACCAAAGTTATACAAATACAGAAACTCCTGAAACTCACACTTCTGGCTTGGACCTTCACTACAAACAGCGAACTCCTCACCGATAGAAGCAGCAACAATAGTTGCTCCTAAGACTAGACCCCGTCCAACGTGGCGAACGCTCTAGTCGTAGTTAGGAGTTCCTGTGTACATGATTAACTATCAGTTCTACGGATTTCCACTTTCCCCCTTTGTGTCGAGAAAACACAGTTCAGCCTGGTTCGAGACCACGGATCGACCCTCTCACCCGGATGCCCACAGATGCGAGTCCTACCTGCTTCAAGAAGAAGGAACACAGACCTTGCTTCTTTTAAAGGTGACACACTAATTCTCCGACGTGAGCCAGAATTAGTTTGCCTCACCGAAGACTAGCATTTCTAAGACACGTTAGCCGCTGGTAGCCGCTAACCAACGCCACCTCACCTGCTCAAAGGACACTGAAGATGAACTAAACACATCACTTTACCTGCATGAGAGTAAGAGGCTTATAGCTCTGGGCAGATGTTAGCAATTAGTGTGCTAACTGCTGCTGTTACAATATGGTGAGAATATTGTTTACGTTCCTGCTATTTATTCACTTATGTCACCAGACGTGAATGAACTATAATTCGATCCGTCTGCAGCGGATCAACTTATGTCTTGCTCTGCACTCGCGATCGAGTGCTTCGACTTAGCTGTTGGTGTTAGTTAGTTAGGTCCCACGGCGCCATCAGCTCAGCAGAGCTAGCAGCTACAGATAAACAGTTAAACACCTCGACAGATAAACACGATCCACGATCGCCAGAACCTTTTTCTTTTTTTTTTTCTTCTTTTCTTTCACACACAACACACACACACACACCTGAGTGCAGGGAAGCTTGACTCAGAGAGCAGTTGTTCTGCCTTTTGTGAAGTTTTGTGAACCGCCATTGCCGCCCACACACTCCACACAGACTTCCTTCAGGTCGACCACGACTGACGTGTGACCGTAACGAGTCACGTCCGCCATCTTGCTCCGCCTGCCCTCACACACACACACACACACACACACACACACACACACACACAAAAACACACACACACATATCCACGCCCATAAACACACACACACACACACACACACACACACACACACACACACACACACACACACACACACACACACACACATATCCACGCCCATAAACACACACACACACACACACACACACACACTCGCCAATACTTGTTTGTCATCTGTAGTTGGTAGCCAGTAGTTGTAGTCCATGATAGGACCTGTTAGACAGAAGTGATATTAATTGGAAATTGATGTTACTGATGTTAATAAATCCTGTTATATTTTAGAGAGAAGTCTCCCTGGTTTTCTTCTGTTTGCATATCGTGATACAAAGCTGGTTGACGGAGTCAGTGCCGACCTCCACTTCTTCTCTGTTCACTCTAGAAATGCCAGTATTTCCCAAATATTGGCATTTCTACGTGAACCCCCCTTTGAGACTACATCCACAATTTGGTTAATGGTCCAGGTTTTCCCGGTGGTGCCCTGTTATTATTAATTTCGATTCATAAGATTTATTTGATTTTAATAATAATTGATAATTATCTTTTATAATTAGCAATTATTGCTAATAACCAAATTTCGCTCCTGCACTGCACAACAGTATTTTAATTATTTTTTACATCATTGGCCCACATTTATGGCAACACTAATGTGTTATCCGACAGAATATGCTGCTGAATGACAATTTTTTCGCCACCATATTGGTATGACTCTAACTACTTCGACCAAAGTGCAAAATTATTGAAGGTTCAAATATATGTCAGCAATGAAATGGTTGGAAGCAGGTTTAAAGAGGTGGCCCTGTGGTGATGTGGCCATGTGATGTGGTGGTTACTCAGAGAGTAAATGGCTTTTTTCTGAACACTGGATTTAATTTTCAAATTTAGGCAAGAGGTCAAAGAAATTTGCAGTCCTTATTAATTCTAGACCTCCTCATATTTTTCTTCTCTTAGGATTGAGTTGCATTAACTCTTCTTTAACTCTTGAACTCTGTCTTTAGCTTTGGGTCTGGTAAAAAAAACTATTATGCATTTTCTAAGCCTCAATAGATTGTTGCTGTATAGTCTTTTGTCTTATGTTTCCATGTGTAACACCATCTATTGAGAAAAGAACAGCAACTCAAGTACACGTCTTGGGGTATCACACAAAGGAAAAAGAGTTTTGGATTATCTGTCCAATAATGGTGATAATTATAGCAATTAATTATGTTAAATTGCTTACACTTCTATGTGTAGTATTTTGAGATGCTGCACTAATCACTATTTATATTTCAACAGAGGATCAAATCACTGTGTGTAATGTGAAAGGTGTCCCTCGTAATGACAAATCCACAGAGAATAATCACCTGATTCTGCAGGTCTCCTCAGCTGTACGGAGTCTTTTAGTGTCTTTTACCTCATTGTTTTGGTTTCCTGGCCTACAGTCACAGATGTGGCTCACCCTCACGACTCTCATAAGCCTCAAAAGGCATTCTTTTGAGCCAAGAAACGCAGATAAACACACTTTACGCTATCCTCCCTGCATAAAACATCAGACCGACAAAATTAGCAACTAGCTAGTGAGCACAGTGGTGCATACTTCCCTCATGAGTTATTGGAGAATGAAAGAGAGTTGAAGAGAAATGTTCGACTTAGTGTACATTCCCTACATTGCTAACAAATTCGCTGTTACCATTTTAGAAGGCGATATTATGTCAGTGTTGTGTTCTTGGCTAATTCCCATGCCCCCAAGTGGCCGAAAAGTATAGCTTTAAAACATCAGTGTCTAATTGAAATTCAATATTACTATTATGGTAAACAAATGAGGCTGAGGTCGAGGTGACTGATTGCCTTGATCTAATGTGGGGTAGGGCAAATAGCTCACGAAGACATGAAGACTGCATTTCCCATAAACCTTGTTGGTTCCTGTTGCAAATAATATATCGTCACTTTTGTGGCATTCCTTTTCCAGAAGGACCATCTGCTGTTGTATTAAAACACTGTAAACTTCAGCTCCATTAAATTTTGAGCTACAGTTCCAGTATACTGCACACTGTAAAACAATTCAGCAGATTTTTCAAGAAATTGCCATGTGGTACAGATTTGGTAATGCTATGTAAAGGTGCACAGAGTGATTCTATGCATGTACTATTACTTGTGGTAGCACAGTACGCAATATAGAAAGTAATCTAATTCACTCGATTATATTGTTACATAATAATCTATTTCCCTTGATTATACTGTAAGGAAGCAAAGCTATGGTCTCGTAACCGTTGCTTTCTTTAAGGGAATTAAATGCACAACCATTAAACTGGCTCACATCCTGAAAATATCCTTGGAGAAATTTTGCTACAGGTGCCCGCTTTACACAATCACGTACATATAGAGGTAAACATATTGTGCACACATATACAGCACAGAGGAGGGTGAAGGGGTTCCCTGACCCTTCGTTGTCCCAGCCTTAAACATCTGGGTTGCAGATGTAGTCTGTGTGAGTCTGTTGCAACAGCAGATGGAAACATCCCGGCCTTGCTCTGGCTGAGTGAAATACCTCTGTCCTCCTTCCCCTCTCTGTTCTCTCCTGCTGTTTCTGGCCCTGTCTATTCTCTCTGTTTCCGTGTTACACTCTCTACCCCCCCCCCCCCCCCGGTTCTCCTATGTCCCCAGGACTGCAATCACTTGGCAAGATTGCTTGTTTGGGTGTTTATTTATTCATTTTCCTGTGGGCAATGACCTTTTGTAAATTTGCTGGCTGTTGCCTCAGCAAGAGAATCTTTGAATGTTTTCCACCATTTCAAAATAATGTATATTACATTTCCCCATTTTTCCTGTGCTGTAGGTGTATTTGACAATTGTTCCCATTCACTGAGTGAGAAGGGCTGGTCAATAGGCATTCGCACTTTGGAACCTGCCGGCACCAAAGATGCACGGTTCTACTTCACCCTTCGGACAGACAGAGCTGTAAAATCTACCACTATCTATAGCCACCAGCGATACCGAGCCACTGCCTGGACTCACCTGATGGCCACTTACAACGGCCACAACATGACCCTGTATGTTGATGGAGCTAAGGTGTGTGGTTTTAGTGCATGGCTGAACTCTGGTACACAATTTGGTTGGGTTTGATTATTTACCTGTGATTCACTTTAAGCTTCTTTATCTCAGATATACAATGAATTCATCTGTTTCCAAGGTCAAGAATTGACATTAATACCTGTAATCCAAGATGGACAAATACTGTAAATCATTACAGTTACTGGGATTGGGTGTTAACAGATCCATTATCATGACAACTGAGCAAACTTGAGCTGAAAGCTAAGCAAAAACTAGTTGGTGAACCATGAGTAGGGATTGCTGTGTCAAACTACCATTTCCAAGGTCAAGAATGAATAAATACCTAAAGGATACCTATCATTGCTTTGGCATCAATTTAATGTTTGCAGTTAAGGATTGTAAAAGAGTGAGAGCCTATGGTAGTTTGTCATTGGTCCACCCTTGGCTTATCATTAATTTATTTTTTGGGTGAACAACTTTGGTGTTTGAAATGATGCACTCATGAACTATCCATCATTAGTGCATCATCATTTTCACACAGGAGCAGTTGGATTTCTTGTCAGAGTAAAAATGACAGTAAAGGATGTAAAGGACACCTGATATTGTGTAGGCGATGGTATTGCCTGCCTTCTCACATGACTATCAATTACCACACTGACAGCTGTAAAACATGGGTGCCTTAATGCTAACACAATCTTTTCAAGAAGTCTCATGAAACTAGGAAATTGTCTTTGATTAGACCAGTAATCACTAATTATATTCACAACATAATGAAATGAATAGAGATTCATTTCTTCCCTCCTTCACTTCTCTGCTGTTTCTTCTTTGCTTTTCCTCCTAGGTTGGAGAAAGCAATCTCCAGTCAGGGAATCTATACAGTCCCTTCATGAGGACCTGCAGAACCCTCTTCCTGGGCAGTAACCTGTCAGATCAGGGCCGAAACCTCAGGGGCCTTATAGGGGGTGTGGTTTTGTGGGACTACGACCGCTCTCAGGAGGACCTGCTGAAACAGCCACTTCAAACTGATAAGAGCGAGCCGATCCTGGCGATGTGGGCTGACTTCACTGATGTAACTGGCTACATTTAGTTTCGAACCTGTCTGTTGTTTAGACTTACCGAAAATAAACTCTTATCAGCTTTCATAATATTATGAATTAAGATGATTTTAGCATTATCTATTTAATTGTTATGTATTCAAAGCGGTTAGACATAGTGTTAAAGTTATCTGAAATACTGATAGATTCTAGATTCTGCTCCTGACTTTATATTATTATTTTTGAAATGATTTTCTGACATTTAGGTGGAACACCTATGGACTCCGTATAAAGTTGGCCACCATCCGAGCATTGTCGCCACTCCTGTCCCTGAACGAGAACTCGTTTCCTCTTTCCTGCCACCACCCTGCGGCCTGACACCCTGCGACAACGTCGACATCATCTTTGGCTACAACAACAACTGGCAACTCCGTGCCCCCAAGCGAGTTCGCTACCGGATCGTTAACCTCTCTGATGATGATGGTGGAAACCCCACCGTGTCGCAAGCCCAGATCCAGCTCCAACACCAGGCTCTGATTGAGGCCTTTCACCCCTACAACATCACCTTAGAGCTGAGTGTACACGCTGTCAGAAATTCCAGCCTCCAACAGAGGTTTATCCTCAGCAACTGTCGAATAGGAAAGATTGGGAATCGCCAATGTGATCCCGAGTGCGACCATCCAAGAACGGGCCATGATGGAGGGGACTGCCTCAGACTGGGGCCCTGTTACAACTGGAAGAGACAGGATGGGGTTTGTAACATGGAATGCAACAGTATATACTATGACTATGATGATGGAGACTGCTGTGATCCAGAAGTCACTGACGTCCTCAAGACCTGCTTTGATCCAGAGTCCCCTGACAGGTGAAGTAAACAGTCAGATGTCATTTGATTTTCATCCCTCTGCTGTTCTGAGTTTCTAGTTTTTAACAGAAATATTGGTTTCACGTACTAACTATTTCCAAATACTTCCAAAGAGTAGTTTTTTGGCTCATTGGTCAAGCTAATGTCAGTGAAACTTAACACTTTGTAACTTTTCCACTTTAAAAGCCTATCAGGAAATGGAGGGATTATGCCCACTGAGCCACTGGAAGAATTTTAACACAAACATTTTTGCAGGAAGTGTCAAGTTTCATTAACACTAATTGTGATCAAAAAATGGCAAAATGGAAGGGACTGGAAATAATTAGTGAATAAAAAATATTTCTGTTAGAGAAGAGAGTCTAAGGGCAGCCAAGTGGTAAGTGTGACATTATTAAGTTGTACTGAGAGAATTAGATTACTGTTTACTGAATTGGTCAAGATAATAGTTGGTTAGTATTTATTGAGGGGCAGGGGAAATTAGGAATTAAATAAGTCATTTGTTTTCAGGTAGAGGTTGTTGCTGGTTACAAACATATTAAGGAAGCAAGAGAAGACAATAGGCTACATTGTAGAGATGAAATAGAGAAAGTACCAGGGGGATTATTTTTTTTACACCAGTAAGGACATCATGTTTTTTCCAGTGGCAAGAAGTCTCCAGCATAAATGGCCACAAATAAGGCTACATCTCCCCATGGGGTGAATATCTGCTGCAGCATGCTGTAGTACTTCAGCAAAGCCGTGCAAATGGACAACTCAACATGCTGCAAGTACAAATTGATACTCTCACTTTCCCCAGTGGTTTTAGAAAGAGCTCTATGAAGTGGGGTTGGTGGATTAAGAGGCCAAAGTACACACTTATTTTTTACTAAACAACTCAAGGGGCAGCCTGCTGCCTCCCATTTAGTCTGACAGACGGGCTCGCGCAGAGTTCCAAATAGCTTGCATGAAGTCTTGCCATGAGGTCTCCGGCCCAGGTTCTTTAGTACTCTATCTTTAATCCAAATTGTAACCACAGGCTTTACATGAGGCCACTGGAAAACAGAACATGGGAATAAGAGCTATTTTTTAAAGTGAGAGATTTAGTACTTGATGTCTGAAGTTGACAGACTGTGACAGCATGGCACAATAATGTATTAATGTTTTTAAAAACAGTGGATAGATATTTTTTCCATTTATACTTAGGTCAAATGGATCTCTCTTAACCAATTTACAGGATTTATTGTTACAACTGTTTGTGCCACAATCAAAATCACACTTGGTTAACTTAAGCAGAGATATAAAGTTGAAATTTCCATCTTAATACCTCCGAAAGACTCAGTAGGTGTCTTAATAATGATACACCTCCTCTCTGTATATCAATTAACACCCATCCTGACAATATGCCTCACCATATATTTCTGTAAAAGGTTATGATTGACAACATACAGTATGCAAATGCTTATGCAAGCTTATGCAAATTAGCAGCATGGCTGTAGCTAGAATTTTAGCCATAGAAACCAAATCTAAAAAGATTAAAATCCAGTTTCAAGGCCCTCTGCACTACTTGGGATACATTTTGGTGGAGAAATGCAAAGTTCTTTATTTTGATTACATATATATTAGTATTTGTTATCCTAAAAGGGTTAAAATTTAGTTAGTTCATTTTTTATATTTATATGGTAGAATGTTAACTCCCATGTTTTTTCACTGTATTATATGTGATTCGTCATGGCGGCTTATAGATGGTACAATATGAATAAAAGAAGATAAACTGAAAAAGCCTACTGTTAAATTGATACATGTTAGATGTACCAAAAAAACACAACATTTTCATTCTGATCATTCAGAACTAGCCCCAGTAGCAAGCTCTTTTATCCACTATGAATTGCTGTAGCAACCAAACACATGGTACCTCTCTTGAAGAAAAAGAGGAAAGGATGAAGTAAGAGCGGTCTCAGTCACCTCTATTTCTTAGCATCCTTTATTTATTAGGATTTTTTTCTGCTTTTTACTCAGGTAGTAGCAGTAGCCTAAAGATTATCAAATCATAGTTTTGACCACCTGGCTATTAAATCTGGATATGAAAATGAGAAAGAGTAAGTATATTGCTTCCTCCCTTTCCCTACCCAAAACACAATGTACCCTTGAGCTAGACACTTAACCTTCAACATTTTAAGTGTCTAACAGATGAGGACAAGTTTAACTGGGCAGCTTCCAATGGCAAACAGAAAGAGACTGTTGTTGTAGTGCTGTTGTGCAGCTGTGTGTATGTGAAACAAGCTGGAAGGAAAAGAACATGGTGCTTGGAAGACAGGTTAAAGCTAGGTAAACGTGAAAAAAAATGTTGGCTTACATATGTGTGGTCTCGTTGCTTGGTTGCTTGCAGGGGTTTCTTCAACTGTGTCATAAGTAAATGTTAATTTCTGTTGTCCTGTGTTGAGCTTGGTGGGTTGGACAGAGGAGGACAGAGGAAAAATGGTTTGGTAGTTGTTATAGTCAGATGTTTCCTGTTTAAGCCCTAAACTATACACCATTATATCCTGTGATGAGGACTTAGACTCTAATGAAAAAAGCTGGACAGCAAACCTGTTGTTTTGCACAAACTGAATAAAAACATTGTTATTCAGGGGTCTGGTCCTTTGGACTAAATGACATCAAATGCTCAATTATTTATTCTAGATTTAATTTAAAGGTTATTGCAAAGAATATTCCAAAGAACAACTGAAAATATATCCAACAACTTTGGGTATTCATTGGAATCTGCTTTAGTTTTACATATATCAGAGAAATTTATGCATAAATGTCATGTGTTGACTTTTATATGAGGACAGTTTTATACATCGCAGTTCTTGATTTAATCTTGTCTTGTGCAGATTTTTTTTTCATGATTGCATGAGAGACTTTCATAAATAAAGCCTGAACAGCAGAGTTCAGGTTTTGAAAGCTAAACTAAAAAGTCACATTATGTGTGTGCTCTTATGCAGTGTTTTAACCCCTGCAGCGGCTCTTGCCAGAGTTTCTGTCTACAAGCTTCTGACCATCAAAAACAACATGAATACCCAATGCACAGTAGACCAGAGTGTCATATTAACTGGGCCTAACAGACTAACAGTAGCATAGGTCCTCTGGAAAGGTCCTGACCCCAGCTTGTTGAAATTACTTATGGTTCTGAGTGCTTCGACATGTCTCCATGCATGTGTGTGTGTCCCTGGATCTCAACCTGCAACTTTCATAGGTGGAGAGAGAATTAATGTCAGGATGACATTTCTCTGGCATTTGTTGAGCACTGAGCCTTTTTTATGTCTGGGATCTGGGTTTTTGATAACCCCCCCATCCCGCCCACGTCCCCTTCTACCTAAGTCCTTGGCCAGGTATTCCGATTGTGGGACCCTATATGTGTGCAGCTGCTACTGGCCAGTACAGGGCCAAAAGGTTTTGAAGCCAGCTACTGTCACAACACAAATTTGCTGTTGAGAGCCAGTTCTAGAGCAATGGGCATGAACACTGCAGATTCTGGCAGCACAATAAAGAAAAGCGAGCTGGGAGGGGAAAGACGGACAGAAAGAAGCAAGGGTGGAGAGGGGGTGATGGGATGCTGTGGGACATCATGTCCCCTTATGCCGAGACACATGTCCAGAATCTGCTAAGATTTTTTGGTTAGCAAATCATGTTCCAACCCTTGTTTGTCGCTTTATGTGCATGCAAATCTCATGCATGATTTTTATATTTTAGCCCAAGTTTTACTCTGGAAAATACAGTTTAAGCATAATAACAGAGGAAACTGTTTGTGCTGAAAGAACAGACAATGTTGTAACTCCAACACTCGGCTGTCCAACCAATGAGGTAACTTCAGCACTCAGTCGTCTGGCGTTCGGCTGACCAACGGTGTAACTTTATCAGTCAGTCAGTCATTCAGTCAGTCAGTCAGTAAGTCAGTCAGTCAGTCATGCCCAATTATGTAGCTGGCTGTGCTGTTGCTCTCCAGCCAAAATATTGGGCCTATAGGTTGTTTGTGCATGCAGCCTATTATGACCCATAGTTAAGTTATATTGTTAGAAGCCTCTAGGAGCTGTAGTAATTACAACTGGAGCAAAGGAGGAAGTCAGGTTATGTAAAGAGAGACAAAGTCCACGTTAGGAGGAGGATGGGATGGATGGAAGGATCCACAACACACAGGACTTTGACACAGGAGACCACCATTCATTTCCTGTTTGAAACCAACAGCCATGGCTGTTTGTTTTATCCATGACTGTTTTACAACCTTAACCGCATGTTTATTATTGAAACCATGATGACCAAGGTCCTCTAACTTTGAGGAAGCGCCTTTGTTAGCCCAAACCATGATCTTTTCATAAACCTAACCAAAGCGTGACTGTTTCATAAACTCAAAAATAATATTATTATTGTAGCCACGACAACGAAGGTCTGGAACACCTGCCGCTGTAGGGGGCGCTGTTTCAGAGATACTCCCATTTGATGTGTCAGAGGTTAGGGATGATCAACCTGTTGTATATGGCTAGTAAGGTTGGAGCGCTTATGATAAGGAAAGATTTAAAATCAGACTCATATTTTCTAGTATGATCTTGCTATATAACTTACATACTTTGTAACATTTGGAGCAGTTTGATTTCACTTTTACTGTTACAAGAGAAAAGACTTCTGGGATGAGTTTGGTGATTGATGATGATCTCAGATAATGTTGGCTGGGTTATTGGAGCATTACCTTCCCCAAAGCCAATAAAGACCAGGACATAGCTGCTCACGTTACCCTAAAGTCCTGCTGTAGTATGGAAATACTCCTCGGCTTAGGAAATAATGCTGGATTTGGTTACTGTTAGTTAGCTGGAAATGTTAATGATCACATCACATGTCAGAACAGAAAAACACAGGGTTTTAACCTATTTCTTACTGGAAATGTTAATGATCACATCACATGTCAGAACAGAAGAACACAGGGTTTAATCTATTTCTTACATTTTTGCTTTGATGACTTTGGTTTTGAAAAGGCCGAAAAAATCATCACCCTCCAAACTCTACATAGTGAGTAAGGCTCTTACTGCAGCAAACAATGGAAACGTGACGGCTGGGGTCTTACCGCCCTTTCGTTCTCAGTTTTTGCAAGCATGCTCCTCCATCGAAGCACTTTGTGCTCATGCAGTAAAAGTGACTTTTAATATATTATCTGTGAATTCTTGTACCTCCTGCTAACACTGTATTCATCAAGATCTGAGGAGCAACTGTTTGGATTACAGATGCTTTGTGTTTACTTTATGTCAAGAAAAAAAATTGTACGAAGGCAAGTCGCAAATTATATTTCAAAATATTTGACTGCGGATAGTGTGATATTTTTAGAGTCTGTCTTTTGTCTCTTGAAGGTTAAAAGTAACTGACTTGTCAACAATAATATTTAAAATGGATGCACATCTATGGTTGAAGTGGTGACAGTGCTAATGCTGACTCTGGTGTTGATTCACGCAGGGCTTGACTTGCCCACAAATGGTAATTTTGTTAATGCATAAACAGGGCTTTCACTTCAGTCATGTAAAGCCATTTATTTTTTGCCAGGTTGGCTTTAGACTCCCACTGAGGCATCCTCTGAGTCTCAGAAGTTAAGGACTCCACTATTTAGTGGTCAACATTCTGTCATTTGTAATTGCACTTAGGGTGATGGATACTGTATGCAGCCTCGGCTGAACTCAGCTTCAATAATGTAATGAGAGCAGGTTTCCCTGAAGCATCTTAAATCTTAAACCTTATTTAGTCAGGCAAAGTTCCTTAGAAAACAGATTCTTATTTACAGCACTACATATGCACTCAGGGAGGGATCACATTAGGGGGAGGAATAGACACGTGCAGATGTCCTGGCTGATGGCCAATACCTTTGGGCCAATTTAAAGATGAACTGACGAACTTATGAGTATATTGACAGAAGTGTATGGACAGATAGGGATAACTGTTTTCTTATTTCATCCATCTAGATTTTTCCCAGCTAAAAGCTGATAGTCGGAAGCTCACCTGTCTATGCCTCAAGCTATTGGAACGATATAAGCAGAACTGAGCCAGCTCTAAAGAGGTTTTTTTTTAATGAGCAATTATATAAATTATATATCTGATGAAATAAACCAGCACTTGTAAGCCTTTTAAGATTAATGCATGGTTAAGTAATATTAATACATGTAGCCTTACAGCTGAGCTTGATCAAAAGCATAAACCGCCATGAAACAAATCATCCAAATGCACTTGAACCAACTGAGATTAAAGCGGTTTAGTAATAGAATAGAAATGCAACATGAAACAATCCGTGATGATATAATCGCAGAAAAACACTTTTTTTCATTAAGCAGCTGCGATGCTCCAGGACCCATAGGAGGCTCAGCTAAAAGCCTCAACTGTCTGGCATGTGAGCATGGGGCAGTCGGTGAGGCTCGCTGTAAGGCTCTCAGACTCAGCAGGGCCTAATGGGAATAGAGAGAAAAACTTTCAAGCTTTGAATGCAACGGAGAGAAATGACACGAGACACCACTGCAGCCGAGGCCAAATGATATCGGCAACACAACTGAAAGTGCATCCTGGGTAATTTTTCACAGTCAGAGAGAGAAAGAAGTTTGAAGTACACTCCAACACTTTGGAAAATACACTTGTTTGCCATCATGTGTTTGGTTAGAGGAGACGATTTAATCTCTCCACCTTGATTAGAGAATTGACTGAGATGTTCGTAGCCTAGCTTAGGACAAAAGTTAGAAGCACACTTTCTCCTGCTAGTTAGCCAGCCTAATGTTACCTATCCTAGACAACTGTAATATTTACACATTGCATCTTATATATATACTTAAAGTATTGTTAAACATAAGGGAAAACACCTGACTGGTTGAACCAGGCCTTCATAGGGAGTTTGACTCAAGTGAATGACAAAAGCCAGGCCAGGTACTTGCACCTCCTGTCTTGTAATGAAGTTGCTAGCTTTGCAATTCACACATGCCACGCACACACACACACACACACACGCACACATGCACTTATGCACACACACACACACACGTACTTACGCACAAACACACATGCACACACACATGCACATACATACACGCACATAGATGCACACAAACACAGACACACACACATGCATGCACGCACACGCACACACACTCACACTGCTGTGACTTGTGTTGCTGACAAAATTCTTATTTAACAAGGTACATGAAAGTAAGAGAGTTTTTAACCTGCTGAAAAACCCACAGTTCTAAGACTAAACTAGCTGTTTTCTCCGTTACGTGCAATAAGCTTGGCTAAATACTTTCTGAACCATACTCTTGAGCACACGGAGATAACTCTTCCAACTTCAGGTAGGACAGTTAACAGATGTATTTTTAAAGCTGTTATAGATGTTTAACTATTTACAATGATGTTAAAGTGCCACTGTGGCCTATTATTTCACTTAACTGTTTGAGTAATAAGAATGTGTACATTAACTCCCTTTTGCGCAATCAAATGCTTGGATTTCAGAATGTATTTAGCCTATTCTATAAAAAGGAAAATAAATGAATTATTTTAGATAGATAAATAAATAGAAGTAAATGTTTTTTAAGGGCTACAAATTCATTAACTAATATGTTCCCTTTCATTATATCTGGTGTAAAAATTCACGTTTCTTTTCAATAACCCACCATTGTCATTTTTTTACACTTTAAGTGTTAGCCTGGAGCATCAAATGATTTACCAGGGACACATATAATTTTGGATTAACTTTTTGCTAATTCTTATTGTATACATCATTTGCATATTCTTCTTCAGTATCAGCTGTTAAGTCTGATAAATCTGTGTTTATTAAATGCAACTCAGCCTAAATTGGAAATGATGAAATGAGATTTGAAATGTTTGTACGTTTTCCCTGCTCCCTGTTTCTGCAGGGCCTATATGAGTGTGAAAGAGCTAAAGGAGGAACTACGCCTGAGCGGCACTGACACACTCAACGTTTTTTTTGCCAGCAATTCGATGCGTGAGGAGCTGGCAGGAGCTGCGACCTGGCCATGGGCAAAGGAGGCTCTTACCCACCAAGGTGAGTAGATTTACATCAAACTTTATCACATATATGTGTCAGAATGTTATTTTTTTATGTTGCTTGCCTCCGTTGTCTGTATAACATTTTCTAGTTTAAATCTAATTTAAATCCTTTTAAAAGAATCACTTTCTTCTTTCCGCCATTTCCAGATCTACATATTTTTTCTTTGCTCTTCTTTCATCCTGGGTCTCTTTTTCTGTCTCTTACTCTTTTTATCCATCCCTTCTTCTCCATCTTTGCCCTCCATCCTTTGCTGTCTGCTTTGGCAGTATCCAAATGAGATAGGGAGAGAAATTGAAGCTGGCAGAGATTTTGGCAGCACATTACTTCTTTCCTCTTGCAGTCTTTAGGACTATTTTCATTGGAGGCAGCTAATCAAGTCAACAACAACAGCACAAACACATGGCAGTTTGGGCTCGGTACCACTGTTGACACCATTGCCCACTTGCCAGCTGTTCTTTATTTATGTGGGCTATGCCCCTTTTTGTTCTTGTGCCAGTACAAAGTAGTGGGTGGACTCAAAAGCAGGGGGAGACATAGCTATGTCTTGCTGAACCAATTCACATGTCCTTGCAGCAAACAAAATGTGTGATTTATTTTATCCAGTTGTTATTTTTTGAGTTTTTATTAAGTTGCACAAGAGGTAGTGGTGTATCCTAATTAGAAAAGGGATGACAAAGTTGAAGGTGAAGTTGAAAGACAAACTTCTCCTTTTTTTCTTTTTTCCTTTTTCATCATTTTTACATAATAAGGTAAAAATAATGATGCGGTCTCTCTTATATTCTAAAAATCTTGCCATCTAGCACAAGGTCACATAGCTCTCTACAATAGTACGTGTGCAATTGTGAGCTTCAAACAGTACGACTCACCACATGTTTGATTCTGCTTCTTTTAGTCAGCAACAAGATGATGAGAAGTTTGGGTCATTATCACACTATCAAACTGAGGAAAGAAAATAATTTTCTAGTCCTAAGAATCTCAGTTTCTGTTGCAACATGACATCCATCCGAACTAATGTGTTAAGAACTCTGCAGTGACTTCTCTTTACTTCGATGATCAATTTAGCTTCTATGCCTTGTGTATCTTTAATATGTGTGAGGACAGAATGTTCATACCATAAGTGTAAGATCAGCAGAAACATCCTGACTGTATTGCAGTGGACTGCACATGTAGCCCTATAACATTACAACATAGCACATTCAACAATGAAAGTTTTGTCTTTTTTTATCCACCTTAGACAAACTAGTGATGAAATGATGAGTTGATTTATTTGACAACTACCAATTAATTGATTTGTACTTATATTAATGATTCATTTATTGTTTGAGGCAATTTTCCAGTGGATTTTCTGCTTCTCTTTAGTTCATATGATCAGGAATTTGCTCTTCTTTCATCCTGGGTCTCTTTTTCTGTCTCTTATTCTTTTTATCCTTCCCTGTGTGTAAGTAATTACATAACTGGTTGAATTCAACTAAAATAATTGTTAGCAGAAGCCTGCTAAGCAAAACCCAGGTGAGGATTTATGTCCACAATACACTTGGCAAATTAACCAGCACAAATCAGTTTCAGCTCTCCTCAAAAGATATTTAGTTTTAAAAAATTTATACAAAGAGGTTCAAAATGCTCACATAGCTTAATCAAAAGAAAACAGCTGCAGCTGTTACTCAATTGATATTTGTACCAGAAATTAGTAGATGATTAGTAGATTGTTTTTTTAAATTTGAATATATGTAGAAGTCTCCCTGAAACATTTCTGACTACTTTGATGGAAAACAGGAGAAACACCTCTTTGCCAAACCATATTTGTTCATTGTAATGTATTTGCTCTCACCACCACCCGAGGAACTGAACTTTCTAGGCTAGGTTTTCATTGGTTTTATATTGTCCAAGAAAGGTTAGCTGTCAGTGCTTTCGTTCCAAAAAACAATACTTCCATTTTGAGATAATAACATCATTGGTTGTTGTTTCCTTAGAATGGGAAAACTGATAATTATATAATTAAATTTATTATTGTCCTGTAGATTTATGGGCTTGAGGTAGCTATTGATATATGTAAACGCAGGATTTTACTTTGATGCTACCAGTTATTTTGTCTCAGCAGATGCTATGTTTTCGAATTAAACTTAAATTCATTCGTCTACTCAATGACTCCCACATGACATTCGATTCAATTTCTCAGCATCTGTGCCTGTTTAAAAACAAGCTAGCGGATGGCAGGTCATCTTTGGAAGCTTTGTTGTTTGGTGTCTAGATATTTAACGTCTTCATTGTTCGATGTCTTCACCACTGCACATACTGTTTCTGATTAAAAAACCAACAACTGTCAGGTCTGTTCCTGATTCTGTGATTATCAGCATGCTGCAGAAAATCACCACTTAAAGGCCATTTTTGTAAGCATTTACCATGGCCCACAAACCATAGCTGATTTTAAAATTGCTGTCATAGACATACTTTGTTAATGATTTGGATTTTTATTTAGTCTTTAATTTTCAAACTAAATTTTAAATTTTTTTTGTACAAATTTTTTTTTGTACAAAATTACATTTAATCCGCATGAAATTAAATATTCGAAAATACTTTATCTTCCCCTGTATCATCTTGTTCAGTGGTGCATGGACTGACTTTGTACCGAATCTCACTGAGATCTGGTAACACACCTTTAGATATCCTGCTAACTAACGGTCAGACCAACAAACAGCACTGAAAACATATCCTCCTTGGCCCCAGCAATAGGCAAAGAATGCAACAAGATTTAAGGAAATAGTACAGAAGAGCTCATTAGATTATATTAGCACACAATCAGACTTAAACATGGACTTCAGAGCAGAGTCATTATCATCATTACTAGAAAAATGATATCAAGTGTTTATGGAAATATGGAGTCTGCCTGTTAAAGAAATATTTGATGAAAGCCACTTTTCCAAGTTCTGTTAACCACTCATGATCAAGTGGGATGCCTGACTCCTCTTTTGTTTTCTCATCATCTTCTCTCCGTCTGAACCCAGCCTGCCTAACATCCACACTTATAATACCTATGATACCTAATACTTTAAGTTGCATTTTAAACAGCATCTCATGTAGTCTTGTGCTTATCTAGTGATATAATATTGTTATTGTAATATATAACTGTAAATTAATCAAGACAGATGCTTCATGTTAACGAAGTTGATGCATCTTTCTTCATTATATTTTAGTAATTTTGCAATTTCAGTTTATTTCCTCATCATCTTCAGTGCCATGGTGTTTCGATCAGTTCTATTTCAGTGGCATGGGCTGACATCAAGACCATACAATTTCTCTTGTACATTGAAGGGATAATAGCTTTCAGTCATTGTGGAAATGAGACAAAGTAGTAGAAACAAGGTTTCTGCAGAGTGCGCTTTTATTTTCAAAGCAGGCAGAAATGGCCCACATCCAACTGTAGCCATTCAACCAAATCTTTTTTCTCTCTTTGGTTTAAAGTACTAAAGTTTTACTCCATTCCTCATTAAATCAAGAATCACAGTGCTTAGGCTTTTTTATTTTGTGGTCTGTTTCTCCTTTGGGAATTCCAGCTGTAGTAGTTGTGGTAGTTAGAACCTGGGCTTCCACAACAATGCTTCATTTTTCTGATCATTTGTTTGATGCCTTTGGAATCTTATCAAAAAACAATCCTACATGGGGGAAAGATCTAAACATGGTATCACGTTTTTGGATACAGAACTGAAGCTATATCTGGTGGGGATTAACTGTCATTTATTGTATAGGCAAATGGCATTAAACAGTCCCAAATTATTACATCCAGTTAAAGTGGTGGAATCAAAGAAGACACAGAAGACAGAAAGAAAGGGATAACAAACATTAAGATGAAACACTAAGACTCAGAAATCTTTTTCTCACTGTGTAGCCAAAAGGTACATATTTAGTATGTATTGACAGACTGACTTACCTAAACAAAAAATCTAGATAGTAACAATAATATAACCAGTGTTAAATGTGACCTCCCGTTGCCAGGTGGGATGGTGCTGAACCCGGCCTACTTCGGTACAACGGGCCATCACAACACCATGATCCATGAAATGGGACACATCTTTGGCCTGTATCATGTCTTTAAAGGGGTGAGCGAGCGGGACTCCTGTGATGACCCGTGTCAGGTAGGACTAGTAAAACGTGCTGCTCTTGATGAGGGTCTAGTAGGCTTTTGAATCACTTTGCAGGAAGATATTCCTCACCTAAAGCTGTATTTACTAAGTAATACCTGGTGCTGATAGCTCTCTTTTATACATTGCACTTCGAATGTCAGTTTTATATAGGATGGGTGTCTTTGTCGGGCCAGTATATACAAATGTGAAACGTGCTTCACATGAACCTGATGATATTTTGAATTACTCAAGATGATATATGTTAAGCAAACAATAAGTGGGGGTTCTCTGCAGACATCTTCATCTGCTGTTAAATTTAGACAAGCCTATCTCGATAGAGCTTTTCAGTCTTCTGTGTTTATTTGCTAGAAGCTCAGTCATTTGTACTTTCAGGAGATCACCCCGTCCATGGAGACTGGAGATCTATGTGCTGACACTGCCCCAACACCCAAATCCAAAGCCTGCCATGATCCTGGAGCCGTCAACGATACCTGTGGAGTGACCACATACCAGGACACACCTTATAGCAATTACATGAGTTACACAGGTACAGTGGATGAACATTCTCAACTTGTATTATGCATAATGCCAACATGCTGAAAAATATTTCTAAGCCACAGAAGAAGCCAATGAGATGACATTATAGAATGTATACTTCACATTATTACAATAGTGATGATAGTGTACATGACAAAGACATACTGTGTAATTACTACTACATAATTAGAAACTTTTTTTTGTATAAGACAAAATTAATTTGGAAAATAACACATGATTACAGAGGTCTTGCTGCTTGTCTTTCATGCCGATCATTTGTTCATTAGAAAAGGGAACTAATGTGAAGCACTTACGTAAAAGGGATTTACCTCTTGAAATTTGTAATATATAGCCACACAATTCCAAAGGTAGTATAAGACTTAGTTCATACAAATGGGCAGGCAAGTTTAACTGTATAGAAGTACAATATTGCAATACCTTTTATATTTGTTTTTTGAAGTCTACAATTAGCTAACATTCATTGTTATAATGTACTTTGCCTAAAGAAATAATCCTTATATAATAATAGTAATAATTTTGCTCAAAAAAACTGTGTTAAAAAATGAATTATTTCAGATATCCATGTATGCACATAAGTGTTATTGAGCTTTCAACCTGGTCAGCTAGGGAGTAGCTCATATTCACATCTGAATATACCTGCACCCACATCATCCATGATTGTTGTGACCATTTCTATTGAAAATAACCCCTAAACAGTCAGACCTGAAGCTTGCCCAGTTAAAGGTTTGTTAAGGACACTGCTGTTGTGTTCGTAGGGTGCTATCTTACCTCCTTATTTTTAACCACGTGATTAGCCCTGCATTTAGATGGAAACTAGTGCTTGAACCTTATTCATTATGCTTAACTGTTTTTTTTTCTTTCAATGAACCACATCAGATGACAACTGCACAAACCATTTCACTCCTAACCAAGTGGCTAGGATGCACTGTTATCTTGACTTGGTCTACCAGAAGTGGCTGATGGACCGTCAACCTGCCCCCATCCCTCTGGCCCCCATAGTAACTGACCAGAGCCCAGATTCTGTCTCTCTCTATTGGCTTCCACCCATAAGGGGACCACTTTATCAAAGGTACAATTGCATAGATTCATCTGTTCAAGGAATATCAAATAAGTCATTTGAGCAAAATTGAGTTTTATCTGTTGTCTGCACTTTAATCTTGTTCAAAAGGTAATTCTACCATATTCTTGACTCTTACTAGGGAAAAAGAATGCATAACTTTGCTGCTAAAGTAAATTTTTAATTTTTTAAAATCCATCTGACCCCCAAAAATGGATGTTTATCTTCTCCAATGGCTGCTTTAGTGATAGAGGGATCTATTTCTCTTGACTAAGACAGGGATAATTGTGTAGCAACTATTAGACTCCTGCAGTGACCAATTTACAAATTAATGCAGTTGTATTGAGGAACTGCAACTTTGTTGCATGCATTGCCTCTTCGCCCTCACGTGAAAGACAATGTATATTTTGGTGAAGTCCAAACACAAACATTGTTTTTTGTGTTTGGTGGATACTTGTCAACATTTAAAGATTTTTCACCAGAAAGTTTTCCCCAAATACACTACAAGGTAGTATTCTAGAGATAAACTTAGGCTAGTTGCAATATGAAATTTGACAGATGGACAACTAGCAAATATTGTAATGGCCAATTTATATGCTCACACAACTAACGAAGACAAAAACTGGGCTAACCCTTTAATTTGTCCTGTGTATGTTTTGTATTGGAAGCAAGACTTTGTACACAATAAATAGTTGAGCCATGTGCAATGCATCATGGCTTTCTCAACATATATATTCAGTTGTATCTCCAAATTAGGTCAAAAGCCGGATTTGGAGCCTTCGAAATGAAATAGACCTTGTTTACCTATTGTGATGTATTTAGGTACCGTTGTGACTTTAGTCTCACATAACATCCTCCAAAAATCATCGAATTGAGGGTTATTTTAAGGCCAACAACTGAAACTCCTCTCCCCCCAATGTTTACCCTACTCTGACTTTCTTTTAGCATCTGATATTTCATATTAGCAACTTGTTTTGTTTTCTTTTGTCGCAGCTCCTCAGTCCATGAGTCTGTTATCAACTGCAGAGACTGTGAGAGAGATGGTGTTTTCCACCAGTATGCCTACGAGGCTACCTCACCTCGCATCTGTGACACGTCAGGCTACTGGACACCTGAGGAGGCAGTTGGTCAGTCAAATTTAGTATTTGTGCTTATGTGTTACTAAAATATGGATAAATGTTTTATTGATACTGAGCACAACCTTTTTTTCAGATCAGCATGAATATAAACCAAACTGAATATGAGAGATTGTTGGATCTGCATGTAAATCCACAACTAAATTATCAGCAACTGAGTTCGATTTTCACTATCGGAATTTATTCAAATATATAATGGCCAAGTTGAAACTAAAATCAATAGAGGGGAAGAGGCTAATTATTGTTTTTATTCATCTTTCCTCCTAAAATCTACAGTAGACTCAGTTAAGTTCTTCCCCTGATACATTATTGACAGGGAGGAATGTGGCGGTTTCAAGTTTGAGTTTATGTCCTTGAGTTCTACTTCTGTCTATTGTTTCCAAAGAGCAGATCAACCCCCTCCCCTCCAAATGCACATACACACACACACACACACACACACACACACACACACATCTCTTCCCGGTAAATTTCAGGTGCGTGCAAGGCTAATGGCTCCTGGAAGAGGAAAAAGCAGAAAATCATTAAATGATAATTGCCCTCAGCTACAGACCTCTGTCTCTCTCTTGTTTTAGCCAAAGTGAGAACAAGGATTATTAGGCAAAGCGTCTCCTCTGGGTAATGTTTGTGTGCTGTTCAAACATTGAACCTCCATCATAAACAAAATTGCCAGAAAAAAAGTGTATCCTCTAGTACTGTACTTTGAAACATTACACTTCATTATTATGCACATGGTCCTTGTTATTCCAATCAAATTTTCTGGAGAAGCCCAGTTTCCTTTGACATGATATGTAGGGTGAAGGAACAGAAATGAGAAAGAAAAAAGAAGACATGGAAGCATACATAAAAGAAAGAAAGAAAGAAAGAAAGAAAGAAAGAAAGAAAGAAAGACAGAAAGAAAGAATAAATTAATGTACAAACACAATAATAGTTTCCTTTTCCTCAATGGAAACTCTACCCAAATATGTGGAAATCCTCTGCTGGAATTTCTGCTTTGAAAACAAGCTGCGAGGAGGAACAGGGGGGATTACGGCTCCCTCTCTTTCGCTGCGGGATCATAATGATGATAAAGAGTCAATTACAGTCTTACTCTAAACAGTGGTATGCACATAGCTGAGGAGACAGCAAGTCTGCTGGCTTCCCTGGCTCCTTTTTCACTCTTTCCCACTTCTAAAGACAATGATGCACAGGGTCACTTTGTCAGCCAGTGGAGATGGGCAATATTGCCCTCGGCAGGGAAAGAGAGAGGGGAAATTCGACAAATTCAATGTGGATATCATAATTGGATACACAAAACATAAGGTTAATGGCAAAACACTGTTGGCTAGAATTGTTGGCAAACCGTCGGTTTACATCTTCTCAAAATGTTGCTTGTGCCAACATTGACTGGTTTGAGTCAGTTTTTTCAGGCTTAGGGAAAACACCAAACTGTTTCAGGAGAATGTGCTCCTGTTGAGAGGGAATTAAATTAGTTTATATCCTGCATCAAGCATTAATGTGGGGTATAATTTAAAATGAGAACATTTGAAGAAAGCTTTTAAAGTTGCATTGTGTTGTTTATTGTAGTGCAGTTTGCAGAATGCAGAGAGAGGGAGGAGGTGAAAGGTAGTAAAGTCCATACCTGAGGTGACTGATGGATGAGAATGGAAATGAATAATACCTATGGTGGAAATGAGCTGTGGCTACAGCAAAAGCAATAATCTATGTAAATTAAGTAGTAAAGAGGAAGAAATAACATCAGATATATTACACACAAAAAAAACATTAGACATAGCACGAGCAAAATATAAGAGTTTAAAGCACATAGAGTTTCCAGACAACCACAAGTACAAAGACATTGCTTAAACTAAACTTTAGGCTCATTGTTCATAAACATGCATCAATTAATAAAGGGAAAATTGCTTCTCCACATATTTTTGTAGATGTACAGCAATCTAAAAAGAAGCTAGAAAATGTAATGCAGTAATACAGTTATTAGATAACATACAGTGTGACTATTCACATGTGTTGCTTAAAACCTTTTTTCATAAAAGTATTCTCAAGTATAACACATCTTAAAGTATCAAAATACGCTGTGGTTTCTAGAATTCCAGGAAATATCAACATACACTATCTGATCATGCACTGGAAGGTAGCATTAATACATTTTTTTAACCACATGGGGGCAATGGAACAAGAAAAAAAACACAACAATAACATTATCACCTTCAAATGCTGTGATGGCAAATATGTTAGCAAATAATTCCATTTTTATATGTGCAGTTGGCCAAAGAACAACATCATTATCCCATTTAAGCTCTGTCTGTACCTTGAAATAAGACTGATGAGAGTAGGTTTTTGACAGGAGAAATATGTAATAATAATGATGAGAATAATAATCCAAAACAGAGACTAAAATGCTCTGTTGATTGACAATACCAATCACTGCAGCTTTAAATAGAAAGTCTGTGATTTTTATCATTTGATATGCTAACTGCCCCCCCCCAAAAAAAAATCATGCTTTCTGAATTTGCAAGAATGAAATTAACAAGCAAATTTGCTCAGCAATAGGAAATCGATTAACATGGGGTTGTTACCAGACTCACCAGTCCATGTTACAGTGAAGCCATAAGACATTTAGCAGAAATGGTTGATCCTGTGCCAGAAGAGTATTTTCAGATTTATGAACATGTTTTACAAGCCCTGCTTTACAGCTTCTGCTCTTGTGGTGCCAAATCCCACCTCTGATCTTACTGTATGTCTCAGATGCTGTTTATATAAGCATACCAACTCCACAATAAATCCAAGATGCTTCATGCAGGCAGTAGTTTCAGTAGTTTCTTGTTCAGTATTGGAGGCACTTCTAATTGGTATTCATCCAGCCAATACGTTATACATTAAACTAAAGTTTTAATCTAAGATCTAAGATTTATGTGCACAATACTTTGATAACAACGAAAATGTAGGAAGCTATAAATAGCCTAGAGAATTTACAGTTTATAGTTCTTGTTCAATTATATACATATTAAAGTCCAATCTCAGCATTATATGCCATGCATTCTTTTTCTTTCCTACAGTTTGGCGATCCTCTACACATGACTTAACATAGCGGGTGTGAAATGCAGTATGTAACACCTCATCAACATCCTGACTTTATTTGACTTCACCTGGAGCACAGCTGATAAGAACCCTGGCTTAGTGTAATTCCATTGTGCTAATCACTTACACTGTAACAATTAACAACTAGTTGTGCCTGGTGTAATGGTGTTATAGCTGCGTTTTTGAACATGGGCCATGCTTTCTAAGGGGCCATGACTCGTAACTTTCTCAACTGGAACATTCTGCTTTCTGTTTTACTAATGAGAATGAGTTTACTGGTGGTTGTTAAAGGTATAATATGTGACTTTCCAGCATTAAAATGTCTAACAAACTATTAGATCTATGTTAGATATTTTGTTGAGTTATGTACTTACATTATCACAACTATTTCCAGTCATTTTCAGCCCTAGAGAAAACCTTAATTTTGATTTAACTTTAACTGTCTGGTTCATTTGGTCGCCTGTTAATGGCATCATATCCCCTTTGAGCATGCGTCAGAGTTTTAGTTGTCTGTAAGAAGCGGTGGAAATTGACACTTTGTCCAGTTTTCAGCCACATTTTTACATTGCAAATTTTTAATCTTGGACTTTTTAACTATATATTCTAACCAGATGAAGGATTTTCAGTCATCGGATGTCTGGTTCTGAAGTTATCAAAGAACCAAGCTGAGCAAACATTATCGGCAGCCTTACTCGCAGCCCCTCTGAGACGTTCCGTGTCCTCTGAACAACATCGGAGAAACAGTAATTTTTAATGTGAAACTCCTTTCAGCGTTTTTACCAGATTTAGTTGTCGGGTCCGATTGTTTTGGAGAGGAGGAGACCTCTGTGGATAACTGGCTCCCTGAAAAAACCTCCTGAACGATTAACAGTGAAGGAATCCTAACTGGGAGATGCTGACTGCAGTGACGGCAATGGTGGTGAAGACAGCAACTCCCATGATACTATGCTACTTGGCAGAAAATTACCTATTGTGCATTTAAAAGTAATACTGGGAAATTGTTAAATCATGCGTCGGGGAATGTGAGACAACACAAATATAAACTTAAGGAAAAGAACAGCCTGTGTTATAATTTATTGAGACAAAACCGAGCAAACTGCCTTATTAAGACTATGCGGGTGTGGTGTTATAGGATTTGATTGACAGTGGCATCCCCCTTGCAAAATAAGGAAACCATGCCACAGCATATTCAAATATTGATATATTTTGGTATTTGCAAAGAAATAAAGGTCGTTACCTTTTTCCAGCTGAGCCTTGCTATTTCAAACCCGCGAGAAGGGCACAGACGAAAACAAAACAACAGAAATCACTCAATCAAAATGACCTAAATTGTCCTAACTTTGGCTGAACATTGTGTGTTCATTGAGGATCCCATCATTCATGGTAAGAAGCTGATGTCAAAAATAACTTTTAAGGGCCTATAATAGGTAACAGTAATACCAGCTATTTGATATGTTATAAATATCTTGACAAGTTTAATGAAATATACATTAGATTGATAGCACATCTGACTTATCCTTGAGTCATTGTCTACATCTGACACAAAGATTAATGACAGACTTGCCTCACACATTCACACAGCTCCTATCTTTCATCTGCTCAGTTTAACAGTCTGGCTTGGCATGTCTCTGTTTACCTTGCACAAATTCCCACATGTAGAAAAACATGCACAAACACACAAGGTGCAAATGACAGATGGTGCTTCAGATGAGGCCAATAGCCCATGCACTTTTGTATGTGTGTGTGTGTGTGTGTGTGTGTGTGTGTGTGTGTGTGTGTGTGTGTGTATGTGTTAATGGGTAGAGGAGATTCTTTCCTGGGAAAGTTCTTTTCCTGAAGCTTTATTCAATGAAAGAGATTCCTGCACTTTTTTAGTGCTGTCTATTTTGCCAGTAACACAGATATTTACTCATGCCTTGAAGTCCAACTGAAATAAAGTTGCATTTTTTTGTCTACTTATAGCGAAGATATCTGCTCCGGTAATCAATTTTCCTGTGTTCTTTTTGAGAAAAAGAAATCATGAACTGAAGGAGAGAAATGTATATTTAATAAATCTGATCTGTTATGCATAAATTCAACAGAATACTCTTAGGTATCTCTCAATATAGACAGACACCGTGTTTGAATACAGCTAATCAAATCATGATATCACACTCTGAACGACTGATCACGCTGAACCAGACAGCAGCCTGCTACACAACTCAAGAGACACAGAATCTGAATAACAACCCACATTAGATTTCTGGCCAAAGTCTCCCTCGTCTCTAACTTACAAATATGACCACATCTCGTCCTGCACCTTAGCTTAAGGAACAAGCAATTCATTCACCTTGGAAAAGTGCACTGACAACCTCAGTTTGCTTGCTACATAGCTAATTAGCAGCACATAACGCAGCATGTACACATACCTGCAAATGTCATTTCAGCCCAGTAAAATGCTGGTGTGGTCCTCACTTTTCATTACCACTAACAACACACAGTCTGTCAGTGGCATGTAGTTGTGGTGCAAGTTTGTTTAGTTTCGCTCCTATTTCCTACATAGCTTATAACATTGCCTAACAGTTGCTGTCAATCATACTCACCCTTAAGCCATCTGAGACAAAAAAGAGCATTTCTGTTTTTTCCCCAAAGACCCTTTTTCTTCTTGTTAATAATACAAAACTACTAACAGTGCATTTAAAAAACGCATTGGCCTCTATTTTCTAGCAGGTGCTGTGCCAGCACTAGGGCAAACACAATTTTAATACAGTTTTCCCTAGGTACATGTCCATTTTTTGTGTCTGCGCCTGTTTTATACTTTGTTGGCAATGTTGCAATTTTGATGCTCATTTTTGAGTGAAATTGCATTTGCTTTAAAACCTGTTAACACTAACTTTTACCACAAATGGCTCTAACTGACAAAGGCGCACATACACAGATCTCTCCAAAATAAAAAAAAACATTTACTCTATATAAAGTGTTCCCTCTTTCCGTTAGCTATAGATTGACATGTACATCAAAATACTTAATTAGAATGAGAAAGATTACCAACAATATCATCTACAAGAGTGTAATCCTGTGACCTGTGAAGTCTGTACTGTTGCTCATCACAAAGTACAACAGTACTGACCCCACAGGTCAGTGAATGAGTGGCCCACAGCAACTTTTCTCTGTAGGTGATTAAACACCTGTATTCATCGCACAACTTCAGAAATGATGCATGTTTTATTTACAGCCTCTGATCTGAGAGTGGGACTAGCTAATTTTAAACATGGATAGCTCCGTAGCATGACTTCATTAATTATTTTAATCTCCAGACACGTGACAAAATTGATCAGGAAATAATAGGCTAGATATTGTTCTGTGTTTTTCTATTTCAGACTGGAAAACTTTTACAGACAAATTCCAAGTTTAACAGTAAAATCCTCTGTAGAAACACAGCTGTCCTCAGGATGGAGTCCTGAGCTCCATCAAATCTTTCAGGACATTTTTATTACAAGCAAAACTCCAAAATCAGAGTTGAGAATATTTTTTCCATCATGTGAAAATGATTATTACAGTCAGTTTTTCATTTTGCTACTTGCATAATGTCTATAAATATTTGCAGTTGCAGCTTATAAACATAGAAACGTATCCTTATAATAAGTAACTTCCCAAAATGACCCTTCCTATACGCTGTAAACCAGTAAAACATGTAAATGAGAATATTTTTGGAGTTCACACACAAGTGTTCCCTTTTTAATCTCAATCTGAACTGATCTGTTGCTTACAATTATCTCTAAATCAAATCCAAACCTGACACGACCAGTTCGCATAAGACCTAACATGACCCATAATTAAATATAGGCACAGAGCTGCTGCTGGATGATAAAGGCAAAAGCTTGGGGCCCAGGATACTGTCGGGGCACCCAATGGCAAGAGGCAATTAATGATAAAAAATAAATGATAACACACTGATGCAAGCAAAACATGCTGAGGCAGAAACATCAGCCCTGATTTCATTGAAGTATGCTTACATGCTTACATGTTTCGATTAGACATTGTGATTTAATGTTAACTGACCCTGTGAATTTTTCTAAATAGTAACAATCCAGTTTCAAAACCCTATTGGGCTGTCTGGTTTGGATATTTTTTTGGATATACAAGGACTTATATTTTGAAAATGCTTTTGTATATATTTATGGTACTTTAAAAGATAGATTAGTGTTTTCATTGCAGAATTAAATTACTTTTCCTGTAACCCAATAATGACCCTGCCAATATTCCAGCAGCTGCTGTACCAACATAAATCCGCTACCTTTTAATTTTACCATTGACAGCATATTTTGGGGGGTATGTGTATTAATTTTAGGGGTTTTGTGTGTTCTTTTTGTAACTTCAGGTTGTTCCTGGAGATGAACTTTGTCTCTCTCACAGACTGCAGCCTTGCTCCCTCCATTGCTGCTTTTGGAGGGGATGAGAGGAGCTCATGTGATTTGGTCCATACTGAAACTCGCCACCTGCTCATTCTTTATTCCTCCTACTAATAGTGCATTCAGCCCCTCTTCAATATTGCACCCAGCTGTGCCTTATTGTGCTTAGTTTGCGCCAGTGCCTGTGGTCACCAAAATTGCAAAGAATTGCTGTTCATACCCATTTGTGTTTGTGCTGAGACATTTTGCTTGCATTTGTGTCTGCACCCTATTCCAAGAAAACAGAGCCCAAAGACATTATTTTACGCTGCAAAAGGGGATAACCAAATGTGATTTTAGTTGGACTTCAAGTAGCGCAGTCCAACTACAGTCTTGTACTCCTGGGCAAGTAGCAGATTCATTGGACCAATTGGGGATTAAAGGCTTTGCTCAATAGAACATTATTTGTTAAAGGAGATGCTGACTGAACTGGTTCTTTTTAAGCTTTGTAAAGGCTTCTGCGGGCTCACCATACTTTATTATCATCATTATGGCTGAATCAGGATTAAAGGGGTTTATGATTGATTGAGTGATTATATGTGTTTGCTGCTTTAGATTTATGGAACGAATATGGTCATTCAAAGCCCTCACAATACATAATTACAAACATGTGTTCGTCTTTGTGATGTTGCCTAACCCCAGGCCCACCTGATGTGGAGCAGCCCTGTGATCCCAGTCTGCAGGCATGGAGTCCTGAGCTCAGCCTTTATGACACTAATGTGACGTCACCCTGTCCGGACACGGAGGGCTGCACTCTTACACTGAGATTCCTCCATCCTGTCGTTGCACAAGCCCTCACCCTCTGGGTCACCTACATCTCTTCAAGTAAGTCTCACTCCATGATAATAATTGCAAAGACACAACATGATTCAAAGCATATAAAAAATGGTAGAGTAGATTATGATTTGAAGGGCATAACAGAATTGCCATCCCTTATTTATAGGTGATCTAACAACACTAAGGGTTAAGTTTCACCAGTGATTTATAATATTTCAACCTAATTTGCTCTGTTAGGTATGTCAGATATGTCAGGTTGCAATAATGAGTTGGGGTATATACATTACATAGCTAACATAACTGAAACTGAAAAGGTGGGGCCAGCCTAGTGAGTTGTACCTGTATCAGTCATATCAGCTACTGATATCAAGAACCTCATTGCAGTTAACAGAATCATTGACAATTACAAAACTTTTTGGAATTATTTCAATAAGTGGCTCGTTTAACCAACCTAAATTCTATGTGAATATAAATATCTGCCTAAACATGAAATTTGTTATTATAGTATTTAATGAGGGTGGCAGGAACTGTGGTACATTGTCCTACAGTTTGCGGTTGGGAAACCCTAATGAGAAGTTGCTGGCGAAATCCTGCAAGACTGGAAGTGTAAACAACTAAGCTATGCATAGACAGCAAGTTACTAAGCAATGCACTGACACCAAGTTCCATAAATTCTCTGCACTTAAGAGTCTCCCTTTGAAATCAGCCGCAAAAATCAATTTAGGTTGTGCCCAGATGTCAAGAAATTCATCACTGTTCAGTTATAGTCAAAGCTGAGTTGGCAACTGTTGAGCCTGCAACAGGTTCCTGGGGAACCCACTGCACGATCGAGATGATTGCTGTCAACGCCCCAAAATCAGATTCTTGACTTATGTAGCCAAAAGTTAACAGTTTCAGAATGATGGATTTGGCCAGAAAGTTCAAGAATCTGACTGGATGGTCCTTAAGGGAAATATGCTCTAATACATTTTTTTTCCTTTTAAATAAATTGGATTTTTAAGATTTTTAGTAATATACTAGTTACAAAGGAACAATTTCAAAAGGAGTTAGAAGCAAGGAAGCAAAAAAAGATAGACCAAAGAAATCCTCAGGAGCATGTTGCTGTGTATTGTGATGTATGTTGCACATACACAAATACTGATGAGAATATTTGATCATACACAAAACCAGGTTGGTTATATCAGTCCCCTGGCTATGATGGAAGCAATGTCTGATTCAATATAAATTAAAAAGGCGTCCCAGATATTAAGAAAAACATTGTATTTTAATGCAATAAGTAAGTCAAATGTTGAAGGAATGTGTTTGAGTATGACTGTTTGCCAGGTGGCTAACCTTAGTTGCTTCTCTGTTACCCAGTTTAAAGGTTCTCTATGTATGCGTGTTAAAGAAATATACATGTACATGTATTGATCGTTTTTAATGGCTAATGTGTGAATGCATTGTACTATAACTTTAAAAATTAGACCTTCCCTGACTGAGTTTCTATGTAAAGGACTCTAGAAAAATTTTCTGTGAATTTCCAAAGGATGTGACATTTATGCTTTCTCCAAAATGCCTTGCCTTAATGCCTCTCTTCCATTCCCCTACAACGCCAACAGTGGGCCACACGAGCTAATGTTCCCTTAAGAAGTGGAGTGGCTCCCAGCACAACACAGACTCAAACACAAACTCCACGTTAGCACAAAAAACAAAAAAAGGATTTACCTAGTGAAACCCATCTGGCCAAACGGGAATTTGACCGACACTGGGAGGGAAACTAGGGTCAACATCAGTTGATAATGATTGCTTTATAAATCCTATTTTAGAAAAAAAATTTTTGGATAGCTGGGCCCATCTCCATACTTCTTTTTAGCACTATGCTGGTGCTGGAGACTCAAATATAGTCTAAACATATATATTTGTTTTATAATCAAACTATAATAACAGTGTTATTATTATCATCTATCAACATGATGATGGTCAGGCATGTTGAGTTTTGTGTCGTTGGACTGACAATTGGGAACACCACCACAATTCCTGGTGGGTTTCTGCATCTGTGGGCTGGTGGGCTGTCAAAAAGCCCTTGGTTTTTACTCAGTCTCTTTACCAGTCCACTGTGGCCTGTCATTTGGGGCAGATATGTCCAGAGTGTCATGCTGCCGCTGGTAGATGTTCCCTCCGTACACTCACTGTCTCTCGTCTTCAGTGCCAATTAATCCCATTCAAAACTCAGGTCTGGTGGTGACGGAAGGGTAGACTGCTCATTCTTCTTTTCCTTGTGAGTCTTAAATTGGTACGGTCCAAGCACCATACAGGGCTGGATTTCTTTCCCAGTCTGACCATCGCATCACTCTTTTGGCTGATGCCCAGGAGGCTCACTTGCTCCTACCTATGGAGTTCAAGCCTGTGTTTGAGAGCAAGGTTTTCTGAATGTTAAATACAGAACCTTTTATGAAAAAAAAAACCAAACCAACATTTTCTCGCATACATTTTCTTCTGTGTTTATCACAAGTATAAACTATGTCTGGTATACCAAGTAATAGGATTCAAATGGATTCAACCCAACATCAACACCCAGTAACAGCCTGTTTTTAGAGTTCATGCCAGAATATTTGAATTTTGTGACATGGCCATAAACAGTGAGTGAGGCAACCTGTCTTTAATTTACATTTAGGACATGATGCAGAGAAGTCTGTCTTGAACTTACTAGACTTACTAGGGGATATTTTATGTGGGCTTTGGGGTAACTTCAGTTGCACAGGCCTGGTTTTATTCCAGACACTTATATCCGAGTATCCTCTCACATCTGTTATTTGTTTATCGAGGTCTTTTTCCTAATTTTTTTCTTACATGGTCAGTACTGGTGCATGAGCAAAAAGGAATTAAGAGACAAATCTTTCATCTGTTCCCAGACAACCCAGCTGTAGCCAACATAGAGCTGATAACAGATACGGGGAAAAGCATTAACCTGGGACCCCAGCATGTCTTCTGTGATACGCCCCTTACCTTGCGCCCTGACACCCACAACGTTGCCGTCACTGCCATAAAACTCTGCACCTTCGATGAGAGGATGGAGATCGATGCAGCCATGTTGTCTTCAGGTCCCGGGAGCCCTCTGTGCTCTGGCTGCCAGCCTCTGCTATACTGGATTCAGCGGCAGCCACCCTTCCCCAGCAAATCCCCATCACCACAGACTCAGCAGACATTCACTGACAGGTAAATGCTAACTGCTGTTAGTTGTAAAAACTAAATCACTCTTCTGTACATTTAGTTTTAGTTAAGATTACTTTGAGGTCATGTTTTCAGTATCATTTTCCAGCACAAGTGAATTTCATTGACTTACCAATGTTATATCAACCCGAAATGTGGTTATACAGACATTCTTTGTTCATAAATCAGGCAAGGATTTGCTATGCAGGAGGTGACCACAATGCATAACAGGAATTGACAGGTGTTTTTTCTGCCCAAACCGCCCCAAATTACTTAGGACTCCACTTGAGGCAAGTTCCAGAGTCTGGTTTTCTCTCAGGTGTAGATGAATATTTATATTTAGTGCCAACTACTAATGCTGGACACACACAGACACACACACACACACACACACACACACACTCTTAGACACACAACTGTTTGTCAGACATGAGCAGTTCAGAGGAAAATAAGACTGAGGGTAAAAATGTGCCAACATGAAAAAGAAATTCAACAACATACCTCTGTGAATGTGTGTATGTGTGTGTGTTCTCAGATCTGGTAATCGGAAGATATCTGTCTCTTTAAAGTGTTTGGGTCTGCTTCTGTTTGAAAAGCTCAGAACACAAATGTTTCCAACATGGGGATGCTGTGCTGTGCTTACTGATCCAAATCTGTTTCAACAAGCCTATACTCAATCAAAAACATGCTGACATTTTTAGGCTAAGTTGATCAGCTTGTATCCTTTCTCATATCTTAGGTTGTCCAAATGATTTTGGGAATCCAAATTTTAAGTAACACACCAGTTTGGTTTTATCACACCTAATAGCAGCCCTCCCTGAAAATACCCTAAATCACTCTACTCTCATCCCTCTTTGTACAACTCTTGCACAAAAACTGATAAGAGACTGCCGGGATATGACAGTTGTGTCACATGATTGCAGATAATTCGAGGCTGATTTTAAATGTCACGGCACTCTGAATTCTTGACAAGCCGTTGCTGTTTTACAGAGCAGGGTGAATGTTAGGTGGACACAGCTTCAAAAACAGTTTATTTTTCAGGGAACACGTCTTCTATGTTACACAAGCTGTGTCTAAGTGCAAAAAGATGTAGGAACCAAAGGGAATTAAGTTATGTGGGACTGAGGAGGGCAGAGAGGGGTTGATGTGAGGGGAAGAGAGTGTTTGAGAGCAATGAGTTTGGACGAGAAGGGAGAGAACAAGGGAGGGTTGGATAATGGAGGGAAGAAAAGATGAAAAAGAAGAGGAGTGAGATTGGCGACAAAAGAAATTGTGAAAAAGATATAGGTAATCATACAAAGACACAAAACAGGTGTGGGAGCAATAGAAGTTTGAAGAAAAGCAAAAACTTAAAGTGGAGGATAATGTAGGTGAGAGAAGGAGAAGCAAGAGGTGAGGAAAGGTGAGGAGGACAGAAGGAGACAGCAGAGGTGAAGCAAAGTTAGCAGAAGCAGATTTTTTTTTCTTGTTTTGAATATGAACCAAATGTGAGCAGCAGAGGCCATAAACACCAGTAACTGCTTGGATCAAGTCCTTAGCCATTTCCTCCCGCTGAACTTGCACCATGGTCAGCACAGGCTGACTAAGAAGAATACCGAGAGGGAAAGATGAGTGCAGATAATGAGGAGGACTGCTTACTTAATCAAAAATTTGTACGTTAAAATGTTACCACCCATTGAGATGCTTGAGGGTTTTATTATTCAGAAGTGGTCATTTATCCTTGATTATCATTTATTCTCTGAAGAATTTTAAAACAAACATATGAACGAATTATGTTTGCTGTAAAAATAAAATTACACAAAACTGAGCAAACAAATCATTTTGATCTCAGTGAGGATGTACACAATTAGAGACGAGTTATGCTTGATCAGAACTAGTTCCTAAGACGTGTTCTTCAACCACATAGAAGATCAAAAGTGTTTATACTTGTTCCAAGTGGCGACACTGGCAGGTGGAGTGAAACACTTGTTTCCGTTTTCCTGTCAAAATGTGTTCCCCTTTACCATAACCCGGACCTAACATTGCCACTAATCCCAACGACTCGTCTTGTTCAGTGTTTAACCTGACACAAACTATCCCAAACCCCCCAATCTGTGCTACACCAAACTATGCCAAACTAAGAAAAAAAACAAAACATTTTTATGAGAGGAAAACAGTGTCTGAAGCGGGAAAAGACTTTGACACAAAACCAGCCATCATAGAGAATGAGTACATGCTGGACCATTTAGATATAGGGATAACAGCAGACATTTTTAGACAGTCTCTCTGTGTGAACGAAAAGTGACAGAAATCAATGTTTTACAGATGAAAAAAGGGAACTAGAGAGCCAAGTTCAAACCCCAACTTCTTTTCAACCCTGCACACCTGGCCAATCACTGCCTGAAGTGGGTGTGAAGGATGTCAGATTGGTGCTTTCTGGTTTAGAAAGTGATGAAAGCCTGAAACTGTTTCATAATCCACTAAGCGCTTCTGATGCCGTATACTGGCCTTTTATTCTAAAGGAGTTAGTAAGGTTCAAATAAAGTGCTTGTCAGTTGGTCAAGCTAAACCTGAAACTGCCACCCACACCTTTCTGACACAGAAATGGAGGGTCTGCATATGACAATCATTGCCACTTACAGGCCTGTTTACTTCATGTAGCATTAACCAGCTGTGTGGAGGACAGCAAGTATGTGGGATCTGAATTCTTTCTCGATCTCTTTTTTCATTTTTTTACACATTTTTACACAAACACTATCATCACTTTTGGTGTGCAAAACTACTGATGCATTTGAAGAAAAACTGTCTTGAAGTGTGTCTCATTTGGCCTTTGTCAACAGCCAAAAACACCTTTGCCTTCAGATGGTTGCACAAAATTTAGTATGACCTAGCTTGTTACCTGGCCTTAAGTCAATTGCATTTATGCAACTCTTCTGAAAACAAAATTGCTTTATGATTTTTGCTGATTGTGTTTATAGTTCAATAGGAAATTAGACTTGGAGGGAGGAAGTGGAAATGCAAAGTACAACAAGACAAATCGAAAAAGACCACCTAACCCTCAGGATAAATGCGATGAGGTAATGAGTGGCCTCTGAGAGCTGAGATGGAGAGAGAAAAGAAAATGTGGCAGATGGTTGGATAATTAAAAGCCGAATATAATTATGGTATAGATAAATAGGGAAAGGAGGAGGTTTTTAAACCTTCCCTTCCTTCTGTGATCTGTATTAATAAAGGGAATTTGTGGAGTCTGGAGTAACTGGACACATCAAAGATACTGTATGATTTGCACTTCTCCTGGTTAACTTTTGCATCAGTCAAATACAGAAGCATTTGCTTTGTGTTGAGAAAACAGGGAGGAAGCTCTTTTTATAGACCCAGCCCATCAAAAAAGATCAGTAGTCCTGACACTGGAGCGATGGTATCGTTACACACATGTCCTGCTGTGGGGCTTTAAAGTCAGTGGATACTTCAAGGTTATAGATAGAAGCCGTTGTGAGTACAGTTTCTACATTTGCTGCTGCAATCCCAAGAGCCATTGTTTGTAGAATCCATCAGGATTAATATAGCATTGGTTTGTTAGGGGCATACAGTAAATATAGTGCTTCCTCAGTACATAGGAGTCACTTGTAAAGATTATATGATTAATTTGTATTATAGAGCAATGAAAAACTTATTGCTCCTTTTAAGAACATAACAAACTTTTGACTTGTGTTTCATAATTTTATTATTATATGCACTCAAAAAACCTTTTTTCCTCACCTTTCTTCTCCTCTCCAGTACTGTAAGGCGGGGAATCAAGTACCAGTACACAATCCAAGTTGAAGCCGATGGTCTTCTTAGCGATCCCTCCCCACCTCTCCTCCACACCCATGGGCAGTCCTTCTGTGGAGATGGCCTCATACAGGGGTCTGTGCACTTTAGTGGATACTGTATATTAACATTACTAATGATGATGGTGACTAATCTTAACTATACAATGAAAAAGGAGATTGTTTTGGAGATACAGTCAGGTCACTAAGTATTTGAACAATGACACAATTTTCATAAGTTTGCTTCTGTACACCACCACAATCAATTTAAAACAAAGCCACCATTAAGATGTGACTGAAGTGTAGTCCTTCAGCTTTAAATCAAGGGATTTAACAAAATAGCACATCAAGTCTTCAATGCCTTTTGGGGTTTGTGAACTTGCCAGTAAATCCCCTCTTGTTAACAATGTACCAAATTGTTGATTTGGCCAATCCTACAGTTTCCTCCATCTGTCTGATAGGTCTGTTCTGGTTTTTAATGATGCCTCCTTCATTCGCATTGACACTTCTTTGGAACGCGTATTAAAAGTTCCCATGAACAGCTACCAAACGTAAAAATCAACACTTGGAATCAACGCCAGATCTTTTATCTGATTCACTGGTCAAGACATAACGAGAGAACAGGCCACACTTGGCCATGAAACTGATCAACTGTCAATGGTCCAATTACTTCTGTAATTCCTGAAAATGTAAATGTAATACTTATATTAAACTATTTGAATTAAAGCTGAAAGTCTACACTTCAATCTTGATGGTTTCTTGTCAAACCCATTGTGGTTGTGTACAGGGGCAAAATTGTTAAAATTGAGTCACTGTCCAAATACCTTTACTTGAGAGTAAAGACGATGGTTATGGATGTCCTTCTATAGGGAAGAGGAGTGTGATGACGATAACCTGTTGGATGGGGATGGCTGCTCTAAGAAATGTCACAAGGAGCTGGGCTTCAATTGTAATGGTGAGTGAGTTCCATTCACTCCAGTGCAGAAAAAAGAGGTCTATGGTCCATCTTGAGTTTAGACACATTTAAAAGCTTGAAGTATTTCAAGGTGAGGTATTTCTTTCTCAACAATGGCAATACTTTTCCATCGTCATACTCGAAAACCCACCAACTCTGCCCTCTCTCTTACATGTAAAACACAAATGCTACATGAACTTCCACAGTAAAAGAGAAGTCACCAAGTTACCAGAATTCTCCCATTTGTGTATGCAGCAGCGCCATTCAGAAAGAAATCAAGCCAACCAAATTTAAATTACAAGAAATAAAAGCTTCTGGCTTGAACTGATTCCACAACCAATTAATATAACATCACAGCAATGTAAGAGAAAACAGATGATCTGAAGGCTAAAAAGTGAGCTTTGGTTTGCTAAGTCACAAATTTTGTTTAGAAATCTGAAGCATTTTGACATCAGACTGGCAAGGAAACACCAGAAAAACACTTCAGCTGCAAAGCATATGTCAGGCATCTTTACTTTAAAAAAATAATTTTGGCTCTCATAATATTTTACGAACTGAAAAAGTCTTGGGAATATTGATTAATGAAGTGTATTGATTTTATCAAAGATCATATTGTGGCTTTAGCTAGGACACTTTGCAAGCAAGAATCAGGACACAATAACATTGGTGTTTTAGACATTGTTGCCATTTTTCATTTTATTGATATTCTTTATCTAAAGTAAGTAATTTGTTTTTATTATCGAATCACATCTGCAACAACTGGCCAGCTCTCCCAAGTGAGAGATCACAACCAGCTGTAAAAGTCTTTGCTTCTGACAATTGTTATACAATGACCCCATAGTTAAGTGATTGGAGGCTACCTTGCATTTCTGACCGCCAGAATCAAATCATGCAGGGGTGGGGGTGGGGGGGGGGGGTCTTGGCACTGCTTTTTTTTTTTTTTTTTATTCCAGCAAGAAGCTTAGAATTAGGAAAGAACAATAGTGGTTAGAGTTTAGGCTAGGTTAACTTTGGTAAGGTTTAGGCAAGAATGCAGGATTTGTTCTTATAATAAACAACCAAAGATTTATGGTAAGACGAGAAACATCAAGAAACAGTTCATTTATTGTGCTTTGAGTCATGTGGCTGCCACAAAACAACTTGGTGGGTGTTCAAGATTTATTCACGAGAGAAAGATTCACCAGTTAAGGCTCTTAAACTGTTAAACTCCAACCTTCAGGCTCTATTTTACATTGTTATTTTTCCAAATGAACAAAGATGACATATGCATTTGTATTATTGTTGGATCATTGCTGATAGATAGTGTTTTGGAGTCTTCTAAATTTGCAATGACTGTCCACTTTTCCATAGTGTCTACAGAATACCAGTAACTGCTATGTGCTAAAATACAGGCCATCCATGTGTAAATTCTTAGCAAACTATTGAAAAAGAGTGCAGTCCTTTTCAAATGATTCCCACATACACTTTTCAGCCATGAGGCTAGGGCCAAATGTTCTCAGCTAACCCTGGGCCAGGTGGTTTAAAAAGCAATAAAAAGCACCAAAGTCATGCAGCATAACATGGTAGAAGACAAACAAAGACGCCACAGAGTGTACCCATCATTTGTGATTCCACCACAGGACAACAATACTTTGTGTCTGCACCCTTGCCCAGTCTGAAGCATGTGGGCAGGCCATGGCAGAAGCCACATCACAACATGGAAGGGAGTTTACCCAAAATATGGTAACGTAAGCAGTTGGCAGCAGACTGTGCCTCTGTCAACATGTGATTTTTTACCTTAATATTAGTTAAACACATTCAAAAATGCAATGTGTTAGAGTAAAGACAGACAGAGAGCACTGAGCATATGAACCTCCTGCATGATTTCATAATGTCACATAGTCATAATAAGCTGTTTACTCATGAATACTAGCCTGTATATTGACTGATACACACTGAATATTGGGTTATATTGTGATAGTGGCCCTAATAAACTCATACACATTGCAGGCCTGGAGCTAACACATCCATGTGTCTCCAAGTGTCTCTGTTTCTCATTGAAAGACTTGGACAAGATGAGAGCAAGCATTTGCCACATTGACACAAGGAACAAGCTCTAGTGTTGTGGTATGTGGTGTTCCTCCACAACCTTAAAATTCGTCCTCCACATAGAGGAATGTTTTCCCAAATGTTCCTCAGATGCCTGGAGCTGAGTTGAATAAGTATGGCTTTTATGATATCCAACTTTGTGGTGATTTCATAAATATTCCATAATATTACTAAGAAGATATGACAATACAGTTGGGATGAGGCAATATGTTAGATGCTTCCTTTTTAGGCCATGTAATCTTTTCACTAGGATCTGGATGGTATTTATTCATGTGTGGTGTAAGGGTTTGTGTTACGAGAGCTTGTTACAAGGCTAAAATTTCCATCATCCAGTCAATTTATTTGTCAGGGGGAAACAAGCAGAGACGGGTCGCCCCCCTCCCCTCCCACCAGGGTTACCCATGCCGTGACTGAAGCTATTACATCTCTTGTTTTACAATAAAAGACATCATGACTAGGAAGGAAAACAATTTGGCAAAAACAGCTTTTTACAAATTGCAACTCTTAAAACCAATTATTCAGTTATACTTCTTAGTCATAGACAGAATATTTATTTAAGTTTTCTTGCCACATTTGCTTGACCAAGTTAACTCCCAATATGCCGTGTTGTCTTGCTTCTGCTCACTTTTGTGGGGCTTACACTATTTACTATAGCTCTGCAGTACAACACCGGCTACTTTCACAGTCATCTTGTCAGGGACAAGCTATGGACAAGCTGTATTTTTTTTATGGTTGTTAAGAAATCTTTTTTATAGATTATACTGATTTTAATTTAATTTTTTTACTGCCTGATTAAATGAAGGTTAAATTGCACAATATGGTTACAGCATGCAGACTTTTAATAAAGAACAGATGGTCTTAATAGTAAAATCAAGGATTGTCAATCACTCCTCTTTTGTAAAGCTTAAAAAATACAATACTTGGAATTAAAAAGCCTTAATCATTTTCACAGGTGTTGTCAAGCACGGGTGGGGTGTTTGGTGAGTTCATTTAATACAATATTGCCAAATGAACTCAGGATGACAATATGGCGTTGAATTGTCTAGGCCTAATTTGCTTTTTATCAGAAACATGTTTCCGCCAACTAATTGAAGCCAATTGTGCAGCAATGACTCTCTGACACAGCTCTGTCTGTCTAACTTCTGCAGCTGTCCAGATTTTAATGAGGCCAAACTTCTGAATTTTTTTTCCATACTTTTTATGAATACCTGCTGCTTTACAAGCTGTTGTTCAACTTATGCTTCTCACTCTCACTCTCAATACCCTTAGCCTATTGTACATATACATTATGTTCATTGCTCATAGATCATGTACAACAGTGTTACAGCAACTATAATAGCATATTTTTCCTCCTGCTATAATCCAAGCAGCATCAATCACAACCTTAATAACTCTAAAATTTTTATACATTTTGGGCTGGAAATACTGCAGGACCTGCTGGCCAAGAAACACATTCCATTAACCTTTGGGTAAATTAAGAATGACCAAAGTCTCTATTATCGGATTTTACAGTAATCGTTGGGGTCTTGTTTTTAGTATATATTACTTTTACATTTTGCGAAAATCTCAAGGCATCTTTGAGCTTATTCCAGGGTCCACCAAGAAAGAGCCAGACCAAGAAAGTTGCTTATAGATAGCTTATACTAAATGAAACAAGATCAAACCAACAAAGGATGTCAAAACTTGATTTTGAAAGTTCCTTCTTGATCTTGGGCTTGATAAAAACTAGGAAAAAGCAAAAAACAAGGTCCACTTACTAACTTTTGTGAAACGTTTCAATTATGCCAAGCTGTCACAATGTCAAATAAGGCACTAATGCTTCTACTAATGAAGAATGGTGATTGAAAGGACTGGAAAAAAAAATAGTAAGTGGACATGAGTTAAGAATTTTGTCAAACTACATAAAACTGTTTTTAAATTACATCAATTGTGCTTAACATATCTTCATAGACCATCAACAGCCATAACAATTGATCAGTTGTGGGGCTGTGCATTTATGTAAATACTATATGAAACATTCTGTGCATACTTTTAATTTTAATTCAGTCTAATAGTCTTTATTGGCTTTATGTTAAACAGTGGAAATCCTTAAAAACTTATGGATATTCTTTCTCTGCCGATGAAAGCAGGCATGAAGTACACATCTCTGAAAAGCATATAGGTCAATCAAGATCGTAAGAATCAACTGCTTGATCACTGACCAAGTTTACGTGGCCCTAATTTTCCCCTCATTCTCTATTGTCAACAGGCCAGTAATGACAAAATGCCTCAAAAAATAAGTGTATAATGTTGCATTAGATTAAGTGTTATTATTCTGGTTCTAATTTCAGGTCTAATGGACAGGTATTGAGTGACTTTGTTCCCTTTTGATTAATGTTATTGAATTTTTTAGGGTTGAGTAAATAAAAAAAAAAAGTAAATTAATTAGCAGACACAAAAATAGCAAAAGAAACATCCTCCTGTCTGTAGTTTTGTTTTTTTATCAGACTTGGAATGAGATTTGACCATCGCTTTGACAGTTCTTTGTAAACCAATGCTGCTGTTGTCACCTGGTGACATATAGATACCCATAACCCATTGAGGTGCTTTTGGGATTAACCTGACTGGCCAAGTCACACATTAGGTTCTTTTTCTGCCTATTAGCATTACAGAATTGTTGTGATTTTAAATAATTAATTGAAGTCAAAGTTCATTTCTTTCCATAAATTACAGTCTGTTGACAGCACAGAGAGTCAGATATGGTCGAGTTGACGTGGCGAACATTAAAAGTGGCCAACGAAAATACAGAATAGATTTGCTCAGGTTTGGTTCACTGACAAATAGATTTGGATGGGAGTCTAACAGTGGGGGATGAGTGTATACCCTGCCAGATTAAGAAACCAGGCTTTTTATTCTTTCATAAATCCTCCTCTCTCACTCTCGTCTCCATCTCCCAAGGTGAACCCAGTCAGTGTTATGTTTTTGATGGTGACGGTGTGTGTGAGGAGTTTGAGCTGGGCTCCAGTGTTCAGGACTGTGGTTACTTTACACCTTTGGGCTACATGGATCAGTGGGCATCCACTGCCACTGCTTCCCACCAGGACCCCAACCACTGCCCTGCCCATGCAGCCACCGGGGAGCCATCACTTACCAAGGTATTACTAAGGTATTAAGTATAAACCACAGGGCACTGAAAAGATCCAGATGATAATTAACTCCTTTTGGAGGGCAGTGTGGAAATCCTCAAAGCTGGGGCAACAGTGTTAGCAGCTGGCTGCATTTCTAAACTACTTGGTTGCTCAGCACAGTTAATCTCTCTACTGTTTTTGTCAACATCAATTCTCCGAATCTTGACCTACTAAATCCTCAGGAAGGCAATATCGAGAAATTGAAAAGAGAATCGTTAAGGTTACTCTCTTATTTATAATAAACTTTATATTATGCTAGCTACCTCTAGCGACATAACTCCTGATGTGTGTTTTACCTTTTGAAGAGGAGAATGGTTCTGTTGCAGTGGACCATCATACTGCTGTACACATTTTGATTCTGACTGCCTACTCAAATGAAGCATCCTAACAGGGATTTAGTGCCAATAAAATAGTTTTTTTGACACTTTTTTTGAATCAAATACCAAACACACCAGATGTAAGGTGAATGTCTTTGTATCATTTCTAACGAGTTTACGTTAGTGTCAGGTTTGTATTAAAAAACAAAAAAGACAAAAAACACTATCTGTAATAGAGTGCAGATACAGTGAATTCCACTGAAACCAGTACAACACATGTAAAACTCAAAACAATAATAAATAGATAATGTTTTCTTCTCTTACTCACTTGGAGTGTTCTTGGCGTCATCGTTTCCAGTGTTGCCACTTGTGGCCGGAAGCTATATTGTAACAGTCTATGCTCTCGTATCAATATTTCTTTCAGCCTGTAATAACACAAACAACAGTTCCTTGAACAACATACAGTTACTCTGTTGACTCACATCAGCCTTACTCCTTACACGGTAGGTCACATATAAATGATGCAGAGTTGACTAAATTCTGCTCAGCTGAGCAAAAGAACATGATTTAAGCCACTTTTAACATGGGAGGATTGTTGATGTCAGACATGCTGGTTTCAGTATCTCAGAATTGGCAACTCTCCTGGGATTTTTCATGCTACAGTGTTTGTATGAGGAAAAGTGCAATAAACAAAACAAATCGAAGTGTCATGAATAAAGTCAGCATGGCCGATTAAATGCTTCAATACCAGAGAATTTGGGCTCCTTTCAAGGCACAAAAAAGTCTAATAGAGATTCTGAAATTAGTACAAAATCTGTAATATGCATTAAGTAAACCTTTTATTGCTCCACATTAAATTTTAAATTGTGATGATTGAGCAGATTAGATCATGAAAGATTGTGTCACGATGGAAAAAACATTATACTCATAAAGTTTTTGTCACATTAAAAGATCAGCTGAAGGTTAAGTTTCAAACAGTAAAGTCTGATTTGCCAGTAATATTACAGATAAAAACTGTTATAGTAAAGATTTGTTAAACTGGCACAGAAAGAACATTGGTACGTGGATGGTAATAGAACTTGGATCATTCTATGTCCATGCTCACCTAGGACAACTGATAACAGTTCTTTGCACTTTTTAGGAGTAAAGGCACGAGAGCAATGATTAGACAGCTTTTCACTGGCTGCATGAATCTAATAAAGTGATTACTGACTATAGATCAGTTATTGTTTGATGCAGACTTACCATTAGGTATACATTGTCTGTGTGAAGCTCTGCAGGTACCAGCACCTAGAGATGAGTGAGAAACTGCCCACTGATGCCTGGTTCCCTTGCACAGCCCAATCCGACAACAGTAATAACCTGGAACATTCATTTTGGCTGAAGGTACGTGTGTGTGTGTGTGTGTGTGTGTGTGTGTGTGTGTGTGTGTGTGTGTCTTTATGCACTTATTGTATCTGTTCCCCCCTCCACTGAATGACCATGGGTGGCTACTCTTTAACAGCTTCCAGCACTTTCCAATACTTTTTAAAATGGGGTTAAAGGGCTTTGTACACAGACTGCTGGCTCAGACTTCCACACACGCACACAGACATTCCTGACTCTCTAACAATTACATTATTCATATAATTCATTGTTTACTATAATTACTAACTAGGTCAACTGTAAGTCATGCGATCTAATGATCTATAGATGATTCCCAAATCCTGACTAACACTGTACTCATTCTGTATTTTCAGTTTTAAGTTTCACCGCTAGGGTACTAATCATCAAAATCCTTCAGTGATCATCAGTACGAGTTCACTAATAGGGGAAGAACAAGTGTTACATAATTAAATCATGATTCATAATTAAATACCAGTAGGGTTCATAAGTTATTAAAATACTGGCATCTGAAGGAATAATAATAATTTGTTATCATAGATAGATCTTTTAGGAAGATTGAATACATCATTTATATTTAGAAATCATTATGGCTCCAGAAAATGAGGGGCAACAAAAAAACATTAATAATCCGCTATGTTCTTGATCATGTAAAAATTATTCCTGAACATTACTTATCATTAAGTAATTGTTTTTTTTCTGATTAAAAATCAACATCTGAAATGAATTACAATTATATTTGTTGTCAGAACGTGTATTGACAGAGAATTACTGCTGCTGCAGTTGAAATGATTCATATGCATAATTGCCCTGCTTATCTTTGCAGCCCCCACATACTCCAACAGTGCTTCACATAGATGTCCTGGTTCGCGTACAGCACTGCATTTGGACCTGGCTTTCCATTCCAGATCTGTGTCTGGTTCTCATATTTAGTAGTTTTGTATTATTTAATCTTTCCACAGCCACAGTTCCCACAATCAACTCTGCAGGTCCAGACAAAGCGTAGGCTAGCTGTTGATTTGACTGATAGCTTCACAACCTTGTCCATCATTCTCTGGGTTGCAGAGGCCTTTACAGTCAGGAACTTGCCTCTTTCCTTCCTCGCGCATACTCATTCATTTTTTTCTTTCTCTCTCATCATTTCCAATTCTTTGTTGAATGAGTCATCTTTCCATCCCCTGCTTCTTTTATAGACATCCTCTTTATCAAACCCATCTCTCCAACCTCTCTGGAGGACCGCCTTCACCCTAAAGCCTATTTCACTGTATGAAAAACCTTCATTATAACACCTGTATCTGCCAGCTCTCCCTGAAACACCTTTTTTTCCTTGAAGTGTTCTTTCTATGTCTGAAAGGCCTCTCTCACTGAAATATTTTGACTTGCTCAATCTGTTAGGCATTTCAATCATTCTATCCTATCCATCTCTGCCTGCTGTCTAAAAGGCATCAGTCATATTCAAAAGTTCTACATCTTCATTTGGAAGACCTTTCTCATCTTCTGAAAGGCCTTTAAAATTTCTTTAAAGGGATACTTTACCCAAAAGTTTGATTATGATTACTTTGAATATGAAACCTTCACTCTCAGTATGCTTGACAGGTGGCTGTGAAAAGTTGTAGTTCTGTAACAAAACACAGGCCAGAGTCAGCTTGGAATCAAGGCGGTTACATTGGATTCCAACAATGACTTTATATAAACATAGACAACACCTCTCTGCTTTCCTCGCAATGTATAAAAATGAAGCCAAAATATCCTGGATGCGGGCACTGCCATCTTGCGTTTGTGATGTCATTTGGAGCATGTCAATTGCAACCCAAATGCAGCTGTCAATCATGATGTCACATCTCCTTTTTAATAGCTTCAACTATGTAAATAAAGCCAAACTTATCAGAAAAATGAGCATTAGAACATATATAAATGTGATAACTACCTAAACAGAAACAGAAACCAACTTTTGGGACAATTTATTTCTTTATTTGTACTTTAATTTTTCTAGTTGGGCCCAAGTCATTCGGCTAACATGAAAGGGGAGCGGGGTTTATGACCTATACTGCCGCCAGCCACCAGGGGGAGATCAAAATGTTTTGGCTCCACTTTTAGGGAGCTGTCATATGGTCCATGAAGACCTCACCTCCGACTGGCTTGGACCCTGGCATTTTCTCTTAACCCCAGCAATCTCAGCACTCCTCATACCTAATCATAAGCAACCAAGCCAATCAGAGACATAGTAGTGACATCGCTATTAGGTCAATGGATTCCAGTCAAAACACAGTTACCCTTCTTCTGCAGTATAATACATAAGCATGTGTATTGGTTAGGACTTGTTACTGCCCCTACCTCTACATCTTGCTTGTTTGCATTTTAAAATTTGTATGTATTTATGTGGAATTCCCTGTTTTGCAAACTTTTAGATTCCCAGTTCTTGCATGCTTAATTCTTGTCACTTCTCTCTGCCGGAAAGGACTACAAACTGACATGTACTACTACAGTCACGCATGGCACTGTCAAGTGCTTCAGACCCGCCATGAGGAGCTTCACATTCTCCTCCCAGTTCAGAAAGAATTGCCAACACAGTGTAGATATAGATATATGTGTGTGTGTGTGTGCGTGTGTGTGTGTGTGTGTGTGTGTGTGTGTGTGTGTGTGTGTGTGTGTGCGAGAGCGAGATTTTCTTTTCTTTGAAATTGTTGCCCCTTTCCCCATTGATCCAGGTGGGATTTGTCCATCCTGGAGTAGCAGCCACTGTAATGGTGTACATGGCTTCACATGGCTCATGGTCTGGGGAACAGTGCCGTAAGACAGCCACCATCTTCCTCTCGGACACTACTGGCAAAAACCACTCACTAGGTACTTTTTACCTGTATTGATTTGTTTGTATTTGATTATTTTTGCAAAAAACAGTAATGCCCTATGATATAGAAAAGACCAAAACAAACCCAATTTTTTGGGGTTGGAAGCTAAACTATTTGAAACCCTTCCATCTACCCAGGGACACATGAGCTCTCATGCCATCGGAACCCGTTGGTGGTGAATGTGACCCATGACCTCTCTCAACCCTTCTTCCTCACGTCCTCTGTTATCCTCTTCTTCTCCTCCCCCTTTGTGGCAGTGGGAGGTGTGGCTTTGAGGACGTCCTGTCACTTCAGCACCTTCGCCCTGACCGGGTGCGCATCAGAGGGTGGGCTCTCCCACAGCTACCTACTTAAAACATGCATGCTTTTACACAGGGCATGTCAGTTTTAGTCTGTGCTTGAAAAAGGAACCACAGACAGCTGTAAAACATGAACATACAGGTTGTTCACATTTCATTATACTGAATACAGAAGTGTGCAATTAAGCAAAGAAACATTTGAATGCAAGATGAGAAAGTACTCAGTTATTGCACTTTTATAATGCTGTCTGACTTATGAAGGACAGTTTTCAGGCTTGGCATTGCTTTGCGAGGCATTAGTAAGATCCACACAGAGGCTTGTTATTTTTTGTTTAACCGTTACCATAACAGGTAAATTCCCAAAACCTTGGAGTATTTTAATCTTGTCCAACTTGAATCTGCTGAGACAGAGATAGTGAACAGATTATGCTTCCTAGTTGCTTTCTTCTTCTCACCCTGCCTCTAATTCCTCTCCTTTTCCTTCTCCCTCTCTTTCCCCTCCATCCCTGCGATAGCTGTTTGCGGCAGCCATGTCAGATGGACATCTGCAGCACTCCTCAGTTAGAGCATGCCTCTGTCAGGTAGGCCCTTTGGAATGAAACACAGAACATCGGAGAGTTGAAACATCAAACAAAAGAACTATCTATATATCAGCGTGTCTCTGTAGGTGTACAGGAGGCGGGGAGGCCTCACGCTGCTCTGTTCAGTGTCACAGTGGTTTCAGTGTCACAGTCCTCAACGGCAGAGGAATCCCACCCCACCAGGTAAACTGGATGTTGTATTACGTGTTACACTACTGGAAAATAACTGCACAGTGTCCTTTGAGTGTTAAGTTCTCTTCTATTTATCGGTATAAATATCAAAAGTCTATTTTACATACATTCATATTTTAAATCCATTGAGATTTAACCAAGACAGCAAAAGGTCTCATAACAGAGACACTGACACCAATGGGGCTTGCAGTATTCCCTTCCAAGAAATTCTAAAGCGTTACTACAGTAATTTTGTCAACTGTTTGTAACATTTTGTTTTCTTTTCCTCAACATTTGTGGCTATGTCCTCTTTTAGCTCCAAAACCTAGGATAACTCAATAACATCTCATGTGAATGATGAAGAAACCAAACAGTTTTGTGTGCACAGTTTAACTCATGACATTGCCTGCCAAAGTCCAATAATGTGTCTACAGAATTCAAAGACAAAATTTTAGGAATGTTATGGATAAAGGTATAAATGCAGATGTCTTGTCTTTTGTCTTTTTCTTCCTCACTCTCATTCCTTTCCTCTTCAGAGAGAGACAGAGCTGGAGTGTTTTCATGGTTCATGGGATCGTTCAGTTAGCTGTCAGCCTGTAGACTGTGGCCTGCCTGATCAGTCCTACGTCTACCACGCCATATTCAGCTGCTCCTTAGGAACCACTTTTGGTAAACAATGTTCCTTCACCTGTGGATCACCAGCCATACTACAAGGTAACCGATTGCTTTGTCTAGTCTGTTGTATTCTAGCTTTGTGTAATCTATTGTTAGCATATTCTTTGTTAAAAATCAATGGATCCTGAAAAAATGCAAGGCTAAACTTTGTCACACTAAAGGCTAATAAAACTGATGTACGATGATTTTCAATTTGAAGAACATCATCTGTTGTGAAAATACTTTTTGAGGTCTCAAAAATATTCATGTTTCTGAATGATAGAAGTCAGTATTGAGGGACGTAATAGATCCTCTGAAGACTTTCAGCTGTAGCTACAGTATCTCATGATCCACTTTCTGACAGTTACAGCCCAACTGAGTGAGAAGATAAAAACCACAGCAAGATGCTTCCACTAGCTATAGTCCATAAAATGAAATGGACAGTAAACCTTGATTTTAAACAATTACAGCTGACAATTGGATGCCTGTTTTTTTACAGTGTGCATCCTGTTATAGTTAAAGACACTGCTTATTTAAACAAATTAGTTTGAAAAACAGCTAAGACAAGGGGAACTAATGCAATAAAATCACAGTGGAAATGCCATTTACAAAATCACAAGCATGTCTCCTCTCAATGAGGCTTGCTCTTCATAGTGCTTCTCTCTGCAGCTTCATGGCCTTTAAAATGTTAATGTGGATTACAGTTATTGAAATTTAGGATGAAGCCTGATAAAAAAAAAGAAAAACAAAACATCAACATGGCATATGATTGTCCATATACTGGCACACACTTGTCTTACATTAGTTGTGAGGAGACTTGTTAACATAATGCATTCTCTAGCCCCTCTCCATAACCTTAACCCAAAATTAATTCTAACCTGAACTTTAAAAAACAAGTCTTAACTCTCAAACAGCCCTTCAAAGGTATGTCAGAAACTGGGGACTGGCCAAAATGTCCTAACCCTGTAAAGTATATAACTCTCTCTCTCACACACAGTTAGGACAGTTTCCCTCTATTCACAAGTCCACAATGTCTTTAAAAAACACCACTCGCATCATAACCAGCTGTCAGAACAAATATGGCCTGTGGCACTTATAACTAGGAGTAGCACCACACGCACACACACACTCACAAATTCATAGTTACACACAAAAATCTTAAAGTAATGTAAGTTACACAATGTAGTAGATGCTTCTTCAAGTGATCAGATGGAACAAGCGTGATGTCCACAGTCTTGTGTTTATGGTTAGAAAGCCACAGTGAATGCTTAAATTTCTTGGTAGAGTCAGCAGTAAGACCCATGTATTCATGATCTAAATACAGATTGCACAGAAATAATTCTATTTGTGGCTTTTGGTTTAGTGAAATATATTTGAAAGCCATATTGTATCACTCAGCGGTGAAAGAAAACTGTGCAGTTCACAAGAATATGTTCAGTGCACACCAGTACAGCTGTAATGGATTTTGATAAAGACAACACAAGCACAATGTTTAAATGGCTTATAAAACTGTAATGCCATGTTAAAGATTCATTACATTTTACAGGCTCAATAAAAATTGCAAAAGGTTTTGGGTGTTATGATTCGCCACACATACTAACACTCATATACACATAGAAAATATTAGCTTTGGGCAATAGTGAGGCCATAGTCTCCTCCTCATAACTGTGCAAGAAAGACCCATGAAACAAAACCAGAGTGTTCTGTTTGACAGAAATGAATCCATGATGTTGACCTACTTGTACCTCTCGCATGTACTTCTTTGTCTTTTAGTTGTAAAGTGCAAAATATATTACAGCTATTAATGTACGATTTAAGTCACACCCATATAAAATACAATCTCCCTTTCTCAAACTAAAAGTTCAATTGATGAAAAAAGCTGCTGAATTCAACAAACTTTAAGGTTTTGCTGCTCCAGCCTTACTTTGTCTTCTATGACCAGTATCTAAGATGGTACACTTAGCTAAGGTTTTCAAACTTCAGGTAGATACTGCTATGTAACTGACATTACTGTGTGAATTCACCGAGTTTACGACTCTTCTCTACTTTTGCTGCCGGTACACTATGTGTTAGCTTAAAAAACTTTTCTAGGGTTTTGTCAAATACGGCAAAACCCTAGAAAAAAACAGTAAGTTACCAGACCTGTCTCCTTCCACTGGTACTATTCCACTCACTTTCAGTTAAAGGAGGAGTAAGTAGTTCTGGAGAAAGACTTCATATTGAGTTCAGCAGAAAAAGAAATTCACCTCTCCCTTCAGGGCTTCTTCAGAAGCGCCACTCCACGAACTCATGGAGGCGCATTGCCAAGGCAACGACAAAATGATGGAATCCAGAGGATCTAGAGGATCTAGAGGAAATGGATACTCTTTCTCATAGCTGAAGCAAAACAAACCCCAGAATGTATAACATCATCGAACAAATGACATGCAAACATGCATAGCATCTAAAGAAAAATTGAGTAAAAACTAGGGAGAGTTAGTTGTTCAGGATGTTTTCACTTCAATTCAATTTAGATAAATTCAGTTTTTATGTATATAGCGCCAAATCACAAGAGTTAATCTCAGGGCACTTTTCATATAGAGCAGGTCTAGACTGTACTCTTCATAAAAAACTTTCATAAAACTACAATGACAGAAGATATGACTATATGTTTGTACATACGATAACAAAGAAGGTAATATCACCTGGCAAAGCATTTCTAATTGTGCATCAATCCAACTATGCTAGCAGTTCTCTTAAATTGCTGATGTATTGTCCTCGTCAGGTGACAGTGACATGCTGGTGTGTTTGGAGGATGGACTATGGTCTTTCCCAGAGGCCTACTGCAAGATAGAATGTCCAGAGGTCCCAAACGTACCTGATGCCAAGCTGCTAACAGCAGACTGTCAGGCCTCAGGGCATGATGTTGGCTCTGTCTGCCATTACAAATGCAACCCAGGCTTCTATGTAATAGGGAGCGTCAAAAAGAAGACATCGAGGTAAGTGTTATGAGAATGTTTGCAACTGTGGACAGAGAATAGCAATGCTGCTGCCAGTGTTTTTAGAGCCAGTCACACTAGCCTCGCTCATATTTACATAGTTAGTTTCAAGTGGTCTCTTTGTTCTGACTGAAGCCTTAAATTACTGATGAGATTAATTATTTCAGGCATACTATTTCTTTTAACATATTAGGACATAAAAATTGCAAGGACAGTGCACTGTAACCATGTATTGTGGAATTACTTTAAATACTGATAATTCTGCTTAGATAGCAGACCAAAGTAAATGGTGTGTTTTATCTGCATGCTTCCCTGTGTAATGGAGGAAATTCCATCTTTCCTTTATTTTACAAAATTCCTATTACGCACTGCTTATTAATTTTAGAATCTTTGATTCAGATATTTTATGGAACAGCAGAACTTTACATAGACACTCACACCCCAAATACAAAGCTTTAAATACTGATGGATGCAGTTTAATGAGGCATATTTTGATTCATTATCTGCAAAACAACATTCTGTTTTGGAACAAACAGACATTAGGGTCCAATAAAATATGTACCGCTGCTAACTGGGCCTCGTCATTACTTTGCCAGTTGTATTCATTGGGTAACTGCTCATTACTGAATGCAGTTCACATGTTGTTAATGAGGGTTTCCTAATAGGAGGAGACACAGTCTATGGTGTAGTTTATATCCTGCCTTAGATGAAGTCACACATACTGTCTTCACACATTTCAGTCTGTACTACTGGTCTTTCAGGTTATTGAGTTCTGTACCATACAGAGTATATATGCGTATAAAGTGTTTGTGTGTGTGTGTGTGTGTGTCTGTGTGTGTATATATATATATATATATATATATATATATATATTGTATTGTCTTGTAATTAAAATGTAGTGTATCAGATTTCTAACAAGCTGAGTTTTACTATCATATAGGGCCAGTAAAAGTACATTTTATGGTTTTGTATTACATTACATTTCCATCCAATATGGTGAAAAACTATTTTTTATAAAGTTCCATTTGCAGCTGGGTATCTTTATTAGTTACGCTCTCTCAAACATATGTATAAACATTTTAATAAGCCATGATGCTTTATTACTCCAACATGTGAAAGTGTACAGCAGCAGCTAGTAAGGAACTTTAAACAGGATTTATACTTTTATCCTTGACATATGTACCCATGTAAATTTTTATCATAGCACATACAATATTGATGCATTTACACACTACATTCACCTAACAGGAGATCTTTATTACTCTAGTATGGGCAGTGCTGTGCTTAGTAAAATTTTGTTACTGAAACATTAAAAGTAAAATAGGACAATAGAGAAGGTTAGCAGGGGTAGTGCATGAGGTACTAGAGGGAGGCTGTTTCAATACTTTTTTCAATACATCTCAACATTTTTTACTTTTGTTCTCTGTGTTACAAAAAATTATAACTTTTTTTGTCCTTAACCAATTTGTCAGCTCAATCATAACTGTAAAGATCCACTGGTACTGATGTAGTGTGTTTAGAATGGAAAAACTAGAAAAAACAAAAATTGAGAACTGAACAAGAAATACACCAATCAGCCACAACATTAAAACCAGATAGTGATGTCATGGCTGAATGGTATATAAAGACCAATTTCCTCTTCATTTGAATGGGAACAAAAAGCAAAGCAAAAGGTAAAAAATGTATGTTGTAGTTTTCTGTGTCTTTTTGAGACAGAATGTGCCTGATTTTTACAATGTTATGTAGTTGAATCAATGCAGTCCTTGAAGTTTTAAGTACATATCCTGAATGTTAGAGCTATAGGCCAGGGCAATGTCATCACGGGTAAGTGTATGACTAGATAATCTGTTTCTGAGGTTTTGGGGCTAAGTACAATGACTTCAGTTTCTTCTCAGTTTAACAGCAGAAGGTTGCTGGTCATCCAGGTCTTTAAGTCCTTAATGCATGCTTGAAGTTTAGCTAACTGACTGGTTTAATCAGGCTTCATTAACGAGTTCACTTGGGTATCATCTGCACAACAACGGGTGTTTGAGTGTTTCATAATGATATTGCTTAAAGGAAATATATATATGGTGAATAGAACTGGTCCAAGCACAGAACCTTGTGGAACTCTGTGACTAGCTTATCAGTATATGTAGGATTTATTGTTAACATGCACAAACTGAAATCGATCAGATAAATAGGACTTAAACCAGCTAAGAGCAAGTCCTTTAATGCCAAATAAATGTTCCAGTCTCTGTAATAGGATGTGATGGTGAATAGTTTCAAATGTAGCACTAAGATCTATAAAAACAAGCACAGAGACAAGTCCTTTATCCAATGCGGTTAGTAGATCATTCATAACCTTCACCAGTGCTTTCTCAGTGCTATGATGCCTCTAAATCCTGACTGAAAATCCTCAAATAAACTATTATTATGTAGAAAGTCACAGAACTGGTTGGCAACAGCTTTCTCAAGGATCTATGCCATAAGTCAGAACAAGGTCAAGTACTTACGACTAAACTTGATAACAACTGACAATTCCAATAAAATATCAGAGTACGGTCAAAGAGTGCAGTACACAATAATGGATAGAACAGGCTTTAAAGTTTTCCAGGTTGGGTGTGTAAGACTAAGAATCAGGCTTTTGAATTGAGCTTTGGTTTAGGGTTGATTATTAGGCTTGAATTGAAAATGGCTCCAACTACACCTCCTCTAACAATGTCTCTGGGAATATGAGTATTAATATGTGTGGGGGAGTGGATTCATTCAGGCTACTTCATCATGACAAAGCCAGGTTTCATTGAGGAAAAATATATCAATATGATGATCTGATATTAGATCATTAACTAATACAGCTTTAGATGAGAGTGATCTAATGTTTAAGAGTCCACATTTAGTTATCATATTTTGTTGTAGTTCTGCACTGGTAGTCTAAACCTTTTTTATTAGGTTTTTGTGTACAACTCCTCATCTGTTTATTTGTGAATTAATTACTTCAGTCGGTCGGAGGGCAGACACAGTCACTGTGGACGCTATCCTCAACAGCCAGAAGTTGAATGATGACAGGTGGCTATACATGTCATTACTGGTCAGATTTTGCAGGGGTCCAAAGAAAACTAGGGAATTCTAGTGGAAACCAACTATTTCAAATAGGATACTACATCACCCACTCTGAGCCGTATAATACATTTGACTATGGTTACTGGTGTCGCTAACCTCACGTTTTTACAATAGAGCTGCTGATACTCAGTGATGCTCAGTGATGATACTCAGTGATGTATCTCTGAGTGGGGGCTATCTGTTTGATTTGTGAACTAGTTTGTGGTGAACCATTGGCGTCTGCTCACTCACACTTCTTGTTATGGACAGTCACTCAGCCACCCAGATGGGTAGGAGCTACACTATGTTGGCCATGTTGTTTCCATGGTGCAGAACTGTGCTTCCAATTCACTGAGCTTCATCTCCATTGCTGCAAATAAACTACATTGATAGCACTGATTGTATCACTGATGCCACTGACTCACTGACTGCCACCAGTGATGGCAATGGCCCCTTTCAGCAGGATAATGTGCCCTGCCATGATGCAAAAACTGTGCATGACAAAGAGTTCATGGTGTTGATGTGGCTTCTTAATACCACGAATCTTAATCCTACTGAGCATTTGTGGGATCTGATGCTAACAACTTACTGCCTGATACCACAGGAATCCTCCAGAGATCTTTTGGTGTCCATGCTTCGATGGATCAGAGCAGTTTTGGTGGCATAAGGGGGACCTACACAATATCAGGCAGGGGGTTTTAATCTCGTGACTATTTGATGTAAGACTGCATCTATAGAAGGGAAAACAGTATTGGCACTGGCCACATACCGCCCACTTAAAGATGTGTTCACTTAAAGATCACTTAAAGATGTATTCATTTGCTCCTGTTATCTCTAGGAAGTACTTCAAGTTGGAGTGCCTGGAAGGGGGGCAGTGGGAGGAAACTGGCTGTGAGCCGATATCCTGTCCAGCCCTACCTGATGTATTCCAGGGCATGTACACCTGCACCAACGGCTTGTACTATGACACCCTCTGCACCCTGCAGTGCTTGGATGCAACAGAAAATGTAAGATTTTAAGTAGCTGGTTATGCACCAGGTCAAGAGTATTTACTGTATTTTTGGAGTAATCCTGTATAATCTAGTAGCCTCCAGTGTGAGGAAACACCTACAATATCTGAAATTGTAAAAGAATAAAAAATGTGCATTAAGTTGGGAGTTTACAACGTTTCCAAAGTTTGGACAACATGGTAAAACCAATTCTAGAATATAATATTTTTATTACGTACCTCGAGAGGACATTTTGAACTTCTGTTTTCTACATAAGAAGGATTTCATATATACTTAGAAAGTAAGCCATTCATTCATTAATTGACACTGTCAGTATAATTACAATTTCTGTCAATGTCTATCATGTCCTTATGTTCCCCATTAATAGCTTTTTCGCTTTTTATTTCTCCACCTAACTGCTCAACAATGTAAAACAATAATAGCCAAATCATGGTTTCACCTAAACTGACTGAACAAATGATTTACTGAACATTTTCTCTTGATTTGTGGAGAGACATTGCAGCCAAAGTGTAGATCAAACATAGCTGACCACATGAATCTTAAAATCTGTTTATGTTTCCAGATTGAAATTCGCTGCAAAGAGGATGGTGAATGGACAGCAGATTTCACCATGTGCTCCAGACTCCAGGGATCCTGTTCTCCTCCTTCTGATCTCAACTCTGTTGAATACAGCTGTGACCAGGGGATGGATGTTGGTGAGCATAATCTTTTTTTCAAGCATGAGAGTTTAACCTATAAAATATGCAGACCTCATTATATTTGCTTCCTTCTGTCAAACAGAATACAACCATGCTTAGTAGCTTGCCTGTCTGTCCTGTCCTACTTGACCGAAAAGACAAAACGTCATGGTGTCAGAGCACCTTTTTATCGACACTTATATTTTTCTCTTCCTCTCAAACCCATTCCCCATTTTCTATTGGCAGTCTTTGATTTAAATTTTAGTCACTGGCCAGCTCACACTATATAAAACACTTAAATCTGGCTCAGATTCAACTATAGGTCTATACATGAAGCAACATAGGTTAAATTGTTGCACAGACACTAAACACTGATGATGATAATCAAGTGTAACTGGCCAATTACACTACAGCGCGATTTCCTCTGCTATACACATCCCATGACTGTCTATTGTTTATTTTTGTGCAAAACCAAAACCAGATACAAATGAAAACATCTCATACTTTGAGACACCTTACTATATATATAGAGAGAGACATTTTTATGTCATTTTTATACATCTTACTGTAATGATCCATTGCAATTAGAAAGAAAATATCAACAGAGGAGGTTTTGAACCATTTTCTGTATTTGAGTGCCAGGTGGTAAATTAAATATCTATAGTTCATGCTTGAGCACTTTGTATTTTTTGCATTTAATGTTTGTTAAACATCAAATGGTATAGCAGGCATCATAAAATGAAATAGTATATAACAACATCACACACTGGTTAATTGACAAATAAATATATTTTAAGAGATATGGAGTTTGTTAAGCAATTGTTGAAATGGTAGAAGTCCTCTCATAGTGATGGTCGCCAAGAATCTTTACCACTGATGGACGACATTGTGGTCTGTAGTTACTGTATGTCTTTTTTCTCCTCAGTGTTTGTACATGAATGAATTTAACAGATGCTAATTAAGTAAGTGTCTTTTGACACTAAGTGCGTCCATTTTCCTCGCAGGTGCTGTTTGCTACCCAACATGCATTGTGGCTCTGGATATGGATCTGCGTGACCCTGTGGTTCTGCCCCATGGCACTACAGCTGACTCTCTAAAGCACTGGATACTGCCCACCAAAGTCCAGGTGAGGAGTCGAGTCAGGTTACTTCACTCTTGTTTTTCTTCATTCTATTTGAGTTCACTTAAGGTCACCTTATTTCTAACCTGAGCTGTACCATCAATTATCAAATACGAACAACTCAAAAACAATAATACCATCTACAAAGTTCATTTTTAAAATGATCTTAAGATGATCCTATGGAGAGAAATTATACTCAAAATAGTCACAAAAGTGTGTTACTTGATCTGCAGATGAAGACAACTAGGTCAAAACCTAGTATGTGGCTGGACCAGCTTTTATCCATTTGATTCTGTCCTACTCTCAGTGCTCTCATATACAATATTTTAATACAGCTGAATTCCCAATAAAACTGTTCTCATTTACATGTTTTCCTTTTCTGTTGTCAGAAACAGAACAAATATGATATAATGACTGAAATGTGGCCCATTAAGGCTACATGTTAACCAGCAGTCACTTCCAGGCCTCTTACAATCTGAAGTTAGATTCCTGATTTTACAACTGTGATGTCGTCTGACAAAATCACCGTATCCCAAAATCGCTGTGCTGTGATTTCAGCTAATTTACCTGTAAAACGATCACTCACAGAAAAAAATGGAGAAGCTCATTCCCATTTGTGTCAGCTGCTGTGTGGTTAATTGAATGAGACCAGAGATGTGTGCCTATGGAGGGAAAGCCCTACCTCACGCTTGCGGGGCTATTTTGATGACTCTCTTTTACAGATACTAGCTAAGGTTTGTCCTAGGTGTTTTTTGAAAATAAGTAGCTAAAGAGGTGTGGAAAACTGCTACATCTAGCACAAAGGTGCTGAGTTGTCAACACTGCCTTTAAATGCCCTGGTAATGATGCTGTTTTTGTCAGTTCATTTTCAAAAAGTAACTGCCAATGGGGAAATTCCAACAATTGACTGGCTGACGATTGGTGTAACATCAGCACACAATCACTGGGTATTTATTAGCAAACAATTTGCTAATAAAAAAAAAAATAAAAAAAATAATTCTGGCTACTCACAAATGTGTTTTCCATTCTATACAGAAATAACAAGTAATTTGAACACATGTAAGACAACTTTGCAATTGCCTGTATCACAGCCTGAAAAATTATATCAATATTTTATGCACAGATTTTTAACTTCACCTCAACAGACCTAAACATTTTCACTTTCAGAATGGTTCCTGTTTATGCAAAGGTATAAAAAATATTTGTGACAATTTTTCTGTTCAAGTGGTGGTGGCAAACCGGGATATCTGGGACTTTTGTGAATTCATGTATAACTTCAAAGTAGGTTTTTCCTAATACTGACAGAATAGCTCATCACCCCTCGATTAGAACACACACTAAAGGTGTCAAAATCTGTTCCCTCATCAAAATGTGTTTCTCTTCCATATATATAAATAGGAATTGTATAATCTTCTAATTAATGTCCATTTGATTTATCTCAATAAAATACAGAGCTTAGAGGAGGGTTGTTGTACGTATCAGACGGCAGAACTGGTTACACCTGTTTCTTAACAGTTTCATGTTGCATGATGAAGCATGATACGGTGAAAAACTACTGATTTGCTTAAATAACCACAACTAAGAGGGGGATTGTTGTTCTGCTACCATTTGGAAGCTCTTGGCAGGTTTTATAAAACAGTTATTGTTTTGCTCGCTTGCTGCCATGCGACCAGTTCAGGGCGCAGTGAAAGCTGATCCGTTGACAAACAGCGCTGAAATTTTTACACAAAAACACCCATCGGAATGAATAATGCATCCAAACATCTGGTGGTCTGAACAACAGAATGAAGTAAACTGAGCTACTGCTCCACACTGACTCACCTTTACTCATACGTAAAAGTGAAGTTCATTCACAGTTTAAGATAAAGACAACTCATCTGTGGGACAATTGACATACAACAACACATAGAGGATTTGCTGCCAGACATATTTGCCGTAGAACTCACATATCCTCATATTGTTAGTCACTTGTTAGCTTTAGAATTATTAGATATATCTCCAAGCTTATGAGTTTATGAGTCTTAGTGCCACTTTAAATCCCTTGACAAAGTCTTTCTGGTTTTTGCTTGATTGTGAACCATTTGAAGCATACTTCTAAAATTAGCAAAAATTGCTAGACCAATGAAAAGGTCTACAAAAACTACACAAAGGGTTTTTGCTTTGTTAGTTTAGTGCAGGAGTTTTCAAGTTCTTTCGCAAATACAGTGTCACCGTTTAAGGAATACAAGAACCATGTTCAACCTTAATAATGTCAAAAAATATTGATAATCCTGATTGATAATCGTTTTTTGTCTTTGTTTTAAGATAGTATTAATTTTTTTCTCCCATTATTGTTCTTTGTTTTAGTTTGATTTGGAGAGAATTATGCTTAGAATCATAGAACTACACTTCCCGTTATGTGAGGGCTTTGGGGATATAAATGGAATATAATCTTGACATGGAGTCAGTTACAATCAGAGCCAAAGTTTTATTAGCCTATATTTGTCTACATTTTGACAAACTTATATCATTAAAAATATACTGAAATAGCTGGATAAAGTTTGCAATATTTGTAGGGATGCAAAACAAGTGTCATTGGGTTACTTTGATACTGAAGAAAACTTGAGCATTTTTTAAATAATAATTTCCAATCAAATTTTTGAACATTTATTTGTGATGGCAATTGGAAATAATGATATATTCAGGAGGTGGCCCCGAATATAAAAATTAGTGTATCATGTGTTTATCATATGTGTTTTCATATTTGACTAAGTTATGACTAAGAGAACAATTTTGGATACAAATATCAGCTCACTTCACACTTCTGCAAAACAAGGCAACCTAACAGATGAATGCCCCTGTTACTTCTTTATATACGGGAGATTAAATATTACCACATTAAAATTTCAAAAGGGGCTGAAATGGGGAAACAAATATCCTTTCAAATGAATCATTTCTTTATGAGTCTTCAACAAATGTACACTAAAGTCAGTCAAGCCTTGAATTCAGGTTTCATTTTCTTAGGTGCACTGAAGTAATCTGCCACCTTGTCTGTGCAAACTACAGCAAACTTTTCTGAAAACTGGAATTATCCCATCATTATTAGCTACAATAAAAACAATGCCTTTAAAGATTAAGCAGAATTTTGAAATTCAATATGAGCCTAGAAACTAATAAACCACTCACATAACTAGCAATTTGTTTTTTAATAGCAATGACATTAAATTGCTTTAAGAGTCTGTCTGAGGAACTAAGAATGCCTAAAAATCAATCGCTCTGTCAAGTTGCAGCAAAGATTTTTGAATCCATCATGATATGTTCAAATGTGTTTCATATCAGATATTCGACTGGGAAAACATAGGAAAACATATTCAATTCCCAGCTGCACCAGCTAATCACACAACAAACACCTCATGTGTATATGAGTGTGTTCGTTATCATTCAAGTGTTTTTGCATTACTGGAAATCACAGGCAGATAGCAAGAGTAAAGGTTCCAGCTGACGTCAAGCCTTTTAGGAAATACACATATCTCTCACAAAACAGTGTACACAGGTCACCATGAACAAACTTGTAGAAATGCCAGATTTTGGATCTGAGTGAGAGCACTGTTTTTTTTGCTTTGAAGTTGGGTTATGTTACCCAATATCATATCTCAGGAATTGCTTCTACGTTAATGCTGTCACCCACACTGCTCCAGTTTCGCTTGGCTTTTGGGTGGCCAGTTAGCCAGCCAGCCAGTTAATCAACCCTTGCCAAGGTCAAATACTTGGATGGAGGTCTGGATACTTGCGCCATATCTCTGACAGTGCCTTGTGATTTCGAGGCATTGTGTTATCTCAAGTACTTCAGAATAAGGCCTCCCTCGTTGGGTCAGGCTGCACAGGAAATCACAAGGGAGGATCCTCTTTCTCTGTTCATATTTGTTAGTCAATCAGCTATCTGCTAGCCACCTTGTAAATTTCCAACGTCAAATAAATGACCAGCCTCAACCAAATTTTACAAAATTTTGAGTCCTGCATCCAATTAAGTGGTATAAAACTATTATTTTTCTTCCCTCAAGAGACTTTGTGCATAACAAACAACTGAAAGGCAGCAAAAGCTTGAAAATGTCAGACTGCAGTGCATGTGTCCTTGAAAACAACAGGATATCTGCACAGAATAAGTACAAGATGTCATTTTCATTTTGATAAAAAACGGTTAATTGTAAAACAGGCCAAATGCTCATGTACCGTTGGCGAAAAAAGTGCCTGTAACTGTAATCACCGCTCTATTAAGAACATATTTCATTGTTTTGTCATTAGCATACTAAACTGTAAACATGCAAGGAGAACTGTTTGTATAACTTATTTACATGATCTTTACAATAGTGTTAATTTTGTTTGTAGCTATTTTAAGATTTAGTCTTAATCTTAGTTCTGAGATCAAAACTCCATGTTTGTCATATTTAGTCAACCCCTTTTTTTATTCGTTCATATTTAATAAACTAAAGGTGTTGATATTTAGAAAAAAGAAAAAAATAAACTTTTTAGTCTAGTTTTAGTTGATGAAAACACTTAAGATTGTAGTCTTTTTTTTTTTACATCAGCAGATTAGACGACCAAAATGTGAACATTTTAGTCTAGTTTTAGACATCAACTGAGCATTTCCATCAAACTTCAGTAAATTGCTTTCAAATAAGATTTCATCCTACAAAATTTCTGCTAAAAGAAAATTATAATTAAATCAGACACAAATCAACAGGTTATTCATTTAAACAATACATCCAAATATGTGAGATCTTAAACAATGAAGTCCAGAAAGATTCAACAAAATTAGCAAATCCAATGTAACTCTGGCAATATGAGTCAATCTTTGGTACAATCTTAGCTTATATCTAATAACCCAAAACCTGAGTATCCATATAAAACACCATTGAAGAGAGTCATGTCCAACAGTGCTGCAATAAATCCTACTCTTATGATGTTCATTTTTGTCAGGACTATGTCATGTTGATTTTATTCTGTTTATAACTATTTGTACACGATCATTTAAATGAATTATTTAGAAAATAATTGGAACCCCTTTGCATACAACAGAATATAAGTACTCGATGGCTACTGCCATACAGAATTTATTCAAGTTGTAAACCAGTCTTCATAACATGCTGTGCATTTTGATAACCAGTAGATGCCACTAATACACTACTCTTAGCTGCATGGACCCATTCAAAATCGGCAAGACCTCATTATCAATTAGTATGGTAATTAAATTTTGCGTGTTTTAGCAATGTATAGTATATTTAATGGGTTGGCCAATTTAGCTGGCTGGGGTACACACTTTTCAGTGAGGTAACCCCTTTCTGCAAGCAGTGTAGTGTCTTGTCTTCGTCCTGGGTAAAAAGTTCTTAGAAAAATTATTTTTGTCACAATTTTTAGAATTCCACAAACCTTGCAGTGGTTATACAGGGTTCCCTAAGAATTCATGTTTTTTTGTGATGTCTTACCTTTTTCTAGTGCTTACATTGTAAATTTTCACAGAAAAATTGGGTGCACCACTGTCTGGCCAAAACATTTACATAAAATTCTTTAATGATACGATAGATGTATTGCCAAAAAATTTGTTGAACCCCTTCATGTTTCCAGAGGTATCCTCCTTAAATTTTAGCCACACTCAATCATTTCACTGAATCTGAAATAAACATGTGGGAGGATTTAGTAAAGCAATCACCGCAAGGTCTATTAGTAGCTTTTCTGGAGCCTTTGTAAGCTTAAAAGTTGAGATTGAAAGTTCTTTTTCACCTTGGAAACAGCAACTGGCAAAATAATCTTATCATAAGGTCCATTAGTGATTACGAAAGGATCTCCCAGAAACTGCTGCCAATTCATGTATCATAATAACAGAGCATATGTCTTCTATCTTCTGTTAAAAAAAAACCCATACGGGAGAAACACTATTAGAAACAACAGCAAAATGGATTTACAAATTTGATTTGATATTCAAACGTTAAATGGAAATTCACTGGTATAGTTCTTGAAGAGGTTGGCATAATTCTCCATCCATTCATAAATCTAATATATGGTTACTTAAAAGATGCTCACTTTATATCAATGGTTTGCCTCAGTTAGTCCTATCTGAATATTCTTTTCTATGGCTAATAGTGGTTATCCATTTCCTGTGATTGCATTGTTCAACTGTTTTCCTTGTGTGCTTGTTTTCCAGAGCATAGTCTGTACAGGGATGATGAAGTGGTACCCTGACCCTCAACACATTCATTGTATCCAGTCCTGTGAAGTAAGAGTCAAAACAGCGAAGAGGTCCTGCATTAAATACGACAGTATTTTTTCTCCAATCTGCTTTCTTCCCATTTATCCATGAAGCATATTGTAAAGGCCAACACAGCATACTCCTCCATCCAGCTATCAGTCTGACCAAGGTCTTGGTAAACTGGTAAATGTACTGTAAAACTGTATGTGGCTAAGGGCTGTAAAATAATTTCCTACAGCTGAGAGTGCCAGAGTTAAGATTTTTCTCCTTTTTTGTATTTCACGATCTGATGTTTTAGTAGTAGGGCTTGAAAACACTTTTTGACCTATGGCAAAAGGTGCTTTGGCACTGACCAGACATAGTAGAGGGTGTATTTTCTGCATTACCAGTGGCTCATGAGTCACAAAAAGTGAACCATGTATATTTTCCGGTTTGGCATGCAGCTGTGCATGGGTGGCAATGAGCGAAAGAAAATAAAAATAAAAATCTTAGGGGGCCAGCACACCTACAGTACATGATCCAAAAGGCAGCATACAGCAATTCAAAAATTATTTTTTTTTCTGCTAGCATGTACCTCCACTCATAAGTTACTTTACAATGAATGGGGATTGAAATATATAATTTTTAAGTAAAATATGCTTAGTTTCTCAGATAGCATAGAAACACAATAAGGTTACTGTATCTGACAAATTAGACAAATATAAAGTTGAATTTTTTGTTAAAATTAACCATTGTGGCAGCACAGTGTCAGTGACTCATGGGTCAGTATTTCTGACCCATGAGTCACTTTTACTGGAGGCAGGTCACCGATACTTATCCATGATCAGTCCGATCGGATAGGCAGGTCAAAGATATTGACTCACGAGTTAGTTTGATCATACTGCCAGGACATCTTACTGCTCTTTTCTACCACATCAGACCAGCACTTTCCACTGTAGTGTTATAATAAGGCAGTTACCAATGATTTAAACATATATATTGGACTATAAACATGACAATGTCCTATAAAATGAGACAAAACTATTAAATAACACTGAAAAAAAGACCGAAATGATTGTTGTTACTGTTGCATGCTGGGACCGGTAGTCTCATTTATAGTATATAGTCTTAGTAAAGATTTTTTGGACATATAGCTGTTAATTTTTAGACTGTCAGAATTTAGTTTTTTCTGATGCCATTGTGCCCTGTTCCACCTCATTGGATAACTTTAACAAAAAAATACAACTTTATATTTGTCTAAATTATCCGATACAGTAATTTTATGTGTGTCTCCCGGCTAATCTGAAACACAAAGTACATTTTTTATCCCCATTCTCTGTAGGGTTACTTATGAGTTAGGGTAAGTTCTTGTAGTTATTCACTTCCATTTTTTTTTTTACTGTCACTTCATTTTTCTTTGTACTGTGGGTGAACTGGCCCTTTAAGAGTGTTTATTTTTCTCTTACTCATCTCAAATATGATTCCACCCACTGCATCCTACACCAGAAAATACTCATGATTTGTGACTCCTGAACCACTGGTATGGCAAGAAACAGTCCCCTCTACTGTGCCCGATCAGTGTCCAAGCACAGGTAAAAATATTCCAAACCCCCTCTCTGTTTCAGTGCAGTGAGAGGAGAAAAAAACATTAGATCAAAGAAGTGAAAAGCTCCAGTCAGCAAAGTGGTTATGGGTTCATGTACCTGCCGAACCATACATGTGGCAGCTTCAACGATACACTCTTGTCCTTGGGTATCCATTCAAGCTGACAGCACACAGTATGTGTCACATAGTGCAACTGAGAACTGAGGCACTTGGAGAAAACACTGATACTATGCCTCTTGCTTAACCAACTGATGTCTTCTTATTCACAAACATTAGGTGTAAGTATAATATGTTCTTACATAACACGTCTAATATGTGCTTTCAAAGCCTCAAGGTCAAGAGGATCTCCGTTTGGCTTTAATCCCATTGTTATCAAAGATATTTTATTAACCCTGAGACAAGGAATACTTAATCCTTATAACAATTACACCATTTCTGGGCATAACTGCATTAAATTTACTGGCCTAGCTGGATTTTCCAAAAATATTAAACATGAAGCAAAAGTTGTTGTATCCCAGTTGTCATCCCCTCTCAAGATACCAGAGCTGGTGTGCAATGTGTTTCACATTTTATGATGACAAATACCAGGCAGAAATTAATATTCTTACACTTCAAACTGTACAAGAATCTTTTTAAAATCTGTCCAAAGAACCATTTTTTCCAGGGATCCTGGCATTGCCAAATGTGGATATGTCTGCCAAGACTAACGGATTATCTGATAAAGGGAAATAAATTAATCATTGGATTATGTTAGATTTATATTAATCATTCGGGCAGACACAAGGCTTTTAAATCTTTCTGCCTGTTTTCAAAACAGTCTACCTACTGAGTGATACTCCTCCAAATGGACTCACTAAATAAACTATCCTGTTTAGTGACAGGGTAAGAAAGTCAAATTTCCTCTGAATTTACACATTTTCACTGAAATTAGATTTGATTTTTGTCTGGAAAAGCTGGATAGTTTTGTAATGAAGTTTAAATTTTTAGTTTAGTGTCATCAGTGTACAGTGGCATGCAAATGTTTCGGCACCCCTGGTTGAAATTTATGCTTTGGGTGATTAGCTTGAGTCATAAAGTGAAACATTTAATGAAAGATTAAACATGTCTTTAATATTTTAAACAAGTTTTTTTTTTTTTATTTACTTCCATCTTTTATAGTTTCAAAATAACACAAGGAAATAGACAAAACAAAAATTTGGGTGCCCTGTGTAGTCAGTACTTAGTAACACCCCCTTTGGCAAGTATCATGGTTTTAATACACTGTGTGTAGCACCTAAGAGTTTAGTTCTTGTTTTAGGGTTTTTCTGCTCCTTCCTTCTTGCAAAGGCTTCTATTGCTATGAGATTCTTGGCCTGTCTTGTTTGCACTGCTCTTTTCAGTTTTATCAGCAGATATTCAGTGAAGTTTGGGTTGCGCCTCGTGATGTCTTCCATTATGGATCCAGAGGTGTGTTTAGGATCATTATCCTGTAGTAGAAGCCACTCTCTTTTCATCTTCAGCTTTTTACAGACAGTGTGATGTTTGCCCCCAGAGTTCACTGGTATGTAATTGAATCCATTCTTCCCTCTAATAGTAAAATTTTCTCTGTGCCACTCGCTGCAACACAAGGCTAACGCATGATCGATCAATCTACTCCTGTGTTTAACAGTTGTAGTCGTGTTCTTTTAATGAAATTCTGCAGCGTTTTTTCTCCAAACATATCATTGCTCACTGCACTCAAAAAGCCCTATTTTAATTTCATCAGTCCACAAGACTTTCTTCCGAAATTCATGAGGTTTTTTTAGAAGTTCCTTTTAAACATCTGACGCTGAATTTTGTGGTGGGTACGCAGGAAAGGTTGTCTTCCGATGACTCTTCAATTCAGGTCATATTTGTACAGGTGTTGCTGCACAGTAGAACAGTGCACCCTCACTTCAGAGTCTGCTAAATCTCCCTGAAGGTTGTCTGCAGTCAAAATAGGAGTTTTGTTCTGCCTTTCTAGCAAACATAAGGCCAGTTCTCTCCGAGGGTTTTTGTGGTCTTCCAGACCTTGACTTGGCCTCCGCCATTCCTGTTAACTGCTATTTCTTAATTACATTATGTACTAAAGAAACAGATACCTGACATCACTTCACTATCTTCTTATAGCCCCATCCTGCTTTGTGGAAATCAGTTATTTTAATTTTGAGGGTGCTAGAGAACTACTTAGAGAAGCCCATTGTTGCTGATAATTAGGAAAAGGTTTGAGGAATCAGAGTATTTTTAAAGCTTTGAAATGTGCATCACTTGGCCTTTCCTAACGACGACTGAATAAGCCACAGCCCTAACTAGCTAATTATAGTCTGGAACATTAGCAAAAGTTATCGGAAAAGCTAATATTCCTTGGAGGTTCTCTTTTCCTTTTTTCACACTAAAATAAAAAAAGAAATTAATCTTAAAATGTTGAAAAGAATGTTTCATTTTAACTTCATGCTTTTTGGAGATGAGTGCATCTTCTGCTCACTTAGCTTTTTGCAGCAACAGAAATTTTGACCAAAAATGAGTACTGTTTGTTGGTAATGCGTTTAAAATAGAATACTTGTTAGATATTATTCACTCACTGAGCAAACCACAAACAAACAGAAAAAAGAAATGCATTGAAAAACCCAGATCCTGATAGGTATAATCTACTTCTTATTATGAAAGCCATATCTATCATTCTTGCTCCAGTATTAATTATGAAATATGAAAAAAAAATAGATCTTTGTCAATCGCGTTTCTATCTTGCCATTGTTGTGTGATTGCCTTACTATACAGAAAGTGGATAAGTTGTCTGCTTTGAAAAATATAGTTGCCCAATCATTTATGTCTAATCTGTTCATAACAAGAATGACTCCAAGAGGATCAACTCACAATGTAATGTTGGAATTACAAATATTTCAACTTTTTTTACTGACAATCAATTTCATGATGGGCTGTGGCCTTTGGTGTATCTTTGTCAAAGTCTAGATAACCCCCTCACAGATGCTCTTTGGACAAGTGAGCCATGTCCATGAAAACTGAGCAAACTCACTTATATTGTGTCTTGGGCACTATAAAAAAGATTGATCTAGAGTTATGATCATTTTGTTGAAAAGACTATGTCCAGGGTAAAGAAAGAACTCCACAGTCACAAATTTAATAATTTTAGGTGACTTTGTTAAATATCGGTGATATTGATCACCTCATTGTCTCTCCCCTAGTTACACCACCAAGATAAACTACCCATTACTCAAATCACCACTAATGAAATAGTAATAGTAAGGAATAGTAAAATGATCAGTATATTTTTTTTTTGTTTGGCAAAAACCTATTTATTGTGGTGTAGGGAAAACATTGCAGCCTCTAGGGGCCAGTGTAGCCCAACTTTAAGATTTTGGGCTAGTTCACTTTCATAATATTTTGTGTTCTCTGCCATTTATATCATAAATGAAAGTTAGTTTAAACTGCAATTTAATGTCCATGTCAGCTCAGTTATATTTTATCAGTGACAGTAAACCATCTAAAATCATAAACCCAGTTTTTATTTGGCATCAATCCGTTGGGTTCAGAAAAGGCTGGAACTACTGATGGAACACATAAACTGTTGATGTCTCATGGTATTAAAATATTCTTTCTACCTGCCAGCTCTGCATTTTCCCCTTCCACCTTCCCGTGAATGTTGCTAGGCAAAACAGTTGCTTATAACCCACTCCTCCATGACAACACTGTAAATTATACCAGACCACATGTGCTGCATATGCGTTATGCCAGATCTCATCCAGATGCCATTGCTACCTCTATTTCTCTTACTTTCTCTTTCTTTCTCTTACTCTGCCTTGCCGTCCTTTCTTTCTCAAAACCAGGTTGACAGTTTGTGTACAAGTCAGGTCAAGCATCTTATCGGCCCAGCAGCCCCTGTACAATTGCCAGACTGAGACTGTGTTCTGTAATTTTTTTTTGAATTAAACTTTTTTCGGATACTTTGAAAATCCATTTTCAAGCTCTAAAAAAAAAGGTCATACCACTGACAGAATACCTGCTTTGTCTTTCTAGAAGTGTCTTCACACTTTGTTAGAATTTTCACGGCATAATTAGTTTGCATAGTTTGCTGGACCAGTAAGGACAAAGAATGGGATAAGTTTGTAACAACAAGCCAATTAAACACACTGACTCATGCATCATTTCATTAAAAGCATTTAGGCAAAGAAAAAGTATTTTAATTATTTGTGTGGTGGCTGTGCTAATCTAATCCCCTTGATCATATCACGAATTGCGGTAATGTATTATTCTAATATGAAGCAACAATAACCAAAATTTTGACATTGAGATGTAGGGATTGTAGAGTTTATACCACATGATGCTGAATTTAGACAAACAGAATGTATCTAATTCTAACCTGTCACACAGGTCTGACACCTCAATTCTGGCTAAAACAGGCTGAATGTTTGCTTTTTGTCTATCAACACCTGTTGTTATTAGAGTCGCAAAACGTCAAGGCTATAGCTAAACAAATGGTGTTTGCTATGATAGGTTCCAATTCTTCTAATTTATTATTACAGACAGGCTGTAGTTGTTTAATTGAAGACAAACAAGAAAAAAGCCAAATAAGCAAATGAGCCCTTTAGACTAAGGAGAGAAGCTTGTTAGCTCAGATGACAGTGAGCCATGATTGTTGGACAGAGCAGGGATATATTGATATGATATCTTTACTAAATTTCTATAAAGTCTTCACTGCATACATAACATTATTCTGGACAGACATGGATGTAAACCACAACTTAACTTAGTTGGTGGAGGCATACAACCATGAAACAGGAATGGCAGTTACATTATTTGCCTTTGGTTGATTTCCTCTACCCCTAGCCAATCATCCATTCTTATCCAACGTATCCATCCTCCAGTTGTTTAGGGGGAATCCCGCTGTGTTTCCTACTCAGGCTACTCAGATACTATCTTACCAAAATGTTCTGGGTCTTCCCTCACATCTCCCTTGAATCTTCCAGCTAGAGGTTCCTGGAATATCTCTCACGGGAGTTACTAAAGACGTAACCACTGGAACAATCTACCAGTGCTACTTTGAGCTCCCTCTGGAAAAATGTGCCCTGTCGACTTCAAAGATGTAGGGGGTTTGCTGGCTCACAAGGTCCAGAGCCATAAACTTATGTCCCTGCTCTCTATAGGACAAAGGTGTTTTGACAAGTAATTTTTTTTCTCATATAGTAGGCTCTTATAGCTTTAAAGCTCGGATCCAAAGTGGTATGAGTCAGAAATTGCTACCTCCAGCCGAGGCTCAGGAGGTAAAGCTGGTGTTCCACCAAACGAAAGGTCGGCGGTTCAACCCTGCCCCTGATGTATCATCATTGTGTGAGAAAGCACTGCATGCATAGAACAAAGCGCTGTATGAATGTGCGTATGAATGCATGAATGTGGCATATAGTAGAAAGTGCTGAGTGGTCAATAACACTAGAAAAGTCTACATAAGTGCAGTCACCACATACTACGTAGAATTTTCATAGTGGTGACATCTATTGACTATTGACTATTTCCACATGATAGAATGGAGAGATTAACTATGTTGCTTACATTGATGATGTGTTTCAGGAGGATTAAGAATCACCGTAAATCCAAAAAAGTCCATATCTTGCTGTACAGATCAAGGAGTTAGCGGTTGTCTATCTTGTAACATTTGTTCACTTTTGGAAGTAGAAAGCACCTTACCCTGCAGCTAATGGAGTAGGCAGCCCACACTCAACTGGGAGCATGGCACAAGGATATACAGTTCCTATGACATGAAAATGGGATTTTTACAGGTGACCTGGTGACATATCATGTTTTAAAATGGCAGCACAAGCAGCAAAGGTTGGCAGGCACCCAGCAGAGAGTGACTTTTAAACTGCAGGCTTGAAACTTCAAACAGTTGTTTATGTGCACTTAAGCCATCTGTTTATTCACAGATTTTGGCAGGATCATGATTTATAAACCATGTAAACAAGTATTCTGGATTCCTTTTAAAAGGTTAAAGGATTATGAAAATACAGGTTATACTGCTAGATTTGTGAAACCTGATGCTTGTCCATGTGTTCGAATAATCAGACTTTTTTACATGCATTTGCATGAAGTCTGATCAAAAATGAAACTAACTTCATCAGAAACTACAGCTGTTCATTAAGCTGGTGTGACTCCACATAAACTGGGTTTTTAGAGAACTCTGTATGTCTATACCTCTGCTGCACATTTACACACTAAATCTCCAATTCACTTTTGCTTTAGTGGTCACATTTTTTTTTCTTATGAGCAAATAAAAGAGCAAGTAAAACAGGCAGTGATACAGCAGGTACTGTGCGTTATATCCCATATCCCATGCCTGGAATACTAAGGTGGACTACGTTTTACATCCCAAAGACCCAAATTACTGTACATCCACCATCGATGCACAAACCCACACACACACACACACACACACACGCACACACACATGCACATGCACAAACACACACACACACAAACACACACAAACACACACACGCACGCACACAGACACACACATGCGCACACACACACGCACACACACACAAACACACATACACACACACACACATACCTCCCTTGAACTCTCTGAACTGTCTCTCTTATCACAAGGAAAAAAAGCACTTCGAGTCACAAAGAGAAAAGACAAGGGATAACCTCACCCTCCCCGACTGTTTTCAGCAAGCTCTGGGCAAGAGGGGCAAACCAGGTGAAGGAGGGGGAGATGATAAAATGTCTGCTATTACAAGATTGATGCAGATACTTGATAGGAAGTAAAAAATAAATATATTGGCGCTTGACAGTAGAGTGTTCACCAGAATTCATATCTGTGTTTTATAATGTTCTTATGAAGAGCTTGGCAGGTGCTGATGACAGCACACGCTGCCCTAGAAATATGCCAAGTGTAATGCTTAGAGTTGGAATATTTATGTTAGCAAGGTGTTGGGTTGGCTGCTGCTGCTTTGTATGTCTCTTTTACACTGATTTGACGTGAGTTACATAAGGATAGTGATACACAAACCAGCTGACCTTTTAATTACCCACAGGGGACTTAGGTGCACAGCCAACTCTTGCTGGTTTAAGACTCTTCGTGGATTTGTGTGCCGCTGTTTAGAGTAAGGTTTATGTTGCCTGGAAGGGGATGTAAATACTAATTAACCTCAATATGAGCCCTGACCTTTAAATTAACCGCAGGTGGTCAAAGCACAGGGTCTGCAGATTTTAACAGTTTTCAGCAAGGAAAGATGCACATCTGGAATGAAAGTAAAATCCACAACAAAGCTCAGCTATGGAAATCTTGAAAATTTAGATGAAACTATGCATCAAGCTAAGCTCTATTATGCACAATTACCTTAGACCATAAGGGTAATGTAGAGATTGAGATACTAGTAAGGAATTGGGTGAGGCATCTAGTACAATTGCTGGTAAAGTATTTACTCAGAAACAGAACGATTAAATAGATTTATTTATGCCACGGCAGTTTAGTTGGGAAAGGCAGGGGGATTTGTCAAGTAGGGAGTTCTTTGAAGTGAAGAGAAAACTGCAGAAATCTTCTCAGCAGCTGTTCTCTCCCCCTGCCCAGGTTAGGTAGAACCTCAAGTCTTTGAAATGACTCCATCAGCCTACCGTAGAAAGCCAAAAGTATCTTTGGCACGCAGCACTTATTTTCATATTGCTGGCACTTCAGGAGAGCCCTCAAGGTTTAGTTGAAAACGTTAAACAGGCTTTCATCATGGCGCGTTTGAGATTCTGTGTAACTTAAATTCCTCCAATCTGCCACTTCAGTTTCTCCAGGAGGACTCCCACACTGGCCAGGTCATCACAAAAACAGTCTGAGGAATTGTCAATAACAGGTATTCTAAGTAAGGTGAAGCATACCTGAACAGCCATTAAATGACATCTGTCTAATCTATTTTCCCTAGCCTAAAATATAAGGCAAGCTAAATTGAATTTTGTATCATTCTGTCACATTGTTTATCCCGGAATGCCAAAAGGAATCATTTTTGCTCCATGTCCCCACAAAAGTGGAAGTCATCTCTACTTGTGCAACAGGCCTCAGGTATGCCGTCGTTTATTGATACACGCAAACGATTTTGGCAACCACTTGTGCCATAAGTCAGTTCAGAAGTAGTCAAGCCGAATCAAGTTAATTTTATTCCTATAGAACCGAATTATAACAGAAGCAGTCTCAGGACACGTTTCATACAGAGCGGGTCTACACTGTACTCTTCATAGATAGTGTTCACAGAGACCCAAAATTCCCCTATAGCCTCCTATAGTTAGCCACTTTCACCATTATCCTTCCTGCTCTAGCTCTCAAGCTGAATGCCTGTGGAATCGTCCTGGGGTTTACCGGACAGGGCTGTCCTTTCTGGGATGTATTGCTGAGTTGTGCCAACACCTCATGAAGGTTCGGTAAAGTAGCCCAACATCCTGGTTTGTGTCGAGTCTCAACACGCTGGAAATATTCAGACAAATCATGCTAAGGTTTTCGGAGATTTATCTAGAGAATTATGTTGATGTAAGGCTACCTTAGCTCTTAATCATTTAGATGTAACGCCTAAATTAGAAACCAGCAAGAAACGCAAACAAATCATGCTAAATCTTAAAAATAGTAAATGACCAGTTTATTGCTAGCTAAAGGCAATTGCTAAAAAGGCGGCTAGGCTAAGCTAAATAAACTATTTGGTACCTCAGATAGTTTTCCTCCTCCTCATCTGCAACCACTCACAAACTTATCATGGCATAATCAGTGCATCCCTAACATTAGCGTTTTGTCATCATACCGGCTGAACCTGTTTACAATTCTACAATTCATTTGGCAGATACATTTGTCCAAAGCAATTTACATCTGAGAGCTTAAACAATACAAGCAAGGATCTAGTCAGCAGAGAACAACATAAGTAAGCGCCATAAAGCAAGGGGTCAATAAAGGGTGAATAACTTCTCTCTTTCTTTTTTTTCTTGTCTATTAAGCACAGAGGTGTTCGGTAAAGAGTTTAGCCATTTGTGTCTATGCTAGACATAAGCACCAAAGGCTAACCAAAAAAGTAGATGTGGATTGCATGTTCCACAGCAAACATTGGCATGCAAAGGAAATCATGCATCTAATAATAAAAAATATAGTGTTTAGTTTTTAGAACTAATTTACATGTCAGCAGCTGTTCTGCATAACCCCAGATTAAATTTGAAGATGTTTAGGCTAGAAAGTGACCTTAAACTCACGTCGCTCCACTGTGAGATGCTTTTCTTTATGTTTTGTTAATAGCAGTCAGTGTTACTGCTGTTGTAAATAGAGAACATTCAAACCCTGTGATAAATAAATTGCCTTAGGTTTGTGCCACTGAGCGTACAACTGACTGTTATGACTGAAAGTACAACTTGGATTGGACTTGGATTATGTTTCACAAGTGTTTATTTTCATTTTTTTCATGGACATTTGGACTGAGCAATGTAATTACATGACAACTGCATGACCACTGACTGTACATTTTCTGGAAGGATACTTAGTCATTTGCCTTCCTAGCCCCTCAGTCTGTGTGTCTGGTAAATCTATCACTTTGGGAGAATTATTTTTCAGTGCTTAACACTGTCTCTTGTTTGTAAATTTTGTGTAGCCCTTTGGAGGGGATGGCTGGTGTGACACCACCAACAACCGGGCCTACTGCCAGTATGATGGAGGAGACTGCTGCCCGTCCACGCTCTCCACCAGAAAGGTACACAAACAGTCATTTCCAGCGCTTCTCCTCCTGTATGCTATATTTACGCATTAGGAAAAGATTGATTTTCATCACTTTTCAGCACAACACTGTTCTGAGTGTTTATTTTAATAATAAAAATACAAATATCAAGGTACTTCTTTTAACACACATGATAAAACGCATCGTTTCGGTCCACTTTGTTTGAACGATGGCAAAGTGATGTGTGGCTGGCTCCAGGTTCGCGTCTTGCCAACAAGATGGAGCTTAGAATTTGAAGCCTGATCCAAACCCAAATTCTTCCTCTTTACAGTAGTAGAAATCCATCTCTTTTGGCACAAGCACTGTGCCACTATGCAGATTTCTACTAAGCAAACAAACACAGATCACTGCTACTTTCCCCTCTTTCCTGTTAACGACTGTGCCTATTTAGTCTTCCTCATATGTACCTGAAACAACAGAGGAGACTTGTACCCTCTAGCTTCTCCACTAAAAAGGTAAATATGCAGGTTTTCACTACCCCATGCTGCTATACACTTTCTCACCTCTCGCATTAAGCCATAGCGCCTTTGCAGAAGGAACTAGTCAGGATACAGTGCATCAGAACTCAGTTGGGTATGGTCACAATATACCTAATGAGATTTTCTTCTATTACACTATTTTTACACAGTTTTAGCAGATAAGAATGAAAATCCTACTTTATTATTTTGGTGATGGTCCCAAAAGAACTCACTTGTTTTAACACATCTTTAGTGGAGTAGAGAAACATTTTGTAGTGCAGCTCCACAGTGTGATGTAGGCCTACAGTATAATCTGATCACTTTAGAATGAAAAACATCCATTGCAGGCCTAATCAGTTTGGGGAATATTTTGGATATCTTTGTGTTTATTCATCCTAACATACTCTCCCTCGTGATAGCTTGTTCGTGCTCGTTACAAGATGCAAATGTATCACATTACAGTAATTGCTCTAAATGATTGCTGTATATACTGGGTGGCTAAGAGGAATGGTATGAATAATAATGAGCAAGCCTAGGTTGGGCCAGTGGTGGAAACCAGGCCACTCATTCCCTCAACTGCTTTTACATAAACACATCCTTTTTCCTATTTTTCTATGCTTTCATGAGAACCACTCTCCCATGTGGACATTTGGGAATTAGCTCACCCCACCTCCGCTTACTATACCCGATTTGGCTACTATTTGCCACATATTCATGACACTCATTCAGGGGGCCCTGCCTATTTATTCCTATGGCCTACAGTTGGCCGAGCCTCGGCTGTCTCCTTCATGTCCGCAGCACGCCATGACTCACTGGCAGCTCCTTCCTAAATGGAGAAGGAGTTCAGCGAGTCTGTAGCTGCCGTCATAATAAATGAGCTGCCAGATTGCCACTAACTGCTCTTTTACAGCGGAAGGGGGAGGCAGAGGGTATACGGGTGGGAGCAGCGAGGTGTCTGACAGTCTGCGGTTTAGTCGGCCACTGTAAAACAGCAGCTCGATGAGCGGGGGTCGTTCTAAGGAAGTGAACTAAACCGCCGTGAGAGTCAGCGTCCTGACTGCCACTGCTGGTTCCAGCAGAGTGATGGAGCAGAGCGGGGTAATAAAGGAGCAATGGATGGTGGGTTTGCTTACAGAACTCTCTGTTTCTATGTGCAGGTGTAGGAAATTAAAGGTTTTTAATACAGCGTGACCCACTTGATATTTTTTCTCTGATGCTATACAAGAAAAAACTTAAGAGTTTGGATGTTTCATGCCAATTTGCTACAGTTTCAATACTTCATAAACACACAGATGATGATAGGACTTTTTTTTACATTATCCTGCAAGAAACATGGCCACTACAGAGTCTGTTCCAGTATCTGGCTATATAAGTAACCCACATCTGAACTACATTGAATATTTGATTATTCATATCTATTTGTGTCTGGATTTATCTAACAGGGCCAGCTGCCTACTTTTTATGGAGCTTGGGCAGTACTGGATTTATTTACAGGGACAATTGCAGCATTGACAAGGGGGGAGGAATACATGAGAGATGAATCAGGTGGGATTCAGTCATTGGCCAACAGGGAAAAGCTCAAGCAGAAAAGACTGGAGCTGCCCCACCATCTATGGAAACACAATCTTCCTTTGATTTGTTGACCAGAGTCTGTGTTTTAGTCCGAAAAAGGGCCAAATAGTAAAAGCAGCAAGATTGAACAGAAGGAAGTCAAAAAGGACATGATTTTTTAATGTTAGACTGTAGGTTTACTTTTGATTGCTTGCAAGGTTGAATTCAATGCTTTGAAGTCTTTTCACGTAAATTCTGTTCATGAATATGTTGCAGTAAACAGCAGGGAGGCAACTAATCCATCAATCAGAAACAGCCAAAAGACTTGGCTGTTTCTGTGGATGCAGCAAAAACAAGCCCTTTTGCTCCTTCCAAAGGTTGTTAGAAGGCATCTGAGGTGGAGTATTGCTAGGGTTGTTATGCGAATGCATCACTGAATCAAGATGAAGCTGTTAGGGGAACATTCAATGGTTGCGCCAGTTCGTCTTAAATGGGACTGCTGGCATTTTAAGTGAATCTAGGCCTTCTGCAGCTCATCGAGAGTCCTCAGTGAAACTATTACCCTGCCATCAACCCCTCTCCCTCCAAAAGTGAGTGCAATCAGCAGTGAAGGCCGACAGGCTGCTACCTCCCACTCTCCGTCTTGCCTTGCTTGCCGTCATCCTTATTTTCTTTCTCTGCCTCCCACTCTCCTTTCTCCCTCTCCCTTTCTTTCTCTCAATCTTCCTCTCACTCCTTCTCTCCAGGAGCGAATGTTTACATTTCTTGCAACAGACTGCTTCGCGGGGCACCAGAGTTTATTTTGCAACCTGTGGTGATGGCTCGCTTCCTAGACAAGAGCTGGCAGCCTCTTGTTGTTGATTCTTAACATGTGTTCATCCGTTCACCTCCACTGTGGTGCGTTCCTCCCTCCTTCTCCAGAAGACCCTCAAGATTTCTCGCCATTCAAAGGCCACGTTGAACCATTTGACATCATGCACTTTATCGGCCTCCGGGGGGCTGTAGCAGCTCTCTTTGAAACTGTGAGGAAATACAACAAGTCTACTAAGACCACTCTCAGGTTACTAAGCGGTACTTACCTTTCAGCACAAAAGTGTTCACTAGCTGCGAGGCCAGTTCAAGCAAATTTATTTTTTATTGTCTGTTTTTGCCATTCAAAGTTGTGCTCTTTGCTACAGTTGACATGTAACAACCCTACTGGGAAGCCTCCTCAACTAGTGCATTTTTTAGTGACTATACTTTTTCTGAAAGTCCTGATTTATTATTTCATTTTACCCTACTGATTTCTTCACTACGTACTTATACTGCACTTCTCACTTCATGCTATATATATATATATATATATATATATATATATATATATATATATATATATATATATATATATATTGGCACCAGATTTCATCAGATTCTATCTTAGACTGTCAGAAACGGGGAAACCAACCAATGGAATATGTGTTTTCTTGGTTTAGTCATCCATTAAAAATGACATCTCCAGCAGACGGGCCTGAAAACTGACATTCTGTGTTTTTGTTTGAATCCAGCCACAGACTGAAAGATCTACATATAGTGACTTTGGGAAGCCGATGCCTGAATGTTGTGCTTATTTTCTCACAGGTCATTCAGTTTGGGGCAGACTGCAATCAGGATGAGTGCACTTGCCGTGATCCGGACGCTGAGGAGAATAAGAGCAAAGCCAAGCACTTGGAAGACAGAGGAGGTGGAGTTGGAAGAGGAATGCAATAAGATGGATGAAAGAAGCAGACTTGTGTTAATTACAGTCAAACCAGATTATACAAACAAACAAACAAACAAAAATATTCATTTTTGAACATTTTATAATGTTAAGAATGCAATCAATGTACTTTTTTTTTTTTACAATAAAAGGCCATTTTCATTTTATCATATGTGATCTTACTATTAAAAACCATCACATATGAGCCATGTTGGTTTAAAATTTGGTTCATGTTTTCAGTGCAGTCAAATACTATCCACATGTCGACAGAATGTTTTCCTTTCCTGTTAAGATGTTAAGGGTTATCCTCACTGTTGGATTTGTGTAAGAACAGAAAAACACTGAGGTCTAGTTCAAATAGGGTTAAAAGGACTGAGGGTTGATCCACTCCTGTACAAATCGAGTCATCATAATTGGATCAAATCACTGTTGTGAATGGAATCAAGTACTTTTCTGGATTTGATTAGCCTTGGAATAAAGAAACCAAAAGAACTGGCTGTTCCTGATAACTGTTCAATTCATGCACAGACCCTATAGTAAGGGCTACCACTTCTAAATGTGTTGACTGCAGCATCCAGTCAGAAGAGATATATTAGCCTCTCACAGAGTATTGCCAGTATCGCACTTAAATCATACTGAAGCCAAAAACATGGACCGGTTAAAAAAAAAAAATAAAAAAAATTATATAATATGGAAATTACTTATAATCCTCACTGAACTGCACCAGATCCTTCAACAAAACAGCTCTTTGTGACATATAGCTTTTAGGGATGTAAGAGGATACATATCTGTAAAGACTAACATGTATAGACTAATATATTTGGATCACCTAACATATCCACTAGATCACATATTAGTCACACAAGTTAGCATTGTATTTATATCACAGATCCAGTAACACAAACACTTATTGTACAACACTGCATGTGCACTGGGCTTGCCAAAAGTTTCATGTTTTTTTTGATTGTATTTACTCAAAAACATCTTGTCAGATGATTTATGTCATGATGACATAACTCATCCAACAAGATTTTATATCTAACATCATTTTAGGAGTTGAAACTATCATGTCAAAATGGAAGTTCTCAAACATCATGAATTTCCATTAAAGAAAACTAATGTCAGGGTGCTCCACAAATCAGTTAACCAGGAGTCCAATTGAAAAGATGCCGAAAATATAATATGTTTGTGTTCAGTTGCAGCTGTGAAGTTCAACTTTCTCCTGCTTGCATGTTTGTATGTCAGAAAGGTTCTGGTATCCATTAGCAATAAATGATGAAGTACCCCATCCAAATATTGTATCTATAAAAGTGTTATCATGTTCTTTGTGATATTTTACATCACTTTGTACTCTATATGAAATAAATAGCAACTTTATATGACCCCTCTAATTTGTTTCTTGGTCGTTTATTTGATTTATGTTCATTGGTACATGATATCATCTGTGTGGATTCCTTTGCATGTACACAGTTATTTGGATAACCCACAGGAAGTGGCTGGCTTTTAACAGTCTGGGTCCTTTTCCCCTAACTGACCTGAGTAAACACAACAACCTTTATCTTCATTGTCTGTCACAAAATAACTTGATGGTAATACTGGTGTATTCATATTTTGTGTTTACATGAATTAAAAAAGAATTCTTTCACCTGACAGGCTGCATGAGCAAATGGGCTCTTTAAGATTCAGAATAACAGGCAGAAATGTCTAGACAGCCACTTTTCATACTATATTCTTTATTCTTCTTTGAAGTAGCAAAGATCAAAGTGAAAAAGGGAAGTTTATGTTGCCACATCCAGTATAGACAGAATAATATCATGCAGACAGTAGATGCTTGGTTGACATTTCCCTCAAAGGTAAGGAGGTCTCCATCTTGTTGCTCTGTTGAATAGGGCAAGAATCTTGCCCTATTCATGTTCAATTCCCCTCAATAGGTTTGTTATTTTACCATTTTGTTAGATAAATTTATATAATATTCTATCAATTAACCAACCAAACACTTACAGTTCATGACAAATGTTCAGTCCAATTAGATCAAAGAAATGAAAACCTTCTGCTCAAACTGGAATCAGTGCATCGATCTGATTACAAAGAATAAGCTACACCGCCAATGTTACAGTACAATATTGTATCTACTAAAGCACACATGTATGTTGTAAAATATCACCTGTTGTACATTTATATACAGAATTAAAACACAGTACTGTGCCCGAATGTGATGCATTTATGAAATACTTTGCTGCCTATACAAAAATCTACAAGCGTTCATTTTAGTATTCACATATGAAGTTGGTTAAAAAAAAATCAACAACTAATATGCATTTGCATTTCTTTGACATCAATCTCCAATATGGCCACTGCACAGTAATAAAATAACACAGGAAAACATAACAAATTCAGTGAAATTAAAATAAAAAGATACCAACAATAAACACACAGTATTAGTGGAGATGCCAAAAAGATCTTTCTAAAGACTAACATTACTGCATGAAATTTAAACATAGAAAAGCATCTGAAAACATTGAGACACTGTTAACTTGAAGGTTCATTACAGAATGATCATTTTGAACAGAGTTTACTGGTTAGATCAGGTTTGATGTGGAAACTGTAAAATGATAAAAATAAAAACACTGTCCAATCATTTTTGGCAGGTTTGATTGAGCATGTAGAGATAATGACTGGGGCTGTGATGCCTGTCATTTAGTAAAACTTCTAAATAACAGCTTCCTTTACAAATGCAAACAATCAATACTACATTCAGCAGGTTACATCGCTAAAACTTTATATGTCTGTACTACTAAAATAACTCCCAGAAGACCATACTCTGTTATCTACATAGTTTTTTCGTTATGTGACCTTTCTAATAAAATCTCTTTAGCTCAAACTGCTAACATGCTACTTCATCACTGATAAACATCGATAACTTTGTAAAATACTGGCTTTATTTCTGTAACATGACAATTCCTTATATATCTTTCTTCCATTTTCTTATTTATCTGTCTTTTAAACCCATGCTCAAACCCAAATATGGCAAAAGATGACAGCTGAAAACTGCGTGTCTTGATGTATGACTGACTCCACATTGAGGAGTACATACTGAAAAACAGCTAGATTGGAATGTACCAGTGAAAATGAAGCTACAATGAGTTATAACTGTAAAATTTTTACAGCATCCAGTCTCTCCTGGGTCCGTTTTTCATGTAGACTTTCAAAAAAACAAAGCACTGATTTTAGACTAGTCAAGTCTAAGAAGCAAATAACTGTATCCAGGTTGTATGATGGATATGGGATGTCTACAAAGTCTCTATCACTATTATTCTTTTTTCTGTTGTTGTTTCTTTATCACTTGTTTGACATGAGTTGCTCTTATAATTTTTCGTTATTTCTAAACGTATGATGTAAATTTGGATTTAATCAGGCACAAATGAGCTGATGTGTAACTGTTTATGTCCTGGACCTGACCTTTTAATATCTGATTGAATATGAAGAAGCCAAATTAAATTACTCTCTGATCTAAATAAACAATGAAAATGTCATATTTGTGCAGCAAAGGGTTAAAAAAGAAAAGGAAAAACTGTTCTCTTTCAGTAACAACGATTTAAGGTGGAGATTGTTTAGTCCAACAAAGAAATAAAGTGAAATAGAATGCATGTTCTTATGTTCTTCAGAAACTAGGCTTTATTTAAACAAGTTAACCTTGGCAGCTAAGTAAACAAGTCCATCAAATGCAGCTGCTTCATAGTTAAAGCTTTTCTTGCCTCACTTCTTTCCTTGGACTCCAAAATGTGCTTTACTCCACAATATTTTGATGTATAGCGAAGGAAATATGTATCATTATTATGTAGGCTTAAAAGAGCAATGAATGGTGGAACAATTAGAATTGACGAGATATCAAGCAAGGAAGGCTTTTATTGTGAAGCACCTGCAGAATGGGTCAAGTTTGCGCTGATTTTTTTCTTTTTTATATATATGATCAGGCTTCAGAGACCATCTCTCACCTGAAATCTCTGATTAGACTTTTGAATACATTGACCTACAATGTAGTAAAGAGTAGTAGAACAAATGGCATTTCAAATAATGTTTAGAATTTGATTATGACACCTTAAATACTTATATCTTTGCATATATCTTTTGGAACAAAAAAAAGGTAAAAACCTGCATGGTATTTGCTTCTTTGTTGGATTTTACAAATCTCCCATATTTCTGTGCACATCCAAACTGAAACCTTAGAAACCCCTTTAGAGCTCCTTGGGCTCACCATAGTCATTATACATGACAGTGAGTGTCTGCTCGTCACAGGCCTTGTGTACGTCCTGACCCATGTCCGACCAGTTCAGGCCAAAAGCCTTGGTGTCAGTGTAACGGCAGGATAGGAATTTGAGGGACATCCTGCGAAGGCCGATCTTTGGCTCCTGGAGAAGACCCTTACACCAAGGGGAGAGTTCATCTAACTGGGAGAGGATGAGGCTTGCCTTCCTGTGGAAACAAACAATACAGAGGATTAATGTGTGTTTGTGTTTGCTTTTAAGACATTTATGACATCCAGAAACTTGTTACAAGTTGGATGCAAAAAAGCAAATTCCACAAAAAAAAACAGTACTACATGAATAGAACATGACAAAGATACATATCTGCAATAGTTTCTAGTAATTTCATTAGCCATTGAAGGTAAGTTAGGTCAACAATCAGGACAATAAGGTCAATAATAACAGGATTTTTAACAAGACATAAAAGGCAGACTTTAGAAAGTGATCAAGGGCTGATGTGAATGATTAATCTTTGGGCTCTCTTGTTCCTTCCTCTGGAGCCACCATCCCTACTGGCATTATCATTCACCTGGCTGCCAAACCCATCCACATTTTTTTCCCACTTTTCATCACCCCTGCAGTCACTTGAGCTCTCCCCATCTGCACCTCATTCCCTAATCAACCTCGCACAGCATATAACAGTTTACTTCCTTTGTTCCGTGTCAAATCATCTGCTTATGTCACCACGTGTTTTCCAGAGCACCTCTTACCTGTGTGTAGTATCCCATTGACTCTATCTGCCAGCCTGCTTGTCCTCCTATCTGCCTAAAAGCCTTATTTTACGTATTAAGATAAAACTTCACTTAACCAGGCCCACTAGCATCCAGCCTTCGCCCTAGTTGGCTAGTCTCCTGTCTGCTCCTGTCCATGAAGGCTGCAAGAAGTCCCCTTTCCTGGGGACTCGACTAGCTATTTCCTATGAGGTATCTAGTGGTTGAAGCCCCTAGAGGGATATATGGGTCAATCCCCTCAGCTGCCAAGTGATCCAGAGGCTCCGCTGCTCAGCACCGTGATCAAAGCCCAGCTTTGATGGGCCACCAACTCGGAGGCCTAGGGAGGCCTTGCTCTTCCTCCAGAGGGATCCTGCCCACTAGGGGCCACCTGCTGTCCCTGCAGAGGAGACCTGCATTCGCTGTAAACTTCCTGCTTGACCTCCAGAGGTTCCCCGCCTTCACTACCACCAACTGGTGTGGCCTCACCTGTCTTTCCGGCCTTTAAATGTCTTCGTGAGATCCTCACCTTTGCTGCTCTCCAACTGCCTGCATGAGGTCTCCTGCTCTTCATCTCTTCTCTTGCCAGTGGACCATCTACCCAGAGTTTCCTGCTCCTCTAATATGCCTTCAATATTTTCTATATCTCCTGATGCACAACACTTTTGTTGGATACTATCATTTTAAACAATATTCTCAGTGTAAAATGGACAAGTGTGACATGAATGCAAATGGGTTTTACGTAATTTCAGAGATTGGCTATTTAGGTTAACTTCTGTCAAATAAATGTCCATCAAATAAAGATTTGAACACTAGTGCCAGTTGTTTTTTGTGCAGTTGACTGGGTCTGACAAGGTGGCTGGTGTAAACTGTCTTCTTCTTGAGACAAAAATTACAAAGAACAAGTGGATTTCCACTGTTACTCCCCTGACCTTTTTGTATCAGAGTACTATACTGATTCATACTCAAACTAAAAAGCATTACACTCCCAAGCCAAACAACCCTCTAAATTGGACTTTAGAAAGTGTTTTTGAAAATTGTTAATATCACAGAAGTTAAGCAGCTAGTCAGCAACCAGGAAATTCAGTGAACTGTGGGAAACACTTGCTGCCAAATGTCTGATGGAAGGTGGAATCTCAGTGTTGATGCACATCAGCCTTCAGATACTGTAGACTGTCTACAGTCTATAAATCACACTGTGGCTCTGCTGTTGTTTTAGAATGACATCACTGTATGACAGAACCTAAAACCTACCCATCCACCACTGCTTCCTGTCTGAGGGAACTCACAGGGTAAGGTGTACCATTACTGACACATTCCAACTTTATCCCAAAGCACACAATGGCTGCTGAAGGTCTGGATAGGAATGATGAAAGTAAAAACAGTGGAAAACTTAATGAATGAAGAAACGAATGCTCATGGCAAAATGAAGGGCTGGTCCCGTGGACGAAAACAAACTGATGGACGGCTGTAATACTTTGGAGAGAGGAGAGACTATGAAATCCCTGAACTTGTTCTTTGGCCAAACCAGGCCAGCTGAAAAATCATCTCCATTAGTAACATGATGCACAGATTTCACATAAATACATCTCATAGGGACACTGAGTGCTGCCTATTTGGCCCTTGCAGTGAAACCTTGTCAAGTGTTTGTCTGAAGTCAAAAAAGGCAGCAGGAGGAGATTTCATTCATTCCACACACAGTTTCTCCTCGGTCTTCAGCCAAACCAAAACTTTTACAGCACAGTGTCCCCATTCTGCCAAGCCACAAGTCTGCTGGATGCACCAAAGTCACCAGAGCCACAGCAGATTATACTGATGAACTGATGACACATCAGAGCAACCAGTCTACACAGTAAATATGCAACTGTTAAAGGAAATTAATGACCACCCCGATAGGCTGAAAAAAGAATTCAAAATGTTTTACCTATCCAGAGCTTTAACTGTCTCAATTTCATTTTCCAATGCACTCAATTTATGATACAAAATTTGCAGGTCAAAGCAACCTCACATGTTCTTTTAATCATCATACTCATGAGTCATGAGGCAGATCTGATGCTGATTTAGTAATGATGATTGTTATGGAAATGATGATGTGGAGGTGAAAATGACAGAAACAAAGATGACATTAAAAAGGGCGATGATGGCAGGGAAAGCAATGGAGTTGATGAAGTCTAGATCCTCACCTGTGATCTCAAAATTATGACCAGCAATGACTGATGATAGCAGAGATAAATGTAACGGTGGTGATAATGTCTGCTACATGTACGTATACCAAGTCTTCTGTGTGAAAACAATTGCAGTCAAATTATATTACAGAGATTTATAAAGAAACCAGCGTTGCATTAAAGGATGATGTAGCCCAAATCAAAAAACATGCTGTTTCCAAGGGCAAAATATAACTTTCAACCTAAGGTCTCCGTCCTTGCAGTGCTCAAAAAAGAGACACTTGAAGAGATACATTTAATGGGCAAACCCCCCCATACATGGGCACAGCCACTACATACTCTCGCTATAGAGAGAGAGAGAGAGAGAGAGAGAGACTGTCATATATATATACAAAATAAAACCAACTAACAGAAGTGGGCAAGAAAATCTGTTTTTTACTTATACCTTGTGTGTTCCAGTTTCTGTGACACTCATTCAAATGACATCCCACAATTCTTTTTTATTCTTGATTTTGACAATATGCTGCAAGTCTTTGCTGTTTCTTAACTTAAACATGGCACCGACCAACACGCATAGTAATAATAATATCATCTTATTATAGACACTGTGGCCTTGTGGATCGCTCTACAATATTTCATCTCCTCTCTTATACTGACTCCAAATAATCTTGTCTCTGGACAAGAACCCTGTGTTGCTACTTGTAGTTTGCTGCCATACAGTCATTCATATCATTTTTCTGAAACCTCTTTATGTTCCCAGTATTTTGCCACATATTTCAGTGGTTGAGGAAATCTGGATATTTATTTGCTTTATATAAAGAAAAAAAGTGGTTTGTTATGCTTTCATCTGTCAGGAAAGCAGGGGAACATTTAATTGGTTCCAAACAGCAACGGTTGTCACCCTCTTTGTGCATGTATAGGAGCAGAAAATAGTCTCCCAAGATACAGTATGAGCGCTTCTTAAAAGAGAATCTTACCACAAACTTTTGTGTGGTTTTTACTAAGCATATACAAGCAGGCATATAGATACATGAGCAAATTCATATGTAATACATATGCACATAAATATACTGTATAAACAGACATGGTCAAACTTTAATACATGAATTTGCATGGAAAAGTGCAGAACTTTGCACACACACTTACACACACATATAAGCACAAAATTTTAATAGCGTGCAACAATTAAATTTATTTATGACACTGGAAAATGAGTTCACATCCTGTGTCTCACTTGTGGTTTGGTTCAGGCAGCTAAAACACTTAAGGTTATTGAAAGTTTCTGGTTTTCATTAAATGTAGAAAACAATAAAAATATCCTGTCTGTGTGTATGCACATGCACAACCTGTACAGCGTATACAGTAATTATTCATAGTAAACATATAAAATACATATAGGACATGCAATGTGAAGAACATATACACGCATACCATACATGCACTGGTATTTACCCACACACACATACACACACAGACAATACATAATTATATACATACATATATAGATTTGATTGAGTCAAATCAGTGTATATAGTGAGATGGATGAATAAAGCTAAAAAATCAAACACATCATCAGTCTTTCAGGGTCTGGGCTGGGTCAAAACGAGATCTCTAGGCATAGAACCAGTACCATGGGGGCGAGGAGGCAAACTGGCACCACATACGTGTGCACATGCATGCGCGCACAAGTGTACGATGCGGCACATAGACCATCCTTTGGCAGCTATGTGCCAAGAAAAGACAGGGAAGAAGAGCACGAGCCAACTAACATGGATGTGAACATCACAGGCTCCACATTCCCTACATGAACTGACTGTACACCTAGGTGCATTTAATTAACTGATAATATATTCACTTTATATCCCCATCCTGCCCCAAATCGAAGTTCCAGTCCCTTGTTTGCATTTTGTGTTTTTAAGTTGATCTTGCTATCATCCAGTGTGATTTAAAAACTCTTGACCTATTTTATCCTGTGAATATATTTGCCATGTGATTACACATGCTTTCCCACACAAGATTACTATATTACTGATCTGTGATTTGCTATTTCTTAAGTCTCCTGAAATAAAAGATCCTAAGTTAAATGTGTAATATTAAAAAATGACTATCCATTTTAACCCCCCCCCCAAGAAAAAGGCTACAACTGGACAATGCTACGGCAGATGAATGATTCATTCTTCTTTATTGTTACAAAATCTAAACAAGATTGTTTGTTTGAGGCTGTGACAACTTCTGTCACATCATATAGAACTGCATGAATTTACGTATCCCTCTATTCATACGTTTTTAAGAGCAGAGAGTGAAATTTGCTGAAGAAGTAAAGGTATGTGTATTTTCAAACCTTTTCAGTAATACTGTAATAATCCACTTTTAGACTTTATTCTTTAATCTTTTTCTTGCTCAGTTCTGCAATCAAAATATTATTTTTCTGAGAAAAATCGTTTTAAATTTGATCGTAAGATGTTAAGGAAGCACCCTCACCTAATGAGTCCATAATTTACACTTTCCGGTATTTTATTTGAAGTTTTGATATTCACAAGATATATTTGTGATTTTAAGTACCAAAAACAATCTCAATTTTGTTTTACATCTTCTCACTCATGCTTCTATCTGGAGCTCTACCAAGAAGTTGGTCTCTGAGCCTCTCTCATGGCCAGGCCAACCACAGGTAATGGATTGTAGCCCACTAAGGTAGCTTGGTAGAACCAACCAGTAAATGCATATGGCGATGGTCAGTCAGGGCTGAAATGAGCCAAACAGATGGCCAATTTTGGACTAAAATGCTCTAGTATTTTTGAAAAAAAAATTGCCACTGGTCTGTAATATTACTATCCTTTGGAAGGCTATGCAATGATATATTGGCTTCCTGACATCTAGCATAGTGCAGTGTTTCCTCAACATTTTTGTGCTAGCAACAACACCACAATAAAGACGGGTGGTGGGTCCAGGTAGGCTGTGCTGGGGACATGGCTTTGGACATGACTGGATACATTAGCTGTGAAATCACAAGGTTATGGAAGTCTTGACGGCGTGTTTACAGGCGTAATCTTTGAATACAGGCTGGGAGCATTTCTCTGTTAATTCAGCGTCTGATACTTTCATGGTATTTATATAGCACACAGACCAGCTTTGTATTAGAAAAAAAAACAAAAAAAAAAAACATAGAAATCTCACTGTCTACAATATGGGAATTGAATTGTTAGGTAATCTCATAACAATGTGTACTGATATTGATAATGGGAGATTTTTACAGGAAATTTATATCAAACTAAGTAATACCATTTAGTATCACAGAAACCAATAAATCACTGCTGGATGAGCAGCTGAAAGGCACGTCTATTTTAACTGTGTGTATTTTTGTCCTTCTCTCAACTATAAAAAGTCAGATAGCAAAGTAAACAGTCTGCTGTGATTATGATTATGATTTCCTGAGAGAAATTCCAATGATAACAATACTTATTATTGCAAGCTCTCCTCTGATTAGAGAGACTGTCATGTAAAAACAAAAAGAAAATTGAAAAAAAAATCAAATATTTTTCAGTTCATCAAAGGGCACAGGGTCCAACCAAGGACATGGTCAGGACTGCAATGGCCTGGATCGAGGATTTTCTCTCAGCCCAGCCAAAACATCTTGCGTTTTTAAGTCTACAGCCAAGCAGCATGCCTTAAATGATGGGTACTCCTCTGGCAATGACAAGGTCTGGCCCTTGGGAGAAAGACTGTCAAGCCTGGGAGAGATAGCCTTTCGGTAAGTTTATGGTTTGAGTGAAAAATAAAATGAGGTCTGGTGGTTGCCAACTGGTCTTGTCAGTAGGATCCAACATTTTTTAAAAAAGCCGATCTGAATATCTGCTGCCACAAGAAAGATAAAGCCACATTTGTTCATTCATTTGTTTCCAGATATTGCTTACTTGGCCAATATGGGTTTACACTGAGTGCACAGGGTTCTTGTTATCTGTATTTTGACTACCTAATGAAAATCTAGTTTATGCAGTCCTCATTGTTTGTGCCAGAAAAACTGGGGAATTCTCTTCATAACAAGCTAAGCTGATCTGGGAAGATAAAACTGTGTGTGCGCGTGTGTTTGTAGTCTGTAAATATGCAATATGTGGTTATAGTGTGTGTGTAAGTTTGTGTGGGTTCAGTTGTTTATTGTTGGCGGTACCAGAGATCTGTGTTGTTTGGGAGGGAGAGGTATATTCCCTCTAAAATGGCCAACGAAATGGGGATTTAAGACCAAACCACAAACAAAATGGACTAAAGGAGGGGCTGTTTTGGGGAACTAGGACCATCTAGTCTTAGGGCAGATTTTGCTGGGGTGGATGTTATTTAAGTGCTTTTAAAGCATAAAGCTTTTAATGTGAGGAAATTGCATTAACAGTTGAATTGCTAAAACAGTAAAGTTACCCAAGAAGGGCAAGACATGTTTGCTATTTCAAGTTTGGGCTTTTACTTTAAAACCATCACCAGATGCAGGGAGAGTTGCCAGCTGACTGTCACAGAAAGAGTGGTGATGTCAAAGGCCTGTGATGTCAGTGTATGAAAAAGTTGCATTGAATATGTGTATGGGTCAACACAGGAGGGCCAACTCCACAGGTCATCTCTCGGCTGTTTACCTACACCCGAGGGATAAGGGAAAACCAGGGACAACGGCATGCAAATTTTGGATAAGGAGGACAGATTAAGGACTGTTTGTATGAGGAGTGGAGGCTATCTACTATAAAGTAGAGAAACTATGCCTCAACAGAGGAGGAGATCTATGACAACGCCTATCCCCCACCTATAATGCTGTCCTTTCATCCCTTCCTAGGAGATTTAACAGTCATTCACACGTGGTCTCATGTGACTCCAAAAACTCCAACCACTGTCATTACAACAGCCAGGAGCACAAACAAAGTAGTATCAATGGCCTTTGTAACAACCCCGCAGAGCTTATAAACTTGAGACTCCCCATCAGTCAGAACTGAAGAAGCCTCTTGGATGAGAGGTGAAATGTCTACAACCGAGTCCAGTTGCCCTCAATTCAACTCTTCTTGGATATTGTCGTAGCTTCAATCACATTTTAATATGTGATGAAATTTGGTATGCTGAGTTAGAAATGACCACTTATGTCAGCTTTCTAGAATTTTTCAGTTAATCTGATTTTACATTCTTACCACTGGATATCATTTCTGACTGTAATGAATAATTTTGCATGCCAATTTAGAGCCACTATCTGATGACCTGTGTTAAGTTTTCTGATTATTTGACTCTGCTAAGAGGATTTATGGCTTGTTTGGTCAGATATGCACCACACCCTAACAGTGATCGAGTAGATCAGCCAACACTACCAAAAAAAAAAACATTTGACCTGTTGTCGTGGGTGTCCAGTGACAGTAACATGCCAAATTTGGATTTGGGGCTGAGGAGAAGAGAAGAGGGTTTGGCCAAAAATCACAAATGTTTGACATTAAGTTAATATAACTTACATAAATCCACATACATTTACATAAAGATCAAGGTTACCCCTTTTTTATTGTGACCAGTAAGGTTTTAGGTGAACCTTATGTAACAGGGTATACATGTAACCTGGTTTGTACTAAATGTCTAAATGTCTAAATGAACACTTCTAAAATCTGATAATAGGCCTAAATGTAAAATATGTTGCCATATAGTATACCTTTGTGACATGGTCAGGTAAGAAGAAAAGAAGAAACGAAGAAGCAACAACAAGCAAGTAGAGCTATCGACTGATTACAGCAAAAACAACCATAGAAGGGGTTTCAACAGAATCCCCAGGGATTTCACAGGTCGAAAAAACTGCTGCTACTGTTTTATCAGGCTGACTATGCTGTCATAATTCATACCAACGAACAACTGGCTTAGGCGCCTTTTTAAAACCAGACCAACATTATCACTGGATACTTGAAAAGTCAGAAACTTTGCAGCGCCATTTTCTCTAAAATTGATATCAGTATTTTGGCCTGACATCAGCCAAACACTTTACCGGTTGTTTTTGTTTTTCCCAATGGTCAAATAATGTCAGAGAAACAAACTGTTTGATGCAGCGGGAAAGTTGTCAGCACACTTAGACTCACAGCAGTGGAGCCATAAAACCATTAACCCCTCTGTCTGCCTGCTCACTTGGTAACAATAGACGGCATACAACTCAGGTTCAGTATAGAGGCTCTTTCCCCTCACCAAACTAGATACATAGGAAAGTATAATGATGAGTTGATGACTTGGCTAAACAAAACATGTTTACACTTCCTTCCTTTGTTGCCAGGCCTCACCTTGAATGCACTTCTCCGCTGCTTTTCCAGCTCTGAGGTGCCTTTATTAACATAATCACCCCTCCCTTTTACTAAATTGGGGGCTGCTAATCTAAGTGTATTTTAATGGAACACTTCAGAAGCAACTCCCTCAGTTACATCAACTCTTTCCAGCATGGTCCTTATTAAAAAAACCCTTTCATTTAGGGCAGGGGAGCCCACAGACAGAACGAGAAACAGAGGGAATTAAGGGAGCCATGGCTAATCAGTTTCACCTGCCAAAGTGAAAGCATGCACCACAGACTGCCGTTGAGAAGTATATTTTATATCACACACATGGCTCTGTTTATTAAACATTAAGCTACTATTTCACATTATGGGTACTTATCCATAGTGTGGGGGAAATTTTGGGCCGTTCCTAGTTGTGTGTTGCTAAGTGGCACTGTTGATGTCATGGAGGTTAAGCTCACTGAGCTTCTCAGTCCGCTTGAATGAATTTCCTCCATAACTCTAATTCACACAAACAACCGCCTACAATCAAAGGCAGCGCTTTCGAGGCTAGGAGCGGAACATCTGCCGACCTTTGAGAATCTAAACAAGAGTTGGACACCATTGGGATTTGAATGGGCTGATACCATGGAGATTTGGCCGCATTAGCCACTGTAGGATGTGTTTGTAATCGTGCCGGAAAAAAAGGAGATTTGGAACAAATCACATCTCGCTTTGAAAAACGTGGAAAGGAAATGCTTTGGCTAGATAGGATTTCCTCTGTCTTGGTTTTGTTTAGAGTCTTTTGGTTTTAAAAAGAAATGCTGCCGTCTGTCATGTGTCATGTATCATGCTCAGCACCAAACAGCAGCCAGACACAGAAAGAGACTAGCTGGAGAACAAAGTGTAGCATTTAGTAGCTAAAAATCCAGACTTTCCCCTCAGGTCTCGTTAGAGACCAACAAGAGAGCTAAAAAGGAGAGTGAATTGTATATTTATCAGGTGTTCACAAATACGCCTCCAAAAGAATGGTTATTGTTGTTCAGTAGCTGCTGGATGTGTAAATAAGATAGTGTTTGCAAAGACGGTTGCCATATCATCTTAAACGTGATGATGTGACAGTCTTGTGTTCACAAGTTGTTTCCGCTGCTTCCAAATAGCCCATATTTTTTATGTGCAGGAGGGCTTAAGTGTCAGCCACTGTTGCATCCCGCTCTTGACAATTTTCTTCTTTTACCACTTCTCTCCTTCCTTCTGGTGCACATGAAGTAGGCTGGCAGCACTGACCACAGCGCATAGTGTCACACTATCTAATAACACTCAGGCACACAACGGATGTAATGCATCACCACGGTACAGTAGCTGAGATATGTCGATCTGGGATGTGAAAGTAATATAACTGGTAACTTTCTAGAGAGTTAATGTGCATTAAGGTGTGTATGACTTTACATAGAAACTATTGGGTGCAGTGTTTCGAAAACCATCATACGCTGTTGGCTACAATGCATTGAGAAGCAAATTTCTTTCATGCCATATAAAATGAATAGTGTAAAACTTTGTGCACCACTTTCAGTGGTAGGGTGCTGATGGTAGGCTTTACAAAGCAAACCCTTCACTGGACAAAGTAACATTATTGTACTTCAATTAAACAGCAACATTCAAGAGATAGATATCATAAATGTGTTGACCTTCATCAAGTGCAGGTGTTTGGACACAAGTGGAAAGTTATGCAACTTTGTTGCCTGGATGACCCTACACTACATTTTTTCTGGAGCCCACCGTGTTATTTCACACAGTACTGAGGGATAACACTGGTGATATTCTTTATTTCTGTTACTGGAAATAAAACCCAACAATGTGTTAGTCCATCTCTCATTACTTTCAGGCTTCCCTAACCTTTCTGTGGTACTCAGCCCCTTCCCCATTTCTTCTTACTGAAGACTTAAATCTTTAAAAAGGGGTCAAAAATATATACTTTTATTTTTAAAAAGGCATAAAAATTTCCTTTGGATACACAGGCACTACATGCTAGTCTGATCCGTGTTGGTTTTAGTCTTTTCATGGGATTTGTTGTCAATGAGAAAAACAGAAAATGAGAAGCCTTGTTCTTCAACCTCAACAGGGAGCTATAGTGATTTAGCAATTTATAAACTGATCAGCCCACTTGATGGTTAGTAGCAAGTCTTCTAGAAGTACTTGCTACATACTTTGAGTGAGGTCTATAAATCATTGTAGGAGTTTCATGTAGGCAAGAGGGGGTGGAGTAATCACTAATGGAGCATATCTGTAATTTTAGCTCAGTCCAAATCTGCCATATGCCGAACTTTTATGAAACTGAAAACAGCTAAATCAGTGCCTGGGCTTTCCAAGATATTTGAAAAATCTGGTGACTATTTTTTTTTCTAAAAGGACCGTCTGCTGAAAGTGGTATTCACACCAAACTGTGATCCAACCCTTGTCTAGTTGCCACATTCAATCTTGCGGCCAGGCTGTGCTGTTATTGTTCAAAGATGTCTATGTCAATTACAAATGTTCAGTACGACAGATTGCACTTTGTTGGTGGGAGGACAACTTATGAATGGCACACACATCTCCGCAGTTTCAGATTCTGATTACAGAGTCTACACATTATTAAAGGGCTGAGTCTTTTGGTATTATGTAAAAGTCTGACTCAGTACAGACCTACAAGGCTTTGTATAATGTTGGGTCCTTCTGATAAATTGGCCATCAAGCTAAAGTTGATGAGCAATTTGCTTGAAGGAATGCATATTTCTGATTTGAGGTTACAGAAATTAAACAAAATGTGGGCATTTCTAAAATGCAAAGTGAATTCCATTTTGTTTGACAGTCTGTCATTTTCCTTTTTTCCAATCATTATTCATTTACTAAAAAATTAGACAGTTTTTGTCTGCTTTAAAGAATATGACAGACAGCATTTTATTTCTAAGGTATGAAAGCAGACTGGAAATGGAAAAGGAGTTAAAAGATAATTGTACCTGGGTCCTAGCTCATCCTCACACCTCCAGGTGAATTCTCCAAAGCTCTCATAGCGTTGGTTGTAGTGGTAGAGCACACGGTGCAGTGTGGGAGCACCCAAGTCCATCAGAGTGTTGTAAGCCGTCTGTTGCTCCTTCCCGCTGGTATAGCCGTTGAACAGGTTATAGATCTTATCGGCTATTTCTGGAAAGGATAAGAATAATCAGAGGTCAGCAAATTAAAGCAACACTGACTTTGTGCTCAATCAAGGTAGCTACATATGAAGAGTGTATGAGGTAATGAGGGTTGTAGGTAATCAGCACACAGCTTACTAATGTTTACCAAAGTAGTCTGTTGGTGCTACTTGACACCAAACCATCCTCCAGGGAAGGAAGGAAGAAGATCGTATGTTGTCAACTCATACATAAGGTTTTCATTAGTGGAGATGCAATGCTCTTTCTTCGTTCTACTGCAGCGCTGCTTTGCATTTAGATTAGTAAAACAGATGTAATTTTACGTGCATATCTTGGTACAAATTCCATTTCAAAATTAATAAATTGTTAATATGTCCCTCTAAATCACACAGTAGGTCGATACTTTCTTCAAATGGGAAATGTTTTTTCATGGGTCGTCAGGTTAGGAACTTATCCACCCGTCATGGCCTGGTCCTGTTAATGATGCCTATAAAATCTGTTCAAATCAGAGCCATAGAGTGGATGTATTGCATTTCAAACCATTCATGAATTTCCAGGCACTAAAATTAAAACAGCAGAAGCCCAGTAGTATCATACTTCACTGGCTGGCACAGTTTTAAAATCAGCAGCCTGATCTGCAATAATATCCTTGCTATGAACCCCTCCTTGGTGCAGAAGGTGGTAAAAGGTTTCAGCTGTGATTCTTCTTTAATTTTTTATTAAATGGATTTACACTTTTTATGGTCAATACCATCATGGAATTGCAGTGTACAGTCTCTACAAACAGCTCCACTCCAGAGTGGAAAAGCTTTCTGTCTATGACTATTTGGCTAGATATATGAACTGATCTGTTTTGTGAGGTCTTGAAACATAACTGCAAAAGAAAGAGTAAATGTCTTTTGCATAAATTAGCTATAGTTGTATTATATTTGGTTATTAGAACATTAAGAAAGTTAAACTCACCAATTGCAATGTATTAAAAAATATCCAGTTAAAAAAAAGAAAAAAGAATTTGGACAGTGATAATACTTTCAAAATGTTGCCTCTCTGCATCACCACAGTACTTTTAAAATGAAGCCATCAAGATGTTATTGAAGTGTAGACTTTCAGTTTTAATTCAACTTGTTTTACACAATACCACATTAACCTTTTAGAAATGATTTTTACACACAGTCCCTCATTTTGAGTGGCTCAGAAGTAATTGGACAATTGACTGAAAGTTCATTTTCATGTCCAGTTGTGTCCTGTTCTCTCATTATTTCATTAAAAAATGAAGTTGATGAAAGATCTGGCATGGCTTCGCCAGATTTGCATCTGTTATCTGTTCATGGGAACTCTCAATATTCAGCCCAAATGGTTGTCGCTGTAAATAAAGGAGGTCAACATTAAGATGAAAAAACAAAACAAACCTGTCAGGCAGATGAATGAAACTTGGCATAGCATATTCATGACATCATCACAATATATTCGTATTCTGCCTCATGTTAGCCAGTTTCAGCCCTTTTTCTGTTTGCTACTCTCCTACACTTTGGGCTTGAATATACAGTTTTTAATGCAGTCTTATTCCCTATAAAGCTGCTCATTTACATGTTTCTCTGTCTCTGATGTCAAACAATGGAACAAGTAGGAAACAGTGGCTGAAATGTGGCCCATTAGGGCTACACATAAACCAGAAGCCACTGCCAAGCCATTTCCAAGCTCCTATTCTGCACTGCGTAAATCCTTATTTTATAACCACAATGTCGTCACTATATGAACATAAGTTAAAGACAATTGGCAATTGGCTGTGCTGTGATTGGCTGTGCTGCAATTTCACCCATATTTACCTGTAAAATGATCACTTGGTCAGAAAGTTAGAAGCTAATTCATGTCTATATCAGCTACTTTGTGGTCAATTGAACTGAGGTATGCCTGCAGAGGAAAAAATCCAACCTCTCACTTGTGGGGCAATACTGCCAATGATCTTCTATGGAAAGCAGTTAAGGTTTAAGGTTACAAGATTTGTCACTAGGTATTTGGAAAAACAGTCATTAAAGGGGCTTGAAAAGTAAGTAAATCTAGCAACAAAGGTGCTAAATTGAGAACACTGCCTTTAAATGCCCTGATGTAATATGACGATGTAATATAAACTGGTTTTGCTGATTCATTTTGAAAGAGTAATGTACAATGTGGGAGCTCCAACACTCAGCCAGCCGACCAATGGTGTAACTTCATCACAACTCAGTCACAGACATTCAGGGATGTATTGCTGGACACTGGCTGGTCCAGGCAAAAAGAAGGAATGCAGTGGTGACTTCAGCAACACCAAAAGGCCTGGACAACCACGAAGACGACTAAAGTGTATAATCACAGAATTCTTAACTTGGTGAAGATAAAAACCCTTCACAACATCTAGGCAGGCTAAGAGCACTCGCCAGGAGGAAGGTGTATCCTTGTCAAGGTCTACAATCAAGAGACGCCTTCATTGAAGTAAATAGAGAGTTTACCAGAAGGTGCAAAGCACTGGTAACACTTAAAGACCAGAGACGTCAGATTAGACTTTACCAGAAAACAACTTAAAAAAGCCTGCCCAGCCCCCGAACAAGATTCTTTGGACAGATGAAACCAAGATTAACCAGAGTGATGGCAAGAGAAGAGTATGGAGAAGCAGAGGAACGGCTCATGATCCAAAGCCACCACCTCATCTGTCAGACATGGAGGAGGCAATGTTATGGTATGGACATGAATGGCTGCCAATGGAACTGGGTCACTGGTGTTTAATGATGACAAGACTTCTGGTAGAGGCAGCAGGATGAATTCTGAAGCGTATAGGGCTCTACTATCTGCTCAGATTCAGCCAAATGTTGCAAAGCAGATAGGACGATGGTTCAGGGTACAGATGCAGAATGACCCAAAACGTACAATGAAAGCAACCCAAGAACTTGTCAAGTCAAAGAAGGGAATATTCTTCAGTGTCCAAGTCGGTCACCCGACCTAACTGCAACTGAGCGTGCTTTTTACTTTCTGAAGACAAAACGGAGGGAAGAAAGACCCAGAAACAAACGACAACTGAAGGCGGCTCCAGTAAAGGCCTGGCAAAGCCTCTCGAGGGAGGAAACTCAGCATTAGGTGATGTCCATGTGTTCCAGACCTCCAATAGTCATTGACTGCAAAGGATTTTTTTCATCCAAGTAATAAGAATAATCCTAATATTTATAAATATGTTGGTTCATCAAATTTCTTTCTGAGCCTCTGAAAATGAGGGACTATGTATAAAAATGGCTCTAATTCCCAAACTTTTATCGGGATAGTTTTGTGAAATCTCTTAAAGCTGAAAGTCTTCACTTCAGTCACATCTTAATGGCTATGTCACTGACTGAGGTAAAATGTAAAATGTTTTTCTTTGTTTTAACCATGCTGAAAATTGACTCTCTCTTTGCCACCTAAGTTCAGGACTGAAAAATGATTCACCTCTCTGACTTTAGTCTGTGTCTCTTTCCTCACCTTGTGCTTTGACGTCATCCACAGTTGGGCATGGGGTTTTGATGGTGACCTCACTTGGACTGGAACGGCGCCCTGTGTTGTCTACTGCCCACAGCCGGAACCTGCACACATAAATACATGGACACACACACACACACACACACACACACACACACACACACACACACGCACACGCGCGCACACACACACACACATACACACACACACACACACACACGCACGCACACGCACACGCACGCACACACACACACACACACACACACACACACACACACACACACACACGCACACAAAGTCACACAAACAAATATAAATTAAATCTGCTGCCAATCATGACTGATAATCTGCTGAAGTCAAAAATGATCGACAAAAACAAACCCAGTCATTCCTATGTCCAGAAATGGAGTCTGATGAATCTGCTGAACTAAATTTATACCAGCAGCAGCAAACATCTGACAGCTGGCAGGTGCTGCTATCCTTGCTGCTGTTAATACAATTAAAAGACTTCCCCTGGTGGAGATGAGAGCCTGCATTATCAATACAGAACTTTCACTAATGCCAGATTGACAATAAGCACATCTTCAGAGAACTAATCAGCTGTCATTTCACTGAATGTATATCTCCACCTAGTGGTCAAAATGCAGCTTGCATCCACCTGCAGCATCAAGAATGAGGCACCCACCTAAACAGTAGCAGAGGGTAGAGAACTGAAGAAAACAATTGCTTTTTGTATTGCATGTATTGCATTTTATCATCAGCCTACAAAGATCAGTGGACCACAAATATGCATACTTCTGTTAAAAGAGAAAAAGAGGGATTTAATGCATTTTAAGAAAGAGAATTTAAACATTCAAACCTTCCCAACATGACTTAAAAAGCTGAACTTTTGAAGCAGTTGAAGAGTATGGTTTCTGTGTTGTGCTTACATAGTAGCATGTATGAAAATCTTCATGGACAATATATTTTCCCCCTAAAAAGCGCTGATCACAAGCTTCATGAGGGCTCGGCTTGTATAGAAAATATAAGGGGTGTGCACTGCCCTAAGGGGAGAGATGTGGCCTCAGCTCAGGGAGATGAATGAGCTGCCAGACAGGATAGAGAGCAGAAGCCCAAGTGATGCTGGGATTAAAAGGGCATTTGTAGCTGCCCACTCAGGCCATATATATCAAAAGTGTTTGAGGAGGTTCCGTCCACGGACTTCTTGCCCTCCTTACTTTTGTTTGGCTCATACTCTCTCCCCTGTTTTATCCTGCACTTGTTCTCATTCTTTCCTCTGTGTTTCTTTTTCTGCCTCATAACATCGCCTGTGTTTCTTCGGCTCTCATCAGCCTCTGTTCTGCCCCACTTCTGCATTTCATTTACACATCCTTGCTCTTCCTCGACAATCCGTGTGTGTGGCTTCACTCCTGGCAAGCTGTTTGTGAGATAAGTGTCAGCATGTGTATGAGAGAGTCAGCCCACTGTGTGAGTATCTGTGTGTGTGCTCAGAGAAAGAATCACATCTTGGTCTCATTGTTTAACGTCTTTTCTCTGCAGACACATACACAGACAGAATACAGAACTATTTGAATCTAACATGGAATGAAACCCTGTTTTCCATTGTCTTATTCTTTAAAAAAATATCTGTGTGCGAACTAAAACATTATTTTGGAGTTCAATTATTTTTTCAGCACTGGCCTTAACCTGAAATACCCTGAAAATTAACCCAAGTTTTACTGATTCAAATTCTGCACTTCCATTCATAATCCAAGACCAATTTCTGTAATAACCCTGAAATTGCTCGGTCAGTGAAGGCGCCCCACCCAACACAGTACAGTATGTTCATATGTTCATCACTTGAAAATAAAACCCAGTCTCTACTACAAGGACTATAAATACACATGAAGAGATAGTGTAGTCATGAACTTCTACTGGCCAAGTTTGGCTTATGAGGAGCAAGTAACTCACAGTCACTTAGGAAGAATACTGATTGACTTAGAATAACTGAGACCCCAGACAATGAAGGATAACACAATCCTCAACTGTTTGGGTTGACACAGATATGCTACAGTTATGGTACACTGAGATACATCAATTCACTTTGTGGGATTTGAAATATTTTTAACCTTGGTAGAATCTTTTGAAAGACAATAATCAGGTGGCTAACATTATATGAAGAAATGATTTACTTCAAAAGGAATATGTTTTTTTTCTCACATTGTGCTCGATTTTTCATTACATGCTCAAAGGAGTACTTCTTTTTATGCGTGTGCTGTCTTACTCAGAGTTACATAAGAACATCACTGTCATCTTACACTGATTGTTCAAGACAGAGATAGCTCAGTCACTTGTATAGCCTAGTTTGGCACAGTCTCTGTTTTTAAGACAGTTAGTGTCTATTAACAATGACCATTAACACTGTCCTTTAAATTCAAAATGGCTGTTTTTGCTCAGTAACTAGCTCTTTATTTTCTTGTTTCTATTTCCACACATGTTAACATGAATATGGGACTCTGGAGATGTTGGAATGCACCTTTGATGGAGCAAGGCTAGCTACTGTGCAGCAGATTTCACCGCTTGCTTTGTGCTAACTTTAACTAGGCTAAACAAATTAAAAATGCTCAGAAACCAGTCAGCGGTAGCTAGCTGGTGTTATTATCGTTAGCAAACAAGAAATACACTAACTTTACAGTTTTATACTGACAGGAAATGATGTAATTTGTGCAATGTCAGACAATAATCAAAGTGAGACTCTCAAATGAAACTTCCAGTTAAAATTCACAACCAAATGTCTTTCCAAGATCACTTTTTTGTTTGTTTTCTATGATCTTTCTTGAGTTGTCTCACCACATTCAAAATAACTAATCTTTTCCAGCTGTGAGTAGCCCCTCCATTTCCTTTGTGCATTGCAATGAGGGCCAATAATGTCCATTAACAGCACATTCAAAACTTTTATGAGGATTCCGAGTTTTGTCACCTTTCCAGATTGAACAGACTACATGCTGCATTAGTATGTGATGTGGAACTGAAACACGACTTCTCGCTGCATAAACAGTCCAGCAGTAAAATTTGCACGAATACAGCAAGATTCAGTTTTGCTTTACCTTCAAGTTAAAACACAACTGACAGTAGAGACTCGTCTATTTGACATGATTTGGACTGCAGTCTAGTAAATGGTTCTGTTATCAGGTTGCTTAGTTTACAAGTTAATGAGGAAAAACAGAGAGTAACTTACATGTATGTGGTGTCAGGCTCCAAGCAACGAATGATCATGCTGAATGAAGTGGACAGGAGGTTGGGGATGTCCCCTAACATCACACACGGAGACCTGGCACCAGACAAGATGTCATCCACGAAGCTCAAAAGGGTTTCTATAGCAGAGAGAAAGACCGTGGGACATTGATGTTGAGAATCACCCAATGTAGGATGATCTGTGCCTACATGCAGTGCTTAATGTATATTTCAGAAAATGCAACTTGAAATTTATTAATCAGCAACCACTGATTTGGGTTCTAGATTAGTCTGTCCTCAAAAAAATAAATAAAAAATAAAAAATTTATAAGCAACTTCCTTCCATGGTCTTAATTTTCTAATTTTAATGAATTTCATCTGAGTAATTTCTAAAGGGTAAATTTATCATTATAAAAAGTCTCTATTTAAATCAGATTAGTGAAGTTTACCATATCAGACAGTTGGGCAACTGTATAAATAGCACATGATTTAGTGAATTCAAATTTGGACTCTTAAACTACTGTGAGGTGAGATAAGGACAATTCTGCTGAAGTTCACCAGGGTTTAATAAAGTATATAAAATGCAGGGACATGCCTGTTATTTGAAAGGGAAGATTAATGTAACTTGACATTAGACATAACTCTCTGCTCTAACAGACATTTTACCAAAATGTAAAACAGATGAGCATGGCTTTGCTGTACCACAACACACACTCCAAGTACAGTATGTACCTGTAGAGCTGATCCATGAAAATCATGTGTTGCTTTACAGCTTTCTAGAGATGAATTAATTTTATATCTTATTTTGACAGACAGATAGTCAGTGAGTCGACCATTGGTAAAAATGTCTCCCTTAAATAGATATCAAACATGCGTGACAATAAGATTTTACTGACTAAATGATCAGATACAGGCATGGTCAGTGAGATCAGACATCACTGAACAGGCTCTGGATCACACCTGCTTAGTTGAAAAATACCACTCTTGTACTCAGCCATTAACTTTCATCTATTCTGAGAAAGATAAAAAGAGCATGTTTGGTGTCAAGCTGATATACAGTATATCTACACATGCAGTCCATTCACCTCAACTTTATTGTTGAAGATGGATGTCGAAAAACACCTTGACAATAGATGCTGAGAGAGAAAATTGTTTCACCACATTTACAACCCACCTTTCCCAGCAGAGTTAAAACACCAAAAAGTTTTACCTTTTAGTGTACCTCCCCCACTTTTTACATAATCCTTGTCTGCACTGTCTTGCCTAAAATAGTCTTGACATCATTACCAAGGTTATAAAAATAACACACAATTACTCATATGAAGTAGGTGTCAAAACCTTAAAAAACCCCAGTAAAATAAAGGTGAACCGAAACACTTGCGTAAAAGAAAATCTCAATTTACTTTTTTTTTTGTTTAGATTTGGAACATGATTAAAAATGGAATCTTGTGTAAAAAAAAAAAAAATCATTGGAATAATTAGAAAAACTTCCAGCAATATCAACTCATGACAAAATGTAATGAAATAATTATTCCAAATTAATTTACTGTTATTTCTCAATTGTAATTTTGTGATCCACAGTAGTTTGAACAGATACAACCAGGGATAACACCTGTCTTCAGCTCTCACATAAAAGAGGTGAAACCCTCTGAGCCCGACCTCCTCCATCACCTCCTCCTCAGTGCTCCTTCCCCTGCTGCTCAGGCTGGTGGTGACACATGCAGTTAGCTATGTTTTCCCAGCTGGCTCTGCGTACGTCAAAAAGGGCATTTGGCCACTGTGATGTGTGTTTCACTGTAAAGAGGAAAAACCCTCTGCTGGGAAAAGCCAAGACTGTTTGTGTGTGTGCAAAGGTGTGTGAAGTGATGAGTGCTCTGAGGTGGTCATCTGTAAACCCTCCTCTGCACAACCAGTGACTGTCTGTGTGTATTTATACTATATGTGTGTGTGAAGTGATGGACGCCCTACGGTGATCACCTGTGCCTTTCTTCTACAATCCTTGCCTTGGTGTGTATGTAAATATGTATATATGTGAGTGATTGGTGCTCTAAGGTGGTCACTCGTGTCTGCCCTGTCGGCTCCAGCTTGTGCCACGGAGACATGGAGAGAAAGCCTGAGGATGAAAAATGGTGTGTAGCAGCTGTCAGAGAGAGGTGTTTACCTAGTTCAGAGACTGACATACGAGTGAAAGATATAAACAGTGCTGGAGATGTTAATGAAAAGTGACATTGTGAGGCTTTGCACTTAGCATATTAATTGCAAAGTTGGTTGGAATATCTGTCTGGTGTGTAAAGAAGCACAGAAAAAGGAAACAGTGTTTCAAAACCTCACTGGATCGCACAGTTTGAAAGTACAGTATGCTGAGTAATTCTGTCCATAATCTGAGCAAGCTGAGCTCTAAATTCGAAACAAGCATTGCCAACATTCGGAATTCAGTTTAGATTTGTGAATATATCAACTACTGCATTACACACTGGACGTGTCTACCATAACTGTCACATAATGCATGCATTCATGAGGCGTACTAGAGCATATTTTAAGACCTCAATGAAAACAGCTCATTTTTAAGCATTCATGGCCCAAGTTCAATCTATTTTCTGACTGGCTAACACAGGAAAAAAGAGCATTGGAGGCATTTATTTTCCAAACAAGAAAAACACGCGACAAACAGGGGTTGAAAAAGTTCCTCTATAGGATGAAATTTCACTTTAGAGCAGTTTGCTGAAATTTGACTAAAATGCTCATTCTTGGTCTTGACCAAAATAAAATGTTCACAGCATTTTCATCCACTAAAACTATACTAAATATTTATGGTTTTGAGGCTTAAATGTCCAGAGTTTTACTTGAATGAAAACTGACTAAGAATAAAAAGGACAATATGACTACAACTTCTGTGGACTGTTTTTAAGTCTCAGGACTAAGACTAAATCTATAAAAGAGCTGGCAAAATTAACCCTTGTGCTTGTCATAGTGTTTAGTGTTGGACAGTTATTTGTTCCTGTTGTGAGCCAGAAAGTTGTTAATGTCTTCAGCATTCATTCCTCCTTTTTTTCAAATCTGGGTAGTTCACCAAATTTGTAGCACATCAAATGGGGAAGTCATTAACTAAAGAAATTTTTTTTTTTTCCCCATTTGTTGAAGTGCTTTTACATATTTAAGCCTGAGTAGAAAACTGCTGTGATTGGATGTTTCCAGGTTGTCACTCAGGCGCATCGGAGGACATTTGCACAGCAGTTCTAGTGTTGAGATGTTGGAGTGTCTTTTTTCCTTTGGTATATACCGGGTGCAGATTTCTAAATGTACTGAGTATTTCGAGTTTTCCTATATTGGGTGTTGTGCACTTTTCAGGCCACAAGAGTGCAGAGTACACTAACATGGTGTGTTGGTATCGGTTGGAAATTAAACAATAGACTTTATTATCATTATCATCCCATTAAGATGCAGGCTACATAAAGTTGATAACAAATAAAATAAATAAATGTTTTTATTTATTTTAACTGTGATAATTCTGTTGACGCCACACATGTATTTTTATGGTAAAGAAACAAATCTTTACCAACTTGTAAGTATGTTGTATCATTACAGTTTCAGAATAAAAAAAAAAATAGAGATGTCAGAAGTATATAAATATATATATATATATAGTATATAAATGAAAAAGAATTTTTTACACTGATGGGCACAAAAAATTGTGTAACTTAACTCCAGTGGCAATTTTTACAAGAGTCAGCAGGAATCAAGAATAATATCCACAGGCTAACAGGCTAACAAGCATGGAGTCTACTGTCTGACTTTGGAACAGCAATGACTCCTGCAAGCCCTGAAGCTCCCATGTGGTCTCTTAGGCATTCTTTTGTGTATGGGGTGCAGTTCATTATGTAATGCAAGTGTTGAGAACAGCATGTATGTATGTAAGAGATTTTATCAGCATCAGCCGAATTTAGTCAAGTTTGCACGGCTTTGTACAGCCTTGCAACTGTGAATGGTCTCAGCAGTGAGTGTGCGGTGAGCCCTGAGGGGGCAACATGTCAGTCACTATATGCACTGCTTAAAGCAAGCTAAACTTTGACTCACGGTACTCAAGTGAGTTTGTAACACTATTTTTGGTTGTAACGTATTGATTCATATGGCTTATATGGTAGAAAATCTTTGGTTGTTAATTTTGGGCCAGTACTCTCTCAGCTACTCCAGGTTGTGGTCTGATGCCAGTGTGTTGTCCTGGCATTACAACTAACAAGATGTATTCCTCTGCAGGAGCTCAGCTCACAAACCGGGGGAAAAAAACAAAAAAACAAAACACAAATAGGGCTTTTGTTGTAAAAAGAATGTAGATTTGGAAAATACCCCCAGAATACCAACTCAATTTGACAGACTGACTGAAGCCTTGTTTTAGCTTTGGATTAAAAAAAAAAAAAAAAAAAAAAAGACCCTTACCTCTTTCAAGCTACATGATGAATGCCTGTATTGTAGTCAGATGAAAAGAAAAACTTTTCTTTAGGATGCATTTTAGTTCAACCAAGTGAACTAATGCAAAGGAAAGATCTGGATCATTTTGAAAAGAAACCAATATATACTATTGGTAGGAGAATAGGTGCAATCCTTGTTGTCACAGTATGGGGTCTGACACTTTGTACACTCAGCCATTCACACTAAACTCTGCTCAAGGAGGTTTTGTGACACTTTAACAATGTTGTGCTTTTTCTGCCTTTGCTTCTGAGAAACAACCGTCATTCCTGTGGCCACATGAATCAAATGGCTTGACAACCAATGCCCCGGTGTCTTATGTGAGGACAGTCTTAGTCTTATTGAAGTGCATTAACCTGAGGCTAAGCTTCAACATTTTTCAAATATAAGGACAATGGTGATGTAATAAAACCTTTACGCTTATTTCTGTAGTTTTTATCCATCATTCTAATTTAAAATAATCACAGTGGCCTCACGAAGCTAAGTGCTGTGATCTTGCATCAAGGCAACGCACTAAAGAGAAGTATGATGAGAAAACAAAAGATGAGAGACTATCACAGTATCAGATATGTTGTCAGTCACTCCTGAGGTTAGTTGGACTTATTTAGAGGAGATAAGAAAGGAGAACAGTCAAATTACATCCAAAACTGTAAATCAGAGGCTGAATCTTCTGATTCAACTTTGGCCTATCAGATTTGCCTTATTTATGCATACACAGTTTTCTGTGCAATGATGAATTATTTCAGACATATCAGGCGCACTCATTATTTACACCTCCAAATAAAATGGTTTAGATATTCTGGATAAACTCTTGGCTTGCTACAACCTGTCTGATCATCTAACCGTTCATGTGTCTTGCCCTTTCAGACTTCATCTTAGAGATTGTTGATGTGTTCCCAGGTCTCAGCAATGTTCTTAGTACAAAATCAACCAAAACAATTGCCAAAACCACAAACATAAGACCCAAGGTTGTGATAAACAGGAACACTCCTTTGGAAAATCCGTCCAGAAAAACCATTATATTGCTCTCTTGAACCATATTGCACATTTGGCCTCATCTCAATCAATGATGTCAAGGCACGTATTTGCCTCTGGCAGTGTCAAATAGACGGTGATTAGAAAATTGCTAGCCAAGCACAGATGGATGATCCATTCTCACATGTTCACATCCTTGTCTGCTCTCACTCCAAAACCATTTCACATAGTATAAAGTTGTGCAGGAGGAGAAGATTGGCTCAAGCTGACTTTTCATGAACCCATTAACAAGGCCTTGCTCCACCACAGAGACATCAGTCCATTAAAAAAGAAGCAGCGGTGTAGATAAAGGAGTCTGAAGACACAAAATACCTGTCTAGAACCCTTGGATCACCTTGCTCTGTGGTGGACTAAGACACATAACATTATTACTTTGTGGGTTCAAGTGCTGCCATCCAGCCCTTATCTGTCCAATCTTTCCTGCCAGTCTCTTCTGTAAACCACCTGAAGCAGCAGAATGGAAGTATACTGCCTATTAAAAACAATTTGAAGAACCCCGCTGTGCACTGTCATGACGAGGGGAATGCTTGATGTGGGTGGCCTGCTGGCCGGGAGAACAGAGAGTGCACCTAATTCGACTAGAACAAATATCTCAGTCAAAGGAGACTTTTAACACTGTGAACGCTGTGTGCTGCCATGGCATTTATGGACAAGACTCAACAACAGGGGAATAAAAAATTACATAGACACAAACTGTTTCTCTAGTGTGTTGATTGCTGACAGACACCTGAAAAAATGAAACTGATCCTGGAGGAGAGTCAGAACTGTATTTCACCCTTGATGGCTGCTGACTGGGCCAGCTTGTCATGGTTACTATGAACTTGAAAATTCCTAAGAAAACCGTATGTGAAGAATTCGGACCTTCTGGATTCTATGTATTTTTATCATTCTTATGAGTATTTCATCTATAGACTTGATTCCAGAGATTTTGCGTCATTGTGAATCTCTGCCCAGGTTGGAAACAGGTCCCCCACAGAGCTATTATGATTCCACATCCTTTCATAAGCCTCTCCAGGAATGCATCACCTTTAACAGAGCAAGGATAACCTTGATTTACTGTGAGCCACTCTACATAAAGAAAAGATGTTTTTCATTATGGCATGACTCACAATGAAATGACCAGTCAAAATCTTTTTACTCTATAGTGCTCAACATTTACTGAGATAAAAAAAATTTGATGAAAAAGAAGTATGACTTTAATAAAGTGAACAGATTACAGATTGTGGTAAAGCAGCAGTTAAATGACATTTTGAATGAAAAGAAGAAAATTAAGGTTTGATGATTTATGCCATCCTGGAGGTGACAACTGAACTGTTGGCAAGAAAAAATGAGCACATTTTGAGTAGCTCCGAATTTTCGAAACATATTGAAATGTATTTTCTCTCAGTTGGTGTAACAGGCTGTACTTCCCACCATCTGAGGAACATGATCCTGCATTTCATTTCTACAGTGCTGGCCAGCCGGCTTATCCTAAGATGACATGGGTAGAGTTTTAAAGGTTCTTTTGGGAAGTGCTATAAATCTGTCTATTTAGCAAAATCAGTAAATCTGCCTGAGGCAGGAAATTCTAGCCTGATAGTGTGTGGCTATCAAAGATCTCAGGCAACCACTACTGGAGATACTGTGAATGTGGAACTTAATAAATGATATTAAAATAAAATGTTGATTATTTGATATTTATGGCCAAAGGCACAGATCTGCTTGTCTTTGCCCAGTGCTGTGGATTGGTTTGGTTCCAACTGGCTGTGGGTGATATCCACAAACCTAATGAAAATAAGAAAAACTTCCATAAAATTCCACTTTCATGCATGCCACATTCAAACTTATAATTTCCAATTTTAGGATTTTAATGAGGAGCAGAGGTTGAGTTCTGTGGGTTGATTTGGCTCCAATTGGCTGGGGGTGATGCAGATTAAAAAATAATAAATAATAACAGCAACAGTAATTTGTTCACTAAACCCAGACACCAAACAGCATGATTGTCCAATCATAGCTTAGCAAATGAACTCCACATGCCAAAACAGTGTTGATGTGACTTTAGTAGGAGCAACACTCCGTATATGAAGAGTCTGGAAGGTTTTGCCTCTTTTTGTAGCATTTTTGAAACAACAAAACCCGACAGCAAAAATGTAAGGAATGGACTAAAATGCATGTTTGTCTGTTTTACTGTAAGCTGCAAACGTTAGCATGTCCGGCTCACTAGCTTACCTTGGTAAAGGTGTTCTTTCCAAAGGCAAGGGGCTTATCATTCGCTAATTATGTTATATATTGTGGTTACGGGTTATTCTAGAAAAACACCTGTTCAAAACTGGAATATCCGAGCCAAAATTGAATTACACACTGTTACCTTCGCCAAACTAACTGGCTAATCCTGATCCCCAGATCCTTTTCTCTTATCAAAGTAAAGCACCCCAAAGAAAAACCAAAAAACCAATTCACCAACTGCCAGTTCCCTGCAGAACACGAACAATGCTGCTCCTTCATTTCCAGTTCTCCCTCAAGAGTCATGAGCCACGGATGGTGCCACATTTTTCCTTGAACATGTTGCTTTTGCCTTAGTCTGTTACCAAGAAGATTTTACAGGGTTCTGGTTTTAAAACATATCAGCTGCAAACATTAACAAGTGAAGTTGACACGAAAGTTTCAAACAACTCATTGAGTTTGACTGTTAGCATTAACCTATAATAGCAAGCCACAGCTGAAGAAACCTTCAAGTGACATTCATCATCTCTGCCAACAAAATCATTTTTGTCTCAGAAACCAGAAACCTTTTTCTGTTTGCTTCTTTTTAAGATATCAGTTACTATTGATGGTACTAGGGATGTATTTCTGAAAAAAACTAAACAAAATAATATTTGGCCAAGGTTTAGTTACTTGGAAGATCTAAATTAAATCCTTCTTAACATGTGATTGGATCTCTCAAAAGTGTTGTGTGAGTTGGTCTTCACACCCTTATATCTTTTGTTAAATCAGGAGGAGGAGAATAAGGGTCAAAAGAATAAATTAGTCATCAACCACACACTCAATTCTTACATGATTACCAGCTGATATCCAAACTCACACCTCCTTCTATAATACTGCTCAGCTAGCTATCCACTGGCTAAGGGTCCAGATGGGTGGGTTCTCTAGCCATACCTAATCACATTTGAGTGGATAAATCTATGTAACTGCCCCATGTGTAGTGGATGAGCTATCAAAAAATATTTTTGTAGTTGGAGAAAAGTGGGATTTTGATACAGAAAAACTCAGATGTTAGTTTTTTAACGCGTATTTAACATATAGCAAGAGATCAATTGAAAATTAACACAGGTACACAGGAATAGAACGTGCATTCATTTTCTTATGCTTTATTTGCTAAAATATTTCCACTTTTTTGAATTTTGATTTAATCAAGACACCAACTTATCCGGCTCAGCCACAGTACAATCGTTTTTTTCCCCCCTTTTTTTCAAGGGCTTTTTGAATTATTAGAGTCCCCACTCAGGATTTTTTATGCAAAAAAAGAAAATGTGCAGAGAAACAGGTGGATGGAAATGCTAAGTGTTACCAACATTGAGCATGGAACACCAAACATGACCAAAGGTAAACCAAATCACCTTTATTAAGATTATGGATTTAATTCAGGCTAAGTAAATCCAAGTCCCAACTAAATTGGAACATCATGCTCTATGCAGAAAAATAAGATGACACACACCTCACACAGACTGTGGAGATCCAGTTTTAGAGGGGGAGAGCCACAACTCTGAGGAACTTGTCATTCAGCTGGAGTTGTTTACCCTCAGCATTCTTAAAGTATGATTGGTTGGAAAAATCAAGGATTGCCAGGAGACTGATGTGAGTTATGGGATGTCTCACCTTTTGAAGTTCTGCCTGCTGTCGTCAGTTCAGTTGTGCAGGCCTGGACCCTTGGTGTGTGTGTATGTGTGTGTGTGTGTGTGTGTGTTTGTGCATGTGTTGGTCCTTCTAACTAACCCACTGCTGTTTTTCTCGGTTTCTTAATGGAAAGGACAGGTGCTTTAAAGATGATAATGTTTTTACTGTGGAATCTAAATGTCTATCAGACATTAGATAGTCCTATATAAAAATAAAAGAAGCCACACTTATGTAATAGTGCAAATTAAGTATATATGGTTTAATTCACAAATGTTTGTTTTGACATGCCAGGCTTTTCTATGGATTGCAAAGAGCCAACATCACTTCCAAAATAAGTTAACAAAACCCGCATTATTTTACTTTGCATAACTCAAGACACACAGGAATGCCAAGAAATTTTTCGATGACTAGTTGAACATTGGGGAAACACACTTATTTGATTCCTTTCATAGAGTGAGATGAGAAGGTTGCCATTGATTTCATGTGATGTGGTTAGCCTGACTTAGCATAAAGACTGCATAGGGGGAAACAGCTATTTCATATCTTGTTTGTTTGTTTTGTTCAAAAGGAAAATGTATTAACACAACAAAATATTGGATTATGTATTGGATATTTTTCTTGTTGAACAATAGTATAAGTACATTGATCAGCCACAACATAAAAAGGCTGAATATGAGTGTAATGTTGTGGCTGACCTGTACATGTGTTAAGTAGTGCTGAGTAGCTTGTCTGGCTATAGCGTCAGTATCTAGTTGCTAGATACTGTTGTCTTGTATAGGCCTGCTGGTACCAAACCTGCCACCCTTGCTGTGATGACTCTGGGATGCTGCACGTAGTCACTGGCTATTGTTCCTCATGAAATAGTTACTAAAAATACCAACTGTCATTATTACATCTCTTTTGCTGTCGATGATTCTGTCAATTCTAACATAATTACATAATAACATAATAACATAATTAAATTGGCCGCTAAAGGTTTCGGTAGACTTTTTAAAACTTTTAGCAAATCCAGAATAACTGTACCAGCTGCTCCAGTCTTATGCTAAGCTAGGCTAACCATATCCTGACTCCAGCTCTCTTCTTAATGCAGAGACAGAGGGATATCAGTTTTCATATTCAGCCTTTAGAAAGGAGGCAACTAAGCATATTTCCCAAAATATTACTACCTCAAGGTGATACTGTAACAGTTTTTTTTTTGTTTTTTTTACCTTTTTTGAGGTTTTAATAAAGCTGATATAGTTGCATGACAGCAGCCTAGCAAACTACAAAGCTTTAGATTTTCTGCCTGTGAGGCAAGAGGCTTAATTTACAAGTCAAAATGGACAATGTGCTTAATAAGGTATGTCAGTACTGGAGGCGTTGAGGCAATTTGCAGCACCCTAAACTGTGCTCAAAATGCTGTAAAAAATACATTCAACAGTTAATTTGTACAACTGGCTAAAACTAATAGAGTCTAATGAATTAATGCATAAATCCCACCTTCATGACAGTAAAATGGTGACTAGGTTGTATTTCTTTATAATGTAATAATAATAAACTTACCTCAAAGGTGGATGCATACTGCAGCCTAATTGTTTCATATTTTCTTTTTCCTCTGCAATGATAGCACCATTTCTCACAATGAAAGCACTCATCCACTAAAACAGAAGTGAGGTCTAGAGAGGCACATATCATGAACCTGATGAACTGAAAGGAGAGGGGTGAGAAGAAAACAAGCGCAGGGTAGAGCGAGAGAGAGGGAGCAAATGGGAAGTTTACACACACACACACACACACATACACAATTTTGCACACACACACAGATGCTGCCTATAAAGGTAAACCCTTGAGCTTAAATGTTCTCCTTTCTCCATCTTATAACAGGTTTCACTACGGGTTGCCTGGGAATTCATCCACTTCAGCTAAAGCAGACAGCTTCCTTGTAACTAGCTGTAATTAGAAGTTAGGCACTCACTCACACAAATACACACAAATACACAATTGGCAGGAAAACCTTTAACAAATAACATCTGGGCTTGGTTATCTACCTTTCCATTGAATAAAAGGCAAAGAGACCAGCAACACAAAAAAAAAAAAAAAACGTAGATCACCGACAGACCCTTCACTGTTGTTTCTTGGCACTTCAGCCCTGGTCACAACCAATGCCAGACCATGACATGAATGCTGGAAATGGCCATCGCATGGAGGAGATTGTTTTTAATCTCTCAAGAGCAGCGTCCCATTGGATATGAAGGGCAATTGTTGAACAAAAGGAACAGAAGGAGAAAGATAAGGAAGATGAGGAAGAGGAGGGTGGAATAGCCTGAAGGTATCATTTTAAAAAATGGCCTCGCATGAAAGAGAAGGAGGAACAGCCCTCCAATATGCGTGCGCTTTCTCCCAATTTGTGTTTGATATGTGTGCTGCCGAGCTGCCATTTGCGTCACGGCGGCAACAACTCATAGAATTCATCATTCGATAAATTGTTTTATAATTTGATGGAAGTGCGTCTGACCAAATGGATAGCAGTTGCCATGAGAGAACTTTGCACGGCAACAGTAAATTTAGCCAAATACGTCAATAAAACAATGAAACACCTTGGATAAAGGGGGATACAACAGTCAATAACACATGGTGAAGTCTGAAGGTTGCATACCTTGTAAACAACTCTACAGATATAAAAATTATAGCACAGGATCTTCCTGTCCACATCGTTACTTTATATGTATTATACATGGGGAAAGTCATGATTGTGGCCTCTCTTCACATTTCCGCTTTCTTTCATCTTTCTTACTTTATTTTCCCCCCTCACTTTTTTCTTCGCTGTGTACAACTCACAATTACAACGTTTTTCAGGGCTGTCAATCATCAAAGCAAAGTAGCAAAGTTATGGTTCATAGCAACTTGCTCCAAATGTTTTTCTATCTGAGAGCAAAATTCCCTTGGTGTGTCATTCGTTTTAGGCAGATTTTCCAGTTTCCATGGACTTGTGAACTGCATGCAATGATCCATCAAGGGCCAAAGTGTCACTATGAACTTTTTTATCATTTTTTTTGTTAGTTTTCTGCTGATTAAAAAAAAAAAAAAAAAAAAAAAAAAACTTTGTCTGTTGATCTGACAAGGAGTTTTGGTGGTATTAGACAGTGAAGATCATGGTTAAGAAAGTTTGGCCAGCTGCTGTCCTTTCAGCACCAAAGGGGATGTGTTGCTAAAAGGATGGCTAGTTCTGTGGAAAGATATGAATTAAACAGAGGATGGAGTAACTATTATGGTTCGTTTTCTTTTGTAGTGACTATACATTTGTCTTTCCTTTCTTTTGACAACCCATTCCTTTGCTCCTTCACTGTCTGTTAATTACAGACAACTCTAACCTCTCTAGACTATAAACATGTTTTCTTCCTTGTTTTCACTGTCCAGTGATCACTGTTGAATGAAAGATGCTTCCATGTTTGATTTCTTTTTATGTGGTATTGTTTCCTATGAAAAACAGCACAGACATAGTGCATCTCTTTCCAAATGTAAGCAATCTCACATAGATTATGACTAAAATGCCATGGTAAAGGGGACGTTTGTCAAATTTACACATCAAAGTGTGTTTACATGTCCTAGAGAGTGCGACTGCATATTTGAAAAAAGTTGTGTCAAGTGTTTTGGGGCTTTATGTGTGGGAGCTGTGCAAAATCTGCTAATGTCACATCTGATAATGTTGGTTGAGACTGAAGCCTATAAATATGAGAATGAAAAACATTTGTGGTACTTTTCCCATCTCTCCCTGAGGCTTGCGGTTTGGGACTATATTAGCCATTGGTCTGTTGCATTGTGGGTAATGTAGACAACAACAACAAGGAAGAATGTTTAGAATTATGAAGAAAATAACAGAGGTTCTCCTGCTTTTCTATCAACACTGCTATCAGCACATGCATTGTTGTGGTTGCTGCGGTGAATTGGTTCTAGATTTGTTTCAAGTGTAACAGTGATCTTTTAAGTAAACATCTTGTTAACTGATTGTACAAGACCTGAGGGTCTACAGCTACACTACTAGCTCTGTAGGGTTGTGGTGAGACAGTGTGTTTTAGGATAACTATTCAACTCATCTCATATAATGTAAACATACCAACATGCTCTCAACGACAATGCTAACATGTCTATATTTAGCAGGTATAGTGTTTGCCAAGGTCCTGATCTTAGTTTGGCATTTCAGCATGCTGTCATTTGCCAGTTAGCACTCAACACAGAATACAGCTGTAGTTATGTGGTCATAAAGTATTAACAAACTGAAATGTTAATGGTGCAGCGTATCCTTTATATCTGTAAAATATTAATTTTTTTACTCTGGACCAAAGTGGTGAAATGATTGACAACAGTGCCATCCCTAGAGTAATAGACTACTGCCACAGCTAAAATAACAAACTTTTTCAAGACATCCTTTCATTATTTTTATATGATATCCCATTGAGGCTCAGATACCTTATTTGGTAATTTCTAATCTTAACTCATGAGACATTATTGACAGAGTAGTTGTATTTGTGTGTGTGTGTGTGTGTGTGTGTGTGTGTGTGTGTTCACTCTGTTTGTGTGAAATTCAGCATTTTTCCACTTCTCTTATTTCCTTAGTGAAAATACAGTATCAAATCAGCAGCAACAACAAGGGTGCATGTACAATAGCTCACCATTCTCACAAATTACTGAAACACCTGGCTTATATTGCAGAACTGACAACAATTAAATTGGTTCAGCCCCGACACTCAAGCAGCTTCGGTCTGGATTAGTGGTAAGGTTCAGAATTGGTTGTGAGGTTAAGCTATCATAGTGCAACAGTTAGAGCTCAGTTGCTTGACTCCATTCATACTGTGGCAACTAAGACTCAAGGTAAATGCAACGAATGGCCTCATTTATCAGAGCATACAAGCACAGTGCTCTCTGCTGTTCATTTACATGTACTGTAAGAGGTGTTTTTTGAACAAGGCAACTGAGAAGGTCAAATGTGGTATTTACAAGAATAATAACAAATCCACATGGAGAATGAGCAGCAACCAGGGCTGGGGATGAATCAGAAAGTACCGGATTGCTATTACTGAAGTGTTTTTCATTAATTCCATGACCACATGCCAGAGGGACTGATTTACAAGTGAAGTTTAGCCTCTGACATATGGAACATTTGTCTTTCTCATGATTATGCCCAAAGAGGTCTATCAGCTTTTATTAATAGAGAATTTGGCCAAAGTATCCTCTTGTATTTGGTAGTTCAAAGCTGATATCAGAAGTAGCTAATGCTAAAAATGCAGACTTGTGTCACAGACACTGAGTTTGGTGAAATTAGCCACCACAGTTTAAAAAAACAAAACAAAAAAAAACTTAATTTTTAATAACTTATTAAGTTCTTTAGTACAACTCTATCTTGATTAGAAGATTTTAAAAAACATAAACATATCTCATCTGCTGCTTGCCCCTTGTAGTTTGATCTTATGAGTCCTACTTGGAGGAAAGAGTGATTCTCAATAACATGACCTATGGCCAGCACAAGGAACAGAAACAAAAAAAATACTAGAGGAGGGTATGTGCATATGTGTCTTTGTATGTATTAGGTCATTCCTTCCTGCCCAGAAAACAAAGTGAGACCCTGGCAGGAAAGCATTCCTTGAAGATGAGATGCTGTTTCTTTCACCTAAGGGAGAAATTGAGCTCTTACAGAGGAGATTCCAAATCCATCTTCTATGGAAACACAAACAATGAAAAGGATACAGTTAAGGATCATGTGGAAAGTTCTTGAGCATTAAATCGCAGGTATGATAAGGTTGCAAGGCATCATGCCACATTTTTTAATTTAGTTTGATCATGACTTTTACTTATCAAATAAACCTTTTTATCTTTTACTCCATGGTTTGGCAAAGAAAAATTATTTAGCCCTCTGTAAAAATGACATAAGGGAAGCAGAAACGTAAGATGAATACCAAAGGCAGGCCTTGTGTATTGTATCAATTGCCTACAATAACAGAATACTAAGTTTTTAATATGATTTCAGTTCTTTGGTGAAGAATTTTCTAGTTAATTGAATATGTAAAATAAGTAACTGAACTATTAATGGCCAAAAGCATGTAAAATAGATGATGGCTTACAGTATATGAAAATGTTTAAATGTAGGTATGCCTGAGTAGATGAAGAGTAGAAACAAATGAAGAACCCTGCAATAAAATGATCCATCATTAATGTCATTAAAAGCCTCCCACAGCACTGTATTGTCAGAGAGCAATAGCTATGGGTAGACTCCCCCATGGCCCAGTGACAGAACCTGAGACAAGCGTGAGTAGACTGCTTGAAGGCGGAAATTGATAAAACGCATTCATTGTTGGACTGAACATGACTATGCAAACTGGCCATTGAAACACAGTATGTCCTTCCGGAGGAAGGTGCGTGTGAGTTCTGATATTGTTGGGCACCCTTTATGTGCAGCACTGGTCCTGGACCCAAACTAATTGATAAGGGAAGGAATCTCTTTATTTGTGGATTTGTCCAAGTAAAAAAGTAGTGGGTGATGTATGATGTACTCATAGGTAAAATTCTGTATAAGAGGATCACCTCCAGCGATAGTTGTTGCAGACAGCAAAGCTCTGACTCTGCTCTGTTTATGTATTCAACAGGACTTCACAGAACCCAGCCTTCCTGGAATCCCTTGGTGGGATTCTGGAGAGAGCTCCAACTTGAGACTTCATGGGGAGACATCAACGCTTATCTTGGCAAAGAAGAAAAACCTGGAGTGATTGGGATCTTAATATCAAGCGGTATTTTGTTATTCAGCTGCACTATCATGGGCTAACCAGCACCATGCTTGAGAAGTGTGCATGGTAGTAAAACACCAGGCCAAAGATTAATGTTGAACTTTGCAGTCATAATATTAGATCTAAAGCATATATCTCTGACAGTCAAGTAAAGAGAAATGCAGAGTTGTCAACTAATGACCCCCCAGCAGTAAATTGGATGAGAGTATAGGGGAAGCTTTTAGACCTGATGAAACCTTCATATGCAGTGGGGATGAACTGCGCCTCTCTTTAGAAGATCCTATTGTACCTGCACTCAAGGGGAAGTTTTCAGTTTTTCAGTCTTGGGGTCTTAACCACAAATGAGAGTGAAATGGTGACATATGATTGAATCACAGATTACTCCAATATCCAGACTTATGTCAAAGTATCAAGTTGACCCTGAAAATGCCTATGTCTCTTCCTTAAAACCACAACCAAGGGGTTGTGACTAAATAAATAAAACTGCAAATACAAGGAATAAAAAATCAGTTTCCTTTGCACACTGTCTGGGCACACCTTTAGACAAGGTCAGGAGTGCAGGGCACCTATGCACTGAAAAGAACCAGTTGGTTCAGTCTTTTCTTTCGGTAACTAAATTTATGTTCTGGCAAGTGGTAGAGGCTATTGATACACAGTGGGACTAATGGGACTAATGGGAAACAGGTGACCCAGGAAAGTGGCAGAGAACAAAAACACTAAGTCAGGGCACAGTCACGCAGAGGGACAGAACATGAAGGCTTGGGGGTTTGCATGTCTTTTTTTAGCCGTAGAATACCTCAGAATTTACGAGGTGGACCTAGAGTGGTTGTAGCTAGAGGAGCCTCTGCGCTGCTGCATTCTGTACAACCAGGATCCAGAAAATTAAGAGAGAGTGGCTGGATGGGTACTGGGGTTAAAAATATTCCCTAAGCATATAAAATTACACTTAACATGTTTGCAGTGCAATCGTTTATTTTACGTCCAGCTAAATAGAAATGAAGGAATGACTTCTGATTGCCCAAGATGACATAGTGTTGTGCTCACTGCATTAAAGAGAGAGCAGGTGGGAAGGGTCAGGCAGTTGCAGCTCAGAGGAAGTGACTTGTTCTCAGAGGAAGCTCAGCCTGGTTTAGGTCTGGGGTAGTCACCCCTGGTGTCTGTGTGTATGTACGTGTGTCTTAATGTAGATAAGAAGCTGTGTAATGTGTTTATTGATTGGATCCGCGTTCCTCTGACCCTTGAGCAAGAGTTGCTCTAGATGGGTGATCAAAGCTGTTACATCATTGTATTGGTCCCAGCTCAGGGGATGTTTGTTTTCAGAGCGAGACTTGTCCAGCTGAACTGTGGACTGACTTAAAGCAGACTTCCTATTCATGAAGCTTCTACACATCTACTGGAGTCCATGCATATGTATGTGTGTGTGTGCTTGTGTGTGTGTGTGTGCGTGAGTGCATACACTATGATCTCACCTTGTGTGCCTGAAGCTTGTTAAGGGAGAGATTATTGCACAAACAAGCTGCTGTCAGCTCCAGATCTATCTGGGTCTTAGATGCTATAGTCATCAGCTGTATTTACTGTATGTTGACTTATCTAACATTGCATAAGCACAAGCAAGAAAAAAATACACAATTGTAAACATGCTGATGTCAATGAATATATGCTCTGTGTGTAAACAACAAAGCTTAAAGGATATTTTGTAGAAAATAGGGGAGATTCTTACATCTGTTTCTGATGAGCCTTTAGAGAAAGTAGTAGGCAGATATTTGGTATTTTTCGTATTTTTTTTGTTTCTTCCACAGATGATCAGTAGTGTCTGTTCAGATCTTTTACCAAAAATGGATTCTCTGTTTTCATTATCCCTAGGGAATTTATCATGCAAGCCATTTGGGGATTAAATTTGGAGAAGAAATAATATTTCAGATATTGAAGTAGCATCAAACAGTTTCTGATAGCAGTGCTACCACTGTGAAAATAAATTATATATACTGGATGAACTTGCAAATCCTAGTGTGAACAATTGATTAATACTGGATGAAAAGATTCTAGCTTCATTCAGTGCTCTTACATAGCAATTTAACATTACTCTTTCCCTACTGCTCTACCACCCACATCAGTTTCTGGGGATGGTTGAGAAGTAGGGAATAGTACATAGAGGTAAAATTTAAGGAGGAAAAAAGATGATAAAAACAGAAACTATCTCTGAATGTAGTAAAACCACTATTTCCTCATTCATTGCATTTTCAGTTTCACATTTCAATATTTCTCTGGGGGAAAACTGGACAGTGGCGTCACTTAATCTGCACAAATTCATTTGAAATTACGAGAATAATAACATTCATTTACGTTATACAGTATTAGAGTCCTCAGCCACACTACAATCACCAGAACCATAGAGGCTGGCAAGACCATTATTTATTAAAGCCTCTCCCAGTGATATACAGCACATTGGCAATTGTAAAAAACAAATCCATATATTCTCATTGAGGAATTTCTCCTGTCACTCATCTAAAATTGGGATTCCATTTGTTCTTACTACATTATGCAATTATGTCAGGGCCTCTTAAAGTATCATTAATGCTGGTACAAGGATACTTTAATACCTCGATCGTGACTCTTGATTTATAATTCTGCAAAATATAATGTAATGAATACTGAATGCACCCATCGAGCTGAGGAAAACTACTTTAATAGCCTTAGAGCTCCTGCTAAGCACGATATAGCAGTGGTATGTGGTGACATTTATAGATAGGAAGGAAGAGGCAAAGAACCCCCAACCCCTATGCAGAATCCTATACTTTCCTTCCTCAATATGCTGTCTCAAACTTCTCAAACTTACTGCAGAGTTTCAAACATGATCCTACACTTTTATTAACAGGAAAGAAAAGACATTTAAAAGATAACTGCAAAGCAGAGCAGGATTAAAAGGTTTGGGTATTATGTTACATGGTTTACTGTAAAAATGTAAATTGAATATATATATATATATGCCTTTGAAAGCTTTCCTTGTAAAAAATGGTCCACACTACATCCTATTTCCTCGTCACCACACATGATGACCAAGCTGATTTGTAAGACAACTTATACTGATTTGAGATAATAAATCACAGTGCAATTTGCTTGTTTACTTACTACTGCTACGTCTTAACGATGGGCAAGAAAAGACTGTTACTCAAGTAATTTTCTAATGCGCAAGTACAGTTTATGCATGCATCTGCACATGTGTAACATATTGCGTAAAATATCATTACCGATCTCAGAACGGTGGAAGCTGAATAAAAGGTAGCTTGGTAAGGACACTTGTCTGCAGCTAGCTAAAGCTAGTCACCCATCAACGATCTTAGGATTAATCTAAATGTGCAAACATCCGAAAAATGCTGCTCCTCCCTCATATTGACAAACCCCAGCCTTTGTCAATGGGACATGATAATGCCAGAGCATATGACAGAAATGATAAATGCAACGACGTGTAGTCAACCTAGCTTCAAGAGACATTAGCCTACTGAGACCACAAGAGGGCAGTAAGTTACAAAATGTATGTAAACAAGAAACAGAACACTGGTCTGACACGTCAGGAGAGATATTGCTTCCACTTCAGTATTGTTCTAATTCATGTCTATTTGTAGCTTTAACTTGCATTGCTCTCCTTGCTCTTCCTGACGGCCCACTGTGGCTATATAATACACTTCAAACACATACAGCTGCCTGAAAATATTCTGACTGTACACTGACTGCATGTTGAGTAGATGTTTCAGTGTTGTTAACCCATATATTTATGACTTTTGGAAAATAAAAAAAGAAAATCAGAGAAGAAGATGAAAAGAGGAAAAAACTAGAAGAATGAGGCAAAGAAGGGACACATTGTTAACAAAGAAAAGAGAGAGAGGCCATAGTAGGGGCAGACCTGAAGAAGAGAGCATGGGACAGGAGGCAGGTTTAAGAAAAGAGAAGATGATGTGAAAAAGATTTAAAGAGAGAGGCTAAGAATTCTAAGGGAGAAAAATGAACGGACGAGAGGGAAGATGAGGGAGAGGAGAAGGCAGCCAAGGGGAGATCAGTTGAGAATTGTACATCAGATCAAGAGAAGCTGATTCTCTGAGATGACAGGAAAAATGCCAACTGAAATCATAACCACACCATATGGCCAGCTTCCAGGTCTACCCTGTTCCTAGGTTACTGGTTCCTTGTCTCTTTCGCTCACTCCTCTCCTTCCTTGGTTGTCTTCCTCCTCTTTCCTGCCTTTTCTCTCATAACTCAATGGAGCATCCATGCACCCACCGTTGCCTTTCTATCGGGGTGTGTTCTGCATAGTAATCATTCATCAGATAAAGACAAGGACAACTCTTGCTGCATCAGGCATACTGTGGGTGGTAAGCTCAGATCGAACTCTCCTGTGTTATGTGTATGTGTTTTTCTATCTTCTTTTAAAGGAGCTGATCCACACAAACTAGAGCTGGATAACTTTCACTTAGTGTAATTAGAGCTGTGGCGGGCAATTTCACACATCGGAGAGTCTAAATGGCAAAAAGAGGGAGCTGTTAAAAGTTTTGACAATTTCAACACTCAGAAGTGGAGGAATGTGATCTCAGTAAACTGTGTAATCCCCTGACATATACGTTATCTTCTTGCTGTCTGGTGGGTGTAAAAGAAGGTGACAGGGTTCAAATATATTTGGGAGTCTAGCTTTCTCTGGATGTAGCTCCCTACTTGCTCTTTAAGAAAATGCACTTTACTTTTCTCTTGGGGTTTGTGTGTCTTTCAGTGGGTGGAAAGGTTTTGATTGCCCACGGGAAACTTATTTTTTTTATATATATCGGAAAGCATTTATTCTCTTTTCCTGCAGCTATAATGTTTTATTTAAAATTTTGAAGTAGCATCTGTTTCTGATAGCAGTGGTACAGGATTCACCAGTGTGAAAACAAATGATAAATACATGCAAATCCTTGGGATTTCATGAATTGTTTTACTTTAATATGCACTGTATGTTCAATGTTTTTTAACACTCAGAATCAGCACCTGTTAGCATGCCCTGCACCCATTTGGTCTGAAGATATTCAAAAACCTGTGAAGCACAACGGTTCTATATTTAGAGGTTGCACTTGGTAAGTACCAAAGCATCATAAGTATCAAACTTCCCTTATCAACAAAAATCTTGTTGTGCAGTATTAAACTAGTAGTTTGGCTTTTTCTTTATGGCAGTTAGAAACTGGGTTTATTATAAGGAAGAATATAGTTTAATATAGGCAGTTTAAATAGTTTTGCATATTATATTTGAAAAAAATATTTTATGCAATTTCAGATACAATTATAATCAATTTTAAAGAAACATTTTTCTTTTTTTTGGGGGGGGGGGTTCCAAAGTAAGTTCATTCCATGCATAAAATGTTATTTCCTATTAGAGTCACTTTGTTGTACTAAGATCCCTAGTGTCTTCCTACAAGGAATCCAACAGCATCTTAGTGTGGTCTAGAACGGATTTGAAGCTCTTACTTGCAATGCATGGTGGCTGTGACTCATCGGCAGCATCATTGACAGGTACAAGTCCTTTTTCATTATTGGAGTAGATGCTGATCTCTTTTTTTTTTTTTTGCCGAGGAGAAAAAAACATTACTGAAGTGTTTAGTAAAAGAACTTATGCAAACTTATGCAAGATTTTGTGCCTACACCAAAATGTACCCCTCATCAAAATACATTTTATTTTAAAATGGATCTGGCTAATATTCAATTTGGTTTTGCATAAATTCAAGTTTGGGGACTTTTACTTTCTAAATTATGCAGATGAAGATACAGTATTTATTATCGCAAAAAAGGTTCAGTGTTCCTGATAATAGGAGAACTTCACTAAGACTTGCTGATCAAAACATCAACCTTACTTGGCTAAAAGTAGCAAAGCAGACAGTAAAGTGCACATTATACATAAAACACATATTTACCCTCAACGACCACTCAAGCAGCACAACTAGAATGGTGTATACATAATGTCGTGCTTTTTCATAGCAGAGAAAAGACACAAATGGGCTATAGGCAATGACCAAGTAAAGTCTGATAAGCTCATCCTCTATAGTGACCGATTATACCTCTCAGGAAAATAGTGTATCTGTGAGTTTGTTCTGAAGCAATTAAAGAAAAGGCATCTACATTATGCTATCCTTTAAAGGCCTAGAAAGAGCTGGTGATTAGCTAAGAACCTGGCTGGGAAATATCAATAAATTATCCTTGTGTGGAGCTAAAGGAGCTGAAGAGGAAGTAAAGACATTTCTTTGTGTGAAAAAATAATATTCCTTATTTTGTACATTATCAAGTGCGTCACACCATGGAAACAAGTAAAATGTCTTATTTAGAGAGTGCAACAGAATCTGTACACTGGAAAAGCTCAGTAAACCAGTAAAAATCCATTCAAAGGCTGGAAAATTCCTCTGTCACAGTTTCTGTGTTGCCCAATGTATATTGCCATTTAAAAAAATGGCCCTAAGTTCCATTAGTTATAGTATCTTGTTAGATACAAGACTGTATATTGTAAAATCTGACTGGAATATTTTTCACTATTTCTTCTGTGTCTCTGTGCAGGTTTTTTTTTAACTGCAATGTATTAATCTTGATTTGAGATAACAGTTGTTCTTTAAAGAAATTATGTTTCTCTCAATATGTCTGATCCCAATTAACTCTTTCTAAAAACTGTAAACTTTGATCTTATACCAAAGAACTATTCTGATGCTTAAGAGGTTTTGACTTTGTTATACACTGAGAAATCTGTTTGAACTTTAAGTCTGAGTAAACAATATAACAAGGTAGTGCAGCCCAGAAAAGGTAAACTCAACTACAGAAAGTCATACCGGACACATGAGCAGCCACCGCCTTCATCTTCTGTGTTTATCGCTCTGACAGTGCAGATTAGGGGATGGGACAAACATTTGTTTTGTAAGGTTGTGGAACACAGAGGTAACGGTGAGCCGACAGACTATTTGTTCAAAGGCAACTGGAAAAAATTACGTTCCAAAATTCCGTAATAGAAACTGAGAGGTCAAATTTTGCCATTAAAGTGATATTTTGTTTTTCCTTGTCAAAATGTTCCTTTGCATTAAGGTTTCAGTTGTGTTCCTAGAGTCACTATACATAGCACTGAGGTTCCACTGACCTCAATACACAATGTGTAATTTCTTGAGGGGTAGTCCTGTGTCAAAATCCAGTTTTAGGATAATACTGATATTGTACTTACATGATGTACATTTCTAAATCAAATTTAGAAATAGGTATACTCTAAGCACATGAATAGTTAGGGAGAAGAAAAAGAGCCCAGCAATTTATTTTTTTTTTCCTGGGGCCCAAGAAAGTCCAATCCATGCTATGGCATAGTGCATAATGATAAGAATGAGTATTACATTTTTCTTTGAAAAGTAGAGTAGAGTAGCACACTCCTTATCCTAAAATACCTTCAAAGAAGATATTAATACAATAAGTTAAAACAAACTGCTGAATAAAATCACTGAGTCTCTGTCAAATGTAGTATATTCAACAATATGTATTAACTGTTACATTTTGTGTTTTGGTCACAGAAAACACACAATTGTGAATCTGGACAGGAGCTGATGTCCAGAGAATTGTTTCACTGGGCTTCAAAATTCAATACTAAAAAGGAGAGAAAATGGCAGGCAATACGCCAAGCTTATTGTAGCAAGTTTTTCTCACTAATGTCATAAACATGTTTATTTGCACAAACGATGAGCAAACGACAGCTGCACGTCGAAACTATCAAATGTGTTTTAAAGATACGATGAAGCAGAAAATAGAAATTGCTCTGTGATCATTGCTCATCATGGTTACATGCTAACACAAAGAAAAAAACCAAAATAAAACACTGTAATACCGTAATATGTGCTTTTAATACAAAATGGGAAGAGAATAAGACCCAACCACCTGTTTACCGCCCAAAGCCCCACCTGTCACTTACATAAAAAAGGTACAGCTTTTTTTAAGAAAATAAGATCCCTCACAGCTGAAATTAACATAACTACTCAATGTAAAACTCATACGATAATAGCAGCAATGAAGAAAACCCTTTTCTGTTTCCTTCTTCTGAATCTGCTGGATTGAGTAATGATACTGACTGTTCTGACTAATACAGTTTATTCTCTCATTAAGCTACAACAAACTCTGGTTCTCACAGGGAACCGCAACAGTCTCCGTTATGGATTGGGTCATTACTGCTAAAATAAACTGCCCCTGGTTTGCCAGCTTCTACTCATACGGGTCCAGCCAAATAAGCTGGACTCTGTTATGGATGACAGGGCTGCACACACTCCAGCTGCTCCTGTGGCGTCTCCTATGACTTCCTCCTTTTAGTGAAAACATGACGGAAAATGTACCTTGACTAGTATAACCCTGAAGCCATGTGGATTAATCAGTTTAGAAATATAAGAAGAAAAGGTGCCTGGAAAAGAGCAGAGAACTTTTACTGTAAAGTCTGAAATACCTTTGTGTTGATTCTAATCAAGTGGGATGTGATTGCAAGACAAAAAAAACCCATAAATTTATAACATAACATATAACATACTGTTATATTTCTAATTTGTCATCAACAGTGTGACAAATTGCAAGAGCCATATTCTGCAACACTGAAAGCAATGGCAGTAGTACATTATATTAAAAAATGCTATAAATTGCAACAGGTGATTATTCTATAAAATCAGTATGTAGGAATTCTTTCTGATCAATAAACTAAAAGCTACAAATAAATACTCCATTACTTCATTATTACTACTGGTGCACACCATCTTGTGGAGACCTTAAAAACTACAAGTTAAATTAACAACTAACAAACGGAGTGATGTTTAAAGCTGGGTGAAGGTCGAATGTTCAGAGGGGAAAGGTATTTCTCCACTATTAGGGCTTGGAAAAACCCTGACTTCCTTTAGATTTCGATTTCATTATTCTTTGGTTGATTTATTGCCTGATGAAATCTTATTGTGGTGGAACCTTTCCCAAAATATAGGGGAAATTTCTATGACCAAAAAAAAAGAAAATTCTCAAAAACTTTTCCTGTGTCAACAGCAGTAAAAGTGGTCGATGCCATGTTGAAACCCCTTGATGTTAACCGTACAGCTACAGATTGATGAAATCCCATCTTTTTCACCTCTGGACCAGGGTTCTGTCCATGTGGTAGACTAGATAAAAACAAATTAGGCATCTGAGGCCACATGGTGCTGACAAATTGGCAGGTTAGAGCCAGCATAAATAATAAACACTGGCCAACAGCTGCCCATACAAACAGAGGCCAACTGACTTACTCATTACCCCTCTCAAAGTGGTACACATCCAAAACATCAACAGTGCCTTTTGCCAGATTAGTAACTGTTGGAGAGACAGGGAGTAAACTATGTTTTGGCAGCTTATGGAAGAACTGAACTGGCATCTCCCGTCACTCGTTGCCTGGCAACATAAACCTATTTCACAATTTCCCACCTGCAGGATCTTGTATATCATCAATAGCCAAACATTTGATGTGGGAAGTTCTGGGCAAACATACCTGTCTCGACTTTAGAGTGGTCAGTCCTCTCTGTCACCTTCTCCTGGCTGATGAGGTAATCAACGATGCGGACGCCGATTGGTGGCTCGGTGTGGTTCCACTCCATGATGACCAATGAGCTGCTGGGCTCATAGGTGTAAGACAGTTTCAGCCTGGCAACAGAGTGGCAGGGAGGTAAAAACCACGCCGCTGAGCGAAAGATGTTGTCAGCAAACTGGACTCATTACGGTAACTGAATGCTAACATTATCCTTCGTGTTCTGCAAAGCTGTGATCCAGAGGAAAAACACATTCTCCAGTGCCACGAACGCTTCTGCCAGCAGAAAGTCATTTTCCCCTCATGCTTTGTCTGAATTGACCCACTCTGGAGTGGCCATCTGTAGCCTTGGGACACGTGTACAGAGGTTTTCACACCAACCATTCAATACAGACACTGCTGCTTTTATGTCCCACTAAGGTCAAGTGCTTACCCTGGGGCTCGTGCTCTGGGGCCTGACGATTTAAAGTGCCGACAAGGCCTGGGGGGAACAACATATATAAAACTCACAGGGAGAAAAAAAAAATCATGTTGAATTTGTGTCATGTAATCCCGAAACGAAGCCACCGCGACTGACAGGCTGAAGGTCACTCGGTGTCAATCACACGTATGTCAAATAATATGTATTTTGTCTTATTGTCCTATGAATTAGTAGCTATTTTTCAGTTTCATACTTTGAGTGGAAATGTACTTCAGCCGTGGGCAAGTGTGCAAAAATGTCTGAAAGAAATGTGAGAGTGGAGCTTGAAGATGCATATCTTAATGAGAGAAAGTGCAGTCGGGGTCACAGCTTTTAAGAAAAATGTCCAAGCTGAAAGGATATTTCACAGCTGCAAGTCCTAAGGTTGAGACAACGGAAAACCCTCCAGTAGCAGTAGCAGAGCCGGCGGGTGAAGCAGGGACATCAGCGGGGACACCTGCTTCCACAGGGTCCAGGGTAGGTCTTAGGTAAAAAGCTAACTAGCTCGACAACATTAGTGCAGTAGTGAACCATGACAGGCCCAAACCGATAAATTCTATTGTGCACAATTCCAGATAGTTAAGAATTTGAGCTTTAACTTTAGCTGGTGTTAGGCTAATGAATTTCATCTATAACCCTCCCAGACCCTCAGCCTTGGGACAAATTGTATACTTAGGTAAGTAATCAGACACATGATGATTTAACTTAATGCATGAATTACTGCATGTTTTTAGTTTGAAAACATTTGCTCAGCCTCTTTGATGTAAAAAAGCTTCATATTACTATGATAGTGTTAATTTCATTTATGAAAACAATGACTAAAAATGTTTGGGAACACTTTTTTTCTATGACCACAATGAGATGATGACAAGTCAGCACTTACATCAATAAACACTAACCGTGACTATATCAACATGCAATGTCATGGAGAAAAAAAGGCAAGACTAAAATGTAGTTGAAAGAATAAAAAACCTCACCAAAATCTATATTTTTGTTGACAAGAAAAGACAGAAAATCATTCAATCACATTGAGCATTTTTCAAATTATGACATAATCTTAAAGTCCTTTTCTCAATTAGTGTGCTGTACATTTCACTCTCTGCACACTCAAATAATCCGTCTGGTGATTCTGCACACCAGAAGCACTCGAGAGCACCCATGAACCATCGGCCAAAAGTGCTAGACCTAGCTTTGGAGATCGGTTATCATATCGGTGGATATCAGCATTGATGTCTGGACCAACTTAGGCAGCAGAGTATAATGCCACCAAGAGAAAGAGTGTGTAGTATAGTCAGGAGAGAAGCCTGCAGCTACCATATCTCTAGGAAGAAAACCACAACCCTGAGGGGACACCTCAAGCCTTACCACACAGAAACTGAGGTAACCTATTGTTAAGGTGTTACATACCATTACTTTACTTTTAAAGCCTTATACAGCCACCTACTAAGGGCAGTGGTCTAACATTATCTATTAGCATCTCACAGCAACGGGGCATCGCTGCATTGCTTGCAGGTGTGAGTTTAACCTCACTGAAAGTCAGTAGTCCAGTCACCTACGCTGGCTCTTCCTTTTGCTTAAGATGAACTTGTTTAATTCTGAGTGACAAACCTGCTATCGTTGCTAAAGCAGGCACAACTTAATTTCCATACATATTTTAGGTCTTGTTGGTCCATGCAGCTAAACGTAGTCTATTTGAGACCTCTGCTGGTTATTAAAATGCCATAATGTAGGAGTATTTTGGCCTGAATAAAGTCTTAGGGCAGGTGTTAACTGTCTTGTACTTAGCTTTAATTGTGTGAAAAAAGTTCCAAATGTTTTCCTTACAAATTTATAAAAAGGTTGTATAACCTATTAGAAGCATTTATTATATAACACAGTCTAGTACAACACTCCCACTAAGGTCTAAAAATGACAGAATAAAATCAACACGTTTTCTGCCACAGTCCTCACAAAACTGAACATTTTACAGATAGGAATTATAGCAGGGCTTCTGCAAAAGGTTCTTCTTGATTTAGTTTTCTTTTTTGTGTTTACTCACTGATTGACTCATACTGCAAGAGTTGGAATGCATTGTGTTTTAAAATCAGTTGAATGGAATCCGATTTAAAAAGCAGCTTGTCTGATAAGTCTCCCCTAATTTGTCAGTTGTTACCTGCTAAATGATTGTGTTTTTATTACATCTTTCTCCACAGTGCTGCACTCCACTGCATTCAGTGCAATACACAACAACACAAAAAATAAATAAATAAGATAAAAGTTCCATTTGCTATGTTGTAAATGTGTGAAAAATTCATTGGATCTATTCTCATAGAAGTATAAAGCTATTTTTTTCAGAGAGGCTGAGCAAACGCATGGTCCTGAATTAAACTTCTATGTAAGAGGAATCCAACTAATTTGGTTATTTATCAATTAATGTATGAAGTTACTGTGAATTAACATTTCTTAATGATGATCTATTAAGTGTAAATTCAAATCAAATAAGGTTGTAGTGACTTTATGATTTGTTATTGATGAGCAACAGTCATTCATGATACATCCTACATTAATTCATGCATTAAATCATCATGAATCATCCATCAGTTAAGCATATGATTTATGCCCTTGTTATAAAGTGTTACTGATAAAGTAGAGATTTAATTTACCTGTCTAGTGACTAGTCCACTGTTGGCCCTTTTTCAATTCAGGATGGTACGTATGTTTGTGTGTTTGTGTGTGTGTGTGTGTGTGTGTGTGTGTGTGTGTGTGTGTGTGTGTATGTGTGTGTGTGTGTGCGTATGTGTGAGTAAATATGGGTATGTCTAAGAGATGAATATTGGCCTACAGTGAGCCGGCCTTTACCTTTTGGTGATGCATGCAAATTAAGTGTGACTGATGTTTGTGCAGGTTGGATAAGGGCAATAATTGAGGGATGGGGGTGGGGGGTAGAAGAAGTTGTGGCCCCAGGGCCCATGGTAGTTTCATGCAGCCTTGAATAAAGTAGCCAATTTTATTGATTAGGACACCTCATCGGGACAGGAGAAATAAATCAGTGACTGCTGTAATTATGGATGAAACATGATCCATTAGACATGATCCCGCCCCCTTTGAGGTCGGTTTTCCTGTCTTTGTAGTTGTTTTGTGTCTCTTTGCAGAAATCTAAAAAATAAATAACAGTCACTTCAAACAGACACTCTGGTCTAGTGTCCCCCTGACCCTCGTGCCTCCTCTGGGCCTCTTCCCAGTAGGCTTGGTCAGTAATTCATCAATGGCTGTTATATTGGCTTGCACTAAAATTTGTTGTAAACACACATCAAGATGGCACATTACTCAAGCCCAGTGCAACAGGAGATAGAGTTCTGCCAGTAAAATGATAGATTGTATTTACCACAACCCATTTGAGATTAATGTGTTTGGAAAAAGGTGATTTATAAGTTACTAACATAGGTTGGGAAAGTGGGGCACAGGTGGGCAGCCCATCCGTGCCAAAAGCACTGGAATCACACCGACACCAATCATCGATAACATCACCCTTCCCTGAACACCACAGCATGCTCATCATCGCCTCCTGAAGAGCCTACGAAGAGAGAGAGAGAGAGAGAGAGAGAGAGAGAGAGAGGGAGAGAGAGAGAGAGAGAGAGAGGGAGAGAGAGAGAGAGAGGAGAGAGAGAGAGAGGGAGAGGGAGAGAGAGAAAGAGAGAGAGAGGGAGAAAACTTGAAAACCTCAATTCAAAGCACATCAAAATGGAGCATGCGATAGTCACAAGTCACCAACAGCTTTCAAACTGTTTTCTCACATCAATAAATTTGTATTAACATCAAAATTACTTTCTTCAATAAATTTGAGGTGTTTTTTAAAAATTTATGTTTGGGACATTTTTTAGTTATTTGACAGGTAAAACTAGAGAGATGACAAGGAGAGAAAGAGATAGTGAATGACACCAAGGTGAATGACACAGGTCACCAGCCAGATGCCAGATGCAAATCGGGAATTCTATGCTTCATGTTTGGTGTCCTACACCCAGGCAATTTATCATTTTTCAAATATCTTATTGAATAGGGTAATATTCATTAAAAAAATATCTATCTATCTATCTATCTATCTATCTATCTATCTATCTATCTATCTATCTATCTATCTATCTATCTATCTATCTATCTATCTATCTATCTATCTATTCATATATAAACTACATGAGTAATTTTGCTGAATATATCTTACTTTTAATTTATATGTGAGTTTACATATATTTTCCATTCAGACAGAGCTAGCCTGTTTCATTCCCTGGAATCTCAATAATAAAAAATCATAACAATGTAAAGAAGCATTACATCAGTCATAGACATGGCTAAATTCATACACTAAAATTAATCAAAAATAGATATGGCTGACAAATACCCGTTTTTGTGCCTCTAATGTGTGTTTGTGTTAATTGTCAAGTGTGTGACCCATCTGACTCCTGTTAGCTAATTAAGTTCCCCAATAACATACCTACTTCAATGCTTCTGAAGAATAAACTCCCTACTGATAAAATTCAAAAACCTTTGTTTATGCCAAATAAATGGATAAATAAAAAAGAAAAACCCTTAAAGCCAATAGTGCCCCCCTTGTAATGCCTCCTACTGTTAGTGTTGTTTTAGGCCACTGCACTCTGAGTGACAAGTTATTACTGTTGGGAGAGAAGTGTTGATCCTCAGATGTGTATCGGGTGTTTTATTTGCATTAGGGCATCTTGAAGGTGAGATTAATTGTTGTGCTGAGCTGCATGTCAGTAAAAAAAGGTTTTTGAAGAGTTTTGGAAAAGCAGACTCGGCATAGAGAAAAGTGAAGTAAATTTAAAAAGCAAATTTATTCAGAATGTTGCCTGTGCACTGTGGTTACAGCATTAGCTGCACAGTAAAGCACTAGCAACCTCCAAACATATCCTGTCAGTAACAGAGGCTGTATTCATCTGCTTGAGCTTCATGATGAAAGCCTAATACCCCAGCGGGGGGGGGCAATGTATCGACTTTTGTTCTGGAGAATTCCTTTGTTCTGGTGTTGACATACGGTATCAATGAAATCAAATGAGTCACAGCATAGTACGGCGAATAATGGCACAGCATGCTGCCCACAGAATAAGGTATGATACTCTAAAAGGAAAAGACATTCCTGTTGATTCTCTGTCTATAATGTATTTCATGAAGATGCCATGATGTTTTCTAGCCTGATGGATCCCCTGCATGTGCAGTCACAAACACATTGTGCATGATTGTGCATTGTGCATGATGTGCAAGATGTAACAGAAAAAAAATTATAATGTGTGCAATAAAGACTTTTTATCAGATATCAGACTGTCCCAGATAGCTGGTTATACTATGAACCATAAAGATGAAGACAAAAAACACTGTACACACCTGGTATGTCTCATTGTTGGACACTAATTCATAGATGGGTGCAGCCTTAGTTATCTGCAACAGGACGGGCTCAGACTGCTGTCGTCCTTGCGCCGCCCTCGGGCTCATGTGGCAGAGGTGGCAGGAGCGTGGGCACTGGCCCTGGCTGGTACAGTCCATGCGGACACCGGCTGCCATTCGCTTTGCACCCGTGTCCAGCAGACTGGCGATATATGCAGGATAGGTAAGCGTCCTGGGCTCCTTGTCACGCTCTTCAGACTCCTCTGAAGGTGAGTTACCTGATTTGACAGATGGAAGGAAACTAGTTAACAGTTTTACTGATGCTTGACTGATTAAACCATAAGTGCCCTTGTTTTTAAAAGCAATCACAAAAAAGGTTCCATACCACTTAACACAGTTCACATAGAAAAGTCAAAAGCCGTGAAAGGTATTTGAACAGGCAAAAATTGTGGAATGAAAAACAAAATAACATGTCTAATAAGATTTTCTTTTATTTATATTACTATAAATAATCTGATACATACACAAGACAATGTAGATGGTGAGGTCACACGTTCCTGATAAGAGATAAGGGAGCGAAGTAGAGAAAAAAGATAAACTAAAAGAATATTTCTTTACCCTTTATCAAAATGGAAACACTACAAACTATTAATGTGTTTGCATCGAGTTCTTTGTTTTTTTTGTTTTTTTTTTCTCTTCTGCAGCACAGGCACAAAACATGTGAGAGCATAACTATTCCAACCACAGCTACAGCTCCAAAGAGCCTGATTTTATCTCTGGCACATAAGGTGATCTGGGAAGATTTGTAATGAACAATGAATCATTGTATAAATGTCAGTATAGTTATAGCTTTTACTGTAGTTGTTGACCTTATTGATTTTTTTCCCTGCTCAGGTTATGGAACTTGATCAAAACTCTTAAAAAAAAACAAACAAACAAACAAAAGAAACATTAAAAAACCAGAGAAAGATACATTAGAATTAGATTAAGTGTAAGTGCCCTAGTAACAAAATTGTCGTTTTTTACATCTCAGCTCCCACACATCTCTGAAATATACACACACGTCATTTTGTCTAACACCCTTTGACTCATGAATTATCAAGCTTTTTCAGGTAATGTCCTGACTGAAAAGTTACAGTAAATTTAATTCAGCAGCATAATTCAAGCAGTGAGCAGCTGTAAGAAAATATGTATTTTTAAAATTTATCTCTCTGTATATGTTAACCTGAATAATCAATATGAACATTAAATGCTAAACAAAGACAACCAATCTGGAAATTTAACAATCATTTTACTGATTCACTGAATAGAAGTCTCTATTGATAACAGAGCTTTCTACAGGACCAGTAATGGATTGCAAACCAAATAAATAGGTGTATATATGTGTGTGAATAGGTGCATGTCTCTATGCACATGTGCATATATTTAACACAAAATAAGAATATTCTCGGTTGAATAATATTTCTCATTGTAATGTTTGCCTGTGTGCACATCTTGACTGAAAATGTCCTTGAAAATATTAGCATGAAGCTTCAATGCATGGTGATCAGGCTACTGAGACCGATTTGCAAATAAAAGCCTACCACTCGGAGGTATGTGTAGTTAAATGAGATCTGATCAAGGGCTGAGTCACATCACGGGAGCACAAAATTAAGCTCTGGCGATTTGCACATTTTGACCCCTGAGAGGTGTGTGTGTGTGTGTGTGTGTGTGTGTGTGCTTGGTGCGCATGAGAACATAAGATGTATACAAATATATGATTTCACGTATTTACCACGTGGAATCATGGTCTGCAGAGTGTCTCTGTAGACCATGTTTTCAAAGGCAATAAAGAACAAGCTTAGGCTTTTGTCTAGCGTGTGTAAGTGGGTGGGTATAAGTAAATAAATGAGATGTAGCGATATAACGAAAATGAAGAAAAAAACTGCTAAAGGTTTGAGGAAAACCATCTAGAACCCAGTGTGTGATCACGTGTGAGTGTGTCTGGGCATGTGCACAAAATATTTGCATTCTCAGACTTATTCGACAGAACGTTGCCAAGGATATCAATGTCCTTGCACTCCTGACCAGCCAAACTTTAATCTATCCTTGTCAAACTGGCTCACTTCCCACTAATCACCTCTCATCATTCCATCTTCACTTGCTACCTCCTGGCTGATGGAAATTAAATGTGGCAGTCATATTAGGACAGCTGGGAGCCTTTTAGGGCAAAGAAGATTGGCATCGATTAGTTCAGTTAAGTTTTGGTTTAGTTCAGCAGCATTCAGAGTCAGCTGGGACCACGGGGGCCATAAAAACTGGCGAAAAGCCTGCCCTTAAGAAACCTGATGGACAAACATGCACAGTATTTTATCACAGCATGTCCTTTCCACGTCATATCAAATGGTACATTAATACATTTATGAATTGAAAGTTATACTCATAAGCAATAAAACAGTTTTCTCTCTCTAGGTGAAGACAGAAGTCGAAGGATGTAGCTGAAGAGTTTTGAGCCAGTGTTAGGTATATAACCAACTGAAAAAAATAAAAATAAAACTTCTCAATGAAATCCTGAAAGTTTATCTTAAAATTCATTTAATATTTGGATAATACTAGAACATAAAAACCTCTCTGGTGTTCTAATGAATATTACTGTATCAGTTTGCTGTTTGACTGACTTTTTCCTCCACTTTTGTTACCTGTTATTGTTATACTAGATTTTAGCATTTGCTGTTGTCATGTAGACCTTGTTTAGCAAGGTTTGCTGTAACACTTGATTTAATCCTTTTTTCAATAGATTGGGGATTTTTCTTTTTGGTCCCTTGGTGTAACTTTACATGTTTTTGATCTGTAAATCTTGTTTTCAAGTATTTTCTGCATTTTCTTGGAGTTTGCCCATAGTTTTCAGGGAGAAGGCTACTGGAACCTATGAAGGCTTTTAACCAGCACCACCATAACCACAATTTTCAACTACTTTCAAAAGAAAACTACCACTTTCTATACTGTTTTTGTATTATCAGTGAATGCAACACAGGTTACTTCTTTTATTGTTCTATATTTCTCATGAAGCTGCATAGTTGCTGTTATTCTGCACAGAATACCTGTTATCCCCCCTCAACGTAAGGGCAAAATGGCTCTGGCAAAAGCTTTTGTAGGCTATTTAGTAAGTCAAAGACATACAATAAGAGTCACTTGAGACTCACTCAACCACCTGATCTGGTGAAGAGTTCCTGTGGTCAGCTACTGCTTAATGAGTGTTTACTTAACTCCCGACAATCTACTTTACTGTTTAATGAATTTCACTTTCTGTGATAAAGCTTGTGTGTTGAAACATATACAATGTCCATCACCTGAAAAATGGCCCTTTAAGTGCTTAACTGACTTAATGCTCTTCACAATCAAATATCAAAAATGGCAACTATGTGAATCAAGTCAAAGAAATGGCCTTTAAATGCTAATGTTTGTAAATCTTATTGCTTGGTGTGACGCACTGAGGGACACAGCTGCATTATAATGGGGGATCATGTCTCCATCCCAACTGTCCACTCAGGGTAAACTATAGGTTCTAATATTTATCCTGTTTTTTTTCTGTGACACAAAAGAAAACAAGAGAGCACCACACTCATCTTTGAATTTAACATCTTCCTCCTTTTGTCATTCTCAGCCCTTGTCTCTTTTTGCTGCACCTCCTCTTTCTGATTCGTCTTTCACCCTCTCTCACAGTAAAAGGCACAATCACACCTTCTTTCGCAATGCAAATACATGTGTGGTAGATGTGAGGGAGGAAAGCTGTAATACTCCTGCTCTGCATCACCCTAATAAAAAAAGAAAACCAATCTCTATTCTCTCACATTTTCTGACACTTCCTCTGCCTTTGCATTCTCACTACCTCTCAGACTCTTTTGCTCACAATTTCATTCCCCCTCTTTTCATCTGTCAGTCTTTAACTATCTTAGAGTCTAAAAGGTGCATTCACACTTATCTAAGCATTTAAGCTGCTGTCAACTTCAACCCACGCATCTGTGTTTGGGAAAGCCTAATGACTAGCAGTATATTGCTTTGAAGGGCATAAATGTTCAGGGAAATTTGTACACTCACACACAACCACACACACACTCACATAAAGCTCATTAAATGTAATCTGTGTTTGACAGAATCAGACACTTCACAAAGGAAAGTGATGACAAGACAAAATACAGAAAAAAGAATCTCCACATCCTCCTCTCTACTCAGGCCCTCCCGAAATGCAATTTTTGATCCAATTTTTTCCTCCTAACTTGATTTATTTCCGACCATGGGGGCGAGCACCGTCTACCTTTGGGAGCCTAAGTATATGTGAATGTTTGTGATATATTTATGTCTTTGTAAAAATATTTCAGTTTTAAAAGTCTGGAAAAGGTTTTGGGTCAGTCTTTACTTCTTCATTTGTGGTTCGATAATGGGAAACTGGCATTGAAGCTAGTTTAAGATTTACATGTAGGGAAAGATTAACACTTCACTTTTCAAGATTCTTAATAAATCTTTTTATATTTTATATGATTATGTATAATGTTAAAAGTGTCACTCAATGTAATGAAATCAAAGACATTGATCACATTTGCAGTTTTGCTCAGCCTCATGGAGCTTTTTAATCTAATTTGGCTGATTGTCTTGGTTTTCCAGCCTACTAACTCAGCTCTCATCAACCTTGTTTTCAGCAGCAGCAGGCAGCTGTTTTCAGAAACAGATATGAAACTTGAGGAACCTAAAGTGAAAGCTCTTTAAGCTCTTTAAGCCTTTTAGATGGAAAATCTCTGATACACCAACTGTGAGCTAAAAAGCAGGCAGATGAAGTTAGTAGCTACGTAGCCAAGAAAGTTTGGGACATTTAGCGGTGAAAATGTCAGACATTTTGCTAAGCAGTTAGTTGAGACCTGAAACAAAGCTGAAAGGAAAGTAAATATCAGATGTACCAGTACAAGTGACCAGTAATTAAACTCCAAATGAATCCTATTGTTGCTCTGTGTTTGTTGGGTTTGTACAGTACACAGAGAATTACTTTCTTAAGTGTTAGTCTTAGCCACCTTTTAAGGCACTATATAAATATTTTTAATTAGTGTATTTTTAACTCTTGGAGTGGTAAATAATGATAACGAAAATACAATAATAACTAAAATAATGTGATTTTAGGATGACGATAGGTTTAGATTTGTGGCTTGGTTTAAAGTTTATTCAACTTAGACTTAAGGTTGTTTTGCCCTTGCAACTAGAATTATGTATAATTACCTGTGATTAATCTGCAAAAATCAGTAAAAGTTTAAGTTTTGTAATTGTAAAACTTCAAGGGGAACATAACATTTTATAAATCAAAGTCTGTTTACAGGTCTTGGGGAAGTGCTTCTGCATAGGTGCAGAAACATTGTTCAAAACCTTGGTGGTTCCAGGAGAAGCTGGTAAAGTCTAATAAATTGCCTCTAGTGATGTCACTTGAGTCAATGTTGGCTGAGGCTGGAGGTTGGAGCCCGCTCTTCATCTCTGCCTGAAGTTACATAATCTGCTACTTGCATAAGACAGACAGACAGATAGACAGAACTGTCAGTGGTTGAACTGCATCATGTGTAATGTAATGTTGACAAGGGAGACAAATGCAATGAATAAAGGCAAAAAAAAGATTACATCTCTGGTACGGCTTCATAATTCTGCCTCCTACCCCATCCCCCATTTTTGAACACAGTACCACAGTACCATTTTTGAAGAACAGTAGCACTGTGCTGGTGTTGAGCTTCATCATTTTAAGATATGTCTCCCCTCAGAATGTGTGGACATGGCTTACAAACCAATTTTTTTGCTACCAGCTGAGACCTAATAGGCTTCACTAAACTGTGGACACAGGAAAGATTCATGATCGGAAAATCGCAGTATGAGCATGTATTAGTTTATGTCTTTCATCCATGAGTTTGTGTGTGCGTGTTGTTTTGAAGGCTGGAGATTTGGGGCTGCTTTGACCCATGCTGTACCAAGCAGAATGACTCATCATCTGTATAATTTACAACAGATGGAGCTCAGAGCTATTCAGATTCATGCGATACCTCTACATCCACTCCTTCCTCCCACACTCTCCAGTGAGAGATAACTCCTGCTCATCTGCCACTTACTGAGTCAAGTCAGTCCTCCTGTTTACAAAAATATACTTACAAGTCCATGAATGTTTATGGGTATGAGAAAAGAGAAGAGAGACACAGGGAGAGAAACATCTCCATAAGCACATAATCTTCAGATATTGTTTGTGTTAATATATTAGAGTGTTTTCAGAGCCAAAACCTTCAATTCCTGCCTCTTACAGACGGCAGATCCTCTCCATCCATCTTTGTGAAACGATGACTCTTTAAATCATCATTCATCTTCGTGATCAAAGCGCATGATTTTAGCCCCTGACACCATCAGCTTCATTTTTAATGGAGGCTTTTAAACTAAGCTCCTGCATTTCCCAGCATGAACCCACCTCTCTTCCCTCCTGTGCGGAGTAATACCATTTACTATGACTCCACTGACTTCAATAATTATGAAGTACCTTTTTTAGCCACTAGATGATGCTAGTGGATCACGACGGTTGCAGCAAGGGCGGGAAACAGGAAATATCACTGTACATGCTCCACCGTTCAGAAGACAAAGGCAGGGCAAATCATACCTAACCTTTTAAATGTGCTTGGCCAAGATGAACATTACATGCTTAAGGAATGCAATCATGAGGCCCTGCTGATCTGAGAATGTATGAAATCAAAGCAGGCAGTAGCTTAGTAAATGGGAAAGCAGTGAAATGGAAACTGCATTAAAAAGGGGCAGTTTTAGGGGGATCACGCCTGTTGTATGTAGACGGGAAAAATGATAAACAGAATTAGAGGCAGCAAGGAGGAAACGGAATGAGACACGGATAAACAATACTCTGGGTGTGCTGTGTGTCTGTGTCTGTGATACATTCTAAACTACAAAGCTGCAAAATGGAATACATCACAGCGCTTAAAGAAATCTGCGTGACAGGCAAATCTTCTCAGATGTGCAATTTTTCCCTGCGTGTGTGAATATATATGTGTGCATGTTTGAAATGGTACCTTTCTAAGCAGCCACATGCAGTTTGTGCCTGATAAGTCATGTCAGCAGGGAACTGCTCTGCCCATATCCAGCTAAGGCAAAATGTAAATAAAAAATGTACATCTTTATTTTTCAGCAAAGCCACACTGAGATCTGGTGTGATTGCTTCTGCATGGAGCATACAAGCAAAAAGACAAGGCAAAGTGAAGACGTTTGTTTGTCACTGTGCGCTTGTGTGCATGTGAAATTGGGGGGGGGGGGGGGGGGGGCAGGAGCAGCGCAAAGATGTATGTTTTTGTAGAAGTGAGAAACTGGTAAGTTGAGAGACTGACAGAGAGAGAAATGTGCGTGTGTAGTGTGGGAGGACACGCATTAGCATGTGTACGCTCTGCAGTGTAACAACACTTGAACTCCCCTGTGAATCCGTGTCAGCAGCACAATCAACCACTTCAACATGACAATCAGCACCAACTCAAAAACTCCCGGGAAGCTCATTACATTACATGTATATGTATGAAAAAATGTATGCAACCGCCCAGAATTTATCCTTTAAATTCCTTTAAAATAATTGTACAGTGCAAAAAAAGCACTGGTGATTAGACATCCTTCACGTGTCAGCCTTTTTTGTTCAATCCCTATGTGGCCGCGACTGTTGAAGTATCCTTGAGGAAGACAGTAAACCCCCCCTGCTAACTGGCTGATCTGTACCTGAACCCAGAGGGCACAACACATTTCCCTATTGTATCAGTTTACAAATTGGTAATTTACTGCTGTAACTGCTCATTAACCTGGATTTTATCACTAACCTCGAATTAAGGACTTTGTAATTAGGAAAGAATGAAGCTGAGAAAATAGATTATAGTAATTTGCTTGATGATTTACTGGTAATTGCTAATCTGTTTACTGGTGAAGGATGGATACTTTGTATTAAATAGCAGTTATAATAAGTCAGCAGTCATCAAATCTTTACAGCTTTATTGTTGAAAACTATACTGTCAGAAGACATATACAGCTGTTTATTTAAATTAATGGGTTATAAATGGATATGTTAACGATTTCTTCCCTTTTAGAATTAATTAAAATAGATCAGAAAAAAAGAATAAATACAAATGCAAACGAATTTTTCAGAAACAGGGCATTCTGCAGTGCATGGTCCTTGTTTAGCTGTTGGGTTTTTCAATAGTCTCCATCAGTGTTTCTCACAAGGATGCACTGCAGTTGGTGGAGGCTTCATGTGTGAATGGTGCAGACTGATGTGTCTCACACCATCAGGTCCAGTGTATTTGCTGCAGGCCCGATACGGTAAATGATCTCTGAGCTCAGTGCTCTGCCACGTGAATCAGTAGCAAAACACCCAGCATAAGGAAGGATGAAGTTTGGCAGTTCTGGTTTGTGTGAACACAAATGAATCACCCATGAATCTGGGCTGAGATTTTTAATGGTCCTTAATGGTCCTTTTTCTTCATCCACTTCTGAGTATGAGCAAAACAAACTCAAAACCAGACTGAAAAGCAGAGTTTTACAGTCCTCTCTGGATAAAAGTTTCAAAACTGTATCGCATCTACTTTGTTGGGTTTGACCATACGTGTGCTCTATTGCACCTGTAGCCGCACCCAAAAGTGACGTCATGGGCTCCTGGACTACACCTGTACATCCCTGCAGCAAGATGCAGAGGTGAACCACCAGAGGTCAGCAAAAATAAGCTTTTCAGTGGGTGTTAATTTACTCTGTAAGGTTTTTTTTATTCCAAACTTTACCTTGTTTCTCATTTAATCATGGATAGCTAATGTTATAAAGGAAACTTTTAAATATAAATCTTAAAATAATTGATGTTTCACGGATAAAGTTTTGTTTTTAATTATGCATCATAGTATTTCATTTGGGGCCAATCTGGCTTCTCATACAATACAGCGAGGGACCAGATGATTCAGGTTAGGTGAGCTCAAACCTAAAACATAAGTTTCCTCAATTCACTGCCACATGTTGTATTTACACTCTAACTGTATCTAGTGGTTGCTTTCATCACAGTTGCCTATAGGGCAGTTTTAGTTTTGGAGCTGCAGGTCCAGTATCCAAGTACCAAAGAAAACACAAGATGCTTTTTTGAATGTGGCTTTTCAGATAGGAATGTATCTCTCCTAGATCTAAGCATAACTGTAGGCTATAGCAAGGAAAATACAATGCAATTCTGTCATTACAGGAATAGCAGTGTCCTATTTTCTAAGTGATGTTGACTGTTCTCTTTCAGGCCATGATATATTTCCACCCACCTGCTTTAATTTAATGTAAGAATAAACTGAATAGAAATGCCAAAAGTTCAAGGAAAAATACCACAGATATCACATTTTTTTACTTGGCATGGTTGGAAAAGTTGGCATATCCACAAATAGAAGATGAACTAAAGGCTGATAAAAAGAATTAGATTTTGAGACCCATTTTAGCAGGCATGGGTGAATGGGTTGCAGAAAAAAAAAATTATTCCCGTTACTTAGGCATGGATCAGTAGAAAAGGAAGATGGGAAATATCTGTCCCTACATTATATCGAGGAAACTACACAACATAAAGTTCAAGTTTTAATGTGATGAATCATCTACAGCATTTCCCTGCCCCTATCCTTTTTACTTTTGCAGACCTTTAGACTCAAGCCTGCTGGGTAAGGCCCTTCATTTTGCCTTGTCCTGCTCCATCCAACTTATCTCCAGCGGTATCCGATAAAGCCCTGTGAGCCTTGATGGAAGCTTTATGTTTAAAGCAGTATGTGGCGCATGTCGGGCTGTGAGCAGACGCTGTTTGTCTAAGTGCTGATTAAGGCTGCTGACCGCAGCCTGACAGGCCCATTAGTGACATCTCCTTCATGGACGCTGAAGGGCCCAGTAATCCTGACTGTCTGTCAGTGTGTCTCAACATGTTCTCTGTACATGTTCATCAGCCTCACTTTTTTTAACCTTTCGCTCACTCTGACCGCTTTCTCCTTCCTCATAAATTACTGTCTCCAAAGTTTTCACAGGGTAAGGGCTACTGGACATGAACAGCCCCTTAAATATCACAGTCTCAAGTGTTCCCTTTATGCACGGCAACACCTCTACAACTGACAATAACCTGGCTTTACCATGCTATGAAACACAAAAATGCAATACCTGGGATGTTCCAATATCCACTAAACATGTTTAAATTGCTTTTCATTGTCAGTGCTAGCTGAATTTGAAATAATAACCTCCTGGAAAATAATCAGGTTGGAATTAGCATCAAGCCTCTTGGGCTATTAATGGTTTTCTTTCTAGCAGCTTGACACTGTTATTGACAAAAAGAGAAGAATGACGTGCTCAATAAGCTATCATCAGGTAAGAGCTGTTAATAAGATTTTTTTCAGTTGGTTGGTTCAGGGGAAAGTTTGTCTGTGCTCACCTTAAATGGGAGCTAGGCACTTTGTTTTTGTGATATCACAACTAAAGTAGAAGCCAATCAAGGCCCAGTGTTCAACTTCAACCATGTAATATGGAAGACTGAAACCCCCAGTGCACATACACTGAGAATTACTTTTGAAACATCTTGTGTTCAGTAGATTAATTATGATTATTAATCATAGATACTGAATTTTTCAACTAGGGAGAAGGATTAGATGTGAATACTTTTACGATTTTTTGACCAGGCAATTGAATTGATGTTTTTTGTGAAAAAAAAAAATGCCTTAAATGCCCTTGAATATTTCTGGAGGGGTTATTTAACTTATAGTTAAGGTAACTAAAACAGTTGGATAAGGCTGAGTAAGGATCATTAGGGTTTTAAGTTTGTTAGCTGTTGCTAAAAATGCAAGGCAACATACAGGAGCAACACACAGGTGCTGTATGATACCTGTCAAAACACATGCATCCACTGCTTTTTATCCAAGCCCACACACGAGCAGTATCAGGCGCCTCAGATACTCCACCTTCCTATTTCCAAGTATTGACGTACATCATGCCTTCATTTTTTCACAATAACTACCACATATAGGCTACCTTTCTGCCTTGCTACATAGAGGAAAAAACATACTGCATTGCATTGTATGTAATGTTGGCACTGAATATAATTCATGTCCTTCAGAACTGAGAATGAAGGTACAACTATTATAAGCATCAGGTCTTAAAAAGGCCTAAGAGGAATCAAAGCCAGTATCCACCATATTATGGGCATGTAAAAGTAACCACTGTCTCTGCTGTTTTATTTCAATCTCTTGTTTCTCTCTCAACCCTGTCCCCTGCTTGTTTCTCTGTCTTTGTCTCTAGTACCGTTCTCTCTTTGCACCCCATCTGCTGTTCAACCTACAATGCTCTGGGTTTGTTGAGAGATCTTAGCCAAGAGCGATTTATCACTTTCTCCTCCTGCAGGCCTCACAGAGCAAAAATTACAGCACCGGCTCTTTTCTTTCAGAGACCTGTGAGTTGTTGCTGGCTGTAATGCTGAGCAGTGTGAACTCGCCTGGTACTAAAGACCAGAGTAATGTAGTGTAGCAAAATGTTTCTTAGCTGATGCTGGTCTCTTGTCTGTTTCTGTTGCATCTCCCTATGACAGGAGCCCTAGGAGGCTCTAATGAACCTGAGATCCAGGGGAAATACAACTGAATGAGGTGTAATGATGTTAGAAACTGCTGGTGGTTGAGAAATAAAGAGAGAAATGAGTATAAAAACACCAGGTTTGCATCAGTGAGGCAGCGCTGCCTGAGACCTTACAACCTGGATAATCTGTCAAGAGAACAGAAGACCCGCTCTTTGACTGATGACCATTTCTCTGTTTTTACTTTCATACACAGCAGGAACTCTTACATTCTGTTTTGTTGCATTTTATATATTGTATATTGTATGTCTATAGAGAGAACATGATTTCACATCATTTCTCAGCCTGGGCTCATATTTTCTTTTATCCCAGTCTTTTGATTTAAAATGCTATTGGAGATGGTGAAATGTGAATTAAAAGAGTATGTGTTCTCTGGACATGTGTTGATTTTCATATACATTATTAAGAATAAATGTTTCACCAGTTTCATCATAAATTTATATATAATTGTACCCAAAGCTGCATAGATCAGTGGGAGAAAAAGAGAATGCAATTAGTGTGACATACAGCGGAATGAAAAGGACACAATATTTCTTCTTTGATCTCAAAATCCTTACTATACAAATAGGAATAATTATAAAGTAATACAAATCCATGCTACAAGAAAGCAATGTAGCATTAAAAGCCATTACCATTAACGATATATTTAGTATGTATTTTAATTTCCTCTTTCTTGTGTCATAAACATATGCTGATCTGATTTAATGTGATGTGAGTAAAAAAAAGTCATCTGCATTCATGGAGAGCAGGTTTCAAGCCCTGCTGTTAGTAGGGTGATGTTAGTTTAATGTTTAAATCACCTCAGGAGCTTCCCAGTCTGCCTTAGTTAATGCTGTGAACACTTTCCCATCACACAGAACCAAAATGTTGAATTCACACTTTATACAAACACAGCTAAATATGTTAACTCTAAATTGCTTGGACATTAAAGCTGCAGATCTCAAAACTTTTCATGTCGTCAGCGATTCAAATGGTTGCATATAATGTGAAATATGGCACCCTTAGTGATGAAACGAAAATTCTCTCTCAAATGTTGTATTTCCATCCTATTCTACTGCTCCCGTGTGGCATAAATTTGAATGCAGCTTTAATATTCGCTTTTTAAATTGGTGTTAGAATTAAAGTCGATAGCAGGAGGCGCCATTATTTTTGAGTCCAGTTTTCTCTGGACTGAGACCTATGTGACAGCGTGTTTTACTTTGATGTTACAATTTCTCATTTCCCCAGGGCTTTCTGTTTGGTCATTTTTCCCAGCCCCATTAAAGTTGAAATTATTACAATTATTTGGGCAAAAAAAAAAAGAAAAAAGTAAGTCCACAAGATATATCAATTAGAGGGAGATGGTATGCACTTTCTATTCCAGTACTGTTTGGTCTGTTTGTTAGAAATGAATGGATTATCCTGGCATTATTACCTACTGAAAACAGAGATGCAGATAAAATAGAAAAAAGTGTTAAGCGCCTGTACATCTTCTTGCTTTTCAAGAAAGTGACAGACAATGTGCTTGTAGAGGTGATGTGTTGGCTCTAAATAACTGTGTGCTTCACTCATCAGCAAACAGAGAAATATTTTGATTGTCAGAAAAGACTTCTGTTAAGCAACAAAAAGCTCATGGCAGTGACAGCTTATTTATGCTAATGGAAGTTTATAGGAAACAGACTAGTCTGATGCAACTTAGCCAAAGGTAACAGCTCGATTTTTGATTGAAAAAAAAAATCTCATTCCCTTCCTATCTAAGTACAACTTGAGGGCTGTCACCTTGGACAAGCTTACTACAGTGGCTGACTCAGAAATTACTCTCCATCAGGCTTCTTGGAGTTTCCACTTGCATTGGAGACATACACACACCCACAGACAACCACACCCACACGCACACGCACACGCGCACGCACACACAAAAACACACATGCACACACAAATATTCACAAATGAAAGGTGAGGACCATAAAGGTTGACGATGCCATGGGGGATTTCTTTTTTCACACCGATAAAGATCAATTTGAGCGTCTCAGGCTGTTGGTAATAAGATATAAGATGGTTGTAGGGGGACTTGTCTGCCAAAAATCTATAGCAGAGGCCATCCATTTTCCCCTTCCACCTGGGAGTTATAGTGAAGATTCGACAGCAGCATGCATGCGCACATACACACGGTCACATACACACAGACAATATATTAAAATGGTTTACACCTGGTTCTACTTTCTCTGGGATCTTCCAGTGTGGAGTTGTGTGTTGAGATATTTTAATTTAAATGTTTCCTCCATTTTTTTTTTTATCATCTAAGTATTTGTTCTCTCACTGTTATTCTGCTGTGGGTGGCCAGGCAGGTGCATTTGCGGCTAGGCCCTTATCTCTCCAAATGAGACTGGCAGCTGGCAGTTTCTTCACACAGAGATTACAGAGCGGGTGAGGGAGGGAAAGTTTTCTTTGCACTACTTTTATCGGACACGCTGCTGACCTTCACAGCAGGTTGTAATACTGCTCCAGCCACTAAACTCTTGCCTCATCCAAACAAGCTCAGGGAAAAGAAATGAAAATGGAGAATAAAATATGTGAAAAAGGCATCTGAAACATCTGCAACATGGCGTCATCCTTAAAGAACAATCTTCATATCAACCCTGTGTTTAACTCAGACAGAGCCAACACAAATATCAAATCATTTATAAACTATAAAACTATATCTTTTAGTGAGATAAATCTAGTCTGTGCACGGCTGTTTTACATAAATCAAATAATATAACTTGCCTTGTCAAAATTAGAAGTTTAGGGCTATGTTTAGAGACAAGCACTAGTGTGCTTTAACACCTATTTTATACTCTTAAATATCAAGACAAACACATTTAATTTCTAGTTTTCATCTTTTGGCTTGTCATAGAGATTCATTCTCTAGTGACCATGTATGCCTGTTAAAAACATTTTTGACTTCTGATGAGATAATGTATTTTAGTCTGGACCAGTGTTCGACCTAGATCGACATTAACATGGCTGAAGCTTGCCAGCTGTCAGTTTGTGTGATGGTTCAATGTTTGGCACACAAACCCTCTAACGCAAAGGTTTTCCAGATAAAATGCAGGTCTTCGGTGTTCTGTGAAATAACAAGAACAGTAACCTTTTTTATTTGAAAAAACCTCATCACTTACTGCACTGGTATCCAAATTTGCTAACTGTATTTCAAGCAAAAGAATGTTCACATGTACTGTCAAATATTTTCACTTAATCTTGACTGAGGTGTTTTTGAAGTGTAACTTGAAATGGGTAGTATGAGATGGGTTGGCAGCAGTTGAAAATATTGAATTATCGAGTCCGTCATCTTCTGGCTTACACAGAGAAAACCTGTGTAAAGTTCAGAGCAGTAGAAGCAGAGAATCACTTTTATGCAGGGTGTGTTTCAATCACTTTTCATTACAGAGGCTCAGAAGCAGAGGCTTGCTGAAGGATGTTGACAGGCTATAGGCTTTAACATAAAATCTCTCACTGTGGAGGTAGAATCAAAACAACGACAAAACATACATCCCTGGGGAGCCCGCTTCTCCAGCAATTATCCTCCAACAGCTCCTGTCACCTCATGTATAGTACAAATTCAGAATAATAGATTCACCATCTGTCATTGTTAATTTGTGCAATGCTGCTGTACAGAGAATCAAATCAATTTTTATAGTTTTATGTCAAATGTGATTTATAGGTTCAGTCATATGTACTAATACGGATGCATTGTGATCTTGGTTTGTGCAGTTTTAGCGAACGCAGTTGCTTCTGTGAGGATTCTCTGTCTCTAGTTTGATTTCCCTTGTTCATCCTGTTATTTTTCTTTAATTATCCATCTTTTGAGCGACTCCTCATGTGGACTCTGTGGTCAAAGTGCAAGGACATTTGAAAAGTCACTTCATCATGGTTTTTCATAACAGCTCTATTGATCAGCCACATCTAACGTAGCAAAGTATGATTTATCTGGTCCTTTGGCTGGTGAACCGTTAGATGAAAGCTCAATAAATAAACAGAAAAAAAAACCTTCATATTTGTGCCCCCATGTGGCTTAAGAATCACAGTCTTGAATAACATATTTGTATTAATTTCAAATCATACGTTTGATATGTCAGACATGTCAAACACAGAAAATCTGAGTCTCAAACTGTGACTGGCAGTATACAAAAATATAGACAGTTGTTAAATTAGAGGAAAAGCCTAAATGATTGAGTGGAGAAAATAACAAATTCACGACAGGAGGCTAAAAACAAAGTGAATCGTAGGCTATTCACTTCACAGTCACTTCACAGTGGATCCTGACCCAACTGAACACCAACAGAGGTTCAGAAGTATAAACACTCTCCACCACCTTCCTCCATACGGTGACTAAGGGACTAGGGGAATATCTCTTAGAACAATGGTATTCTTTTCCTCTTGTAGACTGCCAGGGAGCTTACCCATACTGTAAACCGTATGTGTGTTTTTCCCTTGTCTTTTTACCAATCTATATTTTAAGTATTTTCAGATATTCTGAACATTTCATGGTTGACATTAAAGGATAAAAGAAAATAAATAAAGAGGAAAGAGATAATGGAGTATTAATGTCAAAAGAATATGTATAAAAGCGGTTCCTGGACAAAAAAAAAAAAAAAAAAACAGAAAAGAGAAAACTAAATCATAAATATTAAATCATAGTTATTTGATAATAACCTATAATTATGACAAACTAAACTACGAACCAAAAAGAACATAATAATTATTTTAATGAGCTGAATTTTTCCCCAAGTGTCAGAAATGGACATCTATAAATAAGTAAGAAAAACGAGAAGAAGAGGTAATGGAGGGAAGAAGGAAACATTATGAAAGGGAAGATAGGGAACAGTTCCCCGAATCCCAGATTTTTTTCTACTGTATTAAATAGGTTGCATGTTGTCCCCATTAATGGTTTCTCCACTATTTGGAAAAACTATTTACCAATCAGAGCTTTTCAGGCAGAACTTGGAATGTGGACCATTATTGAACCAGGGCAAGAAAAATAACACCATTCTGCCAATGTTCCCAGACCTCAGTTTCTCTCCCTCTTTTTCACACACAAGCCCACACACTCCTGCATTACTACTCCCCAACACTGACACACTACTGGACTACAGCTGTATTATCTGTGCCTCTCCTCTATTTCTACTTTTCTTCTCTCTCTGGTCAACAAATTCTCTTTCCTTCTCTCCCGACTGAAACTCAACCTTTATTAGTGATTATAAATAAACCTGTGGAAGACATTTCAAAGAGTGCAGCCTTGTAGGAGCTGTCCTAGCAGATATAAACCCCCCCCCCACACACACACACATACACACTCACATACACACTCACACACACACATACACACGCACACACACACACGTGCTGCAGGTCTAATTGCTGCAGCGGAAAATATCAGTAATTAGGCAGAGAGAAGTCTCCCTGCAATTACTGCCTGATATCTGAGACATTCGTTAAGCTTGTTAGTGGGGAATGGTAGCTTCATTAGCAGAGGAGTGGGTGGTAGCAACAGCAATATAGTTGATTTACATTCACAATGATGGTGACCTTCGTCACACATCATCCCCCAACATCTAAATCTCCTATTTTAATCTGTTCTGACATCAAATGAAACTTTAGACAGAAACAATAATTTAAAAAAAATTCAGAGGTCAAAGAATTTCCTTTGGCGCAAGAATGTAGTCAATGATACTTAAACATAGAAATACAATGCTTCATGTGCTGTAATTTTTGTGAGCATGGCAACCTACGAAGTGGAAGAAAAAAAACATGCAAAAACTGTGTTTTAACATACCTTAAAAATAAAAGAATTTCAGGGAAAGAAGGAAAAAGAATAACTTGTGCTGCCATGTTTTCTTCAATTTTCAAAAGAGGTTTTAATGATTTTTTCATCCCAGCACACAAAAGGACAAAAAAATAGACATGCAAGTAAAAAAAACAAACAAAAAGAAAAAAAATTGGAGTTATTATGTTCTCCAAAGAAAAATGACAGCACCATTCATTTCAGCAAACACTCAAGTGACTGAGTCGTAGCGACTGTAGGGCTTATGACTCTTGTCCATTGTAAGTAAAGGAGGAACTACTGTGACACTGTTATTGTGCCACAAAGTCTGCAGAAGTCTGGTATTTAAAGCATGATGACGAAGGTCCCCTAACCTTAACCAAGTAATTATTTGAACTCCAACCACAATCTGTCTTTATCCTCCAATAATGTGTTTTTTGTGCCTACACATAACAAAAGTTTCTGCGTAGGAACAGAAAATACTTGGGTTTGCAGCTCTGAGTTACTTTATGAGTTGTGTACCTTGCTGCCTCCAAGTTCCCATTATGCAGAGTGCAGACTGTAGACCACAGATGGCAGCTTCATTATAAGCCTAGAGTCCCAGAGTCCAACTAATACTTCTGTGTTTGAGTATCACCTTGGACCAAATGTTTCTATTAGTTTGTGATGATTTTATTGAATACACTTTCATTTCAGACTATGTACCCTGTGAGCACAACACAAATAAAAATACCAAGAACCCAAAATACTTTCAATAGTTTACATTTTCAGAACTCTCCCCACAAAATACTGTGTTCAAAATGTTTTACTTAAACATCTCAACAAACACACAAAAAGAAAAAAATCTGTTTTAAATTAGGTCACAAATCACACACTAAGTTTACCGTGTTCATCACCGAATTAAAATAAAGCAGTCGCAGTTAGGTACTGCTGTCAAACAAAAACTATTTTTAATGAAAAGCAAGTCTGTAGTGGCAGATTTTGCAAATAACAGGCAGAAAAGTGTACAGTTTGACTTTTGAAAACTTTCATTTTGTAAATAACTGTATAACTGTAACTATAGATAATGAAAGCTATAGGGAATCCTATATTCATAAATGGCAAGAGACAGCATTTTGTGTTCAAATTAAGAATTGAAAAATACGTTTTACCTCTCTTTGAATTTAATGTTTCTGACTTTGAAACTTTGGTGTGACAGCCGAGCAAAAGCAAAACACTGTAATATGTGGAATTTATCTGTCTGCCTGAATTTCAGTTTCTTTTTGCTTACAAATGTTCTCAAAGACTCAGAGTTTGAGAAAATCTTTCCTTAGCCAACAAACTCAAAACTAAAGTGTTTTTACTCAGGTGTCAAAAATCAATATAAATGGTCTTTAACAAGCTGAGAAACCCTGCACAGCTCCAGTGTAACTGTCATAAAGGCAGTCACTGTCAGTCCCTCTATGGAGCTTAGACAGTTGAAAGTATGTATTCCAGGAAAGAAAAATCACAAACACAAAGCCAGTAGTAAATACTTAAGATGCAGTGACTTTCAAATGGCACCCATTTGCAAGCACTGATTAAGTCTTTGATAGTTTTTCTAACAAATGCAATTACAGAGTGCATAACTGATAATCAGTTAGAGGTTGTTGAAATGAAAGTCTTGCCAAAGTTTGCAAAAAACTGAGGTGGTGACATTGTGGTTTTGTGCTTTTTTTAAGTATCACGGATATAGTCACAGGAGACGCACTCCTTTGATTGTGCTCCTTTTAATTTTTAAATGTTTTATCACTTCTAAAACCAGTCTAACCTAAAAAAAAAAAGAGGATCAAAGATGGCTAAGAATACCAGTGTAGATAAAGACATAAAAATCAATTTATTTGACTTCTATTTTGATAATAGTCTGCAACCACAGAAGGACAAACTGATGATTTTATTGCCTCACTGGACAGAATATTTTAAAACTGTTATAGACCTGCACAGGTATAAGCACACTATGCAACATAATGCAGGGGATATCATCTAAAAAAAATACACTATTTTCTGGGGATATAGCTTTAGGTTTGATTCCCTTCTATGATGTTGTTCTTTTTGGCAAATTCAATTTATGGAAAATGAATCTCAACATGTACCTCTCTGGAGAAGAAAAACTGTCACCTCATGCCTCACGACAGGACTAACAGGACTGTACCTACCTGTCTCTGAGATACTATCAGCTTCTTTCTCACCGACTGCAATGGGAAAGCACATACTGTTCCCAACGGTGCTGATGCTTTTCTCTTTAAAGAATTCACTGAAGCAGAATTTATTATTTACAATACAGGCAACAGAATTACAGTCATGTTCTAAATGCCCATTGGTGCTTAAAGTTCTAAATATTGTAGTAGGATTCCCTGCTTTAAAGAATGAACTTGGATAACTAGTGGCTGTCAACTTCTCTACAGTTCATGATTTTTATTTGGAAGAGTGCAGATATGTCTGCAGTTTTAGACTTTTGGCCACTGTGACCAGCCTAATGAATACTTTGTGTCTCAGCTCTTTGTCAAGCAGTATGTATAATGCCTGCAACAAGAAACAAACACAGATTCCAAAGCTCTGATGACACCTCTCAAATATTTTGCAAGCAAACACTACTGGAGGGCTCCGCATACAAGTGAATGAACACAATACATATAGTCATACAGACACGTGTGAAGAGTCTGTCTCTTTGCCTACTCTCTCTTTTACGACTAATGACAGTGATAATGTACAGATGGTTTATATGCAGAGGGCAGAGCCATCTTAGAGCAGTCAGATTAGGTAAATATACAAACAGAAGCAAATCTATTTGTATTATATCCAGGTGTCACTGGGTAGCCATCAGTGACATTGTAGTTGTATAGTGGTAATATTTCACATGGTTTTTATGATTGTTCATAAATAGAAACCATATGGATGACTTTACTTTAATGACTTTTAAGGCTCTGAAAACCCGTTTTCTCAATTACCTTCTTGTCATGAGAAATGGGCTTTTACATAAACCAAAGCTGAAAAAGTTTTAGTAATTTCACTGGGGAGATTTCTGAACTTGTGTTTTTGTCTGCACTTTCCTTACCATTTAATTACTGTATGCCAGAGTCTAGCAGTACTTGAATCAAAATCTGATGGCAGCTGGCGGTGGTTTGTTAATGTAGCCAGGTCAGTCGTATACGATCAAATCAAAGCCACAAAATCAGATTTTAACTCTGATTTTCTTTTTATTTTATAATACTGAATGCTATAGAGAGATACTTAAGATTTGAAACCAAGTTTTTAAGGGCTTTAAAGGATAATCAAAGTTGCTTTAATCATTGCTTATGGGATAGGGAACAAACTACACAATCCTTTTTTCTGTGCAAACATCCCTTTTAGAGAGAAAATTATAGTTTTTTTTTTAGAATTAATTCTAATAATTTGCCAGTGTTTACTTCACTACCAGCAGTTCAAGGATAGTGAATAAAGAGAAGAAAGATAGATTTTTGGAAGATGTCCACTTTATTTTTTCTATGTCACGTTGCAAGACTGTAGCCAGGATTTTAGAAACACTCAGGTTGTGAATCCTCCCAATACACCTGCTACCACTTTTAGAAAACTCTAAACAGAAGCCAAAAGAAAGATTCTTAAATGTATTTCTATTATTCAGATTTTTCAGTTTATTTATTCAGTTAACAGTTTAGGTATGCTTTTTGAAAAAATACAATATTTCCAGATATCGAGGTGTAAATGGTATTTCAAAGCCTTCTTCTTAGTACCAGCAATTCAGTCTCTATTCAGTTTTTTGTTTGTGTAAAGTGCTCAACTTTAAAAATAATGAATCTAAAAAAACTGGAATCAACTTATAAAACAATCACCAAGTTTTAACAACAGTTGCTAAAAGCACAAACTCATTTAAAATTAATAGATTAATAAAAATTGAAGGACATGTCCTCAGTATCCTCATTGTTAGGCATGACCCTGGACTAATGCTGCCTTTTCAGCCTGTTTTTCCATGTGAGATATTTTTCATCCATCTAGTCTATTGATTTTTTTTTAATTTCAAAGACTTCCAAAGGATTTTTGGCCTTTATTTCTGCCATCTACTAACTGTCTAAGAAAGGGCGTATTTGTAAGTTTTCTCTCCCACCTAACGTGGTTTCTTACCAGTGGTCGTGATGGTCACTTCCCAAAAGCTTCAACCAGTTGCAGTATTTACAAGATAAAATGTTAGGCTTATCAGACGCAGTTGACTACTTGCACACACTAAGAGCTCTCAGGAAGACAAAGGGATCATAATTCATTAAAGTGATATTCTTGGCATTTTTAGAATTTATATTAAACTTAAAGTGATGGGCAACATCTGTGTAATATTAAAGATGCATACAGGTCAATTTTTCTGTACTATCTGTCTTCCACTTTTAAAAACATCTCTTTTTGGAAAATATATTTGGCAAGATGTCACTAAAACCATAATTAAAGTATCTGATCTGAAGGGGGACTTCCCGCAGCAATTTTTGAAAAAAAATTGTGAGATATTACCAAAATATCCAAAGAAAAGCACACTTATATCTGAATATGGACCTACTTTCAGCTTTTGCAAGTTTTTTGTCTCTAGTTTACTTGCAAATATTCTCAGCCTTCATCTTTACAGATTTCATTACAGTTATGTGCCTGGTACTCAAAAAAAAAAAAAAAAAAGTTCCAGGAAAAACTTTCATCTAGTTTTTGTATAAATAAATTCAAATGTTAAAAAAAGAAAAAAAAAAGAAAAAATGTAAGTATAATTAGTCAGTCATGAACTGCTTCATTCCAACCGATCTTTGGCAGATAAATGACTCTTTCTTTTATGCACTGGACGGCTTGAGTAACCGAACCCGCAAAGATCTATCTATCTATCTATCTATCTTTATCTACCTAAATGGTGCACACAGAGTTGACCAACCTCACTTCATGACACCCAAATTATCTTAAAGATAGTGTTTTCTAAGTTCACAAGATATAAATAGTAACTCTCCCATGAGATTTTTTTCTTAACACTGTATCCCATGCAGACCTCATTTCTTTAAGATTTTACAATTTGTACTTCCAGTGCATAACACATATCAAAAAGTTGTTTCTTGTGAAATCAACTTGTTTCAAGTTCTTCTAAAGTCACATTAAAGCAAGAACTCTTCTTCTTTCCTAAAACATTTTCATTGGAACTGCAGATATGGATACTTGTAAGAAAACTTGTAGAGTTCAGCTTTAAAAAGAAATGACTTGATAAGATGGGCATTTTTGACTGGACCACAACAGGAGGGACATTCTTATAAATGCAAAGCCCCATGATCAACTGACTGACTGACTGACAGAGAGAATGTGTGATCAAGATACACCACTGGTCAGCCAGATACTGTGTGACTGTGTGCCGATGCTACACCACTGGTTGGCCTGCCAACTGTTGCATTTTGTCTGTGATCTTCCAAGATGAATTGGTGTAAACAGCATCTAATACATCATCAGGTTGGCGTTTACAGGCAGTACTGCCAACTTAGTGCTTTTGTCACTAGATTTACCAACTTTTGAGACCCCTTTAGCAACTTTTCTTTACAAAAGCACCTAGTGACAAATCTGGCGACTTTCTGTGTAGAAGGGAGTCACCCGTATTGCCCAGAGATTGAGCTTTCCCTCTGTAAACCTCTCTATGTACATGCACATACATTTCCATTTGTTTTCATTGCTTTCACAGAACAAAGCTAAAGTTGCAAGAAGTACATTGGATATGTTAATGTTTACACATTATATTGTATTTCATTTGACTTCACTTTGATAGCCATGTGACCAGAGGGCATTATCTGTGTTTTCAGAATGGAAAAAGCAGTGCACAGTGTCACTGGCATAACATGTAGGCAGGCATATTACACAACAAATAAAAACAAAAATCACAGAATATACATACATAGAAGATGAAAATTAAGAGACAGAATTCATTATTCTAGTTTTTAAAATGTGTGTTTCTTAAGAAAACAAGGACTTGTAGCACCTCCCGAAGGACAGCTTTTTTAACAGATAGTGAGTAGGGTGGTATAAGTCAGATATAATTTTACTTGAACTTTTGTTTGTGCAGTTTTTGTTGAGTGATTCAACTGATGAGTGCCGATGGCTATTTCACACCGTTATCCATGTTTGGGATCATTTTAGTGATGACTGTATTAAACTGAATGATGATTCTGTTATTCACTTTGAATTTATCAAGCTGTCAAAGGATCAGCAGTCTTTGCTGGTCTTTTTGGTGGTGTGGTTTGAGTTAATATTCCATTTGAGTGCATTGCTTAATAGGTGCACCAAGAAATTAAAATTATTCTCTGATAGTTATGGGTTCACCTAAGAAATGAAAGGCAACTGAAACAATCTGATGTGTAGTTGGAAAAGGAGATAAAAGAAACCAGCAGTTGAACTAGTCATGGCAGATTTTTCTCACTGCTTCAGGCTGCAACACATCAATCTGAAGTCATATCCTATGGCAAGGAAGTTGGACAGTGAGATGCAAGCACAGGCTATAATCAAAACCCATGGTAATTGTTTCACAGCTGAACTAAAGTGCTACAACTCCATTCAAAGAAAAGTGTCACTGAAAAAAAGCCACAATATTTCCTTTTGAATTCCGTATTAATTTCATGGTCGTATACTGCAAATTTATGGTGTGTTTGATATGCTTAGTGATGATGCTTCGGTCTGCATGATCATTTGGTCAACAGCCCTATTCAAATGTTTTTATCAGTCTTGTTAGTGAACACTGTAAACTCTGTCTCTCATTATCAACTCAGCACTTCAGAGTGTAGTGTCAAGTGATTAACTGAGCGCCATGATTCAATTCCAGTTACTTCTCGGTTTTAACAACATACAGTAATTGACTCACTGCAGTCAAATAATTTGAATTATGCAAAGCTCAGCTTTCAGCTGTTTTGATTTTCTGAAATCTGCAGTTTCCAGAATAACATTTTTAAACAGCCTTATGAGCCAGAAGAGCTTTGCAGCCCTCCTCCCCAGTATGACACTAGGTGCAAGACAGCCAGTTTGACAGAGTCAGGCATAAATTGGAAAGACCAGTCACAGTTTTAGAAGCATGTCCACATGGGTGACACAAGCAAACCAAGCAGAAATATAGATCTGTTGTGTATACTCTATTTTACAAGGGACAAAAAAAAACCTGTATATGGAATCAAAATAACTACACTAGGGGCAAAGGTGCCAAAGATATCTACACTTTTTGGTCCCTCATGCAAAATGACTGAACATGCAGCTATTTCCTATTAAGTTCTGAGTGAGACTGAATTACATACAAATGGTGAATGTAGCTCTGAAATGCAATAACTAGCTAAATGACAGTGAACTGTGTTCACATAAGGTATATTAACATTAACTCTGCATGTTGTGGGCCACGCTGTACTGGCTCAACAATAGGTATGTGGGTAGCAAAGGAACAGGAAGAAGCAATACCAGAATAAATGAACCCACATTAAATAAACATACACCACTTAATCTTAGTCTAAATGTTTTAATAACTGATGATTATGCCCTCACAGTCATTAGTGTGAGTAAAAAAATCTGAAGACAAAGAAAACACCAGATTAACATGCCAGGGGGGCCTAGGCCAAAATAAAGATACTATTTATGCAATATGTAAAGTTCTTTTGTGCTGGTATGCTACCTGGCCCCGGACTGCTGAATGGTGTATATTCTTAAACAAAAAGTCCACCCAGCAAGCCTGGGGCTTTTGGGGCTGCCTGAGTGGGCCTCGGGACAGTGTGCTGCTTTTGGTAATCTAGCCTAACGTCAAGGAAAACGCTGTTGGGAAAGACTGAAAAGTCTTTTCCCACAAAATGTGGGTAAAATGAAGAAAAAAGCCTCTCAACTACCCATACCCCAATGTTGGGGTATATACTGGGTATCTACCATGTGTGAATTTGATAAGGGGCCTTTAGAGACTGTGGCATCTGGGAGAGGTTTTAATAAGCATGCAACCTCTGCAACACCTGCCTTAATATTCACCCATGCACTCAAAGAAAACCTGAATCCATCAAGCTGCCTATAAACATAACTAAACAGTAGGATTGCTTGCTTGGTTTTGAGAAATCCAAACTAACATCAAGGGCGACTCAGCTGAATTTCTTTGAATGAAGAAGCTGAATTTCCCAGCCATGTGGATTCCCTTCCACATGGCTGGGGATGCCCAGGAATGGCTCCGTGAGCATGAGAGTCACTCAGCTTATTTCTCTGGTGGGTTGATCCCTGGGGTCCTCTTGGGGAGTCAGCTAGTACTAACCTGGATCTCTGTTTGCTTTGCAGTTAGCTGATTATCTGGAGCACCTGTGGTGTCCAGTGTGTTCTGGGTTGTACTGGTTGCAGTCTAACAACTCTCCCTCTCTCTGCCCCTCTCCTCAAGCACCCAATATCCTGGGTTAGTGTTGTCTTTATGTTCTGTCTTGTGCCTTTGCAACACCTGCACCATGTCCACAACCCAGGTTGTAGAAATTTGACTTTAATTTACTTTAATTTGATTTAATAAGATATTCTTACTTAATTATTACCTGTGGTGTGTCTCCCTTTTTAGTGGCCAGCTAGGCCAGATCATAACAGTTGCCTCTACCCTCACATGGAGCAAATCCAACTGAGCATCTGTGAGATGCGCTGAAAGTTGGGCTGGCTGGAGGGATGGAAGGCATCTGAATATATATAAACTAACATCCCTGTGAAGAGTTGCTGAAACCTGCTAGATTCTGTGCCCTGACTCACAAAAGCTTCTCTGCTACTGAAACGGTATGAAACACAATGTTAGGTAGTTTTTGTTAAGTCTACATGTCTTCATATTTCTTCATGCACTGTCTTCTGTATTTATTCTATATACTGTATTTGCCAGGACTAGCTGGCAAAGTTTTATCACCTTCCATATGTTTTTCCCTCTGCGGTATATCTACTTTTCAAGGTGTCCACTTTTGTGATGCATGAAATTTCCTTGCTGTAGCTATCAGCTGTAAACCACTGTTGGCTGCGACAGGAGCAAGAGGCTCTAGGGTTATCTTGAGTACACACACGCGCGCGCACACGCACACACACATGGTAGGCAGCCAGCCCAGGAGTGAGTGACTATAGCTGTTATCTCAGACATATCTCCAGACAGTGGTTATCCAAATCTGTGCTCTCGGCTTGGCACAGCACACCACCTTGTGCATTTTAGACACAGTGGTATGGACAGACGGATAGGCAAGAGGGAGAAAGAGAGAGAGAAAGAGAGAGAGAGAGACAGGGAGAGAGGACGAATGAGAGAGGGCGAGTCAGTTCAGATGCATTACCAAAGAGAGATGGATGGAAAGAAGGCAGAAGGAAAGAAATTGTAAAGGAGAGGGGTGAGAGGGGGTGAGAGAGGGAGACTCGAGCCATTTAGATTCGCCATTCTGGAGAGAGACAGAGAGCAAGGACAAATGAAAGGAAATAGACTGATGTGGGTGATGGAGGAGCAGATAGAGAGCAAGCAGAGAGGACCAGAAAGATGATGCCCTGTCTGCATTAAGCTACTCTATGTCAGGAAATTGGCCACTGACCTGCTGCTCGCTGACAGCCCATGAAACTAACTGTCACCACATCCACCTTAACAAGTCATTTAGGCTGGTGCTGAGTCACAAGCTATTGATTTACTGTGTGTAACAAAGGCGGAAAAAGATGCCATTGGAATTAAAGGAGGAGTAAGCATTTCTGGAGACCAACAACCAAACAAATACAACTCCCAAATTCATGGACAACCATTGCCAAGCAACGACATTAAAAACTGGGCTAGCTAACCCGAAGAGAAATATGGAATCCAGAGTATCTGCTGCCTGAGGGTAAGTTAGGTTAATAAGGGGAAGCATTTTTTATCACTAAAAAAATACAGGTGGTGTAGCTTTTTGTAATCCTGTAGAAAGTGTGACAATAAGCCTGTCAATACTTCAATAGCTGTTAAAGCAAAATACTTATCTTAGCCAAAGTCTAGAGCGAGGAGTAGCCTAATTTAAGTGTGTAACATCTATGCTGGTAACTCAAGCAGTACCAGCAGCTTATACTCTACCATCAGTGATACATAGATCACCATTGTTTATAGTGAATTCCAAAAGAACAAGGGGGAAGACTAACATGGCAGGTTTCTATCTCTGCCCTTTAGATTTCCTTCTCACCTGGGTGTAATTCCACAAAAGAGCCCATAGATGGGATGAGTTAGATTAGGCAAAGAAGTGTAATTCCAAGGGAAATAATGTGAAGTCGTAGCATGTAAAGTATTTTTTATTAGAAGGTAGCAAGGTCAGATCTCTGTTGTTCTTAACATTTCGTTACTCTCATAGTGTAGCTCTGATACTCGTGGGTGAGGACTTGGAAGAGGAAGAGTAGCCGGCAGAGGCAGAGGAAGAGGCAGAGGTTTGAGTGGAACAGGTTCCAGCGACCTGGCCTGCCCACAGACATGTTTGTCCCTGTTGCCAGTTTTCTGGAATAGTGTTTTGTGGCTCGGTCGAAGCAACTTTGTTTGTTTCCCTTTTAGGAAACGAGGCCTGTGTAAAGACACTGATTTTTTTTCAGCACATACACAGTATGGTAAAATCATGAGATGACTTTGACAATAACTCCATTAGATCAGAATCCCTGACTATAACTTTGAACGCTACCATTTGTTTCCCCTTGTCCTGATGGTTTGGTGACAGTCAAAGTAACACAAGTAAGTTTCTGAGTCAAGATGATATAAATTACAATTTACACTTGCTTTTTTGGCCCATTTTGTGTTACATTGAGCATATGTCCAACAAAAAAATGTTCTCTTGTGTTTTCTGTCTTAGTCTATGCAGTGTTACAACACAAGTGATGAATATGGTACATGCAAAAAAACATGCTTTCATAATAAGTGGTTGCAGCTTTGAAATATCACTATATTTAAACAGCTACAATCCTTTTGCCACAAACAGCTGACATAATTAAGGCATTGATGTAATGCTAACTACAAAAGGTATCTTAAAGCTGACTCAACAGCAAACAGCTGCCCCGGAATATAGAGAGAATTTGATGCGTGTTTTGTATACATCTAATACACATTTCCTAAATGAAACTGCAGCTGTCATTGCAGATGGGGAATACGTGTGGTTCATTACAAATGAATTAACGTCTAGAGTATGCCAGCAGACTGACATAGTTAGTGTGGACAAGGTGTGAATCAGGAGAGGACACCGAGAGGAAACAGAGTCTGGCTGCTGATTTGGTTTTGCAGAAAGTTTTATGATTCTTGGACCTCAGTCAACTCCTACCTCACTTGTGCTCTGCTCTGTTACAGTGTATGTCCTCTTGTATGATTGGTGGAGGTGTTAATCCCCACATTTTAAATTGGCTTGACTAATATATGATTTGGTAATTTCCTTTTTCCTTTTATAATTTATATTTAATTAAGTAACAATATTGCAGCACCACAATTTCTGCTTTTTTCCTCGCAGCACACACTCTTTTGAGTTATATACACTATCATGGTAATTCTTTTCCATATTACTTCTACTTTTATCTACAACATCTATCGCATGTCACATCTATTGCATATCTCTGTTGCTCTTACTGGGGTTTCTACCCCTTTTTATTTGCCAGTTTTAATTTATCCAGATTGACAGTGGGTTGTAAAGCCCTCCATGACAAATGCATGATTTTTTCTTGACTTGATTGTTTGGCTGTACACTTATGAAATGTAGGAAATGATGCAACACAACCCCTCAGCAATACTCAGACCTAAATACCATCTTCTTTAGTGAGGGCTGAAGTTTACGATGTTCATCTGGTATTAGTGAATCCAAGTATCTCTGTACAGAGTGGCCTGATCTCTCTCGTATTGGTGGAATTGTCTGTCCACTTTTGACATCTTCAGGAGCGACAAATAACCTTTACTGTCCTTTCAAAATCCATCAAGTGGTCTATCCATCTGTTCTCTCAGCAATACAATCATTTTTGTCTCACTGTTTTTTATCAATTCACAAGCATACTATTTCAGCCACTCTCTTTTATCTTACATTTTGTCAAACTGTTATCTTTTTGCTGTTCTCTCTCTATTATTAGTTTGTCCCTCTTTTATTCCTTCTCTCTTTAGTTTCCTTCTCCATCTTCTTGTTTTCTTACACGTTTCTAATCTTGCTTTTAATCTAGCCATCATCGAATGACCCTTCCATTGTGTCCTCCACTTCCTCCACCATCTTTGTTTCTCTCTGTTAGACACACACACACACACACACATACTTGTGCAGACACTGTAGCCTTAAAGACAGAGAACTACAATACATGTGGAGGAGTTGGTGAGAAACTTTCCACTTTGTCAAGGTAGGGCAGATGCATTGCAATGACTACACACACCTGCACACACATGCTGACAATTTGGTGCATGAACACACATGTGTGAGTGAAGCGTGTCTTGAAGATTAGACACACACACACACACACACACACACACACACACACGCACACACACCTGCCATAGCAGTAATGATGTGGCAGTCATTCAGGTTCAGCATGGAAGGAGAGAAGCCATCCTAGCTGACAGACACTCTTCAGAGCCCTGCTGGAGATGGCTGGGCTCTCTGACACTTGCAGCCTAAATATCTGTGTGTGTGTGTGTGTGTGTGTGTGTGTGTGTGTGTATGTGAGAGTGTTAGAGATAAAGTAAGTAACAAAAAGTGAGAGGAACACACAAATCATTCACATCCATATGTGTAAAACTTTGAATTCAGTATATCTTCATGTTTATTTCTGCACATAGACTATACAGTATATGCATATATGTGTATGTCAACTGACACATTATACAAGGCTTTTTTCCATCCTACCATCTGATCACGTCAGGACTTCTCCTCCAATTGTCAAAGTAGATAGACAATAGAGATCTGAGTCACACACACATAAAGAAACACACTCATACAAACACACAAGAGAGAAACCAGAGGGTAGTGTACATGCTTGGACTTCTGAAATCCATTTTCAGTTTTCATCTTCTTCTCCTTCCCATCATCTATCTATCCTGTCTATCCTGTCACCATTACTCACTGAAACTCCATTCAGTGATTTACTCTACAGTCCCCGTGGGACTCAGCATATGTGTGTGCCTATGAGTATATTTGAGGATGAGAAATGGATTTCTCTGTGCATGTGCGAGTGAGTGTGTGTATGAGAGAGAAAGAAATTCCTGTATGTCCAAATAGCATGGTGTGTGTGCATCCGTGGTGCCAATGGCCTTTTCTACGCATGTATGCACTCATACAGGCTGATGATTTTTTCATTACACATCTTTGCACAAGACGTGTGTGTCTGTGTCTGTGTCTCCCAAGGACTTCAGATGAACTTCACATGCAATCGGGGCTGCAAATGACAAGGTGCTGACATGGTGTCATTTCTCTTGCTGTCAGACAGGTTGGGTGAGGATTGATGGAAATCAGGGTAGTTTAATGGTGGCTTTCTGACCATTATATGTGTTCTTACGGGGACCTTCCACTGGATAAAGTGATTTTCTATTAACAAAGAGCTGCTCACTTCATGTTTTCTCATATCCCCCTATCTGAATCACTACAGTCTAAATTCATACTAAAAAATGTGGCCTGTGTGCTCAGGTTAATCAAAGAAACCTTGTGGAGTTTTCTTGTAAACAGACATGAGTTCTGTTTACATTCACAGCTTCTCAGCAACACACACTGTACATGTATCCTTGTGGTCCAAAAATACATGCCGATCCTTCCCTCTAAAACATTTGCAAAGTTGATTTTTGGAACATTTTGAGCACTAGATTGTATTCTTCTTTATTCCTGTCTTTGTTGCTGAATGGCTGTGTTTCTCAGGGCATTACTCCAATCAAAATCTCCACAAGGTACATTTACCAACCTTTAAAAACATTTTGGGTGATGTGATGCACTCAATCTTGTAGACTGTCAGCAACAGATTTTTCAAATTTACAGTGGTTAAAGGTTCTCTTTGTAGCTTTTCACTTCAAGTAGCACTCAGGAGCTGTTTTTTTCTATGCGTGAGTCAGTGTTTTGTTTATCTCATGCATGTGCATGCATGGGTGATGCAACACACAGTCCTACCAATGCTTTCATACTATTACACTGATCAATAGGTTGATGTATCATGCCGAGATTTGTTGCAAAGGCAGGGAAAAAAAAGATTTGTGAGCAAGTAAACATGGATGAAATAAAAATGCTGGATTCAAAATGTTGAAAAAAAAAAACTGGCTTCACAAATGTTTCATGAAGAAAGAAATGCACACAGAATATTTGTTAGAGTTCAAGGATACATACAATGAGCTTTGTTGAGCAACACTGAATGAAAATCTAACTTTTTTTAATTTACTAGACAATGCCACAGGGCACTTTTACGACTTAGCATCACTTAGGGTATGCAAGTGAAGTACACCATTGCAAACTATGCAACTACTAATAAAACATGGTGGAGTGAATATTAGTCATACACACATTTAGTTAAAACACAGTGGAGATGTATAATTTTTGTAACTTGCTATTACTTCACTTAGAGCCTTTTTCAACTGCAGAAACCCATGAACCTTTTGAGGAACTCAGAAACTTCATGTGTTTTTTGTCTGCAGGAACATCGTTTTTTTGGGCATAGTCTCTCCTTCCCAAAAAGTCACACATACTGAATTTAGCATATGACTTTAAAGATTACTCTCCCACTCTTTGAAAGTTCTGCTAATTCACTTATGTTTTGAAACTCACTGTAACAGAAACATGAGACAGATTTTTGCAGGCTGTTTTGATGCTTGCTGTGGGTGTCATATTCTAAAGTGGCAAACAGATTATTAAGTAAAACTGCAGCAAGGCTTACCAGTAGTCCCTAAATGACTAGGCTAAGTATGCTATTTGGACTAGTTTGTGCCCACAGTAATGATATCTTGATGGTAGTGTGGAACAGACAGTACCTTTGGGTCTGATCCAGCTTCTGGATGTCTGAGAGACATCACCCTCAAAGTTAACAGTCAGGGTTACAAAAGCTTTGTTATTTGGGTCATGCAGGTAGGACAAGAAACACCAAAGTGTGGTCAGCTATAGTGGTGCAGCAGGTTAGTGGATGGCAGATGCACTTAAGGGATGAGTTTAGACAGAAGAAGGACACCAGCTGTTTTCCTAAATGGCTTGAGAGGGATAATTTTATTGTTGACAATGTTTGAATGTATTCCTCTGTAAAATTACTAAAGTTTGATCTCATCAGTTGTTGCACAGATGCTCACCGGCTAGCAATGTATGCCGACAATAACCAGGACCCATCCCCAGGTCTTTTCTCACTCTACCAAACTTTGTCCATCCATCAGAAAATAAAACAAAAATGAAAATCTAAAAAGTAAAATAAAATAAATACATAAATAAACAAAACAAAACAAAAAACCTGTTTATTTTACTCTGTAGGGATATACTCTATATTATAGGGCCAAATTGTTTCATGCTTATCTTTGTTCAGGTTATTCAGGCAAAATAAATTACAGGACAGGTGTATGTGTCTTGTCCCTTTACAGTGGAATATACCAGTTTAGTGAACATTGATCTATTATTCTAATAGTTTTGGCCATCACTTCCATTAGTTATGATATAATAGTAATTTACAATGAGTAATTGTTAGCACTGTGTGTTTTAAAACTGGTGCTATATTTACTATACAGTAAACTTACTGTTACTGCATACAAGTCACACATAGAATTTGATTTAATATAATTTTCCTTTGGGGGTTTCATTGATTGCTGCTATGTATGTGCATAGAGACAAAGGGGAATATAAAAGTTTGAATTTCTTTTCCAGCATTTAAAAAAAGCTTAATTAAATGAAATCTCAGCACTAAACATTGACCATGTGTGAATGCTCTTTCTTCTCCCCCCGTCCTCATACATACAAGCCCTCTCTCTCCAGTAAAGGTCACAGCCATCTAACTAAACAACAGTAACACTCACCAAAGGTCACCCATTTGCTGTGTACATAACTGCATAATTAAAAAGATTTGAACATATTAGAACGTACTTTGGGATAGATGAGACCATAGAAGGTTATCACCACAGCAACCCTGTCATTTGGAATACATGCATTCTTTGTAAATGCCAGCGCTAGTATTTCTGACAACTTATTCCGGGGCATTTCCATATGTGGGAGTGAGCCCGTCTCCATCAACCCAATGGCTCATGCTTTTTGCTCTAGACCTTTTGAAGTGTGAAAATTGACTGACGCCTAAAGGTGTCAGAAAGAATCCCCATGCCACCCACTCCTGCACTAAATGCTAAACAGATTTTTAGAGGACAGTATACTAGACAGGAAAAATGTTCTGATTCAACCTTTTATCTGCCTAGTTTGCCTTGCTGTGTTTCAGCAGCCCTTCTTTTCACACTCATTCACAGGTGGGAGCTCACCACTACAGCTCCTGCCTTTTGCCATTGGACAGAGCAATTGGAGGGTAATTGCTTCCCTCAAAGGTGCACAAGCAGTATTTCTAAAGGGAAGGTCATTATAGCAGTTCTGCAATTTCCAATTTCTACCACAATCTCTAATTTCTGTAATGATTAGTGGGCTTTAAGTGGAGACTTTTTGATCAAGAGCTCATTTCTCAAGACCTCAAGCATAGAATCCCCCCATGAAAAGACATACAGTACATACATGTGCATTAGGCGAATTATGGAAATTTCGGGATTCATTTAACACAGAGATTTAGAGTAAAACTGGATTAAATTTATAATTTAATAAACACTTAAAAGCACAACATTATATTAACGTAACATCAAAACTCTGTCCCAGGTCAGATGATTTCATGAAAGGAAAATTTTGGCATATTCACGGTTTTCCAAGTGGGACAGAATGTAGCAGTGTAAATAAGAGTCTGTGAACATAACAAAACATTTGCTCATAGTTCATAAATGCTGTTCATATGTGTGTTTAGTGTATGTATTAATGTAGCAAGTCAAACTGAAATGTAATACTGCACATTATTGTCATTGTTTTGTTTTTATGGTGAGGGCAGTCTTTCATAGCTTCTGTTGATTTGCTTATTTTGAGTTGAGCATTAAGGGCAGAAACTGAATAAAAGCTGAGGAAAGAGACAAGGGATTTTTGCCCCCCAGTCTTAACTTCTGTTCTCTCATGTTTGATTACAAAATACCATTCAAAAAAAGAGTTGATCAGATCTCAAAATATAAATTATTCATATACTTTTGTATAAAGAGTAATAGGCATGCTGACTAATGAATCTTTGCCACAGAAATGCTTGTAACTCAAGGCAAATTGTTACACATTTTTGAGCTTAGTGTAGCTCATTTACATGCTGGAGCATTCCACCTTAAAAAGAGCCATAAATGTTTGAGTAGACATATCAAAGTAAGATCAGATAAAGCCAGTACTCTTTATGTATCAAACTTCCACATTCCCTCAGTCTGGGCAACAAGATGCATAATTCACCGCAGGGCAAAGACAGAAATGAAGCCTGCCACCTCGCGGCCTTTCATTCCCTCCATGATGTCTGTCTTGTCTGCCTAAAGATACTTTATCTGTCAAGTGCCATAAATCAGTGATGCGAGGACTTGGCTGTGCTTTAATGTACATTTTGCTGTCAAGTTGGGATAAAGAACTACAGTCAGAAAGACCACTGGAATAACAAAGTAGAAAGGAAGGTGGGAAAGTGTGTGAAAAGAAAGCGTGAGGGGCGGCAGGAGGTGAAAAATCATCATAGTGTAGAATTGAGAAAGGGGGAGCATTTGAAGGGGGGGGGTGGGTTAGACAGAGAAATATGAAACAGAGGTGATGCATGAGTGAGAAGAGAGGGAATCACAAGCAGGTTTCCAAGCTGGAATTCAACGTTAGGAGGAAGCCACAAGTTATCATGCAAAAGGGAGGAGGAGGAGGAGGAGGAGGAGAAGGAGGAGAAGTGAGAAGAGGAGTGAGGAGTGAGAGCAATATGGAGAGGGGGATGGATGAGGGGAGGAAGAGGAAGTGAATGTCTCCAAAAAGCAGGCCAGTGTGTAAGTGTGGCAGACTCAGTTACCCCGGGGCTTCCTTTACTCTCTTGCGTCCCCAGAGAAGCAATTAACAAAGAAATTATGGCGGAACAATTCACCCGAAGGCTCTGGGTGTCTCTCATAGCGTTTAAGTGTACTAATCACTTTTTCCATTACAGTACAGAGAGAGAGAGAGAGAGAGAGAGAGAGGTGGAAATATGGGGGAGTGTGTGACAGAGAGAAATTGCCAAAAACAGAGATAAAGATCATGATTAAAAAAGACCCATGGTGCATTTATGGCGACGGCACACAGACCTAATGAATTAACACTTCATCTAATGTGATCTCAATTATCAGGCTGAGTAGATGATCAGCTACTGTCATCTCTCTTGCACAGAACACAGTGAGTTTAGGTTACTTATCTTGTGCAACTCATCGTCAGACTAACACACTGTACCTCAGCATAGTGTACATACTTAGTGACTTCTGTTTGATATATGCAAGACTGAAAAGCTGGGACTGAACAGAAATAATGAGCTGTATGGACTGTCTGCTCATCAGAATGTCAACAACTGATATTATGAACCTCATCACAGCAGTGCAGTGATTTAGTACTGAGAGTCATCAGGCTGAACAAAAACTTATACTATACATGCCTTATAAATGTCTTATATGGCTGATTTAAAGCGGGACTCCATCAGCTTAACAAATCAAAGTATCTTTACAGGCCTGGGAGAGTACTACATATGTGAACGGTTGTATTAAGCATTTAGTGGCTCCAGGGAGCTGCGTAAAATCTGATAAATGTCTTGAAGTGATGTCCCTTGAGCCATCGTTTAAAAAAAAAAAAAAATGGGGGTATGGAGTTCGAAAAGCTGATCTTACCAGACTGCTGTAGCCCCTTCCTCATCTCTGCTCAAGGCTACTGGCTAGGGGCGACATTAGCTAGAGAAACACACATTGGGGGGTTGACGGATGCATGGAAGAAAAGAAAACATCTTGGGTTCTGCAGCATCTATTCTGAACCTCTTTTATAAACTCCTGGTCCTGACAGTGTTGTAGGGCCGCAATGCTAACTGTGTGGAATACTCTTGTACATGATTCAATTTTTGCGTGCATATAAATTTAAAAATTAGCCTGAATGTGAAATTTCTTATTCATTATTGTATTTCACTGCCATGGAATCAGTAGGAGATGTGTTTTATTATTTGAACAGGACTGCAGGAAAAATGTACAATAGCATGAGAAATGCAAATTTTCTTCTTTCATGAAAATGAAAAAGAAAACCAAATTTTGGGGACACTAGTTCATTAAATTTATCATTTTCTGCCCTGTTTAATATTCCTATAATATTCCTAGGCACTATAGAATATTCACATGTATAGCTTAGAGTGACTTTGCAGTGAACCTAATATACTTTACATCCAATATCACTATAATATTTAGAATTTTCTATCATATTTCTATGATATTTATCTGACATTCATACCTCTTGAGTTTATCCAGAATTATTTTAATTTTAATTTACCTTCTCAGGTAATTCTGCAACAATTCAATCAGTCTGTGCTTGCTGTTGAGAGATAACAGGGAGGAGATTTGCAAACTAGTTACTGGTACTTTGACACCTTCAGGTCAGGATGGGCCAGGGCTAATGGGAGATTCTGGAATGAACACACCACCACTGAGGTATTAGCCACTTACTACCATGAAACTAGACGCAAACACAAAATATTAGTCTGATGCTTTTGGGACATCTGAAATGCTGAAATCAGTTTTATTAACTCACAATTAAAACATAATTCCTAATCTAAAATACTAATAAAAATAGTTATCTCAAAAACAAACACATGTCAGATTAGCTGCCCTTGGAAAGTATGTTTAATCAGACTGCTCCATTACTTTAGATTGTAATATGTCTTGCAATGATAGCCATCATTCAAAAAAGTAAATATAGTTCATGTTACTAGTTGAATTTTTTGAATGAATCTTTATTTGGACTGTAAAGTAAAAGAAAGAAAAACTAAAAACTCAAGAACTTAAACAGTCACAAAATAATGAATCATCTTAAATTAAAATGAAATGATTTTCAGCCACACTGAACTTTATTTTTTTATCAGTCAACTGCAGCTCAACAAAATGCTGAATTGATCTCGATAACTCTGTGGCCCCAGCTTGTTTGATAAAGATGCTTGTGCTTGGCTGAGAGCGCCATCACGTTCTCCCCTACTTGGATTTATCTTTGGGCCTGTGGGAACGTGTGCTGTCAGAATGACCAATTTTTCATGCAATCTAGACATGGACTTTTACCACAAGTTGACAGGGTCTCAGGAAAGGGAAAGACTTACTGTTTGCTACTAAAAGTGAATATTTGAGTTCAATTCAAGATACTTTCTTGATCCATCAGGGGGAAACTTGAAGCAGACAATTTTCCAAAAAAACACACACACACACAATTTACTTACAGAAATAAAAACACACTAATAATATGAATAACAGAAAGTCCCCACAGAGGCAAATACTATGTTAAGAAAAAAGAAAAAACAAGACAAAAAAAAGAAAGTCACACCCACAGTAAAACAAATACCTCACAGCAGTCCCTCCAGATCGCAACTACAAATGTACAACCTGAGGAAGCAGCTCTCATCTCACCACTGATGCTCCTCTAAAACAAATGTCTGCATTCTCATTAAACCCAATCAAACCAAAAACATCTTATATTTACTCTAAACGAGGCTCTATAAATAAAATGGATCTCTTCTAATTTAGGCGTTCAGGCATGAAAGGCTTTGCAGCGTCGCCTGAACTCTTTCCCACCTTGCTGGAAGAAACAAACAAATTAGCCAACTTAAATTAAAGCCCGCCTGCTGTGCACGACAGGTAGCTATTTTCAGGTTGAATTTTTGTCTCAGATCTGAAGCTGGCAATGGCAGATTCTCTTTGAGTATTGAAGTTTTTGGTTTTTGCAAATAATCCTCTGAAGAAGTTTAATTTCAAGGTGTGAATTTGTCACTGCCTTTTTTTTTCCCCAAATAAAGGTTTGTGTTGTCAAAACCTATAAATTTGTATGACCTAACCAGTCATTCTCCACATCCTAGGATATTAGTTACAAAGGAGCAGCCAATAGGGAACAGAATAGGAACAGAACAGACATAAAGAGGACATAAAAAAAACAAAAAAAACTTGACTGATTCTATTTGTCACAAGGTGTCATAGCATTCAGTGATGTTTTGTGTGAAATGATGGGTGGGAAGGCATCTGTTTTCTTGTTGTTGATAACAAGACAAAGGAACAACATCTTATCTTTTTGTGTTACTGAAACATCATTCACACAATAAATCCCCAACTGTCATGGCATTTATGATAAAATCTCAGGTTGTCATTTGTGGATATGTACTGCATGCATGTGGGAGGGCATGTTTTTTTTTCCCCCCTCCACCCCCAGGAGGCTTGTGGAGTGTGAAATGGCTGAACGCAGCTTGGCAGACACCACACCCGAGACAGAGAAGTCTGCATGCACACAGACACATTCAGACATTCTCTACCACATTCACGTGAGGATTTCTTGCACATTATATGGCCAAAAATATGTGGAAGGACCTGTTCAATTTTGGCCTGGAGCTGCGTTTACCTTTACTGTAGACCTTGTAAATGAGTTGGCTTCATGGGATTTTTTAAATATTATTTTACTGCAGAGAAAACAGTAGCAGTGATGGATCTGTGACACACATGAAGCGTGACTTGTTCCTTTTTCCAGGCTTGATTTTTGTTTTCCCTTTTTTTGCATTCACACCGCTACATCCTTGAGTGGGGGAACCTTGATATTTTAACCATTTACCTATTGATGTAATAAGTCTATTTTGACTGATCTTCTTGTTAATGATTTTTCCATTGCTGCTCAATAAATACAGAATAATCCAGTGAACCTGACTGAATGAGCATTAATTGAACCATGCACAATATTAAGAATAATTAAATAATAACAGCCCAGGTGTGTATTATTATTATTATTATTATCATTATTATTATTATCAAGCTGCTGTTATGTGACCATTCTACATTCAGTTTTTTCTTGTGTATGTCTATATGCACATTTTAGAACTTGTTAGTTTCTCTCAAGCCTCATGCTTAATCTTACTTTGCCTCTGAAAAAGGCACTACATTGGATTTTTTTTTGTATTTTATAACCCAAGAATCGGGAGACTATTTGGCTCTCTCAAGGGCACAACACTCTGGAAACCTTTGAACGCAATTTCATTGTAAATGTACAACACTTTTCAAACCTTAATTCTAGTCTCAGCTAGGGAATGAACAGTTAAATCACAAGTCTCTAAACCATGGTGTCTTTTGATTGAAGCAGTCGTTTCCAAATGAGAGCGGAGACCAGTTTTCCCTCCGTCCGCCTTGTCCATCCATCCTTGTTATAAAAACCCCTCTTGCCTCCCTTGAGTCCGGCGCCTCAACACCACTCCACTCCTGAAACCAGCCGGTATTAAGACTGACTCTTCAATCCCAGACGATCGATGCCGTCACTTACCAACCGAGTCACACCACTGATTACAGCGTCCCCCAATTTACAGTGCTGGTGTTGGAAGTGGAGAGGAAGGAGGGAGCGGCGTGGTGAACTGCTGGATCAGCTGGACTCCCTGCTGGGCTGGTGTGGCATAATGAGACTCTGCTGCTTCCAGGTGTAGTTAGGAAAGGAAAGGAAATAACTTTATCGCTTTTTACTGCTATTAACTATATTTACTGCTGTGGGTCTTTTTTAAAAATCATTTTATCCTTAGATGAGTTGGAAAATGATCCCACCAGGGGGGTCTCACAGTCTGCTACCTTGTTTGAAACCAACTAACACTGTGCGAGCTGAGGCTATGTTGCAAAGTGAGAAGACATGTTGGTTAGTCTCCTGCTGGCTGATTATTATAAACACACATGAATGTAAGACTTTACACTCACAATCATAAAAGCGAAGCTAGATATTCATTTTTTTGAAATGTAACACGAAACAAGCGATTTCTTTGATGACTGAAAAGCAGATATAGTGCAGATCCTCCGGGTCTCACACACACACAGACCATTACCTGCTGTCAAGCATCTGTTTAAAGAAAATCAAACCAAATTTTGCTGAGAATATCACTCAACACATTTCCTCTGATTGCACATTAAAAAGAGAAAGCCGGGAAAGTTTTAAGACAAAAGGCCGCCATTTCCTGACACTTCTCATGTTGGATTACAGAGCGGAGACAATGCCAGAGCAAAAAACGTGACTCACTCTGTGCACTGCCTGACATGCATCTGTGAAAACATGAAAAACATGGGTGGAAAAAAAATACATTAAAATGAGAGTGTTTCACATCTCTAACTTTCACACAGCTCTGTGTGATGTTCCACACAAATAACAACACTAGGAGAGAGAGAAAGCTCAATAACAAAGTTGTTATTCATCTTATAATAAAATATACCATAAGTCCGTCAATCTGTCTTTCTATCTATCTGTCTATCTATCTATCTATAGATTGATCCGTCTATCTATCAACTAATTGATCCATCTTCCTTCCACCCGAGCTCTGTCCCCTCAAGCTGTCTCATTGTCTTAGCCGATCTTCATCAACCATCGTAATGAGTTTCATTGGAGCTCATTTGAAGCTGTGATTAGAGTGCTGCTAATAAATTATCTGTGTTCTCAGAAGGTTGCTATACTTGTGTGGGCCATCACTCAGTGTGTACGTGGGTATTCATGTCTTTTCCTGAGTTACTGTGTGTGCTAGTATGTTATGTCAGAATGGAACAGAGCATAATCAAACCCCTTAAATTCCAGAAAACCCTTTAATAGGTATGCCTCCATGTAAACTGTACATGTTTGTGTGTGTACCACCAATACAGTACCACCAATTAAGTGCTCAGGATTAAGGCAGAATCATCTCTTTTCAACAGCAAATAAGGGCGAGTTTTATGTCTAGTGTTACTTCATCACCTTGGGACCGTGCTAAACAAAGGATTATGCAGCCTAGGAATTACATTGATATTGAACAATTTAAATCGAGTGGCAATGATCAGTGCTAACGCATCTATGTAATGATGTAGAAAGTAAGCGTTTGGAGGTCTGGGTGGTGGACCGGTGTGTAGCATGCCCGATTTTAATACAGCGGACTGGAGTTTGCTTCCCATCACGTACCTACAATTATTTATTTATTCATTTTTAGAAGAAGTTAACTACAAAGTCCGTAACTACAAATCTTTGATAGGGACTAAATGAAACAAATTCAGTAATGAGCAGAGTGATCCATTATTTATGCCTCTACACTTGCAGTCTCTGCAAATCTATTGTTTTGAGCTAGGATTTTCTCTATGAAGAATTCAATGAGTCAAAATGCCTTGTTCAACGTGATGCATTAACTTTCCAGAGAGAGAAAAAGACAATGATATCCATAAAGTTGTTGCCCAAAAGCATGCTATGAGCAATGCAGGAGCAACATCATGTCAGGCTGAAAACTTTACAAAGGGTGTTTTATCTCAACCACAAAACTAACTGATGTGAATAGAGAAGTGTGGTGGAAACAGTGGGCAGCACAACAACTCTGTTGGCTGCTTTGGAGCTTTTAACTCTGTAGTTAACTGTCAGTGATGTTGGCTAAATTACTTTTGAACCAGATGCTGGTACAACTTCCCCAGCTCAGTGTCAGGCTGACAGTGCTGTCAGCAGCCTGGCAGGGGAGACACTTGGTGCTGTGTTAGGATTTTATAACTGAACCTATGACCTGGATGCACAATTTAATTTCCTGTGAATGTGTACAAATCTGACGCCACAGATGCCGCCTCAGCTCTGAAATCCTTGATTTGGGGACAGCTCTAATCATTGCCCTCCAAAGGAACTCTTCTGACCATCATAGAAGATTTATATGGGCATTTTATGATCTGTTGCCTCAATGGTTAAGATTAGTCAACTAAAACTACCTGGTTAAATTTCAGAGAGTTGCCAGTATGGTTAAAAGAACAAATGTTGACTGTTGGTAGAAGATGGGACAAGAGCGTCAGTCTCTCACATCAATGGTTACTACTTCTGTGTTTGCTTTGGAAAAAGGACAGTCAGTGTTTACACAACTGAAAAATGTAAACATAAACATAAGTATTTGAGCAAATGAACAAAGTATTATTTTCCTGGAGTCGACAGCCTCCTCCGAACAAGACAAAAATGGCTTTGGTGGTAATGGTATCATCTCCATGTACATTATGTAATATGGGTGATTCATTCATTCAATCTTGATTTAGTGTTTGTCTACTTTAAGAGAATAGATACTGTCTTTAAAATGGATTTTGGAGCTGCAGTGTCAAATGAAGGATGACTGAGAGGAGGATGGTCCACAAAGACATAATGGCAATTAAATCCACTGCATCCACCAAATGGCCCATATGTTGCTTATCTTCCTGCTTTCAAACAAGAAGAAAAAAAAAATAACAAGTACAAATGAGGCAATCCTACTTTCTTCAAAACCTTGGAGAAACAAAGGTTTCTAGAATAAATGTCATCGTTCTGGGGAAACGCACATGAATGCAGCACTGGGACCGACATGCTCAAGGCCCGGACCCGGTTTTATTCAAACATCAAAGAAACATAAAAGAGAGAGAGAGAATGACAAGCGCACACACCCACACACACACACACACACACACACACACACACACACACACACACACACGCATACACTCTTTCTATCCTACTGAGTTGCTGAATCCCATCATACCTGTGTCAACCTCACAATACTTACTTAGCATACAATACCCAAAAATCAAAGACATGACAGTATTGCGTGGTTCACACTTCTGCCTGTTTGAAGTACTTACAAAGAAGAGATTTAAAATGTCCACTACAAAATGGTCACTGACAGTAATATCAAAGGAAGTGAAGGGACAGGTACGGACTAACTGCAGAGTTGCTGTATATGCCTGGACACAGCATTAGGGTGCTTTTATATAGACAGTAACACCGCTGAAAAAAAGGAAGCTGTGGGCATGTTGTTACAGATACAGGTACACATTACCACAGGGTAATCTTCCTGGTATTTGATTGGCCTTCACAGTAAACACTGGGATCTCATGAAATGCACTTGGACAAAGGGTTCTTTGCTTTCACAGCTTCAAGGGTGCTTTCAAATTGGTCATCATAATGCCATTGTCCACCCTCATTACAGAGTAATATTATATTATATCATATTATACTATATTATATTATATTGTCAGTTGTGATTATTAACAATATGGCACAATGCATTTATAAGTGCTGTCCAATATTGCTTTTCAATGATATATACATAAAGTTGGACTTTTACAATAAATCTGTTCCATGTAATCGACACTGAGCCTTAAAAGCAAACGCTGGGATTAGCTTTGACATTGAGTTCCTTTTCATTTTGTAAAGTCCATCTCTTGGTGTGTCATGGAGGAACATATATATATCTTAATTAACCTTTCCCTTCATGCTCATCTATGTCTCTCCCTCAGGACTCAAGTGGAATGGAGGCGATCAAAGCTCACACTTAGTGATTCATTAAATGATTCTTCAAGAAAGACTCAGAAGATGTAAAGAGCAAGTGATTGCATCATTAAGCACTGACAGGATAAAGTCACTTGTTATGTGAAATCTATTATCAACCTAAACTATAGTCTCTGGATGTTGCTATGTAGTAAGCTTGTTTTTAAGTAAATGAATAAATTTTAAAAAAATCTCACTGTTTATTAGCCCAGATTCACATCTTCAGCTTCCAAAATTGCCAAGCTTCCCTTGTGGTGATAAGTGTACTATATTCATGCACACATTACCATAATCAATTTTTAATAACTGCAGAGACTACTGCACAGCTGGTGAGGAAGACCACAATACGTATGGCTCTGAGACAGTGTGAGTGTCTGTTCAGTGTAATTATTTATTTATTTATCTATTTAATTCAAAAAGTCTTGAATTCTTTTTTTTTTACAAGCTTGAATTAGTTTGTACACAACAAGTTACACAAAAATGAAACAGCGCTGCATGCAATATGTATTGTGAACTATATTCATATGTGTAGGCATTGCCACAGCACAATGAGGCTTACCCTCCTGAGCAAACCAGAAGTTCCAAATATCCTTTCCAAACTATAATACCAACCCTGGTAAAGGCTCCAGTATACTGGTGGGTGGCATATTATTCCTTAATAAAACAGCTTCTGAACTATGACTAATTGTGTCATGCACAGGATGTGAAGAGATGATATTGGCCTCATTACAAGCTTATTGTTATTAATCTACCAACAAAAAAAATGTTTTATCCCACCCATAGTTCCAATTGCACAACCACTGTCTTTGGAGGAGCATGTCAGTGCCCCGGTGGTGGAGGACGGTTTCAGATCCTTTTGAATATGTAAAAGCAAGAATTCTGCAATTTTAAAATACTCCGAAGTAAAAGTCCTGCCCTGATAATTTCATTCAAATACATAAAAAATATTCATCAAAAGTTGAGGCACTCATAATTCAGAAAAATGGAAACTGGAGTGTTATACTGTTATATATAATTTCATTACTGATGTATTATAATGTGCCATTTTACTGTTTTAGTTACTTAGTTGGTGCTTATTTCAACTATTTTATACACTGTATTGTTGTCCTATTGGCACATCACACATTTTGTATGTAAAATCTTTATCTGTAAACTAACTAGTAACTAAAGCTGTAAAATAAATGTACTGTGAAAATTGCAATAATTCCCCCTGAGCTGTGGTGGAGAAGTATTAAATTAAAAAACACAGTTAAATTGTAATGATACTTCAGTAATTGTTAGTAGTCACAGTCCATTCCTGGTGATTTACTTTTCTCCCTGATGAAGTTTCTCACTGGGATCCTCAGAGCTTTGTCTTTCACAACCAGAGCTCCCTGTACACTGGTATACAGTACTTAACTTGACTGAATTATCTGCATTGAGTTTGAGAGGTTTAAACACCTGGGCTTCTGGGCCACTGGGTGCCTTTTACAAGGAACATTATCAAGATCTGCTTGTGGCATGTATGAGGTGCATCACTTTATCAAACACCTATGGCCATCAGAAAGCAGGAATGATTTCTATGTTCCTTTTTTTTCTTGTAATGACATTGCTTTGCAAAAGCAAATGCATCTAGAAATGACCTGACCTATCTAACTAAATGAATCATTTTATATAATTTCAGAAAATTAAATGTCACACACAGCAACAATTTTATTGTATTGTATATAAATGTAGTTGTTACCTAAATACAAAATATAATTATTTTCAAACATAAACTAACATCATCATGAATAGTCAGGAATATCACTGTCTTTTTGACTGTTAAGGCACCTAAAATTAAGACACTATTTGCCTTTGAAAACATGTATGGGGTGCGGTGTATTATACTTCATACTATATTTATTCCTCAGAGATTCCAGTTTTCTCCTCAGAGAGATTGGTCTGGGTTCTTTTAGTGGCCCAGTAAACTGACAGCTGATCTATAAACAATGAGAGGATCTGATGAATCACAAAAAACTGACTCCACATTTTTGATACTGCAAACTTGTTCCCTTTCACCTATGGTCAAATTATTCCATAGCCATTAAAAATTCTGGATTGTAATTGGTTGAAAGGTCTGGATATTTTTTTTTTTTTTAACCAGACCAGCACCAATGCAGGTGTCTGCAGTTGTAAATTAATTCAAGTGTATTAAACTGTGGATAGGGAAAGCAACAGGGAGGCTTAGTTAAAATGCTTGGAGCTAGGGTTGTTTGTGTAACCACTCAAAAACTACAAAAAATACAACAAAGAACTAAAAATAAATAAATAAATACATTTTTTTTCTAAAAAAAGTTTAAATAGGTTCTAAGTGAGAAGGAAAAACAATTCATTTCAAAAGTGTTTCAAAAGAGGACAGAGGACCTAAATAAAACAACCCTATCCCCTAGAAATTATGTTTATATGCAACTAATTTGCTACAGCAAATGCAGAAAACACAACTTTAACCAGATCATGTTTTCTATTGATATAATGAGGATATGTTGCTAATTTGTGCAATTTGAGAAGTCGCAAATATGTTGATACTGGATGTATCAATAAAATGTTCAGAGACAACACATTTGTTTTCTGCCAAAATATCAAATCCGGCAGCAAAAAATCCACTTGAAGTGACTCCAGCATTGTTAAATGTTTTATGGCTCTCTTTAGACACTCAGAATTTTCCTTAAGGTTAAGAAAGATTGTGGTCTGGTTTAATACAAAAAAGCTTCCCAATGACATCACACACAACATGTTTGTTTACATTTGATACAAACCACAGTCTTAAGTGCTTTTGTTGCCTAAACCACAGACGGGACTGTGGATGTAGACCCTGGTCAATGGTGTAATGATTGTGTGCTTTGTACGCCTGCCATCCACCCCAACCACCTCCATGGTAACGCCGCCGCTGCTGCTGCTTGCCTCTCAGCATAATTCAGCCAGTGATTATGTTGCCACCACAATGGCATTAGGAAAGCAGTTTTGCAGTTCAGCAGTAGTATTTCAATAGTTTTGTAGCACCCATTTAAGGCTAATGTTATGTAATAGAAAGCAGATTTCTCTTTCTCTCTGAAATTGAAAAAGGATTTTGAAAGACCTGGCCTATTATTATGAACCCCTTCCTATTTACATGATGCCTAGCAATGCAAACAGCAGGAATTTTGCAGACAAGGGGATATATTTTGTCAAACTTAAAATGGAAAAGCAAGACCAAAATTAGTTCTATGTCTGACTAAATGACAAACATTTTTAGCTTGATTACATATGGCATTTTGTTGCCAAGTGGCAATGGGCAAAAGCAGGATAATACGCTCAATGCTTGTCCAGTCTATGATTTTAATGATTGAGGCAGGAGATAAGAACTATCATCCAATACACTGAGGAAACATATTACAATTCAAACAGCATTCCATTGCTTTGTTGTCTTTGACCCCATTACTTACATCACAGCTTGTAAAAAATATGTTATTTAAGAATTCCTGATGGTGAGCGAAGATTGCACCATGCACTTATTTACTATATAACAACCAACCAATTTTTTCTCTGGCTATACCTCTATCTTTGTTGTTGCTGTGGCCACCCAATTAGGGAGCATAAAACAAAGCATCTCTTTCATCATGATTTGTTAAGAAAAAAACAAAGTTGTTCATGTCACTCTGAAGTTTTCTGAGAAGTTAAACCGCTCTCTGAACTTTTGGAAGCGCTGTGCTGTTCCACAAAATTATCAAGTGCAGCTCTTTTTGAAAGTTATCACCTTTTGTGCTCCCTGTGGCAGCTAAACCATTTATTGTTGGGTAGAAAATTGCAATTTGGACAAAGAGAAAAAATTTGAATGAGCAGAAGTTCAGTTACTAGTTGTTTGAGGTCAAGGCTATGACTACTACTACTACTGCTGTTGCTGTTGGTATTATTACCCCTACTACTATGATCAGCCTTGATGATACGTGCTAAAGATAAATTGGTTTAACATTCCTCTACTGTATGTGTAGCATCACTGAATTATCTGTACAATACTCCATCCATCTTTCTATGCACAGTATCTAAACACACATACGCAAACACATACGCACGCATAATTCATCAAAGCTTCAGGTCTTCTTTTTCTCCCTTGACAGATTTTTATTAAGGTAATCAGTCACAAAAATGTAAACCCGAGTCTTACAGCTGTAAGTCACGTCAAACTTTTGATCAATATATGCTTCAGCACGCACATCCGCACATGCACACACATAGACTGACAGTTTCTATGCGAGTTTCAAAATTAGCTGTCAAAATCATTAATCATGATGTGCTAATCAGGTCTGTTTGTGTTTGTTTGTGTCTCCCTCTGAGTATCACGCTGTTTCTAACAAATTAATCCCCCCAATGGGGTGTGTGTGTGTGTAAATAAAGAAAATGGTTGATGCTTTGCAAGGTGTTGCTCTGTGTGATTTCTGCACACTTGTAATTTGAAAACATGCCAGCATTTTCCTAATGATTACTAATTGAAAGGCATACAAAAAGGGTTCATTTCATTCTACCTTTTTTGTTTCCTCTTTGTTTCCAATTTCATCACAATCTGTGTCTCTGATAAAGTTTTCAGAGGACAGCAAAACTGTCTCTATATCTGGGTAGGTATTCTATTGTAGTCTGATCATTTCTGAATTCAGCCAATATGATGCATTCATTAATGCACGTTAATTTAGTCTAACAGTAAACAAGAGCCTAATACAGTAGCTTACCTTTTATATATGACCTGTTTGTGTAAATCCAAATGACCAGTGCATAAAAGCAGAGCTTATAAAACATACAGTGTCTCACATAGCTCTTTCCCTTTTTCTGTATGCCAGTGTGCAGTGAGCTATACTGACCTATAGAATAGTTTATTTGAAACTGTATTTAACAAAAAGAATAATCCTAAATTACTTATTTATTTTTATGCACTGACAATGCCTACATTGGTGTTTCTCAGAAGGAATACGTTTTTGGTTGGTGCAATATTTGTGTAGCATGGGCCTTAACAAATCATTAAAATATCCACACACTTATCTCCTATGCATTAAATCTATTGCCCTATCTTTCTTTCATACAAACCCTTGTCAGTGCATGTTTTTATTGATCTATTTATTTATTAATTTTTCATCTAGACCCTTGTATTGTGGTAGTGCATGTTAGTTTGGGGAAAGTTCCACTGTGGTTGAGCATTACAATTAGTTTCTTTTATCATTTACTTCCACCAGCCTAACAAGCAGTTAAAGGTTAAAACCCCCCTCAAAATCAGTAGCTGTAGCCCTGCTGTTTATGGCAATTAGCTTTACTGTTTGTTAGCCGTAAATGCCTTGTTAATCTCTGAATTCAGCACAGTTAACGGTCGGCCAATGTGCTGTGTTTACTGCCACTGCAGAGGAAAAACTGTTCTTCATATACCACTCTTACGTGGCTTTATAATGCTAACGGGCTTGCTATTGTTAACCAGCAAATGTGTGTGAGAGGCACAAACTGAGGTGACTGAGTCAGTGTTGTGCTTTTTATGCTTGCTGAAGCAGCTGCTGTCCCAGGTGGGAGGGTTAGTGTACTAAATAGAATTCCTGCTTATTACGTCATGGTTAGGTAGGGAACAGAGGATTCAGCGGAACTGAAATTTCAAATCCAGGTAGACGGAAACTAGATAAATTTCAAAAGCTGTTTTTACACACAGTGATTACCACTACTCCATGACTCCATATGTCTCAGAGTAGTGATTAGAATGCTGAGGTCAGGGCTACCTGTTGATGGTCTTTGACACCACCATATCCAGACTTATGAAAGAAAGCCAGCTGTAGGGAAACTACAGTGCAGTGTGCAGGGGCTGCTAATTATTCAGCAGCAGATGTTGAAATCACATGAACAAAGAGTAGCTTCTAGTCTCCACTTTGCTTCAGCTTTGTGACTAGAATACAAACTTAAAAAAGTTGAATGTTGTACATGGAGAGATGGCTTGAATTGCTATATTTTATAAAATGCTATATGAACTCATTAAAAGGAGTCAAAAAAGTCAAAAAGAAAAGACCTTTCTGTCAGTGCATCACTTAGGTTGAAAGCAGGCATTGCCAACTTTCAGCTGCCACTCAACTGATGTTATGGGAAAACATCCACTCGGAGGCTCAAAAGTTAGACACAATAATTTAAAGTCCAAAAACATTTTTATCTTGCCCAACAGCTATAGTATCATAGTAGTTTCTATTTCTTAGACAAAAATTGTGATAATTCTATTTTGATTTAATTAATTTAATTTCTGTACACAATTAACTTGTTTTTTTGATTTTGCTCTTTCGCACAGCTGTCTGAAGGGATAAGTCCCCTCTAAGGCTCTAACCACTGCTTAAAAACATGCCTGGATATGATACTCCAATATGATGGAGTTGGTTTAATTTACACTCCACTTCCTAATAAGTATCAGGCTACAGAAAACCATTTGATCCGATTTATTTTTCAAACCTAGAGTTGCTGGCGCCTATGCTGGCAACAACAGCCTACTGGGTTGTCTGCGGTAACATGTTATTTAAGTTCTACTTTCCTGTGCATACAATCTGGGATAGTACCTATATAGAGTAATTTAGTCACCCTGTGCTGTATTTGCAGATGCATAATTTGGAGTGGTTTTAGGGACATTTACTGTTTATATGTGTAATGCATGTATGTGCATGTGGTCTCATGAGGCTTTTGTGACTGTCACTGGGTATTTTAATCAGGTTAATATGGATTCCACTCTCCCTACTCTCCACAAGTTTGTTGACAGTCCATATGGCAAAATAGAACACTGGACCTTTTGTGCTCCAAAAAAAAACAACTGGAAAACTGGTTTTCCATTTAACAAGCCTTGGATCACCAGTGATCTGAAGAATCTGCTGATGAAACAAAGACAGCTTTCAGGTCTGGTGACAAGGACGAACTGCTAGGAGTACACTGTGATCTCAAGGTGAGACAGAAGTGCAAAGACTCTTACAGACAGAAGCTGGAGGATAACACCCAGCAGAACAACATCAGAGATATGCTCCACATAGCCAGTCTGATGAAGCAGACCGGCATGTAGCAGGCAGGCTTCAACATCAAAGACGGTCGATTGGGTGGCAGCCCAGACAGACCCAGCAAGCTTGTTTTTCAATAGGCTAAGCAATGGACCCCTAGCTGTGCTGTCCCACACAGACCAGTCTTCACACCCTCAGACACTAAAACGTTCTCCGTCCTAACCTGGCTGACTATCTGTCCGATAAATCCCAGGTTTTTTTGGCTGAGGGGGTCCCTGTCCCATGTAGCGGTTAGTAACACAGGAGTGCCACAGGGGACTGTGTTGTCTACATTTCTGTTCACTGTGTACACCTCAGAATTATAGTATAAGTCTAAAGCATGTCCCCTTCAGAAGTTCACTGATGACTCTGTGGTGGTGGGGTGTTTTACTGATAGGAAGGAGTCAGAGTACAGAAAGCTGGTGGAAAACTTTGTGGAGTGGTACAGGAGGAATAATCTGCTACTAAATATGTACATGACTGATGAGATAGTGGTCAAATTTGGGAGATCTGTGACCAAACACATTATCAAGATGGGTAAGGAAGGAGGAGGTGTGAAGCACTACAAGTACTTGGGTGTCCACTTGAACACCAGGCTGGACCGGAGGACCAACAATGACGCTCTGTACAAGAAGAGGATGAGCAGAGATCTTTCACTGTTACAGAAAGATGCAGAAGATCTTCTACCAGACCGTGGTAGTGCGGCACCAGTCTGTGGAGCAGAATCTGTGCCAGAGATGCCTACAGGCTCAGTAAACTCATTCACAAGGCCAGGACCATCATTGGTCAGAAGGTGGAGACATTTGAGTCAGTGAGGAGCAGAGGTCACTGAACAAACTGCTCCCGTCACTGAAAATCCATCCCACCCCCTCCACGACACACAGCAGAGCCAGCAGCGCCTGCTTTCTAACAGTCTCATTCAGCTTCGCTGCTGCAGAGACATTTTTTGGAAATCAGCTCTATCGTTCACCATAACACTGTAAAACAGCGCACCTCTGTGTGACAGGTGAACATACAGCTGCACTACCATCTGCACATACTGTGCACTCCATGCTTTAACTGCATTTATTATACAATGCCATTCTGCATGGTTCCTGTTGCACTCTGGCCTTTCTTAAATTACACACGCAAGTGTTTCAGAGCTGTAGGACTTCCTGCAGATACTTCATAGGAACAAGCTACAGAATTATAGGTGTGATGTTGAAAAGATGGACCTTTTACCCACCTGGACACCCCCATCTTAAACATTTCCTTTTGCTGTACAGGCACACACAGAAGCATACACTGATCTGCCACAACATTAAAACTAGTAATTGTTTTTCATGTTGTGGTGGATCTGTATACATATTCATTGTGCAAATACTTTACTCTATTTCATTGACTCTGCTACAACAACACAATTCTGTGAATAATGAAAATAAGAAAATGTCTAATAAAACTACAAATATCCAGTTTATTGGTACAATTTAAACATTGAATCAGATACTAATCACTTAAAATAATGTGTTGTGCACAAAGTTTAGCTAAACAAGACTAAGCAAAAAATGATACTGCAAATGAGTATGTCATTTTAAAAATGCATTTTTTTCCAAAGAAAAGGCCATTTTGTACTTCCTAGCCCCGTAACAGTTCCACTTCCCTCTCCTTATCCCTCGCTGTCTCTGCTGCATTTTCTCCTGTGCGTACAATGGATGTGGAGAGACTACTTGTTGAGATGAGATACTAAACGAGCTAAAGCTAAAGCTAAACGAGACACAATCTTGTTTTTTCAAAGACAATGGGAAAAAAACAAAAACAAACAAACAAACAAACAAACAAAAACAAATATATATATATATATATATATATTTTTTTTATTTATTTTTTTTTTTTTTCTGGTGAGCTATAGCTCTTGAGGTCAGCTCCTCAGATGAGAAAAGGTCCAAACATTATTTTAAATTAATGTCTGCACATTGCTGAAAACATCTTATAGTACATATAGTACAATAATATACATTATTACAAAGGTATCATCAGTGATCTATGAGTCAGTTCTGTGTATGGGCCTGGTCTTGTCGGCCTGCTGCAGTATGTCTCTTCCTATTTGTGCTTGGGGCACAACTAGACGTGCTTCATATGACGGATCGTGGCCCTGCGTGGCACTGCTAATTCATCAACTGCATCATTACACTGACCTCCACCTTCATTTTCCTTCCTAACTCCTGCATGATTAAGTTACACATGATCATCCTCCTGTTTCACTTGATTTGTATAATATATGAAATTTGGGTTCACTATTTTTCTTACAATAAAACATACTCAATGGTGAAAAATTGGTCACTAGGGCTATTTTGCTACCCCGAGCAGAACAAAACAAGAGGTTGAAGAGGTTTCTTGATTTTATGCGTAGAAATGGTAAGTACTGTAAATATATGCAGATTTAGTTAAGTAACTGGAGGATTTTTTGACTCCCTTTTTGAACTTATGTGTCTGTACAGCCCATGGTGGTAACCTCTATACTGTAGGCTGGCTGACACTCCAGTTGCTGCTAGTTTTTACTGGAAGACTGGTTTTCCATTTTAAAGTTCTTTAAAATTCAAACTGCTATTCAAAACAACAACTGAATAGCAATTATAAGTTTAATATTTTTCTGCTAAAGTCATTCTGGAACATGTTTCTGTTTTGATGGATCCGCATCAGTATCCAAAGAAAATGCTGGTGATACTCTGTTTTTTTCGCTTTGTATTGAATCTCAACAATGAAGTGATCATACTTATAGGTCATGTTTGTCTGATAGATCTTATATCTATCTGACACAGAGCTCCACTGCTGCCTTAAACCTATTAAAGAAGGGTTGAATGGGTTTGAGGCTGAAAAAAGGGTAGAAGAGACAAAAGTATGGAGGGAAATTGTTGATTTGATCCTTTCAATTTATTTGTTGACAATATCAAAAATAAAGATTTGTGCCACCTTTATATTTTAATTGTTTTTTAAGTTTATTACATAAATTAACGATATGTAAGCAGGCAAGAAAAGAAAATGTTTGAATTTGTGATGTACTTTATTGTTTACTTCAAAATCTTTATTCTTTACACACAAACACTGCTGCTCCAAAGTTAGTTTTCACTTTCAAACACTAAGAGAAGGCTAATTTGGTGAAAATAGTAGAACAATACTAAGACTAGGGGTTACAGCCATACTAATGGAACTGGGAGGCTGTGCTTAAAGTCAGAGGTGAATGAGACATCCTAACATGCTCATAGTGACAATGGCAACATGCAGATGTTAAGCAGGTGTAATGTTTATTTCATGTTCAATATCATTTTAGCATGCAAACATTTGCTACTGAGCAATAAACGCACAGTACATCTCATGCTGATTGGAATGTGATTAGTTCTGCTAGAGAACAACTGTATATAAAATCATGGTAATCCATCTAATAGTTTCAGTCTGGATTGAAGTGCTGGATTGACTGACCCACATTGCCGTCCTTTGGTCCATACAGCTTGCACCAGAAAAAAAAAGTGCTAATAACAATGAATTTTAAATGTGTAATGAGTACTGTTGAGTGTGAAATACTTCTTGTTTTGGTGACTAAAAAGAAGCTCGATAATTGTTAGTTTTCCTTAAGCTTTGCCTATTTATCCACATCAATAGACACTTAATGAGGCCTCCAGGGTCACAACAAGAGCAAATTTTAGGGTAGGGTTTCCCCTTTGAGGACAACTGTAACATCTGTTCTTATTATGTTCCAGAGGTCATGGAGGTAAACTGGATTTTGACGGTTCAAATCAGAGCCCGCCCTTCTGAGACACAATGTTATGAATTGAGATATAATTAGATGAGATTGACAGCGTATTTGAAGTAATTAAGCAGAAAAGGCTGATGAAATTCCCCCAGGTGGGCAGGGAGGGAGAAGTGCCAGGCAGGAAGTGTGTGCAAGTCTGGAATTAAAATGATCTTTGTGGGCTGATGAGTAAGAACACAGAGTGAGAGAGAGGTGAAAAAGAGACAGAGCGAGACAGAGTGCGACATAAAGCCTGTAGGTTTCACTCTCACTTATTTGTCATGCCTATTTGCTCCCATGTTAGTACTGCTTATGCGACCTCAGAGCAGCGCCACCCTCGTCAGCTCTCCGACTTTATGATACTATAACAGTTAGCCATGACAATATGCATCCAATTAACAGGCTTTATACGATTAGTAAGCCTATCCATTCATCTAATGTGATTCGCCTCATTACCGGATGACTTCATAAGGAAGATGATCTGACTGCAGACACACATACACACTGACAAAGATTAGGGGGAGGGATGAGTGAAGGAGATGATGAAAGCTCATTTAATCAGACAGCCAATTCCGTATGATGAGGGAATCAATGTTTCCTCCTCTCAATGATAATGATTTGAGTGGAGAAAAACATCTAGACTGATAATGCTAAATATAAAAAGCCCATTTTAATGTCTAGAATATATGACACTGTTTGTTCATGTAAGAATGGACTGTAAGCACTGCTATAGTGGAGAGTCCCCAAGCAGTAAACGCCTGGACATGATCATTTAATTCAGCTTTTGAGTGGCTTTTAGGATTGACAGGCTAAGTAAGGCACCAGCAGCCCAGGGATTAGAGAACAGGAAGAATCAACCCCTATACCCCTAGCCCCTGGAGGAAAAAGTGAATGACTAGTCTGTACTTAAGTCACTGGGTCTGTGATACCTTTCCTACAATTTCCTCACAGATGATTGTGAACAGTATGTAATGAGGAAATAGCCTGTATGCTCAGTCACTGCTCCCTGGATATGTTAAACCAAAGGCTATCATGTCATGCTAAAAGATTCTGCAAATCCAGTTGGATAAGCCGCCGCTGTCTGTAGAACTAACCGCATTTGCCA